>JARQOD010000001.1:591344780-591421161 GCA_033576555.1 Oophaga sylvatica | reverse complement strand
CTCCGGTGTCCCGGTGCCTCAGTCCGACCCTGCTTGCCAGCCTGATAATACCAGGCCACAGCAGTCTGCATATCTTGGCTGGTTAACAAAATAGGGGATCCCCTCGAAAAAAATTTGGCGTGGGGTCCCCCCTATTTTTGTTAACCAGCCAGATGAAGCAGACTGCTGAGGCCTGGTTTTTCAGGCTGGTAAGGATCCAATATCCATGGACCTTGCCAGCCTGATAATACCAGGCCACAGCAGTCTGCTTAGCTTGGCTGGTTAACAAAAATAGGGGATCCCCTCGAAAAAAAAACGGCGTAGGAGTCCCCTATTTTTGTTAACCAGCCAAGTAAAATGCAGACTGCTGCGGCCTGGTATTAAAAGACTGTCAAGGCCCATGGATTTTGGCCCTCAACAGCCTGATAATACCAGGCTACAGCAGCCCCACATTTGGCGCATCAAAAGATGTGCCAATTGTGGCACTTTACCCGGCTCTTCCCACTGCCCTGTAGCGGTGGCAAGTGGGGTAATAAGGGGTTAATGTCACCGTTGATTGCACGGTGACAATAAGCCCGGTTAATAATGGAGAGGTGTCAATAAGACACCGATCCATTATTAATCCCAAAGTTTTTAAATGTATAAAAAAAAAGACACAGCAAGAAAAAAGTATTTTAATGAAATAAAAGAGACAACACAGTTTTCATTTCTTTTATTATACTCTCATTCCTGCGACGCCATCGATCTCCTGTAAAAAAAGAAAAAAAACAAACCAACAGTATACCACCTGTCTGACGCAGTCCATAGTAACGACAGTCCCACGACGATCCAGCTCTGCTACATCGCAATGACAGGCAGAGCCTGTCATCTCGACGCAGCACAGCTGATTACCTGCTTCCCCGGCGGTGACGTCATCGGCCGGGATGCTTTACGGCCGGGATTACCCAGCAGTCACTGCAGTTATCGCGAGAAACTGCATGTGACCGCCGGGGAAAGATGATGGCGGCCATCAAGCAGTCCAGCCCGTGACCGCCGGAGATCTTCTGCCAGGTAAGTGCCCTGACTCCTGACAGACCCGACCGACGGACACTGACAGTGACTGTGACAAATCCGATTCCGGTATCCGATAAGACGAAAATATCGGAACTAAGTATCGAAAGTCCGATAGAGCTAATATTGGCCGATACCCGATACTTGCGGTATCGTATCGCTCAACACTAGTGATGAGCGAGTATACTCGTTGCTCGGGTTTTCCCCAAGTGCGCTCGGGTGATCTCCGAGTATTTGGAAGTGCACGGAGATTAAGTTTCTGTTGCCGCAGCTGCATGATTTATGGCTGCTGGACAGCTTGAATACATGTGAGGATTGCCTGTTTATAAAGGAATCCCCACATGTATTCAGGCTGTCAAAAAGAAGCAAATCATGCAGGTGCGGCAACAGAAACTAAATATAGCGCGACCACATAGTATAGAGCGCGGCCACATAGTATATAGAACAGCCCGCATAGTATATCGCGAGGTCCGCATAGTATATAACGCAGCCCACATAGTATATAATGCGGCCCTCATAGTATATAGCGCAGCCCGAATAGTATATAGCGCGGCCCACATAGTATGTAGCGTGGCCCGCATACTTTATAGCATGGCCCGCATAATAAATAGCATGGCCAACATATTATATAGCGCGGCCCGCATACTATATAGCGAGGCCTGCATACTATATAGCGCAGCCCTCATAGTATATAGCGCGGCCCGCATAGTATATAGTGCAGCCCACATAATATATAGTGCGGCCCGCATGTTATATAACGTGGTCCTCATAGTATATAGCCCTCATAGTATATTGCGCGGCCCGCATAGTATATAGCATAGCCCACATAGTACATAGTGTGGCCACATAGTATATAGTGTGGTCCACATAGTATATTGCACGGCCCACATAGTAAATAGCGCAGCCACATAGTATATAGCATGGCCACATAGTATATAGCCTGGCCGACATAGTATTTAGCGCGGCCCACATAGTATACAGCGCGGCCCACATAGTATATATCACGGCCCGCATAGTATATAGCGTGGCCCGCATAGTATATAGCACAGCCCCCATTGTACATAGCACGGCCACATAGTATATAGCACGCCCACATAGTATATAGCGTGGACCACATAATATATAGCGCAGCCACATAGTATATAGCATGGCCACATAGTATATATCATGGCCCACATAGTATACAGCGCGGCCCGCATAGTACATAGGGCGGCCCACATAGTATATAGCATGGCCTGCATAGTATATAGCGCGGCACACATAGTATATATCATGGCCTGCATAATATATAGCACGGCCCACATAACACCCCCTCCCAGGAATGGCCTCACAGTCCAGTACTCACTATCATCTCTGACATATAAAAAAAAAAAAAACACAATCCTCATCTCTCCTCATGCATCACGCTGCTCCTGACTCCTGTCTCAGCAGCTGCTCTGCCCGGCACACAGTGAGTGCGCAGAGGGGAATGATGGGAGAGGGAGCGTCAGCTGATGCTCTTTCCTCCATCATTGCTTTGAAATGTAACGGCGCCTATGACGCCGGTATAGTTCAAGGCGGGGGGAGTCGACGCTGGGGGCAGACAAGCCCCCTGCCTCACAGGGGCCCCATAGCGGCTGCGGGATGTGCCGCTAGCTGGGGTCCCTGGGGGGCGGGGGCCCTAGGCAGCTGCCTGGTCTGCCTGCCCCTAAAGCCGGCCCTGCAGCCGCCACTACTTTTCAAAGTGAGCTATCACTGCCGTGCACACACATGTTGCAGGCAAAATCAGGTGTGCACTGCACAATGCCATTAGTGTGAGGGTCCACATAACCACCGATACATGGACCAATAAACACAGACAGGGACATGATATCTCCCAACTGCCCAATAGGTAAATGTACTATTAAAATAATTGCAAAGACACTACAAAGATAGGTTAAATGTAATTGAATCATGTGAAAATGAAAGTGTCCTATCTAAACATATTAAATGGATAATAAGAGAAGAAACTCCGATATCATGCAAAACTAGAAAATAATGGAGTGCTGACTTCATAGGTAAAATTTGTAAATCTTTTATATATAAAAAAAAACATAAAAATGGGAGGTATGCATCAAGAAGTAAACATCAATTGTCTGCTTGAGAAGTCAGAGATGGGCTGCAAAATTCAGATGATCATCATAGCAGTGTAGAGACAGTGTGATGAGTCTAACATATAAGATTCCCTATGGCTTATATGACAGAGCACCTAACAAAAAAGTAAAAAGAATATAAGGTAAATCTATGTTATATTAATATTCCTGTTCTCGCAAAGGCAGTATAATTAAGTGACTCATAGAGATACAACCCACATGCTCATTAAGTCAAGAGTTATTTCACTGAAGGAAACTTAACCATAATAAAGTGCAAGTGCAATTCAAAATTTCCTAGGAACCGCCCTAATGGGCATTTTGCATTAGCTTTCTCAAACGGGTCTATGGTTAAATAGGTAAATGTAGTGGTGGCTGGGCCTGAGGCGGAAGTCGATCCGGCGCATGTCCTGCCACGACCGAGGATTGTTAGAGCTCTCTCTGTACATGCTGCCTCCTCCTCCTACTCTGCTTCCTTCACCGCCTCATCATCCAGCCAGTGTAACACCTGCTCCACCAACTTCAGCACAGCCAGGAGGAAACGACAACAAGATGTTCTGAAATTCATCTGTTTGGGGGAAAGATTCCACACCATGCAGGAACTGTGGATGAGGATCAAACAACAGACCAATGAGTGGTTGGTGCTGCTAAGCCTTAACCCTAACTTTAGCCCAACTCACTTCAGCCCAACTCTAACCCTAATGGGAAAATGGAAATAAACCCATTTTTTACTTTATTTTCTTTAAGGGGGTGATTAAAAGGGGGTTAATTTACAATATTTTTTTATTTTGATCACTGTGATAGGGTCTATCACAGTGACCAAAATGAACTAATAGGAAAAATCTCCTATTGTTGCCGAGTGACGCCAGCAGATCTCGGCGGGCACACTGCGCATGCGCCCGCCATTTGCTTCCTGGAAGAAGATTCCAGCAGACGTGGGGGGAAGCAGGAGGGTTCAGGGTTACCGAGAGGTACCGGTGGTGGGATCGGGGGACCCAATTACTCTCTCCTCTGATGTGCGATCACATCAGAGGAGAGAGAAATTAAATGCAAAATCGGACTTTTCTTTTTTTTATACCGTTAATAACGGCTATCGCAACACTGGGGTAGGTAAAAAACCGACCCAAATCATGTTCTCTGGGGTCTCAGCTACCCTCGGAAGTCGAGACCCCTGAGAAATTCCAATTTTGGGGGTTGCTATACATTTTTTCCTCAGCGCCATTAACGGCGCTGTGGTTTAAGTACCCTTAACTGCCGCCGTTAAAAGGCATATCGGCGGTCGTTAAGGGGTTATCCAAAGGGACGCAGTGTTTGTGAAAAATGTACAAAAGATTTTACAAGAGGAACAAAACAATACGGCATAAACAGTTACATAAAATAAAAGGGATCAACAGGAGAACTTACTACACCGGTGTAATAATTATAGGGGATAACTCAGGAGACTTCTTGCGTGGAACAAGACAACTACAGGACACAGTCATATAAGTGGAAAAGTCTATATTATCACACGGTGATTCAAACAGGTGCAGAGCAAATCTCAAGTCTACAACACTTTGTGTAGATAATAAATGCAGCTTAACAGTCTATAGGAAACTACAGAGAGAAATGCAATCAGGTAGAGAGTCTATGAAGCAAAGTTAAACTTGAGGATACTTGACAGGAATAAGTCTTAGTTTAGTCCAAGCACAGGTAGGCAGTTCAAATAATATCTTTAGCTCAACCAGGGAGGCCTGGGTGAAAGTCTCGGTTTTAAGCAGCGCAGGGCTGCAACAGCTTACATGTCCAGCAAATGCAGAGGGGAGTAACACAAGCAGCCAGATGAAGGAGGATTACTGGAAACCGGTGTATGCAGCAGGAACTCAGAGCAGAGTAGCAGGATCATAAAACAGGTTCACAGGAGCAGGTTCAAAGCCAGGGAGCCACCAGAGGTCAGAAGCTGGATGCAAGGCAGAATACTCTGGCTGGGGTGGAGTTATATAGCAGGAAGACACAGTGCACATGAGACCAAAGATGCCATCTTGGAAAAGGGCAGTAATGCACAAAAGGTGATCAAAAATGTTCAGAGTCCTGACATTACTCCCTCCTTAGAAGCGGCCTCAGGACGATCCTGGACCTGGTTTCTCAGGGAATCTCTGATGAAAATGAGAAATCTTCTGTTGGGCATTGATGTTTTCCACTGGTTCCCAAGAGTATTCCTCAGGGGGATATCCCTGCCATCTTATTAGATATTGGAGTCGATTCCTGCAAATCCTGGAATCAATAATTTCCTCCACCACAAATTCTTCTTGCCTATCAATCACCACAGGCTGCGGAGGTGGCACAACAAGTCCCTGGAAGGTATTAGGAGATACAGGCTTTAGTAAAGATACATGGAAAACTGGGTGTACCTTCATAGTCCTAGGCAGCTTCAGACGGCAGGCCACGGAGCTCACAATACTGTTGATCTTGAAAGGGCCAATGAATTTCTGTCCAAGTTTTTGTGAAGGAACGTTTAATTTCAGATTCGTAGTTGCTAACCACACGGAATCTCCCACCTTGAACATGGGTGCAGGTTTACGGAATCTATCAGCCGATCTCTTATAACGTTCTTGAGCTGTGGTCAGGGATTCCTTCAGAACCTCCAGATTTTGCCTCATCGCAGTCAGCCTCTCCTCCACTGCCGAAACAGGAGAATTAATCAGAGACCTAGGTAAGATACACGGATGATAGCCCAGATTAGAAAAGAAGGGTGTAAACTTAGTGGAGGAGCTCTGAGAATTGTTGTATAAAAATTCGGTTAACGGCAATAACTCCAACCAATCATCCTGGAGATGGCCGACATAGCATCTTAGATATTGTTCCAGCGTCTGGTTGGTAAACTCAGTCTGACTATTTGTCTGGGGATGGTAAGCGGAAGAGAGACAGACATTAATATTGAGTGCAGAGCAAAACCCTTTCCAGAATCTTGAAGTAAACTGTACTCCACGGTCAGAGATGATCTCATCCGGGACCCCATGCAACCGAAAGACATTCTGTATAACCAAGTTTACTGTATCCTTAGCTGAGGGGAGACAGGTGCATGGAACAAAATGAGCGGCTTTAGCCAGGCGATCAACTACCACCAAGATCGTATTCATGCCCCCTGATGTAGGCAGCTCCACAATAAAGTCCATTGATATAGACCCCCAAGGAACAGGTAATGGTTGCAGAAGACGCGTAGGTGCCACACGAGGAGTCTTGTAACGAGCACATACCTCGCAAGAGAGAACATAGTCCTTGGTATCCTTCAAGCAAGTTGGCCACCAGAAAAATCGGCTTAGGATCTCTTGTGTCTTCTGTACACCCTGTGACCAGCCAACTTGGAGTCATGTACCAACTTGAGGATCTACAGACGGACGGTTTCAGGGACGTAGATACGTCGATCTCTGAACCACATGCCACCCTTAAAGACAAGATTAATATCAACAGATGGATTGGCCAGAAATACATCACCGTCATAAGCCTCCCTGCACTCCTTCCACAAGTCTTAATTATGGATAACTCCGATGAAATTGGCATCAGATAGAATGGTCTTGGACGGGGCTCCAGGTATGGAATCCGCAGCATGGATTCGGAATTCGGGACAAAGCATCAGCCTTCCCATTACGAGAACCTGGACGGTACGAGATAACAAAATTAAATTGATTTAAAAATAAATTCCAATGAGCCTGACTTGGAAAAAGACATCTAGCGGATCTAAGGAACTCTAAATTGCGATGGTCATTAAACAGTACGATCTGTTATGCAGCTCCTTGCAGATGATGCCTCCATTCCTTGAAAGCCGCAATAATAGCCAGCAATTCCTTGTCTCCCACGTTGTAATTCTTCTCTGCTGAGGTTAATCTACAGGAAAAGAAAGCACAAGGGTGTAGCAGCCCCTTCTCTCCAGTTCTTTGGGAGAGAATAGCCCCCAAATCATTATCAGAAGCGTCCACCTCCACAATGAAAGAAAGTGTTGGATCTGGGTGTATCAACAGCGGTGCTGAGGTGAAACAGATCTTAAGCCGATCAAAAGCTTCTTGAGCCAGTGAAGACCACTTTAAGGGCTTTTCCTTCATTGTCAAGGAAGTAATGGGACGCACAATATCAGAAAATTTTTGAATGAAACGTCTGTAGAAATTTGCAAAACCAGGGAGGCCTGGGTGAAAGTCTCAGTTTTAAGCAGCGCAGGGCTGCAACAGCTTACATGTCCAGAAAATGCAGAGGGGAGTAACACAAGCAGCCAGATGAAGGAGGATTACTGGAAACCGGTGTATGCAGCAGGAACTCAGAGCCGAGTAGCAGGATCATAAACAGGTTCACAGGAGCAGGTACAAAGCCAGGGAGCCACCAGAGGTCAGAAGCTGAATGCAAGGCAGAATACTCTAGCACAGACTAAAGGCTGGGGTGGAGTTATATAGCAGGAAGACACAGTGCACATGAGACCAAAGACGCCATCTTGGAAAAGGGCAGTAATGCACAAAAGGTGATCAAAAATGTTCAGAGTCCTGACAACCGGTCACAGAGACGATTCAGTTTAGCCGAAGGAGAGCGCTTTGATTGGTCTGTCGATAAACAGGGTCCCTACATACATGAAAATGTAACTTTCTTGTGCGAACACTGATCATAATTGGGATCGATCTTTTATCAGACCCTGAGTCCCATCCACACACCCCTCTACGAAGACCTCACAAGGTCCCTGTTGTGGGCTAGACTCCGCCCTTCATGATTTTCGGAAATCTCAATTTATGTAATAACTCCTTATAAGATGACCGCAGTAGTTTCAGACTGATGCCATCTTTTGTTTCGGTTTTTTATCTATGCTCAGAGACCAGACATGGCCGAGCTACCGGTGGTTATAGGGCCCCTATGGCTTTGGCGCCTTTTGGTGGGGGTTATGATTATGAGAAAATATGTGTATGATTGCCTAGTCATCCTGGTTCCAACAATGTACATCTCATTAATACTGCATGTATAGAAAATTCGATATTCCATATTTTCTGCTGGAGACGTACTGTCTGCTGTATGAATTGTACTGTCACCGTGGCAAGTTGTACAGGGTGTCAGAGATAATTTGATCATCTTCAGACCCTAATAACGTCTTTATTTGTCTCTCTGTGGTGGCAATAGAAATCCTTTGAAGTTACCTGGACATAAAGAGAAATCCTTGAATTTTAATTAATCTGCTTCACATAGCTGTGTCACCGCCATTTTGCATAAAGACCGGTGTGATTGCTGGCTCACAGCTCCTCATGACAAATGGAGGGGGGACATGAGGGACATCAAGGATTTTTAATATTTTTCATGACAATGGACAGCATACCATCCTTACTTCCGTCACTGAGGCGGGATCAGAAAATGCAAGAATACAAGTGCACGCTGGTAGACGCTCTACTGATGGGAATTTCTGCCTGATTGCAGGGGCTTGGTGGGAGAACAAGGCAGAGGAGGAGGAGGAACTCTCCATTCAGCTGGAGCACTGACACCACCTTGGATAGGAGAGTTAGCTTGACCGAAATGTGGAAAACATTTGTTAGCACGCCACACAAGCAGGAGGCAGCATTTCAACAACATGGTGGAAGAGTACATGTCCATACGTCTGCCTCATTTAACTTCTGGGTCTACAAATGGAATACATGAGCTTGCCCTTTACATCTTGGAGGTCCTGGCCTGCCTTGCAGCAAGTGTACTGTCGGAATGTGTGGTTGCCGCATGTCCACAACCAACAAGGGCAAGCTCACATTAATTAAAATGAACTATTCATGGATCCCACAGTACGTGTCTGTATCTTTGGCTGACTAGTGAAATATATGAACCGCACACATCTATTGTTATATCCCACCTCAGTTTGTTTGCTCTATTTGCCATTCCCAATCTTTTGCAGCATCTCCAAATTAAAAAAATAACAGTGTTGGCTCTCTCCTCCTCCGCCTCTTCCACCTTCATCTCCATGTCTATCTACTCCTCAAACTCCTCCGTCACTTGGATCTCTGACTCCTAGTTCAAGAGTGTTATTTTTATTCTGTTATTTTAAGTTATTTCCCTAAAAAAAAAAAAAACACAGAAACAGTGTTGACTAACTCCTGCTTTGCCTCTTCCACCCACCCACACCACCACATCCACCTCCACCTCCTTCTCCATTTGAACCTCCGTCTCTTAGTTCAGTATTGTTATTTTTATTCTTTTATATTATTTTAAGTCATTTTCCTAAAAGAAAACACAAAAAGTGTTGGCCATTTCCTCTTTTCACCTACATCGGCACCTTAATCTCATCCTCCACTTGGAACTCCGCCTTCTGGTTCAAGTTTGATTGTTGTTTTTTATTTTTTTTTACTTTATGTTATTTTAAGTCATTTGTCAAAAATAAAATCAAGCGAAAAAAGTGTTGGATACCTCTTCCTCCGCCTCTTCCACCTACACCACCATCACCACCATGTGCATCTACACCTTTTCCTCCACTTGGACCTCCGCCTTCTGGTTTACTATTGTTATTTTTTTCATGTTCTATGTTATTTTAAGCATTTTTTTCTATCCACATTTGTTTGCTTCCTTTTTGAGCCTAGGTAGCCCTTACTACGAATACTTTACAGCTATTTTACACCATTAAAGTTCGAGTCTCCATTGGCTTCTATTGGATTTGGCTTAGGGGTCAAGATCGAGTCAAGTTTTGATGCCTGAACTGAACTTTGGACTACAGTTCGATCGAACCCGACAAAGCCGAACATCCACGGGTCCGCTCATCCCTAATTTTGATACATTTTTCTAAATACACACTTGGACAAAATTGTTGGTACCCCTTATTTAATGACAGAAAAACCCACAATGGTCGCAGAAATAACTTGAATCTGATAAGAGTAATAATAAATAAAAAATCTATGAAAATGAACAAATGAAAGTCAGACATTGCTTTTCAACCATGCTTCCACAGAATTGAAAAAAAAAATAAAACTCTTGAAAAAGGCCTGGACAGAAATGATGGTACCCTTAACTTAATATTCTGTTGCACAACCTTTTGAGGCAATCACTGCAATCAAGCGATTCCTGTAACTGCCAATGAGAATTCTGCACCTCTTGACAGGTATTTTGGCCCACTCCTCATGAGCAAACTGCTCCAGGTTATCCTGGAAAAACAGTTGATTCCTTCTGCTTAGGCAATGTTCCCCTACTCTGAGGCCTGGTTTTTCCAGCAGGACAATGCGCCATGTCACACAGCAAGGTCATTCAATGTGTGGATGAAGGACTACCACATCAAATCCCTGTCATGGCCAGCCCACTCTCTAGACCTGAACCCCTTTGAAAACCTCTGGAATGTAATCAAGAGGAAGATGAATAGTCACAAGACATCAAACAAATAAGAACTGCTAAAATATTTGTACCTGGAGTGGCTTAAGGTCCCCCAAAAGCAGTGTGAAACACTGGTGGAAAGCATGCCGAGACGCTTGAAAGCTGTGATTAAAAAGCATGGTTATTCCACAAAATATTGATTTCTGAACTCTTCCTGAGATAAAATATTAGTATTGTTGTTTCTAAATTATTATGAACTTGTTTTCTTAGCATTATTTGAGGTCTGCAAGCACTGCATTTTTTGTTATTTTGACCATTTCTCATTTTCTGAAAATAAATACAAAATGTAGTGCTTGGAAATTCGGAGACATGTTGTCAGTAGTTTATAGAATAAAAGAGCAAATTACATTTTACTCAAAAATATACCTATAAAGAGAAAAATCAGACAAACTGAAAATTTTGCAGTGGTCTCTTAATTTTGCCAGAGCTGTAAATTGTGTCATGATTAGTGTTGAGCGATACGATACCGCAAGTATCGGGTATCGGCCGATATTAGCTCTATCAGCCTTTCGATACTTAGTTCCGATATTTTCGTCTTATCGGATACCGGAATCGGGATTGTCACTGTCACTGTCAGTGTCCGTCGGTCGGGTCTGTCAGGAGTCAGCGGCACTTACCTGGCAGAAGATCTCCGGCGGTCACGGGCTGGACTGCTTCATGGCCGCCATCATCTTTCCCCGGCGGTCACATGCAGTTTCTCGCGATAACTGCAGTGACTGCTGGGTAATCCCGGGCGTAAAGCAGTCAGTCCGATGACGTCACCGCCGGGGAAGCAGGTAATCAGCTGTGCTGCGTTGCGATGACAGGCTCTGCCTGTCATTGCGATGTAGCAGAGCTGGATCGTCGTGGGACTGTCGTTACTATGGACTGCGTCGGACAGGTGGTATACTGTTGGTTTGTTTTTTTTCTTTTTTTACAGGAGATCGATGGCGTCGCAGGAATGAGTGTATAATAAAATTAATGAAAACTGTGTTGTCTCTTTTATTTCATTAAAAGACTTTTTTCTTGCTTTGTCTTTTTTTTATACATTTAATAACTTTGGGATTAATAATGGATCGGTGTCTTATTGACACCTCTCCATTATTAACCGGGCTTATTGTCACCGTGCAATCAACGGTGACATTAACCCCTTATTACCCCACTTGCCACCACTACAGGGCAGTGGGAAGAGCCGGGTAAAGTGCCACAATTGGCACATCTTTTGATGCGCCAAATGTGGGGCTGCTGTAGCCTGGTATTATCAGGCTGTTGAGGGCCAAAATCCATGGGCCTTGACAGTCTTTTAATACCAGGCCGCAGCAGTCTGCATTTTACTTGGCTGGTTAACAAAAATAGGGGGACCCCTACGCCGTTTTTTTTTCGAGGGGATCCCCTATTTTTGTTAACCAGCCAAGCTAAGCAGACTGCTGTGGCCTGGTATTATCAGGCTTGCAAGGTCCATGGATATTGGATCCTTACCAGCCTGAAAAACCAGGCCTCAGCGGTCTGCTTCATCTGGCTGGTTAACAAAAATAGGGGGGACCCCACGCCAATTTTTTTCGAGGGGATCCCCTATTTTTGTTAATCAGCCAAGATATGCAGACTGCTGTGGCCTGGTATTATCAGGCTGGCAAGGTCCATGGATCTTGGCTCCTTAACAGCCTGAAAATCCAGGCCTCAGCGGTCTGCTTCATCTGGCTGGTTAACAAAAATAGGGGGGACCCCACGCCAATTTTTTTCGAGGGGATCCCCTATTTTTGTTAATCAGCCAAGATATGCAGACTGCTGTGGCCTGGTATTATCAGGCTGGCAAGGTCCATGGATCTTGGCTCCTTAACAGCCTGAAAATCCAGGCCTCAGCGGTCTGCTTCATCTGGCTGGTTAACAAAAATAGGGGGGACCCCACGCCAATTTTTTTCGAGGGGATCCCCTATTTTTGTTAATCAGCCAAGATATGCAGACTGCTGTGGCTGGTATTATCAGGCTGGCAAGGTCCATGGATCTTGGCTCCTTAACAGCCTGAAAATCCAGGCCTCAGCGGTCTGCTTCATCAGGCTGGTTAACAAAAATAGGGGGGACCCCACGCCATTTTTTATTCGAAGGGAACCCCTATTTTTGTTAATCAGTTCCCTCTGACGTCACTGATTGTGTCCCTGGCTGACCTGAAGTGAAAGTGGAAAGCAATCAATTAAGCTTTCCACTACCTCTCTGTCAGCCAGGAGAGGAACTCATTCATTTGGGGGTTTACTGTGAGGCTGCAGCATTAGCTGCGGTCCCTGCAGTAAACATTAACCCTTTCTGAAGGATTACACCGTGGGACCTGACTGTGGGATAGGTAAGAATAATTTTGCTTTTTTATTTTATTTTTATTACAGGAAATGGTTTTTGCAGTCAAATAAAAGATGGTCAAAAACATGTGTCTTTATTTCATTAAAATGATTTTTAATTAAAGTGTGTGTGTTTTATTTTTATTTCATGCAATAGGATTAATAATTGATAGTTGTCTAATTGACAGCTCTCAATTATTAACCTGGCTTAAGGTCACCTTTCAATTGCAATGTGGCTTTAACCCCATATTAACCCATTCGCCACCGCTACAGGGCAATGGGAATAGACAGGCAAAGTGCCAGAAAGGGCGAATCTAATTATAGATTTGTCTTTTCTGGGGTGTCTGGGGGCAGATGTTAGTAGCCAGGGGGGGCCAAAAATAATAGTCCCTCTCTGGGCTATTATTATCTGCCCCATTCGCTGGCTTTGTCTGTCTGGTTGCGAAAATAGGGCGGGAGCCCACGCATTTTTTTTAAACAATTTTACACCTCATATATATATATATATATACACATGTCATTGAATTTGTGACACATATATATATATATATTTATATTTATAGTTCATACACTTCTACATAGTATAATAGCCGCTAATTCAATTGATGGCTTTTGTGAAAATGCAGAACCCGACATGAAATGACACTTGGTGTACATAGGGTTAACCAAGTCTTTTCATGTCCTTTGCTATCTGATTTGCACAAACAATTACATCAGTCTATGTGTGCAAAATTTTACACCTGTAGGGGTTAATTAAAGGTGTAAATTCGTAGCAAAAAAGTCCGTTATTTTACAACGAATTTACACCTTTAATTAACCCCTACAGGTGTGAAATTTTGCACACATAGACTGATGTAATTGTTTGTGCAAATCAGATTGCAAACGACATGAAAAGACATGGTTAACCCTATGTACACCAAGTGTCATTTCATGTCGGGTGCTTCTGTCTTTTCACAGAAGCCGGCTTTACCCGGCAATTGAATCAGAGGATATTTTACTATGTAGAAGTGTATAAACTATACATATATGTATATAATATATGTCACAATGACATGTATATATATATATATAATGTATTCTATGTGTGTATATTTAGTGTTTACAAGGAAATAAAGGTTTTTTTTAGTTGCGATATTTTGTTCCCATAGACTTACATGGGACTTCCGGTATCGGAATCGGATATCGCCGATATTTAGTGATATCGGCGATACCATTCCGATCCGATATTTTTAGATATCGAGCAGTATCGCTCAACACTAGTCATGATTTATTCTGTCATCAGCCTTGAAAAAGAACGCACGCTCTTAGATCTTGCAATCAAGTTTGTAAATTTTGGATAATAAACTAAGTTTGTGCATTCAAGAAGCTGGAGACTAATTTGCTCTTTTTTCTTCAGTGGTATACAAAACAAGATAACACTGTAATAAGGGATGGCATTATTTATAATAGGAGAGGACACTGTGTAATAACGGTTGATGCCTTACATAATAAAAAAGGACAATATGCAATAAGAGAAGAGATAACACTATACATAATAAAAGAGGACACTATGCAATAACAGAATTAATAATAATAAGATAAGACACTATATAATAAGGCATGGATCTATACATATAAAGGAGGTTGTTTTACAAACAAAATAATTTCTCTCATCATTGCTCTGCAAGTAATACAGGGTAAATACTAAATATATTTTTACAGCCACTAACTTAACCCTGATGCTTGTCTGGTTAAAGTCAGTTCCTTTTCTATCTGATCAGACCTTCATGTCGAAATCTTCCAGCCAGGACTTGTTTCTGAAGAGTTGGCACACTGATCACCAAGGACCAGAAATTAACAAAGTCATGCATAAACAGTGGATATAAAAAATATACACCCTTATTCAAATCCCATGTTTTTGTCATGTAAAAATAATATCATACTAAAAAGAATAATCTTAGAACTTTTTTCACCTACACTGTCACCCATAATTTGTATAAATCCATTGTGAAACTAACTGAAATTATTTTGAGGAGAAAAAAATAACAAAACTAACATAATGTAGTTGCATAAGTGTGAACACCCTCTTATGATTTACGTTCATGTTAAATAGTAGTCAATCCTGAATAAATTCTAAGTCATTAAATATGTCATGGAATACTGTGAAGACAGCCATGAAGAAGTGGCTTAAATTTGGCCCAACAGTGAAATTACCTAGTACTGGACAGCCCTCAAAATCGGTGAAGAGACAGAAAGAAAATTGGACCAGTAGGCTGCCAAGAGGCCTACAGGAACATTAAAGGAGCTTCAGGAATTTCTAGCAAGTAATGGTTGTGCAAAGCATGTGACAATAATCTCATATATTCTTCATATGTCTGGCCTAAGCAGATCTCTAAATCAATGAAAAAATGGCTTCAATCGAAGAAGAAAAGTTTTGTGAGGGCCTGGCCAGAGCCCAATCGCTAATCAAATTGACAATCTGTAGGTTGACCTGAAAAAGGCTGTACACAGAAAATGCCCTCGGAATCTGCCAGATTTGAAGCAATACTACAAGGAAGAGGGGGCAAAGATTGCCAAATCTAGATGTGCCATTCTGATAGACTCCTACCCCAAAAGACAGCATGCTGTCATAAATTATAAGGATTTTTCAACAAAGTATTAGTTTAAGAGGGTACATATTTATGCAGACATATTCTTTTATTTCTTTATTTTTCTTGTATCACCGAAAATATTTATTTTCTTTTTCAATTGTGTCATACAGATTATGGGTGACATTAAAGTTAGAAATAGTTCTGAAATTCTTCTTCCCAGTATGACGTTTTTACATGATGAAAACCTGGCAGTTTAAGAGGGTTGTGCAGACTTTTTGCATCCACTGTATATAAATTTGCCTACTGAATAAAAAGATCGCAACACTGAGATCAGGAACGGTTGCAGGATTTGGGAATGTTTAGCTTGCAAAAAAGAAGGCTAATAGGAGACTTAATAACTGTTTACAAATATCTGAAGGGATGTCACGGTGTGGAGGGATCCTCCTTATTCTCATTTGCCCAAGAAAGACTAGAAGCAATGGGATGAAACTGAAAGGAAGAAGATACAGATTAGATATTAGAAAAAAACTTTTTGACAGATAGGGTGATCAATGAGTGGAACAGGCTGCCACGAGAGGTGGTGAGTTCTCCTTCAATGGAAGTCTTCAAACAGAGACTGCACAAACATCTGTCTGACATGGTTTAGTGAATCCTGCAATGAGCAGGCGGTTGGACACGATGGCCCTGGAGGTCACTTCTGAGTTCTGACTCTACCATTCTATGATTCTATGAAGTCCCTGGTTCTCATAATATGTGTGAGCTCCACATTCTATTTTCCCTAACATTGCATTCTATCTCGATGGCTCACGTTACTTAGATAAATCATTTGCTATGTATGGCTTAGGCACATGACATTCTTGTGAATGTATGAAAGAAGTTGCTTAAGGCTACTTTCACACTTGCGTTTTTTAGCGCTGCGTATAGAGCGCACATAAAACGCATGAAAAAAACGTGTGCAAACGCGTGTAATCGCAGCGATATTTTGCAGTCGAATAGTGCGCATTGCTTTTAAAAAACGCAGCGATTGTAAGTGATTGTATGCGATTTAAAGCGTTTTTGTATGCGTTTGCGTTTTTTCTGTGCAAAACACATGATGAAAATCCTTGAAAAATTCTTGCAACAGAACCCACCAATGGGACACCAGTGGGCGTGTCTTATTGAAAATCTTTATATAGAGCCTGTTCACAGCCCTTTTTTACATTTGCTTGCATTTGCCTTGGTGAACATGGATCTGCTTATGAAGACTTTCCACTTCAACCTGGATCTGGACATGGATATGGCTCAGGCTTATGCCGTTGCTTGCCATGAACAAAGGAGAGAGATAGACAGCGTAGACGGCAGCGGCGGCGTTTGTGGGTACATCCCATTGTTGAACTCCGGTACAGCCGTGGAGCGTATCACACCCTCTACAGTGAGCTGCAGTCAAACCCGGAGAAATTTAACGACTACACCCGGATGTCACAACAAACCTTCATGGATTTACTTGCTAGGTCCAACAATTAATAAGGAGACAGGACACCCAGCTCCGTCGGGCGATTCCTCCAGAGGAAAGACTCCTGGTGACATTACGGTACGTATTATTGATAAACCAATGCCTGCATCATTGTATTACTTATGCCATGTACTATTGCAAAGATGACAGAATTATTGTTGTGCCAGCTAGTAAACAAAGACCTGCAGAATTTTTTTTATGCCATTTTTTTGTTTATTAATGTTTTACAAAAACATATACAATAATATTTTTTTTGTTCTTTCTCTAGATTCCTTGCTACTGGAGAGAGCCTGTCTTCACTCCACTTCCAGTACCGGATTGGTATCTCCACGTTGTCAGGAATTGTTGTTGACACCTGCCGGGCATTGTGGACTGTTCTCTGTCCGGAATTTATGCCCCTGCCCACCACCGAAAAGTGGCTAGAAATAGCTGAAAAATTCTGGACAACCTGCAATTTCCCCAACTGTTTGGGAGCAGTTGATGGGAAACACATCCGCATCATCAAACCTAAAAGAACAGGCTCGGAGTACTACAATTACAAGAAGTACTATTCTACAGTTCTTATGGCCATTGCGGATGCAGACTGTATGTTTGTTGCCGTGGACATTGGTGCATTTGGCCGTGGGAATGACTCACAGGCGTTTAAGAACTCGGACATGGGACAGAGGTTGTATGGAAACCAGTTTAATTTTCCCATGCCACGGCCTCTTCCCCACACCGAAGGTCCACCAATGCCATTTGTAATGGTTGGGGATGAGGCATTCCAGATGAGCCAACACCTGCTAAAACCCTACTCCAGCCGGGACTTGGACCACAACAAAAAAATATTCAATTACAGGCTGACCAGGGCAAGAAGAACTGTAGAGTGTGCCTTCGGTATACTGGTTTCCAGATGGCGCATTCTGGGCACAGCCATTCATCTGAAAGTGCAAACAGTGGATGAAGTTGTGAAGGCCTGTGTGGTGCTACATAACTTTGTCATGGCGAAAGAGCACCCAAACTTTGAACTTGATGATGCAGCTCCTAACCCGTTGCCTGAGTTCACTCAGCACCCTCTCAGGTCTTCTGTTGAAGTCAGCCAAATGAGAGACCAATTTGCGGCCTACTTCATCTCAGATGTAGGACGGGTGGAATGGCAAGAACAAATGGTGTAAAATAATGTTCTTGTCTGTATGTCAATAAAATAACTTTTTGTTTGAATGTTAATAAAATAACTCTGTTTATACCTGTACCACGAGCAGTCTCTGTTTTTAAATTAAAAAACAATTATGAAATGGCCAGGTTTACCAGTGAATTCATGATGCATATTTTTGGGTGCATCATGAATTTATTTGTAATCCTGACTAGGTAGTTAACTATACATGCACACAAGTTGTATGACCTTTATTATCTCTCCACTTTTGCTTCCATTTTCAGTGACGGTGGAGATAACACAACAATTATTTGTGTCACCTGGCCTGCTGTTTAAAAAATTGATTTGGGGATGCACAAGCATCTGTAAATTTTTATTCCTGACCATGTGACTATAAATATAATTTGTATCTTCATCACTGTGACTTGATTTGGAACGCAGAGATAATAAAGATTATACATCCTGTTCAATACCAATGCCTGGTGGCATGCTGAAGTGGTGATGCCCCAAATAACGCATCCTCACTTCAGAATGTATCAGGCCTGGGCAGGTGAGTACACATGAGTTATAAACAGCAGCATCGCTACAGTATGCTTCAAATAAATGCAGACTGAAGCAACGCTGCTGGTTAAACTCATGTCTATTCACCTGCCCAGGTGTGATAGTAATGATCAAGCGGGAGTGGTACATGATTATAATCCCGTATGTCTATTCACATCTGTCCAGTCACTGCCTGTGATAGTAATGATACAAGGTCAGGGTATTGTACATATATAAAGTGTATTTTCACCATCATCTCCTCTGTTTCTTCAACACACACTGAATAGAGGATGTGCTCAATTACAAGCTATATCTAGAATCCTGGCCTTGTATCACAAAGTGAAATAATGTCAAAAACACACCACACTCATTTCACTTTTTAGTATATCTGGCAAGGTTAAATAGATATGCCTTGCACTCAACTCCATCCTCTATTCAGTCTGTGCAATATTAGCAGACAGACAGACTGGTGGTGAAAAAAAAAGTAATATATTTGTGTTTTGTAGTAAACATATCTCCATGAAGTACACAAACTTGTGTCATTCCTGTAGTTATGTGTAGTCAAAAACGCAAAGTGTACGTCGCAGTGTGTGTACGTCGCAGTGTATAGGCGGCGAAATAAACACAAAGCAAACCAAAATTACTAAAAGAAGATTGGCACATTTATTTTGTACAACAGGAAAACAACATTTGAATTGGCAATGAGTTTTTTGATGACATTTGTATAGATCACATTAGTCCTTTTTTAGAGTACAAAAAGAAAATATTTATATTCACACAAAGGTTTTGGATAGATCAGATTAGTACAATTTGTGTCCAACATGACCATGGTATTGTCACTGCCCCAGAATTTATAGAAAAATCAGATTAGTACAATATGTGTACAGATGCCATTGGTATAGTCACTGCCCCAGAAGTTAGAGAAAAATCAGATTAGTACAATATGTGTACAAGATGCCATTGGTATTGTCACTGCCCCATAAGTTATAGAAAAATCAGATTAGTACAATATGTGTACAAGATGCCATTGGTATCGTCACTGCCCCAGAAGTTAGAGAAAAATCAGATTAGTACAATATGTGTACAAGATGCCATTGGTATTGTCACTGCCCCATAAGTTATAGAAAAATCAGATTAGTACAATATGTGTACAAGATGCCATTGTATTGTCACTGCCCCAGAAGTTATAGAAAAATCAGATTACTACAATATGTGTAAAAGATGCCATTGGTATTGTCACTGCCCCAGAAGTTAGAGAAAAATCAGATTAGTACAATATGTGTACAAGATGCCATTGGTATCGTCACTGCCCCAGAAGTTAGAGAAAAATCAGATTAGTACAATATGTGTACAACATGACCATCGTATTGTCACTGCCCCAGAAGTTATAGAAAAATCAGATTAGTACAATATGTGTACAAGATGCCATTGGTATCGTCACTGCCCAGAAGTTAGAGAAAAATCAGATTAGTACAATATGTGTACAAGATGCCATTGGTATTGTCACTGCCCCATAAGTTATAGAAAAATCAGATTAGTACAATATGTGTACAAGATGCCATTGGTATTGTCACTGCCCCAGAAGTTATAGAAAAATCAGATTACTACAATATGTGTAAAAGATGCCATTGGTATTGTCACTGCCCCAGAAGTTAGAGAAAAATCAGATTAGTACAATATGTGTACAAGATGCCATTGGTATCGTCACTGCCCCAGAAGTTAGAGAAAAATCAGATTAGTA
This sequence comes from Oophaga sylvatica, assembly GCA_033576555.1. Taxonomy (NCBI): domain Eukaryota; kingdom Metazoa; phylum Chordata; class Amphibia; order Anura; family Dendrobatidae; genus Oophaga; species Oophaga sylvatica. Next base: position 591,400,902 of record JARQOD010000001.1, on the reverse strand, counting down.
CAATATGTGTACAACATGACCATCGTATTGTCACTGCCCCAGAAGTTATAGAAAAATCAGATTAGTACAATATGTGTACAAGATGCCATTGGTATCGTCACTGCCCCAGAAGTTAGAGAAAAATCAGATTAGTACAATATGTGTACAAGATGCCATTGGTATCGTCACTGCCCAGAAGTTATAGAAAAATCAGATTACTACAATATGTGTAAAAGATGCCATTGGTATTGTCACTGCCCAGAAGTTAGAGAAAAATAGATTAGTACAATATGTGTACAAGATGCCATTGGTATCGTCACTGCCCCAGAAGTTAGAGAAAAAATCAGATTAGTACAATATGTGTACAACATGACCATCGTATTGTCCTGCCCCAGAAGTTATAGAAAAATAGATTAGTACAATATGTGTACAAGATGCCATTGGTATTGTCACTGCCCAGAAGTTAGAGAAAAATCAGATTAGTACAATATGTGTACAAGATGCCATTGGTATCGTCACTGCCCAGAAGTTAGAGAAAAATCGATTAGTACAATATGTGTACAACATGACATCGTATTGTCACTGCCCAGAAGTTATAGAAAATCAGATTAGTACAATAGTGTACAAGATGCCATTGGTATCGTCACTGCCCAGAAGTTAGAGAAAAATCAGATTAGTACAATTGTGTACAAGATGCCATTGGTATCGTCACTGCCCCAGAAGTTATAGAAAAATCAGATTACTACAATATGTGTAAAAGATGCCATTGGTATTGTCACTGCCCCAGAAGTTAGAGAAAAATCAGATTAGTACAATATGTGTACAAGATGCCATTGGTATCGTCACTGCCCCAGAAGTTAAGAAAAATCAGATTAGTACAATATGTGTACAAGATGCCATTGGTATGTCACTGCCCCAGAAGTTAGAGAAAAATCAGATTAGTACAATATGTGTACAACATGACCATCGTATTGTCACTGCCCCAGAAGTTATAGAAAAATCAGATTAGTACAATATGTGTACAAGATGCCATTGGTATCGTCACTGCCCCAGAAGTTAGAGAAAAATCAGATTAGTACAATATGTGTACAAGATGCCATTGGTATCGTCACTGCCCCAGAAGTTAGAGAAAAATCAGATTAGTACAATATGTGTACAAGATGCCATTGGTATTGTCACTGCCCCAAAAGTTATAGAAAAATCAGATTACTACCATATGTGTACCAGATGCCATTTGTATCGCCACTGCCCCAGAAGTTAGAGAAAAATCAGATTAGTACAATATGTGTACAAGATGCCATTGGTATCGTCACTGCCCAGAAGTTAGAGAAAAATCAGATTAGTACAATATGTGTACAAGATGCCATTGGTATCGTCACTGCCCCAGAAGTTATAGAAAAATCAGATTAGTACAATATGTGTACAACATGCTACTGGTATTGTCACTGCCCCAGAAGTTGTAGAGAAATGTGATTTGTACAGATAATATTACAAATTTTTATTGCGACTGACGTTTTGTTGGAGATTTCGATACTCTGGGGGTGTGCAGAGATGAAGAGCGGCTGGAAAGCGATGAAGGGGTTCGAGGGGAAAGGGCAACAAAAGTAGTGGGTGAAGGAAGATCAGACATCAAAGTAGAGGCAGTTTGAGACACATTAGGAGGAGAGGGTGGATGGACCAACAAAGTTTTGCTTTTTTTCTTCTTGGGGACAGGAGTACCATGCATGGACCGACTTCTCTGTGTCCGCCTTGAGCTGGTTGACCGTGGCCTTGACCCAAAAAAGAGTGAATGTGGGTCACCGCTCTCATGCTCGGTGGTGGCAGTGGTGGTGGAAGTATTGGCAGTGCTCTGAGTAGCACAAGGGTTGACGGTGTTCCAAGGAGGAGAAGTGGGTGCCGTTGAAATCGATTGTTGCTGACTGGTGGCGGTACTCATAGGATCAGTGGGTGCTGTGGCCGGAAATTGTTGACGACTGGTGGCGGTACTCCTAGAAGGATCAGTGGGTGCTGTGGCCAGAAATTGTTAAACGACTGGTGGCGGTACTCCTAGAAGGAGAAGTGGGTGCGGTGGCCATAAATTGTTGCAGACTGCTGGCAGTACTCCTAGAAGGAGAAGTGGGTGCGGTGACAATAAATGGTTGCTGACTGCTGGCAGTACTCCTAGAAGGAGAAGTGGGTGCGGTGGCCCAAGCAGGTACTGCGGTGGCTTGAGTCCATGACTGTGGACCAGTGTCTGTGGTGGTGTTGCTCCACACAGGAGCAGCGCTTGCCATGGTGGTGGCGACGGTGGAGTGTCCAACAGTACTCGGACTTGTGGTGGTGTAGTGGTGACTCGGAATGCTGGTGGCCGTGCAGTGGTATGCAGCAGAAGTCGGTAGTGATGTGTGGTGAATCAGTGGTGGCACTGTTGGATATGCAACCACTGACTGCTGCACGTACCGATTCTGCTGCATAGCCTGCAAGTAAGCAGTGTTGCAGGCCTGCATCACACTCAGCTGTTGCTCAGGACTAAGGTGTTCCGCCATGCCCCGTTCAATTTTACTGAAAAAATGGTGCGCTGGTCTGTTGAGGTCGGCCTCCAGGCGATCAAGACGCTGTTCGACACTGTTGAATCGGTGATCCATGTGGGTAAAACCCCGTTCCATCAGTGAAAAACCACTTCCAACTGTGCCTCCAAGCGACTTGATATTGCCATGAAAGGCCTCACTCAAGTGAACAAACTCGGGCAAGACATTCCTCTCCATGGTCCTCTGCCGCTGGCTGGAAGTGCCCGCATAACCAGTGGCAGAGACCTGGGAGAGGGGAAAACCTGATGGACCAGCTTCCTGGTCACCAGCTGTCCGTGTTGCTGACCTGCAAGTTGCTTCCTGGCTGTCGGATGGCTGTGACGGGTCCAAGGTCGTCCGAGGAAGGACCGCTTCAGGGACAGGCTGCATTGTGCTGCTCCAGGTGCTGTGGAAAGAAAAACAAAACATTAATATAATGCATTAACAAGAAGCATCAGCTGTAGAAAAAAAAAAAAAAAACTTACGCTCTGCTGGCAAGGACCGGTCTCAGGAACGCCAACTCGCGATAGTAGCGATATTTCTTTCTGGGCCTTGCTGCTGAACGACTGCGAACCTGTCCTCTGCTCGAACATCAGTGTTGAAGCGGTCCTTCATCGAGTGCCATCGTGTGCGGACTTTGTTCACTGTTGAGGGAAAAAAAAAATAATTATACAATGCAGTCAGGGCAAAATATGTCTCATCACACATACCTGAATGAAAATGTCAAACTGTCAATGCAGCATTATAAAAAGCTCTACAATGCACAGGTCAGTGACTGTTGAACTACATGACACTGTTGTGTTTGCTGGTAGAATATATCTGGCAGCAAACAAAACAGTACCATGAGGAACAAGAGTGAGTGCAGCAATAAAAAACTCAATACAATGCACAACACATAGCAATAGCATACACAGGTCAGTCACTGTAGAACCACATGACACTGTTGTGTTTGCTGGTAGAATATATCTGGCAGCAAACAAAACAGTACCATGAGGAACAAGAGTGAGTGCAGCAATAAAAAACTCAATACAATGCACAACACATAGCAATAGCATACACAGGGCAGTCACTGTTGAACAAGATGACACTGTTGGGTTTGCTGGTAGAATATATCTGCCAGCAAACCCATCAGTGCCATCAGGAACAAAAGTGACTGCGGCATTACAGAGAATGAAAATACTTACTAAACGCCTTTTTGAGGTTTGGAGAGGCGCTGTCCCAGCCATCCATCAACGCTGCGGCCACCTCGTTCCATAGCCGCCGGGTCACCACATTGTCCTTGTACTGCGGATCACGGCTGTCCCACAACGGGACACACTCATGGACCTGGCAGATGAGGGCCTCGTTGTCCACATACAGGTCGTCGTCCCGTTGTGGAACCTAGAAGAAACAAAATAAAAATTACAATCTTGTATATTTTTTAGAAAGAAAATAACAATAGGAGTACACAAGAAATAGACATTCAAAGGCTAGATACTTACATTCCGTCTCGCCACCGGGACTTGACTCCGCTGCGACTGCTCCTGAGACTCCTCAATGGCCATGTCCAACGATGATGTCTGAAAAAGGAACACAAATTTAGACATTTGTAGATTCAGCAGCTATACTTACCCAAAGGCAGGAAGATACTCACATCATGCTCTGCTTCGGCCAGTTCTTGTCGGGATGGGGAATATTCGGATCCAGAAGAAATGCTGCAAAAAAAAAAAAAAAATTACATGAGCACATATTACATTATAAGGACAGCCTGTCATTTGGTTAAAGAATACTCACATTCTTGCACTTTGGATCGGTCTTGAGTCCAGGCGCAGTGTCTCCAGGCAGTATATAGGCTGTGTATCTTCCAGTCTCCAGGCAGTGTAGTATGGTGCACGCTGTTTGCAGGCCTTTTTATAGCGATCCAGGCTGTATCTTCAGGTCTCTTTATCAGCATGCAGTCTACAGGCAGTCTGAGTAGGGGTCTGTGTGGCACTGACACCTTCCTTTATGTACACTCCTTTATCTAGACTCCTCATAAACAATGTATCTTGTCTAGGGGGTAATTGGACAAGTGTCTAGACATTGTTTGCTAAAAAATCGCGTGCGCGCACAATCGCTGTAAGCGCACAGCCACGCGCACGCCAGCGTCCACATAGACGGCAATGATATTTATATGAGCATAGCGTGCGCACACGTGCGCACGCGCCTTTTTTTAAATTGATGTGCTGAAAAAAAATACAACATGTAGCGTCTAGCGCGTCTGGGCGCACACCTGGAAAATGCGCAGCGCACGCCAAACGCTGATGAGCGCGTGCAAGCGCAAGACCCTGCGCCCGCCATGTTAATGATAGGGGAACATTGCGCATGCGACCAATAGCGCACGATGCGCAGCGCTAAAAAACGCAAGTGTGAAAGTAGCCTAAGGCAATTACTTGTCATTACACTGACGAGAATTTGCACACTTTGTGCGAGAGGTTTTAAATTTGAAAAATATTTTTACCCTATATTTAATAAATGTTACATATATTTACACATACGTACAGTGGATATAAAAAGTCTACACACCCTTGTTAAAATGCCTGATTTTTTCAGATACAAAATAATTATACCAAGAAGAATAATTTCAGAACTTTAAAATGAACCTATCAGCAGGATTGTGCAAAGTAATCTACAGACAGTGTCAGGTTGGCACAATTATACTGAATTATACTGATTAAAATGATACCTGGTAATGAAATTTGTCTTGTGGTTGTTGTTTAATCTTTATTTGTAGTTTTCAGTAAATGAGATTCTCGTGCTCAGGGGCGGCCTGTGGGGGGAGGCTTTATGTGGTGTGGCAAGACGACTCGCTCGGCTCTTCTCGAGGCAGACTCAGGACACACGTTCTCTGGGTTGTCTTTCTGCTGGTTTATTATCAACCATAAACTCATGCAGGTTTCGCAGGAAAAATAAACATGACCCCTCTGGGTTAAACGGGAAAACATAAAAAAAACAAACAATAACTCAGTCCATAGATGAGTGGGGTCTGCCCGCTCTCGGTAGCATAAACTGCACGGTTAAAGTCCTTGTGGAAAGCTCGGTAGCTTCCACTATACGGTCTGGAGACTTTTCTCTCCAGACCACACTCCCCAGAAAAAAAAAACAGGACTGAGCTTTTATACCTTGCTCAGCCACACCCTTTAACAGAGTAGACCTACCAGCATATAACATGCTGGCAGATAAATGAAATAGGTCTTAGTTCACACAGGAGAGCATCCTGTGTGACACATACCTCCCCTCACATATAAAACCAGTGACCCTGTCACATATTCCCCCCCTCTGCCCAAAGCCGGGGGTTTGGGCACCTTCTGACACCAGACAGGGAATCCTAGAGAGGGCATCTGCATTCCCATGTAACTTCCCTGGCCTATGCTCCACGTGAAAGTTAAACTCTTGAAGCTCTAGGAACCATCTAGTTACCCTAGCATTTTTTCCCCTCTTTTCCCTCAACCATCTCAACGGGGCATGGTCTGATACTAATTTAAACTTCCGGCCTAGTAGGTAATATTTCAGTGTATCCACGGCCCATTTTATGGCTAAACACTCTTTCTCTACTATGGCGTAGTTCTTCTCGGAGGAGGACAGCTTTCGGCTTAGATAGAGAATGGGATGTTCTTCCCCATTTATTTCTTGGGAGAGTACGGCCGCTAGACCAACCTCTGATGCGTCAGTCTGGACCACAAATTCTTTCTTAAAGTCTGGTGCGACCAGGACAGATTGCTTGCACAGTGTTAGCTTCAGCTTTTGAAACGCGGTCTCCGTTTCTTCCGTCCATTTCACCATAGTTGATTTGGTGCCTTTTAGAAGATTTGTTAGTGGAGCGGCAATCGTGGCGAAATTCGGGATAAACCGCCGGTAGTATCCCACCATTCCCAGGAATGCTTTCACCTGCTTCTTTGAGAGCTTTGAGTTGCGGCCAGGTTTGGATTGCCTCCACTTTCTTGATTTGCGGCTTTATTTCGCCTCTCCCAACAACATAGCCCAGGTACTTGGCCTCTTCTTTTCCGATGGCACACTTTTTCGGATTTATGGTAAATCCTGCTTTCCTTAGCGCGTCCAAAACGGCCTGTAGTTTAGGTAGGTGACTAGCCCAGTCTGGGCTAAAGACCACAATGTCGTCGAGGTAGGCTGCGGCATACTTCTTATGTGGGGCTAGGATCCGATCCATAGCCCTCTGGAAAGTGGCTGGGGCCCCTGTAGTCCGAACGGCATCCGCACGTATTGAAAACAGCCATCAGGTGTTGAGAAAGCCGTCTTCTCTTTAGCCATCTGAGACATGGGGATCTGCCAGTAGCCCTTCGTTAAGTCAAGAGTAGTGATGTACCTCGCCGGTCCCAGCCTCTCGATGAGTTCGTCGACGCGGGACATCGGGTACGCGTCACACTTGGATACCTCATTCAGCCGACGGTAGTCATTACAAAACCTCCACTCTCCATTGGGTTTTGGCACGAGGACGATTGGACTCGACCACCCACTCTTTGACTCCTCTATTACCCCGAGGTCTAACATCCTCTTCACCTCAGCCGAGATCACCTCCCGGCGTGCTTCCGGAATCCGATACGGCTTCAAATTCACTCGTACATGCGGTTCTGTCAGCACGTCATGCTCTACCACTTGTGTATGCCCTGGCAACTCTGAGAACAGCTCCCAATTCCGCTGTAGTAATTCTCGACACTGTTGCTTCTGGGCCAGTGATAGAGTCTCTGCAATAGTGACCTCCTCCACATTGCCTTCTGTTGCGGCCCCCAGGCAAGGAGTTTCCACAGGTTCACGATCCCGCCACGGCTTGAGCAAGTTTATATGATATATCTGATGTGCCTTCCTTCGGCCAGGCTGGTGGACTCTATAATTAACCTCGCTGCCTTTCTCCACCACCTCGTATGGACCTTGCCATTTGGCGAGGAACTTGCTCTCGACGGTAGGGATCAGCACCAAAACACGGTCTCCGGGCTGGAACTGTCTTAGTCTCGCCGACCGGTTATAGACCCTCGCCTGGGCTTCCTGCGCCTGGAGGAGATGTTCCTTCATGATGGGCATCACTCTTGACATTCTCTCCTGTAACTGGGCGACATGTTCGATGATACTCCGGTGTGGCGTGACTTCAGCCTCCCAAGTTTCCTTGGCGATGTCAAGGAGACCTCTTGGATGCCGCCCATATAGGAGCTCAAATGGAGAGAAGCCAGTAGAGGCTTGAGGGACTTCACTGACCGAGAAAAGCAGAAATGGGAGCAGGTAGTCCCAGTCTCTCCATCCTTTTCAATGACCTTCTTGAGCATCGCTGTCAGGAGTCGAACTCAGTACCTCTTGTCCACTGGCCAGCAGCTCTACCATCTGAGCTATTCTGCTGGCTGCAAAGTTCCTTGCTGAACCCAGATACCATTGACTGTTCTTCCTGATTGGCTACACCTAGTGCTCTCTTGATTGGGCCTCTGATTGCCAATTACACACCCTATATAAACCTGGCCCTGTGGGTGTGTCATTGCGAGATTATTGTGCTTCCAGCCTTTAGTCAAGCTCTTTCTCCTGCTGTTCCTGCTGCTACAAACACTGCTCTCCTGTGTACCGACCTCCGGCTGCCACCTGACTACGTTATTTGCCTGCTTCCCTGCTACAAACACTGCCTTTCCTGTGTACCGACCTCCGGCTGCCACCTGACTACGTTATTTGCCTGCTTCCCTGCTACAAACACTGCCTTTCCTGTGTACCGACCTCGGCCTGCCTTCTGACTACGCTACCTGCCTCTGCTTCCCCTAGTGTTTGCAGTAACATCGGCTCCAACCCAGACGGGATCCTGACAGAATAATCTCGCGCCAAAATGGAGTCCGCTGTGAACACCCTGAGGCGGCAAGTTATGGAGCTTCAAAGTTTTTGTACTGACTCTCAAGGAAAATATGCCAAGTTACAAACTGATTTCACGGCGATACAACAGGAAGTATTTGAGCTACAAAAACAACTACTGGACGTGCGCAATTCAGGGTCCGAATCAAACGCGCGGCTGCCGCTGCCTGCAAAGTTCAGTGGGGATCGCAAGCAGTACCGAGGATTCCTCAATCAATGCCGCATATACTTCAGATGCAACCTGCTCCCTTTACCAGTGAGAGGAAGAAAGTTTTTTTCATGATAAATCTCCTGACGGATGAAGCTCTTGCTTGGGCTTCACCTTATGTAGAAAAAGACTATGCCCTCCTTAATGACCTGGAAGCTTTCATCGCAGCTATGAATCAAGTTTTTGATGACCCAAACCGCTGTGCCACAGCAGAAACCAAATTACATAATTTGCGCCAAGGACGTCGCTCTGTTGCGGAATATACATCGGAGTTCCGTCGCTGGGTGGCCGACACCACCTGGAATCCAGCGGCCCAGAGAAGTCAATTTCGACGAGGGTTATCAGAACCAGTGAAAGACGAGCTTGCCAGGGTTGAGACCCCTGACCAGTTGGAGGACTTTATTCAACTATGTATCCGGATTGACCAGAGACTTACTGAAAGGAGAAAGGAGAGACTGCGAGCACTTGGGAATAGCCCTGGCTTCTCATTTTCAGCATCAGACCACCAAGAAAAGACGCAAGTTGTGTCTGAACCGATGCAGATCGACGTCATCCGAAGACCACTCACTGCACAGGAGAAGGAGAGGCGACGTGCAGAACATCTCTGCCTCTATTGTGGGGACCCTGGACACTATGCCATCAACTGTCCTAACAAAAGGACTATAGCCTTTACCAACAACAGGTCTGCCAGCAATACGGACCTTTCTCAGCAGTCGGATTCCATCTTGCAGACTATCTCATCAGTAACGCCAGAAATAGACAAAATACATACCACATCATCTCATTTTGTAATCCCCATTCAGGTTGTAATGGGCACCCAAAAAATACAATGCTCTGCCCTGTTGGATTCGGGAGCAGGAGGAAATTTTATGGACTTAAAATTTACACGTGATAATAATATTTCCAGTAGGACCAAATCCACACCAATTGAAATGGAAACTGTGGATGGATCACCTTTGTCTTCTGGACCTGTCACGCATGAGACAATCGAACTGGAGATTTGTATCGACCCGGATCATCATGAAGCTGTCAGTTTCCACCTTATTTCATCTCCGAAATTTCCGGTTATTCTAGGGATCCCCTGGTTTTCAGTCCATAACCCTTCTATCAACTGGGCATCAAGGACCATCACCTTTCCATCTGACTACTGTAAGAATAATTGTCATAAGGAACCCCCTGTTCTCCAACAAGTCCAAATCTCTGAGATTTCGCATGAGAAGGAAGAGAAACTACCACCTCAATATCAGCAGTTCTCTGATGTCTGCAGTAAGAAGAAAGCAGATCAATTACCTCCTCACCGTCCTTACGACTGTCCCATTGAATTGCTGCCAGGAGCAACCATTCCATTTGGACGGATTTACAATCTTTCCGAACCTGAATTGAAGGTATTAAGAAAGTTCCTGGATGAAAATTTAGAGAAAGGCTTTATTCGACCTTCCACATCTCCAGCTGGGGCACCCCTGTTCTTTGTTGAAAAGAAAGACTCCACTCTGCGGCCATGTATTGACTACAGAGAGATGAATAATATCACTGTCAAGAATCGCTACCCGCTACCCTTGATTCCTGAACTATTTGAGAGACTCCGTTCTGCGAAAATCTTTACGAAGCTGGATCTTAGAGGGGCTTACAACCTCATACGGATTCGCCCAGGAGATGAGTGGAAGACCGCCTTCAGAACGAGATATGGACATTTTGAATCTCTTGTTATGACCTTTGGCCTTAGCAATGCCCCAGCCACCTTTCAACATTTTATTAATGATGTATTTCGAGATTTCTTGGACCAATTCGTTGTGGCTTATCTCGATGACATTCTTATATTTTCAGACACCTTGGAAGAGCATCGCAGGCACGTCCAGTTAGTCTTGGAACGACTACAGGAGAACCATCTCTACATTAAACTTGAAAAATGTGAGTTTGAACAAACCAGTATCCAATTTCTGGGATATATCATCTCCCAGAAGGTTTGAGCATGGATCCCGGCAAAATCAATGCTGTAGTAGACTGGCCTGTTCCAAGAAATTTAAAAGACGTCCAGCGTTTCATAGGATTTGCAAATTTTTACCGAAAATTTATAAAGAACTTTTCACGGATCATACTACCAATTACTACACTAACAAAAAAGACCAAAGCATTTTTCTGGTCTCCGGAGGCACAGGAGGCTTTTGACAAGTTGAAAACTCTTTTTACGTCTGCTCCATTGTTAGTACACCCAAATCCTGAATTGCCATTTACTGTCGAAGTGGACGCCTCGGACTCTGCAGTGGGAGCCATTCTGTCTCAGCGAGTTGGGGACAAGATGCAACTTCACCCATGTGCGTTTCTTTCCCACACCATGTCATCTGCAGAAAAGAACTACGACATTGGTAATAAAGAACTGTTAGCCATTAAAGTTGCCTTCTCCGAGTGGAGACATCTTCTGGAAGGTGCCAATCACCCTGTGACTGTCCTCACGGACCACAAGAATCTTGAATTCCTCCGTACAGCAAAAAGATTGTCTGCAAGACAAGCACGATGGGCCTTATTTTTCTCAAGATTCAATTTTATAATCTCTTACCGGCCTGGTTCAAGAAATGGCAAGGCTGACGCCCTGTCCAGGATGTGTTCGGAACCTCAGGAGAGGTCTAGTAATGATGATACAATTCTAGGCCCTAAAAATTTTTTGGGAATATTGCACTCTAGAGGACTAGGTAATAGAATTAAAGATGGATATCAAGAGGACTCTTTCCTTAACCATCCTTCGGAAGACGTCGATCTTTCATTCAAAGAGGGGTTTTGGATGCAGAAACACCAAATATATGTACCTGAATCTTCTCGCCTTGAAGTCCTCAAAAGTGTCCATGATTCTAAACTGGCAGGACATCCTGGAGTTGCAAAAACACAAGACTTACTACTTCGTTTCTTTTGGTGGCCTAATTGTAGGAAGGACGTGAGGAAATATGTTTAAACCTGTTTAACATGCGCACGAAACAAGACCCCACGATCGTCTCCTCTAGGACTCTTGCAACCACTCCCAGTTCCATCCAGGCCTTGGGGATCTATTTCCATGGATTTTATTGTGGAACTACCCCCTTCCAAACAGATTACCGTCATCCTTGTCATAGTGGACCGACTCACAAAAATGGCCCACTTTATTCCAACTGAAGGAATTCCTACTGCTGAAAAAACTGCAGAACTGATGATCAAAGAGGTATTCAGGTTACATGGAATTCCTGACAGCGTGGTGTCTGACAGAGGCGTTCAGTTTACGTCAAAATTTTGGAAGAGTTTCTGTACAGCCTTGGGAGTCACGGTGAATCTTTCTACCGCTTTCCATCCTCAGTCCAATGGCCAGACGGAGAGAACGAACCAGACTTTGGAGCAATACCTCCGTTGCTTCATTTCCTATCTTCAGGATGACTGGGTGGACTATTTACCAACAGCAGAGTTTGCCTACAACAACTCCATACATAGCGCTACATCTCAAACCCATTTTTTGCTAATTATGGAGTACATCCAGTATTTATCCCTAATCTGCCAGTGAACACTCCCATTCCTGCTGTTAATGACAGGCTTACAAAATTACAGGAATCCCAGAAGGAATTATCAGAGATATTGCTCAAGACCCAGGAAGAATATAAGGAAGCAGCAGATAAACATCGGAGAGTGCCCCCTGCTCTTCAGGTTGGAGACAAAGTTTGGCTGTCCACTAAAAACCTTAAGACACATGTGCCATCCTCCAAATTGGGTCAGAAATTCATTGGACCTTTTCAAATTTCTGCAAAAATTAACCAGGTTGCTTTTCGTTTAAAACTTCCCAACAATCTAAAGATTCATCCAGTGTTTCACATATCCTTGCTCAAACCCTTCTGTGAAAACCGTTTCCAGGAAGAATTCAGCCACCTCCTCCACCAGAAAGGATCCGTGGTGAAGAAGAATACATTGTGGATAAGATTCTGGACTCCCGAAAATTCAGAGGTAAACTGCAGTATCTGGTACAGTGGAAGGGTTACGGACCAGAGGAAAATTCATGGGAACCAAGGGACAACGTCCATGCTCCTAGACTAACAAGAGCCTTTCATCAAAGGTACCCGGATAAGCCAGCTCCTGAGATGTCCAGAGGCCATCCTGGAAGGAGGGGAGTACTGTCAGGAGTCGAACTCAGTACCTCTTGTCCACTGGCCAGCAGCTCTACCATCTGAGCTATTCTGCTGGCTGCAAAGTTCCTTGCTGAACCCAGATACCATTGACTGTTCTTCCTGATTGGCTACACCTAGTGCTCTCTTGATTGGGCCTCTGATTGCCAATTACACACCCTATATAAACCTGGCCCTGTGGGTGTGTCATTGCGAGATTATTGTGCTTCCAGCCTTTAGTCAAGCTCTTTCTCCTGCTGTTCCTGCTGCTACAAACACTGCTCTCCTGTGTACCGACCTCCGGCTGCCACCTGACTACGTTATTTGCCTGCTTCCCTGCTACAAACACTGCCTTTCCTGTGTACCGACCTCCGGCTGCCACCTGACTACGTTATTTGCCTGCTTCCCTGCTACAAACACTGCCTTTCCTGTGTACCGACCTCGGCCTGCCTTCTGACTACGCTACCTGCCTCTGCTTCCCCTAGTGTTTGCAGTAACATCGGCTCCAACCCAGACGGGATCCTGACAATCGCCTTTAAGGTCTTGTTGAAGCGTTCCACTAGGCCGTCCGTTTGTGGATGATAAACCGAGGTCCGCAGCTGAGTTATCTGAAGGACTCTGCAAAGCTCCTTCATCACCTTGCTCATGAAGGGGGTTCCATGGTCTGTTAGAATTTCTTTTGGTAGACCTGTCCGAGCAAAAATATGGACCAACTCTCGGGCTATACTTTTACTGGACATGTTCCTTAGGGGAACCGCTTCTGGATACCGGGTCGCATAGTCCATGACGACCAGGATATATTGGTGGCCCCGAGCTGATTTGACTATGGGGCCCACGAGGTCCATGGCAATCCTCTCAAAGGGAACCTCTATCACAGGTAGTGGAACTAAGGGGCTACGGAAGTGGGAGGAGGGAGCGGTTATTTGGCAGGTGGGGCAGGACCTACAAAAGTTTTGAATTTCTCGATAACACCCTGGCCAATAAAAACTCCTCAGTATCCTCTCCTGAGTTTTCTCGACCCCTAGGTGTCCCCCCAGAACATGTGAATGGGCCATATCTAGCACCCGCCGTCTGTATGGCCCCGGCACTAACAACTGTTCCACTATCTCACCGCCCCTCAGTTTGGCCACCCGATATAGCAACTCCCCCTGTACTGCAAAGTGGGGGAATCTGGTGTCGGCCCCCGGCTCTTGGGCAACCCCATTACATACAGTAACCTGGTCGAATGCCCCTTTTAAGGTCAGGTCTCGAACTTGAGCAGTCCCAAAGTTCTCTCTGGACATATCTAACGCCGGTAGGTCGGCCTCCTCGGTCACCGTCTCACCCTCATCACCGACAAGGACGCACAGTGGGAACTCCTCTCTCTGAGACTCTGTCGGGGGTTCTTCTTCAAGAATCTCACTTTTCCCCATGTTACTTAGTCCAGTTCCCTTCTCCCACAAGTCCCAAAATAAGGAAAAATCACGGCCCAATATGACGGGATGTATCAGGACCTTTACCACCCCGACTTCATGGGACTGGGCACCACAGTCTGTCCCCACTGTTACTGTGGCCACGGGATAGTCCTTGGCGTCACCATGGATGCACCGAACACCCAGGGTTTTGGAAGGGATCAACTGGTGGGGAAGGGATGCTCTGATCAAGGTCACCAGACTCCCGGAGTCCAACAGCCCAAGCACTTTTATTCCATTAATGGATACTGCACACGCCTGCGGTCCTTTGCCGGGTCGACAGTCCACGCTACAGGCTGGATAGGCATAATAGGAGACCCGTCTGCCTAGGCTGCAGTCCATGGGCTCAAGGGACATTTGACACCTGGCGGCTACATGTCCAGAGTTGTGACATCGCCAGCAAACTATATCTTTCCCAACTGTTCTAGAGGCACCTTCAATAGGAGTGGGACTCCCCCCAGTGGTGGCTCTAGACCCCGTCCGTGGTGAACCCACCCCCTTTTGGGTATCCCAGTAGGGAGAAATGACTGCATCCGGTTTCCCAAGAGATCTCTCCACTACCTGCTATCTCTCTACCAGGCCGATTAAGTCATCTGCGTTCTGGGGATCACCCTGGGCAACCCAGGTCTGTACTGACTTGGGAAGGGAATGCATGAATCTGTCAATCACCACTGTGGAGGACTCCGGTTGTAGCCACTTCTGAACAAGATGCAGTAAGTCAAACATCTGCGAACGAGGGGGTTTGTTGCTAGCATATGCCCAGTGATGAACTCGCTGAGCCCTTACTGCCATATTTACTCCCAGACGTGCTAAGATCTCTGTCTTTAGTTTGGGATATTCCTTAGCATCTTGCAGCGCCAAGTCAAAATACGCTTTTTGGGGTTCACCCGATAAATATGGCGCCAGAACCTCTTCCCACTGTGCTGGTGGAAGTCTCTCCCGATCAGCCACCCTCTCAAAAACAGTCAGAAATGCTTCTACATCATCCCCAGGGGTCATCTTCTGCATGGCCCGCCTTACCGCCTTCCTGACGTGAGAATCATCAGTCTGCCCTGGGTTTGGGGTGGCCGCCCTGCTCTGGATGGCGTCCGCCAAAAGCTGTATCTGCTGTTGCGTCTCCTGCTGGTGCTGCTGCTGTATACTCTGCTGGCTCTGTAGGTGTTGCTGCTGCATGCTCTGCTGGGCCTGGACCAGGTGCTTAACGAGCTCCTCCATGCTGCCGGACTTCTCTGGCTGGCTGGCAGCCTTCACCCAGGACATCCACCGGTCTTTGTAGCAGGTACACGTGTTCCTGGAATCCTGTACGCACTCTCACACCAACTGTGGCAAGACGACTCGCTCGGCTCTCCTCGAGGCAGACTCAGGACACACGTTCTCTGGGTTGTCTTTCTGCTGGTTTATTATCAGCCATAAACTCATGGAGGTTTCGCAGGAAAAATAAACATGACCCCTCTGGGTTAAACGGGAAAACATAAAAAAACCAAACAATAACTCAGTCCATAGATGAGTGGGGTCTGCCCGCTCTCGGTAGCATAAACTGCACGGTTTAAAGTCCTTGTGGAAAGCTCGGTAGCTTCCACTATACGGTCTGGAGACTTTTCTCTCCAGACCACACTCCCCAGAAAAAAAAACAGGACTGAGCTTTTATACCTTGCTCAGCCACACCCTTTAACAGAGTAGACCTACCAGCATATAACATGCTGGCAGATAAATGAAGTAGGTCTTAGTTCACACAGGAGAGCATCCTGTGTGACACATACCTCCCCTCACATATAAAACCAGTGACCCTGTCACAGTGGTGATCTGAATAGGTATTCATCTGTATGATACGGTGGATAATATGCATATATTCATTTTATTTAGTCATATAGTTTTGCTGGAAAAAAAATTACCTCAATCAAAATGGCGGCAGCACCTGTTGCGCAGTTGCATCTTTCGCATTCCGATGGTACTGCACAGGCATGGGCGCAAGCACCCTTTTGGTTAAGATGTAGTTTAGTTGTAAAAAAAAAATGATGGCTAAATAAAATGAATACATGCATATTATCCACCGTATCATGCTACAGAGCAGGCCTGCCTGATGAACATTAATTTTTTTCAAACAATATTATGTCCAGTATGTAAACTAGGGGGCAGGTCACTGATGGATCATTGACCTGTCAGCAGCACCACATGAAATCCCCACCCACAGGCCGCCTTGGAGCACGAGCATGTTATTAACTCAAAACTAGAGATGAGCGACTGCCTTTTTTAGGGTCGAGTAGGGTTTCGTGAAACCCGACTTTCTCAAAAGTCGAGTCGAACGAAGTCGGCCGACTAACGGAAATGGTCGGGTCAGAGTTGAAAATCCAACCCCAATGCAAGTCAATGGGGAATAAAAGTCGTCAGGGAGTGGAGGACAGTAAACACACCTACAGTGCCCATTTCAATGCCAACGACATCAATTCGTATTACATAGAATCATAGAATCAAAGAATAGTAGAGTTGAAAGGGACCTCCTGGGCCATCTGGTCCAACCCCCTGCTCAAAGCAGGATTCTCTAAATCATCCCAGACAGATGTATGTCCAGCCTCTGTTTGAAGACTTCCATTGAAGGAAAACTCACCACCTCTCGTGGCAGCCTGTTCCACTCATTGATCACCCTAACTGTCAAAAAGTTTTTTCTAATATCTAATCTGTGTCTCCTCCCATTCAGTTTCATCCCATTGCTTCTAGTCTTTCCTTGTGCAAATGAGAATAAAGATGATCCTTCTACAATGTGACAGCCCTTGAGATATTTGTAGACAGCTATTAAGTCTCCTCTCAGTCTTCTTTTTTGCAAGCTAAACATTCCCAAATCCTGCAACCATTCCTCATAGGACATGGTTTGCAGACCGGTCACCATTCTGGTGGCTCTTCTCTGAACTTGCTCCAGTTTTTTTATGTCTTTTTTAAAATGCGGTGCCCAAAACTGGACACAGTATTCCAGATGAGGTCTGACCAAAGAGGAGTAGAGGGCAATAATGACCTCACGTGATCTAGACTGTATGCTTCTGTTGATACATCCTAGAATTGCATTTGCCTTTTTTGCTGCTGCATCACACTGTTGACTCATGTTCAGTCTGTGATCAATTAGTATACCCAAGTCTTTTTCACATGTGCTGTTACTTAGCCCTATTCCTCCCAATTTGTATATGCTTTTTTCATTTTTATTTCCCAGATGTAGTACTTTGCATTTTTCCCTGTTAAAATCCATTCTGTTAGTTGCTGCCCACTGCTCCAGTTTATTTATATCTTTTTGAATCCTCTCTCTCTCTTCTCTAGTATTAGCTACCCCTCCTAGCTTTGTGTCATCAGCAAATTTGATCAGTTTACCCTCAATTCCTTCATGTAAATCATTGATAAAGATGTTGAACAATACAGGGCCCAAAACAGAGCCTTGTGGTACCCCGCTTGATACATTCTTCCAACTGGATGTGCAGCCATTTACGACCACTCTTTGGGTCTGATCACTAAGCCAGTTATGAATCCACCTAACAGTTGCCTTGTCCATTCCATACTTAGTCATTTTTTCAATAAGGATTGTGTGAGATACTTTGTCAAATGCTTTGCTGAAGTCAAGATATACTATATCTACAGCATTTCCCTGATCCACCCAGTCAGTGATTCTGTCATAGAAGGAAATTAAGTTAGTCTGATATGACTTATTAGTTACAAACCCATGCTGACTCTGTTTAATCACTTCATTCTTATCCAGGTACTTGCATACATGTTCTTTAATAATTTGTTCAAAGATCTTTCCTGGTATAGAAGTCAGACTCACCGGCCTGTAGTTCCCTGGGTCCACCTTCTTCCCCTTTTTGAGATAGGAACAACATTTGCTCTTCTCCAGTCTCTTCTCCTGTTCTCCAAGAATTTTCAAAGATTATGGACAGTGGTTCAAGAATTTCTTCTGCTATCTCCTTCAGTACTCTGGGGTGTAATTCATCTGGACCTGGAGACTTGAATTAATTTAGGTTAGCTAAGTGTTTCCTCACGTATACTTACTTAAGCTTGTCAACCTTAATTAACTTTATAATAATAGTAACGCATTGAAAACTGGGGTTATTTGGCTAAAGTTGTGGGGGGGCAGTGCTGGCTCCATGTTTTCGTGGGACCCGGACCACAGAGTCTCAGTGGGCCCCTTTAACACATACCACAATTCATGATGCTCCGATACGGCAGAGAAATATAGGTATAGTACAATGCCAAATACTTCACTTCTTACATTACATGAGTGATATCTATTTTAAATTCTACAATAGCTCAAAAAATGGACAGTAGAGTCCTCCATACAGTATTATGGGCACCACATAGTGCGCCATACAGAATAATGAGTCCCATATATTGCTCAATACAGAATAATGAGCCCCATATATTGTTCCATACAGAATGGGCTCCATATAATGCTCCATACAGAATAGGTCCCATATGTGCTCCATATGATGCTCCATATATAAATGGCCCTATATGATGCCCCATAAATAATGAACCCCCATATGATGCGCCATATATAATGGGCCCCATATGATGCTCCAGTATATGATGTGCCACATGGATGATGCTCCAGTGTATAATGGGCCTTATCTATGGTGCTCAAGTGTATGATGGGCCCCATATATAATTCACCAGTATATAATGCTCCCCATATATTGCTCCAACTATTAAAAAAATGAAATACCACTCCTCGCTGGGCACTGCTCTACTCTGGACTCCTCAGCGTCGCCATCTTCCAGCTCTCTGCACTGTGACTGTTCAGGCAGAGAGCGCACAGACGTCACATCATTGCACTCTCTGACCTTAATGTCACTGTCAGGAACCGCGGAAGACATCACAGCTGTGGAGCAGAGAGAGTTAAGTATTGCAAGTGCTGGGGCACTGAGCTAGCAGGGGGGCACACTTGTGGGCACTGGGAACTGGCACAGGGCCCCTCATAGTACGCCGGTGTCTCTGATGGCGAGTGGGCCCCCCCACCTGCTCAGGGCACCGGCATTTACCCGGGTGCACCAGGTGCTGACCCCGGCCCTGGGGGGGTACAGCCCAGTTAGGGAGGTGGAAATACTGGCATATGTTGAGGTGTAGGCTGGACGTTCGGCAGCTGCAAATGGAGGAATTGGAGAAGTCGGAGGAAGAGGAGGACAAAGCAAGCCATTTTGCTGGCAACCTATGTGTCATCAGGGGAAGGTGGTACAAAATCCTTTGAAACCCAGGCATGGTTAATTTTAATGAAGGTGAGATCACCTACATTTTGGGTTGACAGCCAGGTTCTTCTTTCTGTCAGGATTGATCCAGCAGCACTGAAGACTCTTTCTGATAGCACACTACCAGCAGGGCAAGCGAGCTCCTGTAAGGCATATTGTGCCAATTCAGGCCAGGTGTCCAGTTTACAGGCCCAGTAGTCAAAGGGGAATGAACTGTGAGGGAGAACATCGATAGGGGAGGAGAGGTAATTTTGAACCATAGTTGACAACTGTTGTCTCCTGTCTGTTGCAATCGATTCAGTATTACCAGTCGTGTGAGTGTTACTCGAGAAATCAGACCACAAAATGGTCATGAACCCCTGTCTCCAACGCCAATTCGGCTGTATGCACCATGAACACCTCTTCCATTTGGTCCAGTATGGCATGTGGTAGAACCTGCACCGCTGCTGTGTGCTGGAAATGGCTCTAACAAACGGTTTACCAGAGTTGCTTGTTTGTTCGCCAATATTAGCTTTAGGTTCTCCTGTGTCATGATGTTCTGTAATTTGCCTTTATAGCATGGATCGAGGATGCTGGCCAACCAGTAGTCATCATCCTTCATAATTTTGGCAATGCCGGGGTCCCTTTTTAGGATCCGCAAGGCATAATCACACATGTGGGCCAATGTTCCAGGTGTCAATGATGCACTGCCAGCGGTGGATGGAGGAGCACTTTCTGCCAAATCCACATCCCTCTATTCACGCACAAACCCTGTACCTGACCTTGACAAGCCAACATTTTATCTTGCCCCCAGAGAAGCATCATCCTCCCAAAAATAATCATCCCCCTCATCCTCATCCTCTTCCTCTTCTTCCTCCACCTCGTCCAGGACAGTTCTCTGAGCAGACAGTGCCTGACTGTTATGAAGGCTTCCCTCCTCCTCCTCCGCTGCAGACGCCTGATCCTTAATGGGCATCAAAGTTTGCAAGAGCAGATGCATAAGTGGGATGCTCATGCTTATGATGGCGTCATCTGCGCTTACCAGCCGTGTGCATTCCTCAAAACACTGAAGGACTTTACAGAGGTCTTTCAGCTTTGACCACTGCACACCTGACAACTCCATGTCTGCCCTCAAACAGCCTGCCCGTGGATCCTCCCACAACTGCATTACAGCTTGCCTCTATTCGCACAGCCTCTCAACCATGTGCATGGTGGAGTTCCACCTTGTTGCAACATCTATGATTAGGTGGCGAGCGACGGATGTGTGAGCACAGTCGTCTCACCTTATGGAGCAGGGCTGGTAACTCCGAATAATTATTTATGAAGCACTGCACCACCAGGTTCAAGGTGTGAGCCAGGCAAGGTATGTATCTGAGTTTTGCCAGGGCTATGGCCACCACAAAATTACGTCCGATATCACTGACTACCTTGCCTGGCTCAAGATGTAGACTGCCCAGCCATGACTCAGTTTCTTGCTGCAAGTAGTCGGCCAGTACCTCCGCGGTGTGTCTGTTGTCGCCCAAAGACATCATCTTTAAAACAGCCTGCTGACGCTTACCACTAGCTGATCTATAGTGGGACACCTCGAATACAACACTGGCAGCTGCGGATGGAGTGCTCGTGCTACTGCTCTTTGTCGATGAGTTTTTGCTTCTGGAGGAGTAGGAGGGTCGAATGCCTACAGCCAACTGTTGCCTATATCATGGGCTAGGCAGCACTGTCCCACCGCCGCTGTCCCCTGTGGACCCTATATCCACCACATCAACCCAGTGCACAGTGATGGACACGTAACGGCCCTGGCCATGCCTACTTGCCCACTCATCTGTTGTGAGGTGCACCTTTCCACTCACTGATTTTTTGAGTGCATGGACAATGCAGTCTTTCACATGCAGGTGGAAGGCAGGGATGGCTTTTTTAGAAAAGAAGTGCCAACTGGATAGGTCATAGCGTGGGACAGCGCAGGCCGTGAGCTCTCGGAACGCTGCGCTTTCAACCAAACGGAAGGGCATCATCTCTAATGAGATCAGTTTGGCAATGTAGGCGTTCAAAGCCAGTGAGGTTTTGTAGTCCGTCCACGCTTGCAAGTGCATGGTGTTTAAATGTCTAAGCATGCAACTGGTATTCATTTTTCGGAGATTTTTCCCTCGGCTAAAGGTCCTTCCGCACTTCTTACAGATGACCTTTGCCTCATCAATAGGATTTTGGTCACAAAAGTGCCACACTGCACTCTTCCTACTATTGGATAAATTTTCAGGGCTTGCACGCAGTGCTAATTTGACCTTCTGGCCAAGTTGTCCTGCAACTCTTTTTGCTTTTTTAACATGTTTTTGGACTGCTACGGGCCTGCCAGATAACCGCAGCTGCGATGTCGATGCCTGCCGCGGATCCTCCTCTTCTGAGCTATTGCCAGCGGCATCCTCTTTCCCCAACGGATGCCAATCCGCGTCAACAACTGGGTCATCCATCACCTCCTCTTCAATTTCATCTGCACCTTCCTCTGCGTCACCGTGTAAGTTGGTATCATATGTGGGAAGGGGCACCTGAGTTTCATCAGGGTCAGATTCTGGCTCAGTAGACTGCGAGGGCAATGCAGTGCTCTGGGTGAACATACCAGCAGAATCAGATAGCAGTGGCTGTGCATCAGTGCACTCCATGTCATATTCATCTTGGACTGGGGAATTCTGGATTTGACGTGATAACCCAGGCATGGTATGTGAAAAGAGCTCCATGGAGTAATCTGAAGTGTGGCCTGCCGGATCCTTCACTTTTGGTGGGGGTGAGGGACACAAGGAAAGGTGTTGTTCCTGACCAGGAGCCTGCACTGATGACTCAGTGCTTGCATTTTTTGAAACTTCAGAAGAGGAGGCGATAGAGCTGGAGGCTGTTTCGGCAATGTAAGCCAAAACCTGTTCCTGATGCTCCGGATTTAAAAGCAGTTTACCTACTCCCAGAAAAGGGAGCCTTCTAGGCCTTCTGGAGCCGGATGATGGCGCAGGCTCACCACCTCCTGCCTTAGGTGCTATTGGGCTTTTGGCACTACCAGCAGATGCACCACCACCACCACAATCATTCCCAGCTGGCCCCCCCGCCCACGTCCGCGACCTCTTCCACCATACTTCCTCAAGTTTGGGAAAATGTACCCAAAATACTAGCCAGATATATGGTACTGTATGAGGAGCGTGTAGCTGTATATGGCGTAGGGGAAAATTTAAATCTCCATATATATTTCCGGAGTCACACACAGAAGCTCACTCAGTATGGATTTGACCGTAATACAAAGAGCAGATATACGGTACTGTCTCAGAAGCGCACAGCTGTATACCGTGTAGTGGAAATATTTCCGGAGTCACACACAGATAGTCAGCATGTATTTGTCCGTGATACCAGCCGGTACACGGTAGTGTGTGAGGAGCGTACATCTCTATACGGTGTGGGAAAAAATGAACGGTCGGTAAGTGTGCAGAAAAAAAAGAATAAAAGTATTAGTGCTGTTTAAAAAGCAGTCGGCACAGCAGTGTACACACAGCAATACAGCTATCAGGCAGCCTAATAACCAGTGCTGCTGCACACAAGAAAAACCTCCCCTGTCACTGCACACTAACTGTACAGCACAATTGCTATCAGCACAAGCACAGAAGAACTTCTCTTTCCTGCCTAGCTCTCTCCCTACTGATAAACAGCATCAGCAACCTTTCCCTACTGTTAATATCGGCAGAAGTAAAAGGAGGTTGGTGCTCAGTCCTTTTATAGACACTATGACGCCCCCAAAGCAAGCCAATCACTGCAATGCCCTTCTCTAAGATGGTGGTGGACGCTGCACATGTCATCTCGTTGCCCACAGTGTACGTCCTTGCTCATTGGCTGATAAAATGCGCCTGCAAGCATTATGGGAAAACCGACTTGGGCGCTGGGGTCGACGACCGCACAGCCAACTGCACGCTATGGTCGTGTTTCGGCCATCGAAACCCGACTTTGGCGAAAGTCGGTGACTTTTGAATCTGACCGACCTGTTTCGCTCAACTCTACTCAAAACTGAAAATACAGATTAAACAACAACACAAGACAGATTTCATCACCCCAAGTATCATTTTAATCAGTATAATGGCGCCAACCTGTCTGTGTCTGTAGTTTACTGAGCACAATCCTGCTGACAAGTTCACTTTAATTTTGAAAGGAAGTAAGCATGTGTCTTCCATCTGCTACACTAAGATTTCCTTCGCCAACCACTGAGAGTACAGATGTATAGTTGTCTATTTCTTGGTCTTTAATGCTGAAAAATACAGACTTAAGCTATTATCAGATAGAATTAGCTTAATTATGCAAATGACACTCTGCTGAAATTCTGTCAGCATAGTATGATCTGATTCTCTCGGATGAGAGAACTGTAGCACACTGTGAAGAGCAGATGGAGAAAATGTCTCCATCTTCTCCATTGGGTCAGTGCATGGAAATCAGACGGCACTCGAATGAGTTGTATGGCAGAGTGCGATCTGAATATCAGATCAAACTTGGACATGCTGTGATTTTGGCGCATAGACTATCTCTGGTCTGAGTGCAATCCAAAGTCTTGTCGGATTGCACTCAGAGCAATAATTTGGTGTCATGAACGAGCTACTTATTCAACATGCAATACCATTAGGGAAGCATCTGCTTGGCTACAAACATCTCCAAACATACAGCCAATGACATTAAGAATTAGCTTCTGAACAAGGATTCCTGATGCTATGGCCCTCACTGAGCCCTGATCTAATTTATTGGGGATTATAGGAAGAGACAATAGGATTTGTGCAAGTCTACATCCACAAAGGATCTGAGGTTAGTTCTCCAAGATGTTTGCAACAACCTCTCTGCCGAGTTACACAAAAGCTGTGTACAAGTGTGCCTATAGTAGAAGAACTGATGCTTTGATGCTAATTCTGAATGTAAAGTGTGATCACACCAAATTTTGATTTGATTTAGGGTATGTGCACAAGTTGCGGACTTAGATGCGGATCCGCAGCGCTTTTGGACGCGCGGATTCGCATCAAATCCGCAGTGTAGTGCACATCCAATGTAAGTCTATGGGAAATGGAGATTTGTTGTGCACATGCTGCGGAAAAAATCGGGCGGATTTGCAGCGTTTTCTTTTCCATGTCAATTCTTTGTGCGGATCTGCAGACTTTCTGCACCCATTGACTTGCATTGTGTCGGGCACATCTAAGGTTTAAAAAAGATCTGCAGTTTTGCTGTGGATTAAATGCTGCGGATCGGGAGGAGGGCGAAGTGTGGGTGGTGACTGTGTGCGTGTATAGTGTGTGATTGGTGACTATGTGTGTGCATGGTGTGTGCGGGGCACTGCATGTATGTATGTATGTATGTACGGTATGTATGTATGTGTGTGTGTCTGTGTGCATATGTGCGTGTGTCCGGGTCTGTGTAAGCAGTCATTCTCTAATGGGACTACTGCTCACATCCGGCAATGAATGCTCACAGTGACAGCATTGCCGATGATGGGAAAGTAGTCCCATCAGACAATGGCTGTGATCAGTAGTTTAAAAAACAAAAAACATACAGAACATACATTGCATATAACATACAGAACATACATATAACATACAACACATAACATAGAGTACAAACGTACCAAACACCTAGTCCCCGACACCCTCGTCTCCTTTAATAAAAATAAAAAAAAAAAACCTATACTTACCTTTCTGCCTTAGTCCAGTTATTAACGAGTATCCCACGACGATCTCCAGTGTGGAACACTGACATCGGGTGATGTCAGTGCTCTACAGAGGCCCTGCAAAGAACTGACAGCGGAGGTAATCCTCCACGATGTTTATCCCTCTGCCGCTGCCAGGAGAGAGGTCACATAGATAGATATGGGATAGATAGACAGATATGGCATAGATAAATAGATAGATGATAGATAGAAGGAATGAGATAGATACATAGGTAATAGATAGATTATTGATAGATAGATAGATAGATAGATAGATAGATAGATAGATAGATAGATAGGGATAGATCTATAGATAGATAGGGGATAGATCTATAGATAGATAGATATGGGATAGATCTATAGATCTATCTATCTATCTATCTATCTATCCCATATCTATCTATTATCTATCTATATATCATCATCTGTGTGTGTAATGTAGTATGGGTTCGACAAATGTAAAAGAGGAGGTTGGACAAGAAATAACATCACAAATCTTTTTTTTTTGTTAAATAAAATATCTTTATTCAGCTTACAAAAAAACATAAAAATCCGCATGAAACAAAACTCATCAAAAACGCATCAAATCCGCAACTGCGTTTTCTGCCAAGAGGTGCAGATTCTGTGCAGAAAATTCTGCAGGCAAATCTGCAATGTGTGCACATACCCTTAGATTTCTATTTTGTTCATTCACTTTCCATTTTGTTAATTGATAAAAGTAAATTATTAACAAATCTATTTTTGACAACTAATAGCAAGTCTATTTTTAAAAGCATTATTTGCAGCATTTTTCCATACCTCCTTAACCACTTCACCCCCAAGGGTGGTTTGCACGTTAATGACCGGGCCAATTTTTACAATTCTGACCACTGAGGTTATAACTCTGGAACGCTTCAACGGATCTTCGCGATTCTGAGATTGTTTTCTCATGACATATTGTACTTCACGTTAGAAGTAAAATTTCTTCGATATAACTTGCGTTTATTTTTGAAAAAAACGCAAATATGGCGAAAATTTTAAAAATTTTGCAATTTTCAAACTTTGAATTTTTATTCCCTTAAAACAGAGAAATATATCACACAAAATAGTTAAGAAATAACATTTCCCACATGTCTACTTTACATCAGCACAATTTTGGAACCAAAATTTTTTTTTGTTAGGAAGTTATAAGGGTTAAAAGTTGACCAGCGATTTCTCATTTTTACAACAAAATTTACAAAGCCATTTTTTTTAGGGACCACCTCTCATTTGAAGTCACTTTGAGGGGTCTATATGGCAGAAAATACCCAAAAGTGACACCATTCTAAAAACTGCACCCCTCAAGGTACTCAAAACCACATTCAAGAAGATTATTAACCCTTCAGGTGCTTCACAGGAACTAAAGCAACGTGGAAGGAAAAAATGAATATTTAACTTTTTAGCCACAAAAATTATCTTTTACAAACTTTTTTTTTATTTTCACAAGGGTAAAAGGAGAAAATGGACAGATAAGGTTGTTATGCAATTTCTCCTGAGTACGCCAATACCCAATATGTGGGGGAAAACCCCTGTTTGGGCACACGGCAGAGCTCGTAAGGGAAGGAGCGCCGTTTGACTTTTTCAAACTAAAATTGGCTGGAATTGAGATTGGACGCCATGTCGTGTTTGGAGAGCCCCTGATGCACCTAAACAGTGGAAACCCCCACAAGTGACACCATTTTGGAAACTAGACCCCTAAGGTACTTATCTAGATCTGTTGTGAGCACTTTGAACCCCCAAGTGTTTCACGAAAGCTTATAATGCCTGGGTGTGAAAAAAAAAAAAACAATTTTCCACAAAAATGATTTTTTAGTCCCAATATTTTTGAATTTTCCCAAGGAAATTGGACCCCAAAAGTTGTTGGCCAATTTGTCCTGAGTACGCTGATACCCCATATGTGGGGGGGGGAAACTGTTTGGGTGCACGGCAGGGCTTGGAAAGGAAGTAGTAACGTTTTGGAATGCAGACGTTGATGGGGGTCATGTTCCGTTTGCAGTGCCCCAGATGAGCCTAAACAGTGGAAACCCCCCACAAGTGACCCCATTTTGGAAACTATACCCCCTAAGGAACTTATCTAGATCTTTGGTGAGCACTTTGAACCCCCAAGTGCTTCACACAAGTTTATAATGCCCGGGCATGAAAATAAAAAATCCTATTTTTTTCCCACAAAAATTATCTTTTAGTCACTAATTTTTTATTTTCCCAAGGGTAACAGGAGAAATTGGACCACATAAGTTGTTGTCCAATTTGTCCTGAGTACGCTGATACCCCATATGTGGGTGGGAACCACTGTTTGGGCGCACGGCAGAGCTCGGAATGGAAGGAGCACCATTTGACTTTTTCCAACCAAAATTGGCTGGAATTGAGATTGGATGCCATGTTGCATTTGGAGAGCCCCTGATGTGCCTAAACAGTGGAAACCCCCACAAATGACCCCATTTTGGAAACTAGACCCCCTAAGGAACTTTTCTAGATCTTTGGTGAGCAATTTGAACCCCCAAGTGCTTCACACAAGTTTATAACGTAGAGCCGTAAAATTAAAAAATCATATTTTTTCCACAAAAATGATCTTTTCACCCCAATTTTTATTTTTCCAAGGGTAACAAGACTCCAAAAGTTATTGTGCAATTTGTCCTGAGTACGCTGATACCCCATATGTGGGGGTAAACCACTGTTTGGGTGCATGGCAGAGTTTGGAAGGGAAGGAGCGCCGTCTGACTTTTTCAACGCAGAATTGGCTGGACGCCATGTCGTGTTTGGAGAGCTCCTGATCTGCCTAAACAGTGGAAACCCCCATAAATGACACCATTTTGGAAACTAGACCCCTCAAGGAACTTATCTAGATGTTGGTGAGAACTTTTAACCCCAGGTGTTTCACTAAAGTTTATAACTTACAGCCGTAAAATAAAAAATCTTTTTTTTTTTTTACAAAAATGATTTTTTCGCCCCCAATATTTTATTTTCACAAGGGTAACAGAAGAAATTGGAACCCAAAAGTTGTTGTCCAATTTGTCCTGAGTACGCTGATACCCAATATGTGGGAGAAAACTACTGTATGGGCGCACGTCAGGGCTCGGAAGGGAAGTAGTGACGTTTGGATTGCAGACTTTGATGGAATGGTCTGGGGGCGTCCATGTCACATTTGGAGAGCCCCTGATGCACCTATACAGTGGAAACCCCCACAAGTGACCCATTTTGGCAAATAGACCCCACAAGGAACTTATCTAGATGAGTGGTGAGCACTTTGAACCCCGAAATGCTTCACAGAAGTTTACAATGTACAGCCGTAAAAATTTTTTACAAAAATGATTTTTTCGCCCCCAATATTTTATTTTCACAAGGGTAACAGGAGAAATTGGACCCCAAAAGTTGTTGTCCAATTTGTCCTGAGTACGCTGATACCCAATATGTGGGAGAAAACTACTGTATGGGCGCACGTCAGGGCTCGGAAGGGAAGTAGTGACGTTTTGGATTGCAGACTTTGATGGAATGGTCTGGGGGCGTCATGTCACATTTGGAGAGCCCCTGATGCACTTATACAGTGGAAACCCCCACAAGTGACCCCATTTTGGAAAATAGACCCCACAAGGAACTTATCTAGATGTGTGGTGAGCACTTTGAACCCCGAAATGCTTCACAGAAGTTTACAATGTACAGCCGTAAAAATTTTTTACAAAAATGATTTTTTCGCCCCCAATATTTTATTTTCACAAGGGTAACAGGAGAAATTGGACCCCAAAAGTTGTTGTCCAATTTGTCTGAGTACGCTGATACCTAATATGTGGGAGATAACTACTGTATGGGCGCACGTCAGGGATCGGAAGGGAAGTAGTGACGTTTTGGATTGCAGACTTTGATGGAATGGTCTGGGGGCGTCATGTCGCATTTGGAGAGCCCCTGAAGCGCCTAAACAGTGGAAACCCCCCACAAGTGACCCCATTTTGGAAAATAGACCCCACAAGGAACTTGTCTAGATGTGTGGTGAGCACTTTGAACCCCGAAGTGCTTCACAGAAGTTTATAACGCACAGCCGTAAAAATAAAAAATCTTTTTTTTTTGCAAAAATGATTTTTTTGCCCCAATATTTTATTTTTACAAGGGTAACAGGAGAAATTGGACCCCAAAAGTTGTTGTCCAATTTGTCCTGAGTACGCTGATATCCAATATGTGGGAGAAAACTACTGTATGGGTACACGTTGGGGCTCGGAAGGGAAGTAGTGACGTTTTGGATTGCAGACTTTGATGGAATGGTCTGGGGGCGTCATGTCGCATTTGGAGAGCCCCTGATGCGCCTCAACAGTGGAAATCCCCAACAAGTGACCCCATTTTGGAAAATAGACCCCACAAGGAACTTATCTAGATGTGTGGTGAGCGCTATGAAGCCCCAAGTGCTTCACAGAAGTTTATAATGTACAGCCGTAAAAACAAAAAAATATTTTTTTTTGTACAAAAATGATATTTTCGCCCCCAGTTTTTTATTTTCCAAAGGGTAGCAGAAGAAATAGGACAAATTGCACAATAACTCTTGGGGTCCAGAGTACGCTGATACCCCATATGTGGGGATAAACTACTGTTTGGACGCATGGCAGAGCTGAGAAGTGAAGGAGCACCGTTTCACTTTTTCAACGCAGAATTGGCTGGAATTGAGATCAGACGCCATGTCACATTTGGAGAGCCCTGATGTGCCTAAACAGCGGAAACCCCCAATTCTAACTCCAACCCTAACCCCAACACACCCCTAACCCTAGTCCAAACCCTAACCACAAACCTAACCCTAACACACCCCTAATCCCAACCCTAACCCTAATCCTAACTTTAGCGCCAACCCTAACCCTAACTTTAGCCGCAACCCTAACCCTAACCCTAATGGGAAAATGGAAATAAATACTTTTTTTTTATTTTATTATTTTTCCCTTACTAAGGGGGTGATAAAAGGGGGTTTGATTTACTATTTATAGCGGGTTTTTATGATTGGCAGCTGTCATGCTAAAAGACTCTTTTTATTGTAAAAATAGTTTTTGCATCATCACATTTTGAGAGCTATAATTTTTGCATATTTTGGCCCACAGAGTCATGTGAGGTCTTATTTTTTGCGGGACGAGTTGACGTTTTTATTGGTACCATTGGGCACGTGACGTTTTTTGATCGCTTTTTATTTCGATTTTTGGGAGGTTAGAATGAACAAAACTCAGCAATTCATGAATTTCTTTTGGGGGAGGCGTTTATACCGTTCCGCGTGTGGTAAAATTGATAAAGCAGTTTTATTCTTCGGGTCAGTACGATTATGGCGATACCTCATTTATATCATTTTTTCATGTTTTGGCGCTTTTATAGAATAAAAACAATTTTATATAAAAAATAATTATTTTTGCATCGCTTTATTCTGCGAGCTATAACTTTTTTATTTTTTCGCTGATGATGCTGTATTACGGCTCGTTTTTTGCGGGACAAGATGACGTTTTCAGCAGTACCATGTATTTTTATATCGGTCTTTTTGATCGCGTGTTATTCCACTTTTTGTTCGGCAGTATGATGATAAAGCATTGATTTTTTGCTTCGTTTTTTTTTTTTTTTTTAAGGGGTTCACTAAAGGGGTTAACTAGTGGAACAATTTTATAGGGGGGGTCGTTACGGACGCGGCGATACCAAATATGTGTACTTTTATTGCTTTGTTTTTTTTATTTACAGGAAGAAGTGAATTTATTGGGGAATATATATTTTTTTTTTATTTATTTTGGATTTTTTTTTAAAACACGTTTATTTTTATTTTTTTAACTTTTTTACTTTGTCCCAGGGTGGGACATCACTGTATTTTATCAGATCGCTGGTGTGACAGTGTGCACAGCACTCTGTCACACCAGCGATCGCTCAGGCAGTGCAGCAGGCTTCTCAGTGCCTGCTCTCGGCAGGCACTGAGGTAGCCGCCTCCCTCCAGGACCCCGGCGCCATCTTGGATCCGGGTCCTGGGAGGGAGGAAGCCCTCAGAACAGCGCGATCACATCGCGCTGCTCTGAGGGTCTCAGGGGGGCGCGCAGGGAGCCCCCACCCTGCGCGATCCTCCCCTGTGCCCCCAGTACACCGCGATCATGTTTGATCGCGGTGTGCAAGGGGTTAATGTGCCGGGAGCGGTCCGTGACCGCTCCTGACACACAGTCATGAGTGTCAGCTGTGAAAATCAGCTGACACCGGGCGCGATCGGCTGCGCTCCCCCCGGGAGCGTTTCCGATCGCACGAGACGTACTATCCCGTCCATGGTCATACGGGACCAGGTACCATAGACGGGATAGTACGTCCGATGGCAGTAAGGGGTTAAAACATTACAGCATTGTAGATAACAATAACATTATTTGAAGGAATTAGAGATTATTCAGTGGGTACAGAAAGTATGCAGACCCCTTTAAATTTTTCACTCTGTTTTATTGCAGCCATTTGGTAAAATTGAAATAAGTTAATTTTTTTCTCATTAATGTACACTCTGCACCTCATCTTGACTGAAAAAAATAGAAATGTTGAAATTTTTGCAAATTTATTAAAAAAGAAATATCACATGGTCATAAGTATTCAGACCTTTTGCTCAGTATTGAGTAGATGCACCCTTTTGAGCTAGTACAGCCATGAGTCTTCTTGGGAATGATGCAACAAGTTTTTCACACCTGGATTTGGGGATCCTCTGCCATTCTTCCTTGCAGATCCTCTCCAGTTCCATCAGGTTGGATGGTGAACGTTGGTAGCCTGAATATATGTGAGGATTGCCTGTTTATTAGGGAATCCCCACATGTATTCAGGCTGTCTAGCAGCCGTAAATCATGCAGCTGCATCGACAGAAACTGAATCTCTGAGCACGGCAAAATGCTCGGAGGACACCCAAGTATGATCGGGAAAGCCCAAGCAATGAGTATACTCTTTCATCATCTAGTTGACAGCCATTTTCAGGTCTCTCAAGAGATGCTCAATTGAGTTTAGGTCAGGGCTCTGGCTGGGCCAGTCAAGATTGGTCACAGAGTTGTTCTGAAGCCACTCCTTTTTTATTTTAGCTGTGTGCTTAGGGTCATTGTCTTGTTGGAAGTTGAACCTTCGGCCAACTTTGAGGTCCAGAGCACTCTGGAAGAGGTTTTCATCCAGGATATCTCTGTAGTTGTCCGCATTCGTTTCCTTCAATTGCAACCAGTCATCCTGTCCCTGCCGCTGAAAAACACCACCATAGTATGATGCTGCCACCACCATGTTTCACTTTTGGTATTGTATTTGGAAGGTGATGAGCAGTGCCTAGTTTTCTCCACACATAACGCTTAGAATTATCACTAAAAAGTTCTATCTTCATCATACCAGAGAATCTTATTTCTCATAATATCGGAGTTCTTCATGTGCTTTATTGCAAAATCTATGCGGGCTTTCATAAGTCTGGCACTAAGGAAAGGCTTCCATCTGGTGAAGGCCCGACTGGTGGAGGGCTGCAGTGATAGTTGACTTTGTTGAACTCTCTCTCATCTCCCTACTGCATCTGTGGAGCTCAGCCACAGTGATCTTGGGGTTCTTCTTTACCTCTCTCACCAAGGCTCTTCTCCCACGATTACTCAGTTTGGCTGGACGGCCAGGTTTAGGAAGACTTCTGGTGGTCCCAAACTTACTCCATTTAAGGATTATGGAGATCAGTGTGCTCTTAGGAACCTTGGGTACAGCAGAAATTCTTTTGTAACCTTGGCCAGATCAGTGCCTTACCACAATTCTGTCTCTGAGCTCCTTGGCAATTTCCTTTGACCTCATGATTTTCATTTGGTCTGACATGCACTGTGAGCTGTGAGGTCTTATATTGACAGATGTGTGCCTTTACAAATCAAGTCCTATCAGTTTAATTAAACACAACTGGACTCCAATTAAGGAGTAGAATCATCTTAAGGAGGATCACAAGGAAACGGACAGCATGTGACTTAAATATGTGTGTCTAAGCAAAGGGTCTGAATACTTATGACGATGTGGATTTTAAGTTTTTATTGTTAATAAATTTGCAAAAATTTCTACATTTCTGTTTTTTTCAGTCAAGATGGAGTGAAGAGTGTACATTAATGAGAAAAAAATTGCGTTTTTGAATTTACCATATGGCTGCAATGAAACAAAGAGTGAAAAATTTAAAGGGGTCTGAATATTTTCCGTACCCACTGTACTGTATGCTATATGCATTCATAATCTCTCCATAGGAGGAAAAAAATGATGTTAAAGTTGCATCACATCAGGCTTTACAGCTAAAAAGGGTTAACAGGATTAGGTAAGAGCAATGGTCTTGTAACAAAAGCTCGGCCACAAATATATTCACGGAAGCAGCCTCCATGTGTCTAGTAGTTTCAAGGGGAGCTTAACTGATTCAAGGACAATATTGTTCGTCTCTTCATGACTCCATCTTCAAGTCCCTCTCCTTCAGCTTGACCCTCATTACTCAGAGCACCATTTTTTTGCTGCACAGAGAATTCTAGCGGCTGATGCACAAGCTGAAATGTGAGTAGTCAATGACACAGAAACACTCACCAACTACTCTGTTAGAGCGGGAACCTCCCTCTCCTTCCTTTGCTTTTAGTTTCTCAGGCCTGGTCTACTCCCTGGCTCCTGCTGGACTCTGGTGCGTCTGTGCCACGTCTTGAACTACAGCTGGGGCAACACACTCATCTCAGACTGTCTCCTAAAGCAACCAGTAGGGAACCGCGGCATCTTCTAACCTACAAGAACGCTGCTCCTCTGAGCTCTACCAACCCCCTCCCCTCATCAAACACTTGCCCCATGCTCATCATACACCACCATTATCATAGACAAAGTGCTCAAAATACATTATTGGCAATGCAAATATTTTCCTGCACTTTTTACCGAATGTTTCCGATTTTATAAAATTTTGCTTGTTTTTCCGATCATGTATCCAAATGTGCCATATTCGTGCCAATTTTATGTCTGGCGATCATTTTTTAAACAAATTTGCTCATCACTACACTTTACAATGACACCAAAGGGAGCCCAATACACACTGCCAGCAGGGGGATGCATCCTCTACAAGGGAACACACCCCAACTCCCCCAAGATGCTATGGTTTAGTGCCTATATAAGGTGCTGTTTCATACTTTAATATTGTTGTCTTAGCATTACAGCACCTCCTAGCAGCAACAATCAGTCCTCTTTGAGTCACTCCAGCAGCCATTATGTAGCAGCTATCACCAGGAGGATGTTGCTTTGGAGTTGCAGAACTTCTCAAGCTACTACACGGGTTCTTTCACCTTTTGCATGTAGTCAGATACCATAAATAAT
Organism: Oophaga sylvatica; assembly: GCA_033576555.1. Lineage (NCBI taxonomy): Eukaryota > Metazoa > Chordata > Amphibia > Anura > Dendrobatidae > Oophaga > Oophaga sylvatica. The sequence continues at coordinate 591,366,545 of JARQOD010000001.1, read as the reverse complement.
AGGTAGCAGCAGTCTCTGGAAAACAGCAGTGCAGCTTTGGTGGATCCTCTCTGTAGTCACTAATCTGTTATCTCTGCTGCTCTTCCCATTCTTCTCTTAATCTCTTCATCTGTACTTTTAGCGAAAAATGACAGACGTCTAACTGATATGAAGGTCTTGATGGTCTGCATCTTGAGCGTGTGAACCAGTAGACCACTGGTCCTGCTCTTTCTCTATGATCTCTCATCACTAGTTTGCTTTGATCTCACAATGGAAGACACTCTTTACTGTCATCGTCCTTTTGTCCTTTAAGAAACTCTTACCCTGGAAACCAGTTCTCCTTCTGTTTCATGCTCTGCTGCATATTACAAGTGCACATATTGACTAATCAGCATCATGACCTTTACATATTCTCCATATTAGCTTATCAATGCAACAGGTGTCTATATTACAAATGATAGCTGCAAGAAGTGAGAATATGATCACATGTGCTACATAAATTCAAGTACACACATATTATTATGCCCTACATCTAAACTAGAGACAGCTCTCCATAGTGGTGGCCAAGGGGAAGCAAAAATTTGATGTGAAGAGAAATAGGGGAAAAAAAGCTATGGCATATCCTCTGTATGAACAGTAACATTCTGTGCACATATCATGTGTGTCATTTATATGTGTGAGTATATTAGCACTGTATATAACCACTGAGCGACCGTGCATCAAAGCGTAATATTATGGTGTCGCCGTGGCAGACCAAGACATTGCATTTGATCTTAAGCAAAGGTCCCATACAGTGCTGGTGCTGATCCAAAAGCTGCTGAGCGTTTCTAGAACATATCCAGCAGCGAAGTTTAATATGAGCTGCCATTGAGTTCAATAAAATATGCTGCACTGATGTACTTTTCAAAAGTGAAGCCAAATCCTATATAATTGTTGAGATTGTCAATTTTATATCCCATCAGTCTTGACTACTTATAAAATCGTGCCAGAAGTCACTTAGAGCTTCACGCGATTATGTGTAAAGGAGATTTATTGGATATCAAGACTAAAAGCTGGCACAGCCACCTTAAAGGCATTGTAAGGATTCGACTCGCTCAGCTGCGATGGGAGGTAATCAGGAGGCACATTCCTTTCAAAAATTCATGGGGTTTATTGTTTCACAAACCCATAAAGCAAAACACAGTACAAATTTCCAGTACTTCAGGCTCGGTCCTGGAGCCTCAACACACACAGGAGGCTTCCACCTCCCCACATACAGCCCCTTTGTTCAGCAGTAGTCTACTTTATATAGCTAACACCCACAGCTAACACATATCACATGACTAATTATGTGGTAGTGACATCACCACAGATCCTTAAAACACATACAAAGGTACGCTGATGCCCCTACCAAGGGCTGAGGTATAAGGGCAGCCCAACCCTCCCATCTCTCAGTGCTGCCCGTAACCCGGACCCAAGTGTATTAAATGACCCCTTAGTGCTTACGTGCACTAAAGAAAACACTCCGGGTTACATCACAGGGAGCTGCCATCCCTGCGATACATACCTCCCATTCACTATGCGACCATTAGCATCGCTACATACCTCCCCCTCTGCCTAAAGCCGTGGGGCTTGGCACCTTCCATTACCCGACCAGAGACTCTTCTAGGCCGTCTCCGACAGTAAAACCGTCTGTCAAAGTCGGGCCCTGCTACTGAACCGTTTTTTAAGCGTCCGTCATCCGACTCCATCACATCCTTTGATAGCGATGCCCCCTTGTCAGACCACCCGCATCCCAGTGATCAGTATGGCATCGCAATTCCCTTGCACCCATACGTCCTGTCTGGTCTGTCATTTCGTTCACTACAGGGTCTCCTGCTTAGGTCACTCAGCCCTGAGCTAACTGAGGCATCACTGCTTCTACCTCTTCCATCAGGCCACCTATGTCCTGCATTAGCTCCAGCTTGAGGACTTCCAGTCTTAAGCGAACTTCTTTGCCTCTCTATACCAGGAGTTGAAGGTGGCGTCCATCTTCTACCCATTTCCTGCAGCTCTCTGTTGACCTACTCCCTCTCAAGTCTTAGCTGCTCTACTTCTTTCAGGTACGACACGCGATACTCCAGGAGCATCCGGATATTCCCAAGGCTCTCCATGGATCTGACAATGAGGAATGGAACCATCCCATCTTCACCCATGACCTGGGCATCAGCCAGAATCCTCACTCTCATCACACCGGACCTATTCACCATCTCCTGCATCACTTTCCCAAGTCTTCCGATGACTTTCCTCACCAGACCTCTCGGCACTTGAACTATGTCCTCCACCAATCCAAGCCGACTTTGAGCTTTTCCTGCTTGCTCCAAACGTTGAGCGGCCTCCTTATTTCTCAACATGATCATCTGTTTTATTCGGAGGCATTGTAGATGCATATCTCTCAGGAGAGCCACCTCCTTCATTGTGACTTCCCTAGTCGACGGTATGACCAACTGTTTCGTCTCTGGTGCCCAGCTCACACTACATGCTTCTATTGCCTTTCTGAAGGCCTCCTGCACATCCTCAATGACACATGCTTCTCGCATGTCTTCGGGTACCTCTCTTATACACTTGAAAAGTGAAGTCTCCCCTTCTTGAACATACTGTTGGAACTCCTCGTCCTGAGCATCAGCGCAGTTTTCCAAGACTCAACATTTCTTGTGTGGCCATCTGCGTGCCACTTCCACTGCTGGATTTCTTCCTCCTTGGAGTTCTGGAGCTGGGCATTAGTCTCCTTCTCTATCTTGAGCTCTCGGAGAACTTTTTCTCGCTCCTCTGCCAAGCAGTGACACTCATCCTCTCTCCAGAGAAGCTCCTGCTGATGCTACTCTTGGGCCTCTCTGAGCACCTCTGTATCTTTCAAAAGGGCTGTGTTCATAGTCTGACACACTGACAGATGACCTCTGAGCTTAGAGACTTCCTTCTCCAGCTCCTCCACTCTATGCTCAATCACTTGTCTTAGGACCCTTTCTCGCTCGACTGTCTATAGGTTTCCAGTAGTTTCTAGTAGCCATCACGTTTGGGAGCCACCCATTTTGCGTTTTTAAAAAACGGATCCATCGAAAAACGGAAGAAACGGATGAAAAAAAAGGATGCGACGGATCCGTTATTTCGAAGCAATCACTAGTCGGATCCATCGAAAAAACGGATTCGTCGCATCAGTTTTTAAATTTTTTTCAACGGATCGGTCGATCCGTCGCGATGACGGATTTCTACTGACGCAAAAAAACTGATGTGTGAAAGAGGCCTTACATATAGTGCTAGACTGCGGGCAACGTTCATGAACTTGGAGCAGCTTGCTGTGGTTTAGCGGGTCCATGTAGATTTCAAGATTCTAGTGGTAACTTGGTGGCGTTACGAAGTTGTCTGGAGCCATCCGGAGGTCCACAGAGGTGTTTGGAGGTCCACAGAGCCGTGTGGAGGTCAGCAAAACCGTTTAAAGGTCTGCAGAGCCACCTGGAGCTGTGCAGAGTTTGGGAGAGCAATACAGATTCGTTTAGAGTTCCGCAGAGCGACCTGGAGCCGTGCAGAGCTTGGCAGAGCAATACAGAGCCGTGCAGAGCATTGCAGAGCTGTGCAAAGCCAGACACAGCCTTGCAGAGAGGTGCTGCAGTTTCAGCTGTCGCAGCAAGAGATTCTGCAGCAGCAGGAACTGCAGTTGCAGCGGCTTGTGATTGGCAGCCAGAGGTGCCCTCAGTTTGTGGCTGCAGTAGGAGCTGTGGCAGCAACAGCAAGAGCTGGTGGGGTGTAATAAGAGGACAGTGTGGACCAGGTTGTACAAACTCTTAAAGGGCCAGTGCAAGTCCAGAGAGACATAAGTGTACTGTACAAACTGGGGCCGGAGAGTGCAGTGGGGAGTCCACAGGGTGTAACCCAAGGAGGGGTGGTGTCCCTAAAAGGGGTGAAATCTCAAAAGGGGGCTGTGTCCCAAAAGGGAGTAGTTGCTCAGACCACAGACCACAGCATGTCTATTTCCACAAGATAAATAACTCAGTCTATGAATAGGATGTGGTGATTCCGCATCTGTTCAATGAACACATGCAGAATCACCGCGTCTACAGAAGCCGCCAGCGCTTTCGCTTTCGGTGGTGCCGGGTATCCACTGCGTCCAAAGCGCTGCCGGCACGCAGCGTGGAAACAGCTTGGAAACATAGCCTTAGGATAGAGCAATCAATAATGTAACCCTTTAGAGGTATTGAATACATATATTAGTGCCACAGTGATCGAAGTGATTTTGCATATTAACATATGTTCTTTTCATATCAAGTAAGGAGAAGAAATTAATTAGAAATTGTGCTGATTTGTGATTTTGAGAATTAAGCTTTGCTCAGCTAGCAGTAATTCATTAGTGTCTTTGCTTGTGCCACGTTGTTTAAAATTTCAGCTTCAGATTTGACCTATTAAAGGGGCAGTCGCCAAATGCTAATGAAGAAGAAAGGCAGAAAAATACCGAGTATGATTATTAGCGGTATCCGTCTGCACTACAATGTAATTATGTACAGGTGCTTCTCACAAAATTAGAACATCATCAAAAAGTTATTTCAGTTCTTCAATACAAATAGTGAAACTGAGATACTATATACAGACATTACAAACAGAGTGATCTATTTCAAGTGTTTATTTCTAATAATGTTGATGATTAGGGCTTACAGCCAATGAAAACCCAACAGTCATTATCTCAGTAACTTAAATTAACAAAAAATACCTGTCAAGTCTTCCTAAACGTTGAAAAGGTTTCTTAGTCTTTTTCAGTAGGTTGCACAATCATGGTGAAGAAGACTGCTGACTTGACAAATGCCCAGAAGGCAGTCATTGACACACTCCATAAGGAGGGTAAGCCATTAAAGGTCATTACTAAAGAAGCTGGCTGTTCACAGAGTTCTGTATCCAAGCATATTAATGGAAAGTTGAGTGGAAGGAAAAAGTGTGGTAGAAAAAGGTGCATAAGCAACCGGTATAACCACAGCCTTGAAAGGATTGTTAAGAAAAGGCAAGGAATGGACTGCTGCTGGTGTCATTGCTTGAAGAGCCACCACACACAGACATATCCAGGACATGGGCTACAAGTATCACATTCCTTGTGTCAAGCCACTCATGACCAATAGACAACTTCATAAGCGTCTTACCTGGGCCAAGGAGCAAAAGAGCTGGACTGTTACTCACTGGTCCAAGGTGTTGTTTTCAGATTAAATTAAATTTTGCATTTCATTTGGAAATCAAGGTCCCAGAGTCTGGAGGAAGAGTGGAGAGGCACACAATCCAAGCTGCTTGAGGTCTAGTGTGAAGTTTCCACAATCAGTGATGGTTTGGGGAGCCATGTAATCTGCTGGTGTAGGTCCACTGTGTTTTATCGAGACCAAAGTCAGAGCTGCCCTCTACCAGGAAAGTTTACAGTACTTCATGCTTCCCTCTGCTGACAAGCTTTTTGGAGATGGAAATGTCATTTTCCAGCAGGACTTGGCACCTGTCCACACTGCTAAAAGTACCAATACCTGGTATAAAAAGAACAGTATCACTGTGCTTGATTGGACAGAATACTCGCCCAACCTTAACCCCATAGAGAATCTATGGGGTTTTGTCAAGAAGAAGATGAGAGACACCAGACCTAACAATGCAGGCAAGCCAAAGGCTGATATCAAAGCAACCTGGGCTTCCATAACACCTCAGCACTGCTACAGGCTGATGGCCTCCATGCCACGCCGCATTGATGCAGTCATTGATGCAAAAGGAGCCCTGACCAAGTATTGAGTGCATTTACTGAACATACATTTCAGTAGGCCAACATTTTGGATTTTAAAATCATTTTTCAAGCTGGTGTTATAAAGTATTCTAATTTACTGAGATAATGACTTTTTGGGTTTTCATTGGTTGTAGTCTACAATCATCAACATTAACAGAAATACACACTTGAAATAGATCACTCTGTAGTGACTCTATATAATAAATGAGTTTCACTTTTTGTATTGAAGAACGGAAATAAATTACCTTTTTGATGATATCCTAATTTTGTGAGAAGCACCTGTATATGGCTTTATATGGCACCAGACCCTATGGCACCTCCTTATTAAAAGTGTGATGAAAACATGATATGCTGTTTATGCAGGAGAGGAAACACTACTGTACTGATACTGCTTCCATCTACAATTAACTCTTTTCTTTGTTGTTGTGTATGATCATTCCTTTTATTTATAGGGTCCAGACGGGATATTCTAAATTATGGCACCCATCGTTCCTCATATTCGTATATAATACACAGCGCAGATGTAGACTGTCCTCTGTCACCCTGTGAATTACAATAATGTCAGGAGATCTTACTCTTAGCCCTGCAGAAAATGAAAGTGTAGCCCGCAGGAACTTTATTGACCCTGGTGATTGATGAGTTAAACATAGTCACATGATTAAAGAAATCTGTCACTGGAAGTCAGCAGGGACCATGGGCCTGTGACAGGCATGGAATTGCATTTGAATGGTATGCAGAGAACTGTATATAATCATTGCTGGCTCTGTTGGAGAATAATCAATAGTGAGACTGGAAACATGAGCAGAACTACTGTGTCCTGGAGAAATGACAGAATAAGGGGCTGTTGTTAGAGGGGTGATGCTAGAAGTCTCTGCCCTGGATTGACACTGAATTTATTTCATGCGAGGTTCTTGGATGTGTGCTGTGATTTTCTGTTACAGGCTGGGAATGAATCGTCTGCTCTTTGAGTCTGCTGTAATATGTGTCTGGTACTTGAGGAGCATTGATGTTAGTCATGGTGCACAGTTTCTGAAAAAATCGTCTGATGCAAATATTATTTATTCATGGGTTATATTTTCATAATGTTCCACTCTTATTAGTCCGTCGGTATGCTGAACAGGGCAGAAGCCCTGCCATTAATCCAGCTCTCTTTTTTCCTGTCCATCACTACCCACATCACAGAACCCACTAGTGCTGCCACCATCAAGGCTTGACCATGTCACCGTCTTACATGTCAAAGTATAGCCAGACAATCAGCATCTGTGCTGGTTACATCTGATGCTGCTGCGGAGTGTACTTAGCTCCTGCACAGGATGACACTTACTTTAGCAGGAAGGAACATCGCAAAATTGTTGGGGAGGTGGGGGTGAGTTAGTGCTAAAACAAGTAGAAATACTGTGTGTGAGCTACAGTTGAAACCAAAAGTTTACATACAGGATTTAAAAAGACATATGAATGTTTTTCTCAATATCTGACATGAAATCAGAATAAACCTTTCACGTTTTAGGTCAATTAGGACTACCATAATTATTAAGATTTGCTAAATGCCAGAATAATGAGCGAGAGAGAGAGAGAGAGAGAGAATGTATTATGGCATTTTTATTAGTTACTGCAAAGTCAAAAGTTTACATACATTTCATTAGTATTTGGTACCATTGCCCTTAAACTGAATGACTTGGGTCAACCATTTGGGATATCCTTCCACAAGCTTCTCACAATAGTTGGTTGGAATTTGGGCCCATTCCTCCTGACAAAACTGATGTAACTGATCCAAATTTGTAGGTCGCCTTGCTCACACCGGCCTTTTCAGCTTTGCAAATAAATTTTCAATAGGATTGAGATCAGGGCTTTTTGATGGCCACTCCAAAACATTGACTTTGTTATCCTTAAGCAACTTTGTTAACATTTTGGCAATATGCTTTGGGTCATTGTCCATTTGGAAGACCCTAGTGATGAGCGAGCATGCTCTGAAGTGCTCGGTGCTCGCCTGAGTATCTCACTGCACGAGTTGCTTAGCGAGCGCCGAGTATTTCCGGGGTTGCTCGGCAGGAGCTCGGGTCCTGCCCTACATGTTTGGTGCTCTTTACAGAGCCAATGAACATACAGGGATTGTCTGCCACACACTGTAATGCCACAGCCATGTTGGTTGTGGCATTACAGTGATTGCTGGCCGCACAGCGTCATCAGGTCTATAGGAGACCGGGCGGTGCCATGCTCATCACAGTTCGCCATCCCGGCTTCCGGGTTCGGAGGTTAGCCGGTCACGTGGAATGTCACGTGATGCTGATGTCACCACAGGTCCTCAGTGTTTCAGGTCTTGCAGGATGGTTGAAAGTCTGCTGGGACCTTGCTCCACCAAGCCGCTCACCTAGAAGGGTGTAAAATGCCCTAATCAGCCGAACTTCCTAATAATGAGAGCATTGCTTTCTGGTGGCCATCCAGAACGTCTATTCAATGGATTATTGGAGTGCGTGTAAATTGGGGCAGGGCAGGCCTTGCATTTAATGCATAGGCAAACAGTATGGGAGTCCCAACTTCTTAATAATGAGAACATTGCTTTCAAGTAGCCGTCTTGTACATCTGTTCAAAGGGTTATTGGGGTGCGTCTAAATTTGGTGCACAGTATGGGAGTACCAAATTCCTAATAATGGGAACATTGCTTTCAGGAGGCCCTCCTGTACGTCTGTTCAAAGAGTTATTGGGGTGCATCCAATTTTGGGGCAGGTGTTGCATTCACTGCACAGGCAAACAGTATGGGAGTACCAACTTCCTAATAATGGGAACATTGCTTTCAGGTGGCCCTCCTGTATGGCTCTTCAAAGGGGTATTGGGGTGCGTTCTAATTTTTCGCAGCCCTGCCACTCATTGCATAGGCTAAAAGCAGTATAGGAGCCCAACTGTTTAATAATGGGAACAACAAAGCATAGCCGGCTGATGGGTCTCTAAGAATAGTAAAAGCCGCCTGATGGCCCTATAAAAATAGGCTTTGTGACATAAATGAAACAGGATGTATCTGATGATGTGTCAAACACCACATGCCCAGCTAAGGTTGTAAATTGTTAAAATGACTTTTCACAGTGAATGCATTTGTCTTGGTTGAAAGCAATGCTAAAGTTGAAAAATGCATCAAAAGTGCATTTTTGGTTTTGGTTATTTATTTTGCCTTATATACAAATCATTACCCTGGAAAGGATGTTCCTTAACATATTTCCCAGGAAAATCCATTTTGGTTTCGTTTTTGTGTTTTTAGTGTGAGTCTGTAAAAGTGGTGTAACACTCTGACAACATTGTACACAGCAGTAACCTGGGAATCAAAAATGCCTCCAGGGGTCTTCCCCATGCTGTTCCCATGTAATTTGAGCATTGTTCCCATTGATTTCAGCAATTTTTAGTCCATCTGCAGATTGCCGGGGGGGAGGAGTCGCGGTAAAAATGCTCTTGTTTCCAATAGACTTACATTGGGCTTGTTGCTCGGGTCGAGCAGCCGAGAATTCCAAGTTGTTCGACCCGAGCAATGAGCACCCAAGAATTTTCGTGCTTGCCCATCACTAGAAGACCCATTTCTGCCCAAGCTTTAACTTCCTGGCTGATGTCTTGAGATGTTGCTTCGGACATTACAAAGGTGACATCAACCCCACAAATATGAACCCCACTTGTCCTGTAACGGTGGCAAGTGGGGTTCATATTTGTGGGGTTGATGTCACTTTTGTATTGCCTGAAGCAACATCTCAAGAGCCAGGCAAAGTGCCAGAATTGGAACAAGGCTGGTTGTCAAAATTGGGGGGACCTCATGCCGTTTTTATTAATTATTTAAATAATTAAAAAATATAGCATGGGGACCCATCTATTCTTGATAACCAGCCTTGCAGAAGCTGACAGCTGAGGGTTGCAGCCCCCAGCTATGGGTTCTGCCTAGCTGGTTATCAAAAATACAGGGGAAACCACACAGGTATTTTTTATATTATTTACAGCGTAGGAGCGGCTGATGAAGGCTGGCGTCCCACTACTGTAGAATACAGGCGAGTGCTATGCGCAAAAACATCGCATAGCACTGGGCCCAGGCAACAAGCAGAAGAGACTTGTTTGGGCTAAAAAACACAAGGAATGGACATTAGACCAGTGGAAATCTGTGCTTTGGTCTGATGAGTCCAAATTTGAGATCTTTGGTTCCAACCACTGTGTCTTTGTGCAACGCAGAAAAGGTGAACGGATGGACTCTACATGCCTGGTTCTCAGCATGAGTTTGAAAAAGAGAAAAGACCGAGCAGTAAGTGGTTTGCACACCTGAATGAATATCAAATATATGAATCACAGTTTATTAGGGAAACAACACACACAATAAATCTTAAAACCATTTAAAAACACATACAGTGTAGTGGGACTGAATTATGCCACATCATCTTTGGTGGCTATTAGTATGTAGGATGAAAGATATGTGTTTTTTTTTTTACTGGATTTCTCCCCGCCTTGCCTGCGCCAACTTTGCTCACTTGCGTGTCCGGAGCATGCACGCTTGACTCTACATCTGGCAACTAATTGTTGCTGGTACAGACGGGTCTGTTAAACTGCGCATGCGCACTTTCGGATATTCTTATTCGCAGATCTTGCGATACAGCGGTAATCTGTATGTTGGCGTCTGCTATTCCCATTTGCGGGTCTCGCGATATAGCAGCCATCTGTATGCCAGCATCTGCAACCTGGCCTCTCCTCCCAATTGGGTGGTGACTTCTACACACCAGTTTTGGATTTAGGTAATAGTACTCTTGTATAAGTTTGTATATGCTGGGGATTTTGACACACTTCCCTGACGAAGCTGCCCTGTGCAGCGATACGCGTGGGGCTCTCCCCACACCCCTGTTCCCTATTGTTTTGTGGACCCTCAGCCCATTTATACTTGCTCCTTGCCTTTATTCAAACCGGCTTGGTAAATATTATCAGAGCTTTGGCCTTTTATTTGGTCCTAAGCCTCTTTTGGTTAAGGGGCTCTTACATAGCAATCTTGTTTTTTTGCTATAGGCATGGGTTATTCATCCCGGGTTTGGGCATTTATGACTTTCTAATATATAGGGGTTCACTGTTTTCTATTCAGCTATATTTGGACATTTGTACACATGTGTATGCCTCCTTATGTTTTGATGCTATCATAATTATTGCCTGTTTTTTGAATGTGATATATACACATGATCTCATATACCAGTACTATAGTGCAACAGGAGGTTGTATTATCATTACACATGTATATTGGATAAGGGATGATGTGATTTGATTTTGTATGTGTTTTTAAATGGTTTTAAGATTTATTGTGTGTGTTGTTTCCCTAATAAACTGTGATTCATATATTTGATATTCATTCAGGTGTGCAAACCACTTATTGCTTGGTCTTTTCTCTTTTTCAAACTCATGGTTTATTTTTCCATGCATGGTTTTTGCACCCGCATTGACTAATATCTGGTTTTTGGTGCACCCTATAGTGCTTTGTGTCAGTTCATGGTTCCCACCGTGAAGCATGGAGGAGGTGGTGTGATGGTGTGGGGATGCTTTGCTGGTGACACTGTTGGGGATTTATTCAAAATTGAAGGCATACTGAACCAGCATGGCTACCACAGCATCTTGCAGCAGCATGCTATTCCATCCGGTTTGCGTTTGAGTTGGACCATCATTTATTTTTCAACAGGACAATGACCCCAAACACACCTCCAGGCTGTGTAAGGGCTATTTGACCAAGGAGAGTGATGGGTGCTACACCAGATGACCTGGCCTCCACGGTCACCAGACCTGAACCCAATCGAGATGGTTTGGGGTGAGCTGGACCGCAGAGTTAAGGCAAAAGGGCCAACAAGTGGTAAGCATCTCTGGGAACTCCTTCAAGATTGTTGGAAGACCATTCCCGGTGACTACCTCTTGAAGCTCATCAAGAGAATGCCAAGAGTGTGCAAAGCAGTAATCAAAGCAAAAGGTGGCTACTTTGAAGAACCTAGAATATAAGACATATTTTCAGTTGTTTCACACTTTTTTGTTAAGTGTAATGTATAATTCCACATGTGTTAATTCATAGTTTTGATGGCTTCAGTGTGATTCTACAATTTTCATAGTCATGAAAATACAGAAAAATCTTTAAATGAGAAGGTGTGTCCAAACTTTTCGTCTGTACTGTATATATACACAGATGCATCTCACAAAATTAGAATATCATCTAAAAGCTAATTTATTTCAGTTCTTCACAAAAAGACCTCAAGCAGCTTGGATTGTGTGCCTCTCCACTCTTCCTCCAGACTCTGGGACCTTGGTTTTCAATGTCTAGTGTAAAGTTTTATTTTTTAAAAAATTCTTTGGAAGCATGGTTGAACAGCAATGTCTGACTTTCATTTGTTCATTTTCATAGATTTTTGATTTACTATTATTTTTGTCAGATTGAAGTTATTTCTGTTACAATTGTGGGTTTTTCTGTCATTAAATGAGGGGTACCAACAATTTTGACAACGTGTGCAGATTGTGATCCCTATCAGGGACAGTGGTGATAATGTGTGCAAAATCTGTAAAGCGCTGCGTAATATATTGGTGCTTTATAAAGAAAGAGATTATTATTATTAAAATCAGCATTAGCATCAGCTCTCAGTACACTCCCCTTCAGACTCTGTGGAATTGGTACAATAATTCTGAATTTGGGGCCCCATTTTTAGTTTTACCTGAATTGGTTCTGTAGGTATCACATTACATTGACAAATACTCTACGTCTACTAAACACAACTTTAGGCCTCATTCAGACGTGCATGATTTCTCACGTATGTAAAAAAAATGGTTTCATCAGTGTTTGATCAGTGGGTCAGTATTTACCATCAGTGTGTAATCGGTGGCTTGGATTAGTGTGTCACTAGTGTATCATCAGTGTTTGATCAGTGTGTCAGTTTTTAATATCAGTGTGTCATCAATGTTTGATCAGTGTGTCAATTTTTACTATCAGTGTGTTATGAGTGACTGACTTTTGCGTATGGATAAATAAGTTACAAATCTTCTCCTATACATTATAATGTTAATCGGGGACAGTACATGGACAGTACACTGATGCCATCCATATGCTGTATGTGATTTTCTCTGAACCATAGACTTGTAGTTCTACTTTTCATCATGCTGATAAAAATGGTCAAGTCTCCTAAAAAAAACCACGGATGTGTGAACAGTCCCATAAACAGCTAGAACACATACATCTGAATAAGGCCGTACAGTGATAGAAAAATCAAATGATAATAAACATAGCACTGAACTGACATCATATATCATCAGTACTATGATTTGCTTCCACACTGCAGTGCTTAACCATTCAGCATCTGGAAATGTCTATTTAAATGCTATGTATGAAAAGAAAAGCTGTATAACTCTGTACATACACATATCATGTTTCTATATGCCGGTATGGTAATTGGGAGGATTTGTAGGTCAGAATGTTGTATTCTTTCAATATATTCCATGAGCATTCAGATGTTAGCTGTTGCTATGGAAACAGTGGTGCCGGGTTAGATAGCTTTTGTGGAACACAGCTGTAAAACAAAATGTCAGCAGAATAAATCCCCGCTACATTTTCCAATGATTTGTTTATATATGAAATCTTTTTATATATATACAATATTTGACTATCACAAGTCTTTAAAAATCTCTAACATCCCTAAATAAACTAAAAGTACAATCATTTCTGCTCTCTTTGGTATTGAACCTACTTCTACATAAACCTCTTCATTAAATATTATTTTGCGCACCTCCAGGAGGGCACTAGGGTTTTTCTGTGGGATTTCATTTGAATTTTACAGGAAAAAAACTGTTCCCACATGGTGCTCGATTATGGGGCACTGTTATCTGGGGCTGAGGGCGAATATACCATTGGTGCAACCTGTGCGGCCGCAGAGGGGCCCATGAGGTAGGGGTGTCCATTTGCACCTCCAAAGCAGGTGGAATTGTGCATTATGATGATGTATTAAACTGCAAAAGGCCCCATATAGAGTCCTTGCACAGAGGCCCTTTTCTTAGTCTAAGGCATGGACTACAAGTGTCAAGGCTGCTGATGCTGATGTCTGGGTTGTATCATCTTCAGTCTTTAGGAGCACCCCACTCCCCGGCCTCTCAGCTTCCTGCTTGTGAGGGGGCAGTACGCTCTAGAGTGATTGACAGTTCAGTCAGCAGCAGCATTCCCGCAGTCCCGAAATGTGCACTCTCCCACACTGCAAACAAAGGTCTGGCCCCAGAGCAGTGATTACAAACTCTAAGCAAAAACACTTTTAAAATTAAACAATTGATGATGATGAAGAGGAAATGTCTTTAAACGCACTGGTCTGTGTGTGTGCAAATACACTCCAGAGAGACAAATGCAACCTCAGCATCCATCACCAATGCTGCCGGGAACACCACAGAGAAGAGAAAAGGCATTCTGGTTGTCACTTTTAACCGCATACTGTAGCCTGCAATTTATACGGCGACACAACAATCTAATGGGCAAAATCAAAACATTCTGACCCTATCACAAGAATGCCTTATATCACCCTGACAATACATAAGAAAATCTCCTTTGGGAGGTCATTGGTGATCCACCATTTCTGTGCTTTGGTTACAGAACCTGTCCCATTAATATTGAGAGTGGTATGGGGGACAGTTTTATTGTCCCTTTTTATGTGATAGTCTGTTGTTGTTTTTGGAGCACTTTGGATATCACATTTATAAGATCACTAAGACGGTTATTGTGGTAACAGGTTGGGGATAATTTAGAGATGTGGCCTGTTTTTAGGGCCAGGGCATTTATCTGCAAATCTTGGGTGCATTTTCTCAAAAGTAGGTAAGAGTACGTTAAAATTTTCTGTTCATTATGTATTTGGCTTCGCACTGTAAGCCATCAGGTCAAATAAAATGATGGACCACTGTCACACTGCATTGAAACCTTGCGAATTATAAGCACTAGTGATGAGCGAGTATGCTAGTTGCTCGGGTTTTCCCAAGCATGATCGGGTGGTCTCCGAGTATTTGGGCATGCTCGGAGATTTAGTTTGTGTCGCCGCAGCTGCATGATTTGCTGCTGCTGGACAGCCTGAATACATGTGGGGATTGCCTGTTTGTTAGGAAATCCTCACATGTATTCAGGCTGTCTAGCAATCGCAAATCATGCAGCTGCGGCGACACAAACTACAAGCACGCCCAAATACTAGTGGACCACCCGAGCATGCTCGGGAAAACCCGAGCAACTAGCATACTCGCTCATTACTAATAAGACATTTTAGTAAAAACTTCTACAAATCATGAGTACAGTCTACAGCTTTGTTAACATGAAAGTGCATTCTAGGAGGGTCTCTATAACTGATTTATTTTTTATACTATATAAAATTTAAAGCATTTGGGTAGAAAGGAATTATTCATAGCTGTGAAGAACTGAAGACATTTAATTTATTATTCACTTTAAATATTTTCCCTCACCGTATCATAAGCATTTTTGACTGATGCCAAAGTCTACTGACTTTCTGTTAAAGTTTTAATCAATTAATTAGGTTTTCTGCTTGAAATGTAAAAATAACCATATATTACTAATTCAGACATTAGAGCAGTAGCTGAAGGAAATATGATTTACTTGCTTTAGGAACATTGCTATTTTCCTGTGGTAAACCACTTTGAGAAGTAGAAACAGCAAGTCTAAGCTATAATAATAGGGACAACAAATATGGATGAACTTCCTGGTGACTTCAATCATAAGAAAAAGGAAGACATAGCTCTATAGCAGTTATAAGACTTTTATGACATTTTATATGAACAATTTAACATTTTGTTTGAAAATGATATTTGAAGGTCAATTCCCCATCTTCTAAAAGAATCAGATATATGTATGGAATCACTTTGGGATCAGTGCAGGTCTTACCACTTATCCTTACAATGAAGGGTCCACAGCACTGTTGCCCTTCACTGTTTTTACCTGGAAAAATATTTAGAATTGAGAGTGCACATTAGCAGTTATAGTGCTGCCGACTGTGCAAAGAAGTGCCATGGAAGTGCCAAGGAACTCATCGGTTGTGCAGGTAAAAGGGAAACCCCTGAAGATGATGCATATAGCACTAAGCAGCTCTGTAGTTCCTTCATTCTCAGGATCCATTTGGGTGAAAAAAGTTGGAACCTCATTATCAAAAAGTGATGACATATGATTATTTTCACCCAAAATCCACCACCTCCAGGCAGAGAACGGATACAGAGGTAGCTGTCTATGTGTGAGTTTTCTTCGTCTACTTCTACAGGAGTTGCAAGAACAAACAAGTTCAGCCACCTATACTTTCCTTCTCTTTTCAGGTATGCTAGCTAGTGGCCATCTCATGAGATGGAACAGAGGGCAAAATCCACCAGGTGGGACCCACAACAGATATTTCTGACACATCCTGTGGATTTTCTACAAATATCTGTGATCATTCCCATGGTCCTAAATAAGGAAAAGGGAGACTTTCAAAAATGGAGGTTGGGAGAGTCCCCAGCTAATCAATGGTGAAAATATTAAAATTGTGCATGGACAATATGAGAATAAGTGCAATTCGTAAAAATGAACACCCTGAAATGTAAATATATATAAAAGAATAAAGATGAAGATAGTTTTGAACCGACACACAGCATAAGCTGTATACAAAGCAAGGCAAACACAAAGTGTGTGTAGTATAGTGAAATGCTCCCTAATTACTGTGTATGGACTCATTTAGCAGGGGGCAGCAATAGGTAAATATTCACACTTGGAATGCGATAGCTGAGACGAAATAGATGGGTGTATGTGGCACTCCAGGAGTCGGGTTGCAACAATGGCATTGCCTCCCTCACAGGGGGTGATGTCAGGCCTGAAGCAAAGAGGGATCCCCTGGCCAGGCTTACATAGCATGCAACACAGTTCCTGCTCCGGGTCAGCAGGGGGAGCTCTGAACCCGACTTCAGGGGAGCTGATCTCTCTGATCAGGAGGAAAGTTAGAGTTTCGGTCAGTCAGTGCTAGGGACTGGACGAGTGAGGAGCTGTCCCCAGACTGGAGTGCATTCTGAGTCAGAGAAGAAGAGAAAAGTATAGGAAAACTTGGGAAGAGGAGCTGTAACCACACTCATCCCAGAGATCAGCGCTAGAACTGGACGCCGGAGTCTGTGGCTGCAGAACAATACGGTCTCAGCAGCTAAATCCAGAGGGCAGAAGATTGCAGGTCTTCTGGCCCCATCACACACCTGAAGGCACAACAGCAGGTTAGAGCCCTGAGACGCCAAGAGGAGCGACACCTGTGAATGGCTCAAGCTGCCTGCCATGCGGGTAACGTTTTCTGACAGACTGTGAGAGGAACAGAGGACTGAGCAGAGCTTTAGGCAGCAAGGACCTCAAATAGAGCAGCGCAGTAAGAAGGCCTCCAACCCACCTGGCTGAGTGGATCCTGAGTTGCATTGGGCTGCCCAGACCTCCATTGTCATCTGTAACCAGTGCTCCAGTCTGCACCTCTATACATCCAGTAAAGGTAAAGGAAAATAAAACCCTGCTGTAGTAGTATAGGAGTTCCATTATTCGTCAAACTCAATCTGACAGGTCGTCACGCCCCCTATCATTTAATCCGTCTCTCTGTGATTTGATCTGCCTGGGAAATCAGGACTGCTGAATGTGGGAATTTCAATCAAAGTGATTCATGAATTTATTCGTCTCTATTTATATTTTATCCATCTCCTTGTGGATTTGATCAGACTGTGGGGGAAAGGTGTATCAAGGCGAATCTTGATTTTGTGGGGGCACTTTTAAGTTCATCAGTAAATGTATGTAAAGGGATTTTCTAGTAAATGTATGTAAAGGGATTTTCTAGCAGGGTCTGTATTAAATCTGAGTGTGTGTTTCACTCTCTGTAAGGATATAGCTTAGTAGTGTATGTACAGACCAAAAGGAGTTTATTCTATAGTATTATTCAGGAGTTTATTTGTGGGGAAACTTTTAAGTCCATCAGTAAATGTATGTAATGGGATTTTCTAGCAGAGACTGTAGTACAGACTAAAATTGTGACATGACCTGACATGACCTGTAAGTACATAAAGTTAGGTTACATATTAGCAGGAGTGTAGCAGTGTTGACATGACCTGACATGCCCTGTAAGTACAATTGCGTGAAGGTCGCTGATTAGCAGGGTATTTAGATGTACAATTGCATGAAGGTCGCAGATTAGCAGGGTATTTAGATGTGGTAATTATTTGCTAGAAAGTACATATAGTAATTAGTCTTGTATTGTGTATAGCCGGCCATAGTGTTGACATGTCTGGACAATACCTTTGATCAATCTATTTGGGATTCTTTTAAGTCCAGCAGTAAATGTATCCTTTGACCACTCTATTGTGTGGGGGAAAGCTGTATCAAGGTGAGGTCACATTATGAAATGGTCACGGGCATATTATGTATATGGTCAATTGTGCATATGGGATTTTATATTCTAGTTTATATTGTGTCATTATGACTCTCATCTTATAGTTTTATTCAGAGTTTATATATATTTATTGCTAGTGAGTGTCTGTTTCTGCAGTAATTACGGGTCATACTATGTATAAGTGATATGAGACTTTTTCTGTGTGAGGTTTCAGTAGAATGTAATGACAGCTGATAGGGGTTTATATCTTAGTAGCTTATTTACAGGCTAAACAATAGGTTTTTGTGTGCTTTTCTCTAGCCTTCAGCAGTCATGACATTTAGTGGAAGGGATTCTCTCTAGACAGGTATAACCAAATGTCATTATATGTTGGAGTAAATCTCAATATTATATGATAGTATGCAGCTCATTTTATATTCATGTATGTGAAAGACAAACTTTTCAGCAGCCCCTGATTCTCTCTAGACAGGCACAATCAAATGTGCCTACTTATTGTATGAACTAATTGTGACAGCAAAATGGCAATACAGTCAGGTTATGGGGTTCTCTCTAGACAGCCACAAGGGTAGGTTGAAATTTTTAGGTTTCATTAATTGTAACACAAAAATATACAGGCAGGTCATGGGAATCTCTCTAGACAGGCACAATCAAATGTGGCTATTTGGTCATTATATGCTGGAGTAAATAGCATCACACATTTCAAGCTCAGCTGTTATTTTAAACAGTTACCATACCGATATTGTAGCGAATCAAGGTGTATTAAATTGAGGGCTTACACGATTCCAGCAACTTGATGACAAATTCAGAGCAAATTCGTTATTTTGGGGGAGACCTAGGCCTATTTTTAATGATGCTAACCCCTCAGATATGAAAGACAGGCAGCTCTTTTTCAAGAAAACTGTCACTGTGGTGCTTTTCTCTAGCCTTCAGCAGTCATGACATGTCCGGGCATGCCCGGACAAGTCCCTTAAATGCTCATATTATGAATCACGCCACTCATGCACAAACAGCACACTTATGGTGTACCCCACCGCTGCAGCTAGTGCTTTTTAGCTAAAAAGGCATGATATAACTGCCCGCAGGTGATGTTTGTGACCTTATTTGCATCATTTTCATTATAGCACGACGGGCAGCCGTGGAAAAAACAACCCTGAAATTCAAAAACTATGTGCTGGCCGTTAACATACGCACAGGCATCTAGAAAATATTGAGCGAGTTGCTTCACAAACCCTCTCAAGGCGTGCTGTATGCCAGTGTTCTCGGTATGCGCTGGCCTATTTTGGTACATGCCCACTCCTACGCGGCGGTTTTGACCACCAAATTGTGTGGTGATCCGCTGAATCATTTTAAACATTTCACGCCACTCATGCACCCACAGCACACTTATGGTGTACCCGCAACGCTGCAGCTAGTGCTTTTTAGCTAAAAACGCGTAATATAACTGCCCGCAGGTGATGTTTGTGCCCTTATTTGCATCATTTTCATTATAGCACGAGGGACAGATGTGGAAAACAACCCGAAATTCAAAAACTATGTGCTGTACCGTTACATACGCACAGTCATCTAAGAAAATATTGAGCGAGTTTGCGCCCTTATTTGCATCATTTTCATTATAGCACGAGGGACAGATGTGGAAAAAAACAACCCTGAAATTCAAAAACTATGTGCTGTCCGTTAACATACGCACAGTCATCTAGAAAATATTGAGCGAGTTGCGCCTTATTTGCATCATTTTCATTATAGCACGAGGGACAGACGTGGAAAAAACAACCCTGAAATTCAAAAACTATGTGCTGTCCGTTAACATACGCACAGTCATCTAGAAAATATTGAGCGAGTTGCTTCACAAACCCTCTCAAGGCGTGCTGAATGCCAATGTTCTCTGTATGCGCTACATACATGACCCACTGTATAGCCTGGGATGAGCACATTCTTGCAGCACAGGCCTATTTTTAAAGACGCTATGCCCCTCAGATATAAAAGACAGGCATGTCGGGACGTGTCCCGGCCTATTTTGGCACAGGCCCACCCCTATGCAGCGATATTGAGCACCGTTCAACAAAAATCAGGTACAAACTTTTTAGCATAGCTATGTTTCTGACTCTCATGCCATGCCAGAAAGGCCTATTTTGGCACAGGACCACACCTATGCAACGATTTTGATCAGCATTCAACAAAAAATTGCGTGCAAACTTTTTAGCATACCTGTGTTTCTGACGCCCATGCCGTACCAGAAAGACCTATTTTGGCACAGGCCCACACCTATGCAACGATTTTGTCCAGCATTCAACAAAAAATTGTGTGGTGATCCGCTGAATCATTTTTAAACATTTCACGCCACTCATGCACCCACAGCACACCTATGGTGTACCCGCAACGCTGCAGCTAGTGCTTTTTAGCTAAAAAGGCATGATATAACTGCCCGCAGGTGATGTTTGTGCCCTTATTTGCATCATTTTCATTATAGCACGAGGGACAGACGTGGAAAAAACAACCCTGAAATTCAAAAACTATGTGCTGTCCGTTAACATACGCACAATCATCTAGAAAATATTGAGCGAGTTGCTTCACAAACCCTCTCAAGGCGTGCTGAATGCCAATGTTCTCTGTATGCGCTACATACATGACCCGCTGTATAGCCTGGGATGAGCAGCGTTCTTGCAGCACAGGCCTATTTTTAAAGACGCTAAGCCCCCTCAGATATAAAAGACAGGCATGTCGGGACGTGTCCCGGCCTATTTCGGCACAGGACCACACCTATGCAACGATTTTGATCAGCAGTCAACAAAAAATTTGCGTGCAAACTTTTTAACATACCTGTACAAACTTTTTAACATACATGTGTTTCGGACTCTCATGCCGTACCAGAAGCAGCCAGTGCCATGTACTCTAGCTCATAATATTTCACATCGGGTATGAGACCTACATAGCTTTGTTTCCTCAGGTATTAAAAAAGTGTGGAAAACTGAAAATCCCGAGGCCTGAGGTAATTTACTGAGCTTTATGGGGATAAAATTTAGCGAGTCTATGAACCTTATAGACAAAACGGGTAGCGTCACACACAAGACGACGACACCTCGGGCTATCACATTTACCGGTAGTTTTCAAAAACCACTGCCTTAACAATAAATTAAGAATCGTGGCGAACTGCATTGTGGGCTATAAATTGTATACCCTGAAAATTTACCGTTGGTAAAGAACAGTAAAAAGTCGTGCGTACAACGATCATCCTCAAACTCCCAGAACTATCACAAACACTATTACCTACAGAGGCGGCCCCGCGAGAATTTCTGGATGTGTGTATCAAGATGCTCCTTGCTTTGACCGATTGTTTGCTCGTGAATGCTGACATTTCCAGGGGCAACATAGTTGTGTAAATGCGCTGGGGGCTCGTGTATCGGCCCCTAGGGTGTAATGCGTGATCATTTTAATTATTTTTCAATTCATAACCATACCTTCTCAGGCAGACAGGTTTATTTCACAGAAGTTGACTGTACAGTTGCATAATTTTTGTTTAAAATCATACATTTGTATAATTTTGTTTAAAATCGCACAGTCCTGCGATAATGTCGGCTGTTGGACACGCACTTATCAGTCTTTCATACGTGTCACAGAAAGATTTTAGTCTGTTCTGCGAGAGTTTATTATGCACGTACTGTG
>JARQOD010000001.1:591196520-591344680 GCA_033576555.1 Oophaga sylvatica | reverse complement strand
AAAAAAAAAAGAAAAAAAAAAATTCTTGCTCAGGTGCCGCCCCCCACTCAGAGTCCCGCCCTAGGCACGTGCCCAGAGTGCCTAGTGGCAAATACGCCCTGTATAAGTAGTCACTTATTAGAGCTTATGTGATATGCCCTAATCTGGATATTGGTCTGTGCAGTTACTTAGGAGCTTTTATAAATATACACACCATGGCTTTTGATTGATAAAATTCTGTTTAATATATGTACAGAGCGGCTCCTGTTGCCATGGATATGGCTGTTGAAATTCTTAGTTGAAATCCTCAGGACGTATGAGGCAGGAGGAGTTTTGCAAGGAAGCGCTCATGTGACTTGATCACATGATTTCTCTTGGTTTGTTGTGGAGATCGTTGCTGAGGAGTGACATCATGCTCCAAGGCGTGGAGATGTGGATACGCTGAAGATATCGCGAGATCTCGCTGGCTGCGTGATTTGATCTACCCTGAGGATGCGTGCCTGTGTCATCTTAATAGCGGTACTTGTGATCTAGCGCTGATGGCCGTGGATGCTGTGTTGCTAATGTTATTGTGGGTTGTGATCCTAAGTTGTCTCTGCACATGGACATTTGCTTAAATCCTGCAGACATGGGGCTGTAACTGAGTTGGGAGACGACTGGCTGCAAAATGTGATATGATTGGTCACTTAGTCGGCGCCAAGAGAGTTAGTGGTGGCGATTGGTGCATGAGATTAGTTCACACAACAATATCTTTGATTGGTAATGGTGACCATAGCTACCACAATGCTGCGAATGGATTGGAGTATACATATGGGGATTATTGTTTACATATTGATGTTTTTAATTATACGGCATGATGATTTATTGCCTTATGTATTATATATGTCCACGATTATATTTATTATGTCTGATGTTTATTATTGCACTAAATAAAAATGTTTTATATATGGGCGGCTACCAAGTGGTGATTGGCTCCTCCACACCATATTAGGTCGCCATTTGCCTTTGAATGTATACTAGAAAAAGGCCACATTATGGCCAAAACGTTGTATTTGATGTTTTTGATGGCAGAATAAAGAAGTTTTTTTACTTTTTCACCTGGACTGGATGCTGCTTTATATATTCTTATGAATGAGAAGGTGTGTCCAAACTTTTGGTCTGTACTGTATAACACTTCAAAAAAGCGTTGAAAAATGTGTTTGCATTCAATTAGTCATCCTTAGAGTATTAGGAGCTTTCTATGACAATGGGGTGGTATACAATACTCCAAAAAGGCAGTGAAAAATTTGGATTCAATTAGCCATCCATAGAGTGTTAGGTACTTTATGTTACATTTTGATGGTATATTGGGTGGTATATAAGGGTATGTTTCCACGGTCAGGAAACGCTGCGTGTTTGACGCTGTGTACAGCCGCAGCTTCAAACACGCAGCGTCCAGATGTTACCGCATAGTGGAGGGGATTTCATGAAATCCCGTCTCCATTATGAGTTAAAACACGCAGGCGTCAGACCTGTGTAAACAGACGTGGCGCGTCTTTTCAGATCGCAGCATGTCCTTTTACCTTGCAGCGACGCTCCGTCACCGCAAGGTAAATAACACAGCCCTATGTAGGGGTGCGGTGATTCCGGATGTGTTCAATGAACAAATCCGGATTAATCATGCGTTCAGAAGGGGGCAGGGCTTTGGGCGGAGCGGGATTTCCGCTCCGTCCAAAACTCCTGCCATCCTGAACGTGGGAACGTACCCTAACACTCCAAAAAAGCGTTGAAAAATTTGTCAGAATTCAATTAATCTTCTATATAGAATTATGTACTTTGTGGTATATAACACTCCAAAGAATATTAGGTGCTTTCTATAACATTAGGGTGGTAAATAATACTCCAAAAAAGAAATTAAAATTTGGTCTGAATTCAGTTAGTCATCCATATAGCATTTGATACATTCTGTGACATTAGGGTGGCATATAACGCTCAAAACAGCATTGAAAAATTTGTCTGGATTCATTTAATCATCCTTAGAGTATTAGGTGCTTTCTGTTACATTTTGGTGGTATATTGCAGTCCAAGAAATCATTGAAAAATGTGTCTGGATTAAATTAGTCATCTGTAGAGTATTAGGTGCTTTTTGTGACATTAGGTGGGTATATTACACTCCAAAAAAAACATTGAAAAATGTTTCTGTATTTAATTAGTCTTGAATAGAGTATTTGGTGCATTCTGTAACATTAAGGTGGTATATACCACTCCAAAAAAGTATTGAATGTTTCTCTGGATTCAATTAGTCATTCATACAGTATTAGGTGCTTTCTGTGACATTTTGGTGGTATATAACACTCCAAAAAAGCACACAGCAAAAACAGTTGAATGGAGGCCTGAAATGCCACAATTTTTAGCCCACAGATAGATGAGGCGTGTGACGGAGACACCTTACTGTAAAATATGTGGCCTGTATTTTAATTTTTTAACAGGAAAATATTGTCAAGAACTGCGGTAACACACAGCAAAAACAGGTGAATGGAGGTCTGAAATGCCACAATTTGTATCCCACAGATAGATGGTCTTGTGATGGAGATACATCACTATAAAATGTGTGGCCTTTTTTTATTTTTTTAGAGGAAAATAGTGTCACTAACTAGGGTAGCATACAGCAAAATCAGTTGACTAGAGGCCTGAAATGCCACAATTTGTAGCCAACAGATAGAGGAGGTGTGTGACGGAGATACCACACTGTAAAATATGTGGCCTGTATTTTTATTTTGTTACATCAAAATGCTGTCAAAAACTAGGGTAACACACAGCAAAAACAGTGGAATGGAGGCCCAAATGCCACAATTTGTAGCCCACAGATAGATGAGGCGTGTGACCAGGGACGGCTCCAGGTTTTTATGGGCCCCGGGCGAAAGAGTCTCAGTGGGCCCCTTTAACACAGACCACGATTCATGATGCACAGATACTGCAGAGAAATATGGGTATAGTACAATGCCAAATACTTCACTTCTTACATTACATGAGTGATATCTATTGTAAATTCTACAATAGCTCAAAAACCGCCAAATCCTCACAGCGCACAGTACAGACTGGACAGTACAGTCCTCCATACAATATTATGGGCACCACATAGTGCTCCATACAGTATTATGGGCCAAATATAATGCTCCATAAAGAATATTGGACCCCAAATAATGCTCCATACAGGATACTGGTCCCCATATAATGCTCCATACAAAATATAGAGCTCTCCTCTGCACTGTGCTGCATTCTGCGCTGTTATGGCTCAGGAAAGGGCGCTGTGGAAAGACTTCCCATCATCATCATCATTGCCTCCCCATCATCATCATCATTGACTCCCCATCATCATCATCATCATCATTGCCTCCCCATCATCATCATCATTGCCTCCCCATCATCATCGCCTTCCCATCATCATCATCATTGCCTCCCCATCATCATCGCCTCCCCATCATCATCGCCTCCCCATCATCATCACCTCCCCATCATCATCGCCTCCCCATCATCATCATCATTGCCTCCCCATCATCATCGCCTCCCCATCATCATCATCATTGCCTCCTCACCACCATCACTGCCTCCCCCCACCACCATCACACATACAGCACCACACACAGACAGCACCGCAGCACTCTCTCACATTCACACACACATAGCACCGCACTACATACACACACACTGATACACACAGACAGACACACACACACACACTCAAGCACATACACCTCACATCTCACCTGTCCGGCGTCTGAGCTCTCTATGCCACAGCCGGCCACTGAATGATGATGTCATTCAGCGGCGCTGCTGTGAGAGGAAGCGCGGGCACCCTGCAGGCGCCCCCTGGAGCCCGGAGCTGCGGAGGCACGGAGAGAGGTAAGTATTGCGCCGGCTGCTGCCGGGGCCCTGAGCAAGCGGGCGGGGGCACAGTGGCGGCACTGGTACCACTCTCATCCACTAACAGGCGCCGGGGTGCCCGACGGCGAGTGGGCCCCCCGCCTGCTCAGGGCCCCGGCACTTACCCGGGTATGCCGGGTGCTGACGCCGGCCCTGCGTGTGACGGAGATACCACACTTTCAAATATCTGGCCTGTATTTTTTTTTTTGGCCAATAAAATTGTGTCAATAAGTAGGCTAAGTCACAGCAAAAACAATTCTATGGAGGCCTGAAATGGCACCATTTTGAGCACAATGATATGCGATCCGTGTGGCGGACAAAACCCAGTGTAAAATATCTGTCCTGCAGCTAAATGTTTTTTTTGGCAGCTAATTATTTTTTTGGCAGCAAAATGGTGTCAAGAAATTGTATAAGACACTCCAAAAAAATGTTACAGTATCACAGAAATGGCAGAATTTTCTGCGCACTCAGATGCGATCACTGAGACGGGCAAACCTGTTTAAAATAGCTGGATTTTCACGCTGTACTAAGATGCACCAAAAATTATTCCTGGCCACTGATATCTGGCGCTATGTATATACGTTCAGTATATTTAATAGACTGCAGTAGCAGCAGCCGCAGACAGTAATGGAATGGACCCTATTGATGTATGCAATGAAGTATGCCACATACAATGCCTGCCAGACTAGCAGTGATATCTATATACACACATACAGTGCCTGCATGCCTTGCACTGATATGTATATAGCCACATACACTCTCTGCCTACCTAGCACTGCAATCTATATACACCGGAATTATTCCTTAGAAGGACTGTTGATTTAGTTTGATTAGTGTATTCAATTATGGTATACCTACACTATCTTTCAAACCCCAAATCTGACCCTATCTCAGCAGCAACTCTCCATTCACTAGCTGAGTCCGGAGCTGACTGTGCCAAGCAGGGCAGCGCCAGGTCTGATATAGACCTGATGATGCTGTGCGGCCAGCCAATCACTGTAATGCCACAACCAACATAGCTGCGGCATTACAGTACGTGGCACACAATCCCTGCATGTTGATTGGTGCTCTAAAGAGTGCCAAACATGCAGGGCGTGGACCCGTACTCCCGCCGAACAATCCTGGCAATGCTCGGCTCTCGCTGAGCACCGCGAGTAAAGCAATGCTTGGGCGAGTACCGAGCATTACTGAGTAGGCTCGCTCATCACTAATAAGGGTTAAAAATTACCCAGCGATTTCTAATTTTTCCTAAAAAAAATTACAAAGCAATTCTTTTAGGGACCACCTCACATTTGAAGTGACTTTGAGGTGTCTATATGATAGAAAATACACAAAAGTGACACCATTATAAAAACTGCATGCCTTAAAGTGCTCAAAACAACATTCAAGAAGTTTATTAACCCTTCTGGTGCTTCAGAGGAATTTTTGGAAAGTGTGGAAAAAAATGAACATATAACTTTTTACACAAAAATTTGTTTAGACCCAATATTTTCATTTTCACAAAGGTAGCATGGAAAAATGGACCCTAAAATTTGTTGAGCAATTTCTTCTGAGCATGCCCATACACCATATGAGGAAGAAAACCACTGTTTGGGCACATAGCAGAGCTCGGAAGGGAAAGAGCGCCATTTGACTTTTTGAATGCAAAATTTACTGGAACAATTAGCAGGCACCATGTCACGTTTGGAGAGCCAATGATGTGCCTAAACAGTTAAAATTCCCAAAAGTGACACCATTTTGGAAACTAGACCCCTCAGGGAACTTATCTAGATGTATGGTGAGCACATTGAACCCCCAGGTGCTTCATAGACGTTTATAACATTGAGCCATGAAAATAAAAACATTACATTTTCACCAGAAAAATGATTTGTAGCCTCAAATTGTGCATTTTCATAAGGCTAAGAGAAGAAATTGCACCATAAAATTTGCTGTGCAATTTCTCCTGAGTACACTGATACCGCACATGTGGGGGAATACAACTTCTGAAGCACAGTGCAAAGCTCAAAAATGAAGAAACGCTATATTGATTTCAGATTTTGCTGGTTTGAGGGAATCTCATTGGCAGAGCCCCTGAGGTTAAAGAACAACAGAAAACCCCTATATGTGAACTCATTTTACAAACTATACTCCCCAATGAATTCATCTAGGGGTGTAGTGATCATATTGACACCACATGTGCCTCACAGAATTTTATACCATTGAGTGGTGAAGAAAGAATAAATTACATTTTTACCACTAAAATGTTGTTTTAGCCCCAAGGGCTAATAAGAAATTTTTTTTACAACAAACTGAGGTATATTTTTTCCAGAGTGCACGAATACCCTACTTGTCATTGGGAAATATTTGTCAAGTACAGGGCAAAGCTCAGAAGTGAAGGAGCGCCAGATTTTACTGTTATGGTTTGCAGGTGCCATGACCCTCTGGGAGAGCCTCTGAGTTGCCAGTACAGCAGAAACCTTCATAAGTGACCCCATTTTACAAACTATACCTCTCAACAAATTCATCTAGGGGTGCAGTGATCATATTTACAGCACAGGTGTGTCACAGAATTTTGTACCATTGGAATTGAAGAAAAAATAATTATATTTTTACCACTAAAATTTTGTTTTAGCCCCATATTTTACATTTTTACTCAAGAAGTGGGTGAAAATGGCACTATTATTTGTTCCACAATTTCTATTGAATGTGGCAGTAACCCATATGTGGCTATACAGTACTGCTTTGACATACGGAGAGACTCGGGATAGACAAAGCGATATTTACCTCCTGAAGCGCAGATTTTCCTTGAATAGTTTGAGAACTCCATATACAGAGCCCCTAAGTGCTAGAAGACCAGAAACCCTCCCTTAAGTGACCCCATTTTTGAAATGATACCCTACTGGGAATTTATCTACAGGTGTAGCGACTAGTGATGAGAGAGCATGCTCGCCACTAGTCGGTACTCGTCCGAGCATCTCACTGCTCGAGATACTCGGAGCTCGCCAAGTATTTCTGGGGTTGCTTGGCGGGAGCTTAGGTCCCCTCCCTTCATGTTTGGTGCACTTTAGAGAGCCTATGAACATTCAGGAATTATCTACCATTCACTATAATGCTGCAGCCATGTTGGTTGTGGCATTACAGTGATTGGCTGGCTGCACAGCGTCATCAGGTCTATATCAGACTTGGCACCGCTATGCTCATCACAGTCTACTCTGTAATCAGGTATTGTAGGGAGAGGCACTGGTGAGCTAGGGAGAGATTTGCTTGTCTCTTAGTTAGTGTCGGTGTACCACAATATATGATATACATATCCATTTCAACTAACAGTCCTTCTGAGGACTAATCCAGCTGCATAGATATCAGTGCTAAGCAGGCAGGCAGTGTATGTGGCGGACTGCAATGCATATAGCAAGAGGGTCCATTCTAGTTCTGTCTACTGCTACTGCTTTTACAGATATTTCTAGACATAGGCCCTGGTATCAGGGGCCAAGAATAGTAATTTTGGATCTTAATCATGATTACTTGCTTAAAAAGCAATCCAGAGAACACAGTTTTTCAGCTACATTTGCTTGTTGGCTCTGCAGAATACAGTCAGATCCTTTCCATATCACAGCGCTAAAAATCCATCTATGTAAAACTGTGGTTTGTCCGTCACACGGATCACATATAAGTGTGCTCAAAATTCTGCCATTTCTGGCCTCTATTTAAATTTTATTTAAAAAACTATACTCGTGCTATAGTATGAGTATGTTTACATTGCTGATTATCCCTTACCTTAATATAGGTGGAAATAGTAGGGAAGCAGAGGTGTAGAAATTAGAATGGCTTTTACCTTATCTTAGGATTTCTTTTAGGGTATTTTCATCTGTGTTCTTGTTTTTAGCGTATTTTAATATTACACTTTAAGATGTATTCTTTTTAAGTATTTATTTTCTTTTAGCCTCCTGAAGTATTCTGAGAATAAGGTGCATTCTAACCTGGTACTGGATCTGCACTTCTAATATCTACACCTCCGCTTCCTACTATTTCCACCTATATTAACCCCTTAACGACCAAGCCATTTTGTAGGTTAAAGACCAGGCCAATTTTTACATTTCTGACCACTGTCTCTTTATGAGGTTATAACTCTGGAACGCTTCAACGGATCTTGGCGATTCTGAGTTTGTTTTCTCGAGACATATTGTACTTCATGATAGTGGTAAAAGTTCTTCAATATAACTTGCGTTTTTTATGAAAAAAACGGAAATATGGCAAAAATTTGAAAATTTTGTAATTTTCAAACTTTTAATTTTTATGCCATTAAATCAGAGAGATATGTCACAAAAATTAGTTAATAAATAACATTTCCCATATGTCTACTTTACATCAGCACAATTTTGGAACCAAAATTTTTTTTTGTTAGGAAGTTATAAGTGTTAAAAGTTGACCAGCAATTTCTCATTTTTCCAACAAAATTTACAAAATCATTTTTTTTAGGGGCCACCTCACATTTGAAGTGAATTTGAGGGGTCAATATGACAGAAAATACCCAAAAGTGACACCATTCTAAAAACTGCACCCCTCAACGTGTTGAAAGCCACATTCAAGAAGTTTATTAACCCTTTAGGTACTTCACAAGAATTGAAGCAATGTGGAAGGAAAAAATTAACATTTAACTTTTTTTCCCAAAATTTTTCTTTCGACACAATTTTTTAAAATTTTGTCAAGGGTATCAGTAGAAAATGAACCACAATATTTGTTGTACAATTTCTCCTGAGTACATCGATACCCCATATGTGGGGGTAAACCACTATTTGGGCGCATGGCAGAGCTCGGAAGGGAAGCAGCGCCATTTGACTTTTTTGGCTGGAATTGAGATTGGACGCCATGTCGCATTTGGAGAGTCCCTGTGTGCCTAAACAGTGGAAACCCCCCACAAGTGACCCCATTTTGGAAACTAGACCCCCCAAGTAACTTATCTAAATGTGTTGTGAGAGCTTTTAACCCCAAGGGCTTCACAGAAGGTTATAACGTAGAGCCGTAAAATTAAAAAATCATGTTTTTTTCCACAAAAATGATCTTTTCATCCCAATTTTTATTTTCCAAAGGATAAAAGGACCCCAAAAGTTATTGTGCAATTAGTCCTGGGTACGCTGATACCCCATATGTGGGGGTAAACCACTATTTGGGTGCATGGCAGAGCTCGGAAGGGAAGCAGCGCCATTTGACTTTTTTGGCTGGAATTGAGATTGGACGCCATGTCGCATTTGGAGAGTCCCTGTGTGCCTAAACAGTGGAAACCCCCACAAGTGACCCCATTTTGGAAACTAGACCCCCCAAGGAACTTATCTAGATGTGTGGTGAGATCTTTGAACCCCCAAGGGCTTCACAGAAGGTTATAACGTAGAGCTGTAAAATTAAAAAATCATATCTTTTCCACTAAAATGATCTTTCCACCCCCAATTTTTATTTCCCAAAGGGTAAAAGGACCCCAAAAGTTATTGTGCAATTTGTCCTGAGTACGCTGATACCCCATATGTGGGGGTAAACCACTATTTGGGCGCATGGCAGAGCTTGGAAGGGAAGCAGCGCCATTTGACTTTTTTGGCTGGAATTGAGATTGGACGCCATGTCGCATTTGGAGAGTCCCTGTGTGCCTAAACAGTGGAAACCCCCCACAAGTGACCCCATTTTGGAAACTAGACCCCCCAAGGAACTTATCTAGATGTGTGGTGAAAGCTTTGAACCCCCAAGGGCTTCACAGAAGGTTATAACGTAGAGCAGTAAAATTAAAAAATCATATCTTTTCCACAAAAATGATCTTTCCACCCCCAATTGTTATTTCCAAAGGGTAACAGGACCCCAAAAGTTATTGTGCAATTTGTCCTGAGTACGCTGATACCCCATATGTGGGGGTAAACCACTATTTGGCGCATGGCAGAGCTTGGAAAGGGAAGCAGCGCCATTTGAATCTTTTTGGATGGAATTGAGATTGCGCCATGTCGCTTTGGAGAGTCCCTGATGTGCCTAAACAGTGAAACCCCCCACAAGTGACCCCATTTTGGAAACTAGACCCCCCAAGGAACTTATCTAGATGTGTGGTGAAGCTTTGAACCCCCAAGGGCTTCACAGAAGTTTATAACGTAGAGCGTGAAAATAAAAAATCATATCTTTTCCACAAAAATGATCTTTCACCCCCAATTTTTAAATTTATATAAGGGAACAGGACCCCAAAAGTTATTGTGCAATTTGTCCTGAGTATGCTGATACCCATATGTGGGGGTAACCACTATTTTGACGCATGGCAGAGCTGGAAAGGGAAGGAGCGCCTTTTTCAAATGCAGATTTTGATGGAATGGTCTGCGGGTGTCATGTCACGTTTGGAGAGCCCCTGATGTGCCTAAACAGTAGAAACCCCCCACAAGTGACTCCATTTTGGAAACTAGACCCCCCAAGGAACTTATCTAGATGTGTGGTGAGCACTTTGAACCCCCAAGTGCTTCACAGAAGTTTATAAGTAGAGCCGTGAAAATAAAAAAATCATATTTTTTTCCACAAAAATTACTTTTTGCCCCCAAATTTTAATTTTTTAATGGTAACAGGAGAAATAGGACCCCAAAAGCTATTGTGCAATTTGTCCTGAGTACACTGATTCCCATATGTGGGGGGGAACCACTATTTTGACGCATGGCAGAGCTCGGAAGGGAAGGAGCACCGTTTTTAAATGCAGACTTTGATGGAATGGTCTGCGGGTGTCATGTCGCGCTTGGAGAGCCCCTGATGTGCCTAAACAGTAGAAACCCCCCACAAATGACCCCATTTTGCAAACTAGACCCCCCAAGGAACTTATCTAGATGTGTGGTCAGCACTTTGAACCCCCAAGGGCTTCACAGAAGTTTATAATGTAGAGCCGTGAAAATAAAAAAATCATATTTTTTTCCACAAAAATTACCTTTTTGCCCCAAATTTTTATTTTTCTAAGGGTAACAGGAGAAATAGGACCCCAAAAGCTATTGTGCATTTGTCCTGAGTACGCTGATATCCCATATGTGGGGGGGAACCACTATTTTGGACGCATGGCAGATGCTCGAAAGGGAAGGACACCGTTTTTAAATGCAGACTTTGATGGAATGGTCTGCGGGTGTCATGTCGCGCTTGGAGAGCCCCTGATGTGCCTAAACAGTAGAAACCCCCCACAAATGACCCCATTTTGCAAACTAGACCCCCCAAGGAACTTATCTAGATGTGTGGTCAGCACTTTGAACCCCCAAGGGCTTCACAGAAGTTTATAATGTAGAGCCGTGAAAATAAAAAAATCATATTTTTTTCCACAAAAATTACCTTTTTGCCCCAAATTTTTATTTTTCTAAGGGTAACAGGAGAAATAGGACCCCAAAAGCTATTGTGCATTTTGTCCTGAGTACGCTGATACCCCATATGTGGGGGGGAACCACTGTGATCGCCTTACTGCGATCTTTGGAGGCACTATGAACAAATCCACAAAAGGTGAAGATATTGGTTTTCTTTTTTACGCCGTTCCTCGTGCGGTATTAGTGATTAGGCGACTTTATTCCTCGGATCGGTGCGATTACAGCGATACCAGATTTACACCCTTTTTTCATGTTTAGCTTCTGTCACACACTAAAAGATGCTTTTTCTTGGAATAATTTTTTGTAAGAAATTTTTGCATCGCCGTATTTTGAGAGCTATAATTTTTCCATATTTCGGCCGACAGAGTTATCTGTGGGCTTATTTTTTGCGGGACGAGCTGACGTTTTTATTGGTACCATATTCAGGCACATAACGTTTTTTGATCGTTTCCTATTCCGATTTTTGTGGAATCAGAATGAACAAAAACCAGCAATTCAGGAATGGTTTTTTTTTTTTTTTTTCCTCCTTTTTTTTTCCTCCGTTCCGTGTGTGGTAAAATTGATAAAGCAGCTTTATTCTTCGGGTCACTACGGTTACGGCGATTCCTCATTTATATATTTTTTTTTATGTTTTGGCGTTTTTTACACAATAAAAAATTTTATAGAAAAAATAATAATTTTTGCATCAGTTTATTCCGCGAGCTATAACTTTTTTATTTTTTTGCTGATGATGTTGTTTAGCAGCTTGTTTTTTGCGGGACAAGATGACGTTTTCAGCGGTACCATGATTATTTATATCTGACTTTTTGATCGCGTGTTATTGCACTTTTTCCAAGCGGTATAATGATACCGCTTGGAAAAAGTATAATTTACTACTTTTTTGTGTTTTTTTTTTACGGCTTTCACTGAAGGGGTTAACTAGGGTTACGCTTTTATAGATGGGATTTTTACGGACGTGGCGATACCTAACATGTGTATGTTTTTTGTTTTTTATTTTTTTTATTACATAAAAATGTGTATTTTTTAGGGTATTTTTTTTAAATTATTTTTTAATATTTTTTTTACAATTTTTTTTAAAAAAATTATTTTTTTTAAATTGTCCCTTTATGGGACTTTCACTTTTTTCACTTTTTATTGCAGTTACAATGCATTGCAATGCTCTGGCATTGCAATGCATTGCAACTATAGTGGAAGCTGCTGTGACAATGATCACAGCAGCTTCCCGTAGCTAAATGACCCGGAGGTTGTCATGACAACCCCAGGGTCATCAAGGCAGAGATCGGCCCCTGCAAATACATTGCAGGGTGCCGATCTGAGGCAGAGGGAGCTCCCGACCCTCTGCCTCCCCCCCTGAGCTCTGCGATCGCGCTCGATCGCAGCAGTCAGGGGGTTAACAGCCAGGGGCGGTGGGGGCTCCGCTCCTGGCTGTCAGTGCAGGAAGCCTGGCCACTGCAGCGCCGGCTCCTGCACTGATCGCGCTGGGGATGCTGAAATTTCAGCTTCTCCTGCGCGATCGCTGCTGTGTTTGGTCAGTCAGATTGACTGACCAATCACAGCGCTGTGAGTGCGGGGACCGACGGCAAAGGTCCACCTGGTGCTCAGCTTTGTCGCGTCCACTGATCTACCACTGCGTGTTTACACGCAGTGGTAGATCAAAGGCATGACGTGCAGAGTCCGTCCTGGTGCCGGAACTGGCACCTTGCCATGACGGACTCTGCACGTCAGTGGACATTAAGGGGTTAAGGTAAGGGATAATCAGCAATGTAAACATGCTCATACTATAGCGCGAGTATAGTTTTTTTATATATTTTTTTATATATTTTTTCTCCCCCCATACCTTCTTTGTGGTGGAAGGCCCATTATACTTGCTGCTTTGTTCTGAGTATATGTGCACTAGCGCCACTACATATCATCTGAGATCTATTTACATTTTGTTGCAGTGTGTTAGCGAAGTTATTGACACCAGTTCGCTGTTAAAAATACTTACCTACACGCAACCTATGTAAAACTGTGGTTTGTCCATCACATGGATCACATATACGTGCGCTCAAAATTCTGCCATTTCTGGCCTCCATTTAAATTTTGTTTCAGTGTGTTAGCGAAGTTATTGACATCAGTTTACTATTAAAAATACTTACCTACAGGCCGGCTATTTAAAACTGTGGTTTGTCCACCACACGGATCACATATAAGTGCTGTCTTGAAGTGACTGTCACAGTGTGACACGACCCAACGAATAGTCGGTCAGCTTAAGACACAACACACAACAGTGATGGAATTGGAGGGAGGAAGGCCCTACCAATGGTCACCACCTGAGCTCCAACCTGAGTCGGTCCCTGCACTCCCCTAACGCCCTATGCGGGCCTTCCCCCTCGCCACCGTCAGGATATCTCGTCCCTAGTTGTCACCTATAATTGCCCTGGCTAGTGCACTGTCCAGCAAGGAGCAATAGCCTCACCTCTGCAGGTAATCAACACAGGGGAAGAGACAGACACCAAAGGGACAAGGTAACAAAAACACCACACTTAGCTTTCTCTGCTGCAAAGCACCGCACAGCAGAATAAAGGCACGAGATAACCAAACTCAGCAGAAGCACCACTGAACCCAGAGAGCTCCTTACTTCAGCTTGGTCACTGCAGATTGCTCTAACACCGACAGTCAGCTGATGCATCAGATGACGTTTTAAAGGATGGTGGGAGTGGTCATCACCGACATCAGCTGACCCAGCAGCAATGCAATTACACCAGCTTACCAGCGAAGGAAGAACTGACATTTAATTCCCACTGGCCTGAAAGGAAAATAAGTTTAACTCAATGAAACCAGATCTGCCATAAATCCAAAAATGGATGGTGACAAGTGCGCTCAAAATTCAGCCATTTCTGGCCTCCATTTAAATGTTGTTGCGGTGTATTAGGTATTGACATCAGTTTGCTGTTAAAAATAGCTACCTACAGGCAAGCTATTTAAAACTGTGGTTTGTCTGTCACACGGATCACATATAAGTGCGCTCAAACTTCTGCCATTTCTGGCCTCCATTTAAATTTTGTTGAAGTGTGCTGGCAAAGTTATTGACACCAGTTTGCTGTTAAAAATAGTTACCTACTGGCCAGCTATTTAAAACTGTGGTTTTCAATCACACGGATCACATATAAGTTAGTTCCAAATTCAGCCATTTGTAGTGAACGTGGAAAATATTGTCCTCCATTTAAAATTGGCAAGGCGTGTGGCAAGGGACAGTGAACTGGATGTGATGGTGATGGTGATGGCGCATGCAGAAGCCGAGGCAGTGGGCAAGCTGAAATTGTGCCACAACAAACACCCACATCTTCTCCCCCCACTTTCTTGTCCCAATTACTAGGGGACCACAGCACACCACTATTGAACCCAGAGCAGTGTCAAAAGGTTGTTGGTTGGATAGCAGATAAAGCTTCTAGTCACTTTGACACCATCACCATGTCTTCCATATGGTCAAGTCTCGGTAGCCATGAGTATGAACTCCATATTCCTCACCTTGATCCTCCTTTCTCCCACCATGCCCGGAGTCATCTGGTCCCACACTTGGACACTCTAAAGAGCTGTTCACTTTTCCACTTATAGATTCGGGCCTCTCGCTCAGTCCACTTGAAGCTGGGCAAGAGGAGATCGCATGTGGTGATGCCCAAATAATTGAGCCACCACAGTCACACGAAGGCGATGGTGGGAAAGTGTCACAAGAGGTGGACGATGATGAGACACAATTGCCAAAATGTCAGGAGGAGGACCATGGTGTGGAAGTGGAAGACAAGCTGGTGGATGATATAGTAACTGACTCAACCTGGCAGGAGGGCATGCAGAGCAAGGACAGCAGCACAAAGGGGTAGGGAGGCATAGCACCCCAACAGGCAGGAAGAAGCAGTGTGTGGCCGCAGACAGAAGGCAGGCAACTGTTCCCCATAACACCAACACGACAGAAATTGTCAGTATAACTGTTAGGTCTTCCCGAGTCTGGTTGTTTTTAAAAACTCTGCCGATAACCTCAAAAAGGCCATTTGCACCACCTGCCAGGTCAGCATCAGCAGGGTAGGAAAAGTACGAGCATGACCACCACCAGCATGATCAGGCACATGGCATCAAAGCACCCGACTTTGTGGGCCAAACCCCAGGGTCCAGGAACAATGTCTGCGGGTGACACCACAGCCTCTTCCGCTGTTGTACGTGCAAGCCAATCTCCTGTCCATGTTGCATACAAAGATGCCTCCTGCCCTGCACCTGTCATTGCACACACTCAACTAGCACCATCATCAAGTACTTCCATGTCCTTGTTCCAGCGCAGCGTTCAGTTGTCCATATTCCAGTCCTTGGAACGCAAGCGCAAATACGCAGCCAAAGCCCCACAGGCCACGCTACTAAATTCCAACATGTCCCAATTGCTTGCGCTTGAAATGTTGACTTTTAGGCTCGTGGAGACGGAAGCTTTCCACAATCTGATGGTGGTGGCCGTCCCAAGGTACTCGGTTCCCAGCCGCCACTATTTCTCCTAATGTGCTCTCCCCACATTACACAAGCACGTGTCCCACAACATTAGCCGTGCCCTCAACAATTCAGTTACTAGGAAAGTCCAACTAACCACAGACACGTGGAAAAGTGCTTGTGGGCAGGGATGGTACATCTCGCTGATGGCACACTGGGTTAACAAAGTGGAAACCAGGACACAGTTAGACCTTGGGAAGGAAAACATTCTCCCGATGCCAAGGATTGCGGGCCCTAGGTCAATCAGGGTAGCCCAAACAGGGTACATCTCCTGCACCTCATCCTCCGTTTTGGAAGTACTACAGCATTGCCTCAGCCAAGCGGCAACAGGCTGTGCTGAAGCTAATATGCTTAGGTGACAAACTGCACAAAGCTGAAGCATTGTGGACAGCTCTGAAAGAGCAGGCAGATCTTTGGCTGACTGCTGAATCTACAGCCAGGCATATACATGTGTGACAATGGCCAGAACCTGGTGGCGGCTCTGAGGCGAGGTGAGCTCACACACGTACCATGCCTGGCCCATGTGCTTAACCTCGTGGTTCAGCAGTTTCTCAAAACCTACCCTGAGCTGCCGAATCTGCTTGTCAAAGTATGCCGCCTGTGTGCCCATTTTAGAAAGTCAGCTACAGCTTCTGACGCCCTTGCCATGCTTCAGCAACATGTCCCCACATGTTGGAACTCTACACTGCAGATGTTGGGAAGGATTTGTGAGCAGAAGAGGGCAGTTGTTTACTACCAGCATCAACATGGCTGTCGGTATTCAGTTCAGACTCCACATATAAGACCTCAGGAGTGGACATGGATGTCAGACTTATGTACCATCCTATAAAACTTTGAGGAATCCACCAAGATGGTGAGCGGCGATGATGCCATAATTAGCATCACCATCCCGCTACTCTGTATTCTGAAACGTTCTCTGCTCACAATCAAAGAGGATGATTTCAGGCAAAGCATAATGAGATGGAGCAAGGAACCATACAGGGTGATTACACACAGCCAAGTCTCATCTCATCCCATCATTGATTGGGTGAAAATGAGGAAGAGTAGGAGGAGGAGGAAGAACTGGAGCTATTTTCATGCGCTATAGACGATACTACCTGCACAACTGTTATACTGTCTGTTCAGCATGGATGACCTGAGGACAGAGAGGAGGAGGAGGAGGAGAGAATAGTCAGTTGTCCTTTTGGTGAGGACTCGGAAGTCTTGCCTGTTCGCAGTCTGACATGCATGGCTGAGTTTATGTTACGCTGCCTTTCCCGTGACCCTCGCGTTCCCAAAATTTTGAGAGACGGTCATTAGAGATGAGCGACTTTGCCTCCTGGAGGGTCGAGTCGGGTTTTGGACCACCCGACTTTCACAAAAGTCGAGTCGAACGAAATCGGCCGACTATCGGCAAAAGTCGAAGGTCCGACTGAAACACGAAACCCAATGCAAGTCAATGGGGAAGAAAAGTAGGCAGGGAGTGGAGGACAGTAAACACACCTACAGTGCCCATTTCAATGCCAACGACATCAATTCTTATTACTTAAGCTTGTCAACCTTAATTTACTTTATAATAACAGTAACGCATTGAAACTGGGGGTAATTTGGCTAAAATTGTGGGGGGGAGGGCTGGCTCCCGGTTTTCGTGGGCCCAGGGCCAAAGAGTCTCAGTGGGTCCCTTTAACACATACCACAATTCATGATGCTCTGATACGGCAGAGAAAGATAGGTATAGTACAATGCCAAATACTTCACTTCTTACATTACATGACTGATATCTATTTTAAATTCTACAATAGCTCAAAAACCGGACAGTATATATTCCTCCATACAGTATTATGGCCACCACATAGTGCGCAACACAGAATAATGAGCCCCATATATTGCTCCATACATAATTGGTCCCATATAATGTTCCATACAGTATATAATGAGCTGCACATAATGCTACAGTATATGATGGTCCCCATATAATGTGTTATACAGTATAGGACGGTCCCCATAGAGTATAATGAGCCCCACATATTGCTCCATACAGTATAATGAGTCGTCTATAAAGCTCCATACAGTATATGATGGGCCCCATATATTGCTCCATACAGAATGGGCTCCATATAATGCTCCTTACAGAATAGGCCCCATATGTTCTCCATATGATGCTCCATACCCTATATGATGCCCCATAAATAATGAACCCCATATGATGCTCTAGTATATGATGGGTCCCATGGATGATGCTCCAGTGTATGATGGGCCTATATAATGCTCCATATATAATGGGCCCCATATGATGCTCCAGTATATGATGGGCCCCATGGCTGATGCTCCAGTGT
The DNA here is from genome assembly GCA_033576555.1 of Oophaga sylvatica. Taxonomy (NCBI): domain Eukaryota; kingdom Metazoa; phylum Chordata; class Amphibia; order Anura; family Dendrobatidae; genus Oophaga; species Oophaga sylvatica. The sequence continues at coordinate 591,326,646 of JARQOD010000001.1, read as the reverse complement.
ATGATGGGCCTATATAATGCTCCATATATAATGGGCCCCATATGATGCTCCAGTATATGATGGGCCCCATGGCTAATGCTCCAGTGTATGATGGGCCTATATAATGCTCCATATATAATGGGCCCCATATGATGCTCCAGTATATGATGGGCCCCATGGATGATGCTCCAGTGTATGATGGGCCCCATTTATAATGCTCCAGTGTATGATGGGCCCCATGGATGATGCTCCAGTGTATAATGGGCCCAGTATATGATGCTCCAGTGTATAATGGCCCCCTATATGATGCTCCAGTATGTGATGGGCCCCATGGATGATGCTCCAGTGTATGATGGGCCTAAATGATGCTCCAGTGTATAATGGGCCCCATATATGATGCTCCAGTGTATAATGGGCCCCGTATATGATGCTTCAGTGTATAATGGGCCCCGTATATGATGCTCCAGTATATGATGGGCCCCATGGATGATGCTCCAGTGTATGATGGGCCTATATGATGCTCCAGTGCATAATGTACCCCGTATATGATGCTCCAAAGTATAATGGGCCCCGTATATGATGCTCCAGTAATGACCATATGAGCTTGGACCCCCATGTATAATGCTCCATGTGTATGATATGGGCCTATATGATGCTCCAGTGTATAATGGGCCCTATATGATGTCCAGTGTATGATGGGCCCCATATATAATGCTCCTGTGTATGATGTGTCCCATATATAATTCTCCAGTGTATAATGCTCCCCATATATTGCTCCAAACATTAAAAAAATAAAATACCTCTCCTTACTGCCCTACTCTAGACTCCTCAGCGTCGCCATCTTCCAGCTCTCTGCACTTGGACTGTTCAGGCAGAGGGCATACAGATGTGACGTCATCGTGCTCTCTGACCTGATTGTCACTGTCAGGAAACGCGAAAGACGTCACAGCGGTGGAGCAGGGAGAGGTACGTTTTGCAAGTGCTGGGGCGCCGACACTGCACAGGGCCCCTCATAGTACGCCGGTGTCTCTGACGGCGAGTGTGCCCTGTAACAGAGGATTGTAACAGAGAGTCACCCCCCAACCTGTGCACATGGACCATACTGTAATCAGGCTTACATTAACATTCCTTGCCTGTATCTTGTGGGGACATGCTTGTCTTTGTTCCACTCTGCTGGGGGCATCACCAATACACAAACCTGTACAGAGACTGTGGACAGGGTTTCTGGAAAGTTCTTATTCCTTGAAGCTATGTTTAAGGGGGTGGGTGTTGGGATCAGCCCCTTTGGCTTGGCAGAGATACTAAGAGTGGTAGGACAATAAGCCACATGTTCAGTTAGTTGATGCTGTGTGCTTTGAAGGACAGGGATCTGCAGCTGTGGCTAAACCCTGGTATTATGTATGGGGATTGGAGATTATTTTGCCACATTGAATTGTGATGTCTCACCATCCTACAATATTTGTGGACTGAAACTAAAGACTGTTGTTGGGTGTTGATGGGCCAGGGGCTCTGATCTTATGCTGAGGCGAGATCCTGGTGCACATGTGTGGATCCAGTGGAATGGTGTTATGTCCCTCATCTGTTTGATCCATTGAACTCATCCCAGGATTATTATTTTCCCTGGCAAAGGAATACCAGGTGGCGCCCCCGGAACTGTTTCCCTCTTGATGTGGATTCATTGTGTACTCTTAAGCTATTGATATTTTATGTTATGTGCTCCCCGTCTCAATAAATCCCGTTGGATGATCTTCGGCCTCTTGTCCCTTCCTGCCCTGTCGCACACAGCTTCACAGGCCCCACCACCTGCTCAGGGCCCCGGCACTTGTACTGGTGCGCCAGGTGATGACACCGGCCCGGGGGGGATACAGCCCAGTTAGGGAGGTGGAAAAACTGGCATATGTTGAGGTGTAGGCTGGACATTCAGCAGCTGCAAATGGAAGAATTGGAGAAGTCAGAGGAAGAGGAGGACAAAGCGAGCCATTTTGCTGGCAACCTATATGTCATCAGGGGAAGGTGGTAAAAAATCCTTTGAAACCCAGGCATGGTTCATTTTAATGAACGTGAGATCAGCAACATTTTGGGTCTACAGCCGGGTCCTTCTTTCTGTCAGGATTGATCCAGCAGCACTGAAGACTCTTTCTGATAGCACACTACCAGCAGGTCAAGTGAGCTCTGCAAGGCATATTGTGACAATTCAGGCCAGGTGTCTAGTTTACAGGCCCAGCAGTCAAAGGGAAATGAACTGTGAGGGAGAACATCGATAGGGGAGGAGAGGTAATTTTGAACCATAGTTGACAACTGCTGTCTCCAGTCTGTTGCAATCGATTCAGTATTAACAGTCGTGTGAGAGGTCCTCGAGAAATCAGTCCACAACATGGTAAAGAAACCCCTGTCTCCAACGCCACTTCGGCTGTGTGCACCACGAACACCTCTTTCATGTTGCCCAGTACGGCTCGTGGTAGAACCTGCACCACTGCTGTGTGCTGGGAATGCCTCTAACAAACGGTTTACAAGAGCTGCTTGTTTGTTCGCCAATATTAGCTCTAGGTTCTCCTGTGGCATGATGTTTTGTAATTTGCCTTTATAGCGTGGATCAAGGATGCTGGCCAACCAGTAGTCGTCATCCTTCATAATTTTGGCAATGCGTGGTCCCTTTTTAGGATCCGCAAGACACATGTGGGCCAATGTTCCAAGTGTCAATGATGCACTGCCAGTGGTGGGTGGAGGAGCACTTTCTGGCAAATCCACATCCCTCCAGTCATGCACAAACCCTGTACCTGACCTAGGCAAGCCAACATTTTCTCTTGACCCCTGAGAAGCATCCTCCTCCCCAAAATAATCATCCTTTTCCTCTTCCTCTTCTTCCTCCACCTCGTCCAGGACAGTTCCCTGAGCAGACAATGGCTGACTGTCATCAAGGCTTCCCTCCTCCTCTTCCTCCTCCGCTGCAGACGCCTGATCCTTAATGTGCGTCAAATTTGCATGAGCAGACGCATAAGTGGTATGCTCATGCTTATGATGGCTTCGTCTGCGCTTACCAGCCGTGTGCATTCCTCAAAACACTGAAGGACTTTACAGAGGTCTTTCAGCTTTGACCACTGCACACCCGACAACTCAAGCTGCCTGCCCGTGTATCCTCCCACAAATGCATTACAGCCAGCCTCTGTTCGCACAGCCTCTCAACCATGTGCATGGTGGAGTTCCACCTTGTTGCAACGTCTATGATTAGGCGGTGCTTGGGGGGGATAGAGCGATCGCTGCAGCCTCTGCATACGACTGGAGTCTACGGGCCAGCGATGGATGTGCGAGCACAGTCTTCGCACCTTATGGAGCAGGGCTGTTAACTCCGGATAATTATTTAAGAAGCACTGCACCACCAGGTTCAAGGTGTGGGCCAGGCAAAGTATGTGTCTGAGTTTTGCCAGGGCTATGGCCGCCACAAATTTACGTCCGTTATCACTGACTACCTTGCCTGGCTCAAGATGTAGACTGCCCAGCCATGACTCAGTTTCTCGCTGCAAGTAGTCGGCCAGTACCTCCGCTGTGTGTCTGTTGTCGCCCAAAGACATCATCTTTAAAACAGCCTGCTGACGCTTACCACTAGCTGTTCGATAGTGGGACACCTTGTGTGCAACACTGGCAGCTGTGGATGGAGTGCTCGTGCAACTGCGCTCTGTCGACAAGCTTTTGCTTCTGGAGGAGGACGAGGCTCGAACGCCTACAGCCAACTGTTGCCTATACCGTGGGCTAGGCAGCACTGTCCCACCTCCGCTGTCCCCTGTGGACCTTGCATCCACTACATTAACCCAGTGCGCAGTGATGGACACGTAACGGCCCTGGCCATGCCTACTGGCCCATGCATCTGTTGTGAGGTGCACCTTTCTACTCACTGATTGTTTGAGTGCATGGACAATGCGGTCTTTCACATGCAGGTGGAGGGCAGGGATGGCTTTTCTAGAAAAGATGTGCCGACTGGGTAGATCATAGCGTGGGACAGCATAGGCCATGAGCTCTCGGAGCGCTGCGCTTCCAATGAAATGGAAGGGCATCATTTCTAACGAGATCAGTTTGGCAATGTAGGCGTTCAAAGCTAGTGTACGCGGATGAGAGGATGAGTACTTTCTTGTCCTACTCAGAGTATCTGGTAGGGTGAGCTGGACTTGAGAGCTGCATATGGGGGAACTAGCGGTGGACATGGCAGACTGAGAGGGGGTTGGCGATGGTGATGGTGGTGGTGGTGGTCATGATGGCCTAGACTCAGTCTTTTGTTGCAAAAACATTGTGATTCCCTGACTGCTTTGGCCTTGCGACGACACCTCAACATTTCTTGCTGGTGGTGTGCTAACCTGTGGGCTTACAGATGGGGAAGCGATGTAGCGTTGCTGGCTACCATCAGTCGGAGCAGGTGCACATGTGCTCTCTGAGGTTTTGTAGTCCGTCCACACTTGCAAGTGCATGGTGTTTAAATTTCTAAGCAAGCAACTGATATTCAAATTTCTGAGATTTTTCCCTCGGCTAAAGGTCCTTCCGCACTTCTTACAGATAACCTTTGCCTCATCAATAGGATTTTGGTCAAAAAAGTGTCACACTGCACTCTTCCCACTATGGGATACATTTTCAGGGCTTGCACGCTGTTCTACTTTGACCATCTGGATAAGCTGTCCTGCAACTCTTTTTGTTTTTTTAACACGTTTTTGTACTGCTACAGGCCTGCCAGATAACCGAAGCTGCGATGTCGATGCCTGCTGCGGATCTCCTCCTCTTCTGAGCTATTACCAGCGGCACCCTCTTCCCCCAATGGATGCCAATCCGGATCAACAACTGGGTCATCCATCACCTCCTCTTCAATTTCATCTGCACCTACCTCTGTGTCACCGTGTGAGGTGGTACAGTATGCGGGAAGGGGCACATAAGTTTCATCAGGATCAGATTCTGGCTCAGTAGACTGCGAGGGCAATGTAGTGCTCTGGGTGAATGTACCAGCAGAATCATATAGCAGTGGCTGTGCATCAGTGCACTCCATGTCAGATTCATCTTGGACTGGGGAATTCAGGATTTGACTTGATAACCCAGGCATGGTATGTGAAAAGAGCACCATGGAGTAATCTGAAGTGTGGCCTGCCGCATCCTTCACTTTTGGTGGGGGTGAATGACACAAGGAAAGGTGTTGCTCCTGACCAGGAGCCTGCACTGACGACTCAGTGCTTGCATTTTTTGAAACTTCAGAAGAGGAGGTGATAGAACTGGAGGCTGTTTCGGCAATGTAAGCCAAAACCTTTTCCTGATGCTCCGGATTTAAAAGCGGTTTACCTACTCACAGAAAAGGGAGCCTTCCAGGCCTTCTGGAGCCAGACGATGACGCAGGCTCAACACCTCCTGCCTTAGGTGCTACTGTGCTTTTGGTACTAGCAGCAGATGCACCACCACCATCAGTACCAGCTGCCCCCCCCGCCCACGTCCGCGGCCTCTTCCACCATACTTCCTCATGTTTGGGAAAATGTACCAAAAATACCAGCAGATATATGGTACTGTATCAGAAGCGTACGGCTGTATACAGTGAAGGGGAAATTGTAAATCTCCGTATATATTTCCGGAGTCACACACAGACGCTCACTCAGTATGGATTAGACCAGAATATAAAAAGCAGAAAAAGGGTTCTGAATCACAAGCGTACAGCTGAATACAGTGTAGCGGTAATTGTAAATCTCTGTATATATTTCCGGAGTCACATACAAACGCTCTCTCAGTATGATTTGACCGTAATAAAAAGGCAGAAAAAAGGTACTGTATCAGAAGATACCAGGTGTATATAGTATAGGGTAAAATTTAAATTCGTATATATTTCCAGAGTCACACACAAACGCTCTCTCAGTATGGATTAGACCAGAATATAAAAAGCAGAAAAAGGGTACTGTATCAAAGCGTACAGCTGTATACAGTGTAGGGGTAATTGTAAATCTCCGTATATATTTCCGGAGTCACACACAGACGCTCACTCAGTCTGGGTTAGACCAGAATATAAAAAGCAGAAAAAGGGTTCTGTATCAGAAGCGTACAGCTGTATACAGTGTTGGGGTAATTTTAAATCTCCGTATATATTCCGGAGTCACACACAGGCGCTCACGACTCAGTGTGGATTAGACCAGAATATAAAAAGCAGAAAAAGGGTACTGTATCAGAAGTGTACAGCTGTATAAAGTGTTGGGGAAATTTTCAATCTCCGTATATATTTCCGGAGTAACACACAGACGCTCACTCAGTATGGATTAGACCACAATATAAAAAGCAGAAAAAGGGTACTGTGTCAGAAGCGAGACCAGAATAAAAAAAGCAGAAAAGGTACTGTATCAGAAGCGTACACTGTATACAGTGTTGGGTAATTTTAAATCTCTGTATATATTGCCGGAGTACACACACAGAGCTCACAGGTCGGTATGAGTAGACTAGAATATAAAAGCAGAAAAAGGGTACTGTATCAGAAGCGTACATCTGTATACAGTGTTGGGGTAATTTTAAATCTCCTTATATATTTCCGGAGTAACACACAGATGCTCACTCAGTATGGATTAGACCAGAATATAAAAAGCAGAAAAAGGGTACTGTATCAGAAGCAGAAAGCTGTATACAGTGTAGGGGAAATTGTAAATCTCCGTATATATTTCCGGAGTCACAAATAGATAGTCAGCATGTATTTATCCGTGAGACCAGCCGGTACACGGTAGTGTGTGAGGAGCATACACCTCTTTACGGTGTGGGAAAAAATGAACGCTTGGTAACTGTGCAGAAAAAAAGAATAAAAGTATTAGTGCTGTGTAAAAAGCAGTCTGTACAGCAGTGTACACACAGCAATACAGCTAGCAGGCAACCTAATAACCAGCACTGTGCACACAAGAAAATCCTCCCCTGTCACTGGCAGACAGCCTAATAACCAACGCTGCTGCACACAAGAAAATCCTCCCCTGTCACTGCACACTAACTGTACAGCACAATTGCTATCAGCACAAGCACATAAGAACTTCTGTTTCCAGCCCTAACTCTCTCCCTACTGATAAACAGCGTCAGCAACCTCTCCCTACTGTTAAGATCGGCAGAAGTAAAATGGCGGTCGGCGGTCAGGGCTTTTATAGACACTATGACGCCCCCCAAAGCAAGCCAATCACTGCAATGCCCTTCTCTAAGATGGTGGTGGACGCTGCCCATGTCATCTCGTTGCGCACAGTGTACGTCCTTGCTCATTGGCTGAAAAAAGGCACCTGCAAGCATTATGGGAAAACTGACTTTGGCGCTCGGGTCGACGACCACATGGCCGACTTCACGTTATGGTCGACTTTGGCGAAAGTCGTCGACTTATGAATCTGACCGACCTATTTCGCTCAACTCTAACGGTCATTACTGTTTGGTGACAGTTCTCCTTGTAGCATGGTTCTAGAAGTTTCTATGTTTTATTCCCGAGGCAGACAGGTCTATTAAAATGGTGCAGTACCAGAAGGCCCTTGTTGTGGAATTATTTAAAAAATTCCCATTTGTAAATGCTGGCGGCAGAGGTCACAGTTCATTGTGCAACCAAGAAGTACAGGCGAGAGAGACACAACTCCAATCCAGCAGAGGCAGGGGAACACTGTCAAAGTTCTGGGAGAGTTTTCTCAGACCCTCCAATCGCACAGGCCCTGAGGCGTGGTTTACTCTCACAAGGAGTGCAAAGTTTGGAAGATGCTGAAGGAGTACCTTGCTGACCGTACCAACGTCCTCCATGATTCATCTGTGCCTTATAATTATTGGGTATCCAATCTGGACATGTGACATGAACTGGCTCTCTTCGCCTTGGAGGTCCTGGCCTGCCCGGCTGCTAGCATTTTGTCAGAGCAGGTTTTTAGTGCCACTGGTGGAATTATAACTGATAAGTGCATTTGCCTGTCAACTGAAAATGCTGACAGGCAGACTTTTATAAAAATGAACAAGGGCTGGATTGGGCCAGACTTCTCAACACCTCCGAATTATAGCAGCATAATATAAACTCAAATCCAGTGTCTTTTCTTGGAAGGTCTATTCCCATGCACCGATTCACACCAACACATTGGTATACGCATCCTGATTTTGGCTATTTGCTGTTGTCCTCCTCCTTCTCCTTATCCTCCACCACCATATCACCAGGGTGACCGTGGTCCCTGATGCAACACCCACATCATCTTTTAAAGGGTGTTTATGATGCCCGTAAAAAAAATTATTATGCAGTATGTTCATGTATACCCCCAGGGGTAAATTTTTGTCAGCCCATACACTTAGTGCATGGGCATTACAAGTATAGGAGACCTGCTCCTTTCTAATGGGAACATGTTTTTTATGAGGCCATCCTCCACGTCTCTGCAAAGGGGCATTGGAGTGCCTCCAAAATTTTGCAGCCCTTGCATTCACTGTGTGTAGCCCAGCTGCGCCTGGTGCCACATGTTACCCTGGAGGATGCATGAAAGGTAATTCACAATCACCCGATATTCATTCACACTTCACATTTCCCTGGTGCCACCAGAGGGAGCCCTTTAGAGTATGCAGGTATATAAGGGTGTGGAGAGATAGAGCAGTAGACTTTCCAGACAGACATTCTAGCCAGACAGCCAGATCAGATTAAATTAGTCTGTGTCAGAGCGTGTTGCAGAACAGAAGAGCTAGTTACCTCAGATATGCTGAGAAGGGATTTTAGCCAAAGAAAGACTTATCTGAAAGCCTGAGGACTTCAGCATTCACTCAGCTTACATCGTGGAGTCCCACTTAGTCTGGTCAAATTTGAGTCCACTGAGGGTCCATCAGTGAGCGTTTCAGAGAGTAAGCGTGCCGACGCTTGGAGAGCGGTGAAGACAAAGAAAGCTGACATCTACTGTTGCTTGTGCTTATGTTAAAGGTGTGAGTAGGACGACAGGCAAGTGGAAAAGGGAAAGAGAGAGTGACTGAGGATGAATAGCAATGATGGCTTACCTCCACTCTGCACTACCGGACACTGGGTCTGAGCTTGCTAGTACCTTCACGGCTAGTGGGAAAAACCGGAGACCCTGCTGGACTTCAGGTCACAGAGGGGCCCTATAGTGCTGATACGTAACCGGGGTCAGGAGAACAAGAGTCTAGCAGGGCCCTACACATAGAGACTTAGTTCTGTCCAAAAGAAGGCTCCACCACAAGATCAGCCGGGCGTAGCTAAGAGAACGGAGTTAAACTTTGTTTCATGCAAGTTAGAAACTCACACACATAAAGACGTAAGGAGGCCCTACACCTACTCAGTGGATTACTGGACGTGCATCCTCCACCCTGAACAGCTTCCCGGGACGTACCTGAATCTACCACCAGTAAAGGTACAGAAAGAGACTCTGTGTGTGTCTGCCTTATTGCCCTGCACCTCTACACCGCCATATACTCTGAGGAATCAGTCTCGCCTGTGGGGAGACTTAACACCTTGCTGCCCCAAACCCTCAGAGGATCTACCCTGCAGCACTGGTCACCCTGACCAGGAACCACAGGTGGCGTCACAAACATTTCTACAATCTCCTGTAAATATCCCCCTTTAGTGAGCGCCCAGGGCCACGGACCGAGCTGTGCTACCCGTGACATCCCCCAGTGAAGTGAACGGGCTCGGTGCCGAGTACCCCACAGCCCTGGTACGAGCGACTCAACTACATAGGCAAACAGTATGGGAGACACATTTCCTAATAATGGGAACATTGTTTTCAGGAGGTACTCCAGTGCATCTCTTCAAAGGAGTATTGGGGTGCGTTCAAATTTTGGGCAGCCCTGCCACTCACTGCATACGCAATAACAGTATAGGAGACCCCCAGTTTAATAATGGGAACAACAAAGCATTGATGGCTGATGGCTCTCTAAGAAAAGTGAGGGCCGACTGCTGATGATGTGTTGCACACCATATGGCCAGATAAGGTTGTAACATGTTAAAATGACATTTCACAGTGAATGAATGCATTTGTCTTGGTTGAAAGCATTTCTAAAGTTGAAAAACGCATCAAAATGCTACGTGTGAACATAGACCAAGGTGTGGAGGAGCATTTTTGTTTTTGGTTATTTATTTTGCCTTACATACTAGTCATTACCCTGGAAAGGATGTACCTTGACATATTTCCCAGGAAAATCCATTTTGGTTTTGTTTTTGTATGTTTTATTGTGAGTCTGTAAAAGTGGCTTAAGACTCTGACAACATTGTTCACTGTAGTGACCTTGGAGTCAGAAATGCTTCCAGGGGTCTTCCCCAAGCTGTTCTCAAGTCATTTGAGCTCTGTTCCCATCTGCAGACCACCGAGGGCCGCCGGAAAAATGCTTGAGTTTCCCATAGACTTACATTGGCTAGTTGCTTGGGTCGAGTACCCAAGCATTTCAATTTGCTCGACCCGTGCATTTTAGTGCTTGCCCATTACTAGTATCGATGATTTTGACTCCATGGGTGTTTTACAGAAACAAACAGCAGTGGATGTTGCTGAGTGAAAACTGCAAACTGCTGTTGTTATGATCAATACCCGGTAGTGACCAGTACGCTGCAGTAACCATTACCTTATAGTGACAAGTACGTAAGTTAGGCGGACTCTCATCCGTTCAGAAATGCCAAACATGTGGACGCTATATGTGGTTTACGTACACTGAAGCTCATGCTTCTGAGGACATGCACCCCTAAATTAGATTTGGCTTTCATCACTACAGAAATGCCAAACGTGGTTTAAGCACACTGTGGGGCTCAAAAAGGAGGGGGGCATTTGGATTTGAGAGCACAGGATTTGCTGAATTTCTTTTGAGGGGCGAGGATCCATTTCACTTTACCTGAGCCTTTGTGCTACCAGTAACTTGGAAGCGCCTATATATATTTCCATTAACAGATGACAAACTAAAGTAGGGACATTTTTTGTGGATTGAGTTGAAGCTTTTGTTAGGAACATTTTATGTAACGTTTAGAATCACATTTATCCGGGGTCTCCATCTAAATCTCTGAGTGACATGATTCAGATGAAACCTCCAAGGGATCCATTCACTATAATAAGGCAGCAGAGTTACTCTGGACTCCGTCTGGCCTCTGTTCAGCAGTGTCCTTCTTTTCAGAAGTGCACAAAACTGTGGCCGACAGCACTTTTCTGAATACCTAAAAAAATTGACACCGCCGGATCACAGGGCCAATGGCGTCCAAAGTTCCTCCTCCTGCCTGATTATAGGGAATCTTCCGACGGTGGATCCGTCTGAATCACGTATTTCAGAGATTTACACAGAAAACCCCAGTGCAAGGGCTCAGCGCAGAGCGCAGGATGAATGCATACCGAGCCTTACTGCGATCTTTGTGAAGCAAAATTTACAAATCAACAGCAGGAGAAGAATGGGTTTTATTTATTTTTTAAGCTGTTCCTCGTGTGGTGTACTGTAAGTGATTAGACGACTATATTCTTCAGGTTGGTACACTATGTCACACTAAAAAACGTTTTAATGGAAAACTAGTTTTGCTTCACCATATATTAAGAGCTTTAATTTTTCCATAATTTGACAAACAAAGGCATGTGAGCGCTTGCTTTTTGTGGGACAAGTTGATGTTTTTATTAGTACCATTTTCAGACACATGATAATTTTTGATCGCTTTCTACTCAGATTTTTGGGAGGCAGAATGAACAAAAACAAGCAATTCAGGATTTTTTATGTAGTTCCTCATGTGGTAACATTGATAAGGCAGTTTTATTCTTCGGGTCAGTATGATTACAATGATACTACATTTATTTTTTTTATGTTTTGGCGCTTTTACACAATAAAAACTATTTTGTAGAAAAATAATTATTAATTATTTTTGCATCCCTTTATTCTGAGAGCTATAAATTTTTTCTTTTTCTGCTGACGGAGCTGTATGATGGTTTGCTTTTTTGCAGGAGAAGATGATGTTTTCAGCGGTACCATGTTTATTTATATTTGTCTTTTTGATCGCATTGTATTTCAGTTTTTGTTCGATGGTATGATGATAAAGCATAATGTATGATATTTTTTGCCTCGTTTTTTATTTTTTTTTCGTGTTTACTAAAGGGCTTAATTAGTGGGACAGTTTTATAAGTTGGGTCATTTAAGACTCGGTGAATCCAAATATGTGTACTTTTATTGTTTTTTTGTTTTGTTTTTTTTCCATAAAAATACTTACTCATGGGTTCAATATATTATTATTTTTCATTATTATTTTTTATTTTTTTAAACTTTTACAATTTTTTTAATTTTTTTTAAAACTATTTTTTAGCTTTCATTTTTTGCTGGCTGATCGCGTGTATAGCATAGCGATGCAGGAGCATGCATCCCTGTGCTATGCAAACTGTCAACGCTGCACTGACAAACAAAGTTTCTTCATCATGCTCTGCGCATGATCAAGCATCTTTGCTAGCTCTGGTGACCCGGATTCTGCATTGACGACATCAGGTCAACCATGGCAACGATGGGGACCCCGCGAAGATGTTGCGTGGGTCTCCGATCCAAGGGTAGAGGGGCTGTCTTCCCTCTGCCTGCTCCCGAAATGCTGCTATCGAGTTAGATCACAGCAGTTATGGGGTTAAAATGCCTGGGTGGTGCGGGACCGCTCCTGGCACTGAGGGCCGGGCGTCAGCTGTCGGAATCAACTGACACCCAGCGGTGATTGTGCACACACAACTCAAAATCGCCGGAACGTATCCATACGTCTCAGGTCAATAAGTTCCAGGTCACAGGGATGTATGGATACGTCTCGGGTGGGAAAGGGGAGAAGCTGATAGTACATAAAATTCTTCCAATATGCAGTAAATCTCAAAATGAAAAATGCATGAGAAAAGCATTAAAATTTAATGTATACATGTCCTGATAACACATTAAGAAAAGCATTAAATATATAAAGTTTTCAGAAGGTGAATCAAATATTCATTCAAAATGCAATCAAAAATGTAAATAAATCTAAATCAAGGAAACAAAGTTTAAAGCTCGAAAATACTTTTGAAATTTCATTACATTAAAGTCACAAAAATATGTACAAGCAAAGTAAAATTCAAGAAGGAAGATTTCTTAAAGAAAAGCCCCTTCTTACTATTTAATCTCCACCTTTGTTTGTTAGGTAGTTAGCATCTTATCTGAAAATTTTCCATTAATGATACCTTTAAAGGGAATCCATCAGTAGAATGAATTCTCCTAAGCAGTCTACTGTATATGGGCATGCAGGTCATAGGAAGCTGAATAAAATGGTACCTTGATATCTGCAATCTGAAGTCGTATTCAGAAAAATCCATATTTTCCTTTTATCTACATGAGCTGTTCAAAGCTATGGGCCAGACATTGGTCTGCATGAGAAACTGTCTACAGAGCTTATATTATACAAAATGAAGCATTAACAGTGTGATGTGTAATAGCTGCTCTCTGCTCCCTTGACTTCAATGCAGAGCTGTTTGTGATTATAACTGACTCATCTGCAGGTTCCTCTCAGTTTTGCAGCTTCCATCTCACAGGCAGCCAGTGTTGCAGTATTGTTGTATTATAGCAGAGCTGTGAGAGCTAGAGTAAATTTGTTTGCAAGAAAACAAACTTCAGGTCTGCTGTACTACATTAGTTACATGTCTCACACAAATAACGCCCCTTTTTATTTAAAATAAGCTCTGAATTCAGATTGTCAGGAAGATCTATATCCGGCCATATATAGTTCTTAACAGCTCACTTACTGTACATATAAGAAAAATGTGGATTTCTTTGGAATAAGACATAGGATTGCAAATATCAAGGTATCACTTTATTCAGATTCCTATGACAAACATGCCAATATTGACGGCTTAAGAGGGCTGATCTTGCTGACAAATTCTCTTAAACTCCATTCTGACATCAGACATAATATTACGTCCATGTGCCCTGGGCCAATGTGACCATGGATGGAATATTACGTCTAAGTGATCAGCCCCACTCACAGGGGGAGCGCGGCCGATTGCGGCAGGGTGTCAGCTGATTCTGACAGAGAACACCCGGCACTAGGTGCCAGGAGTGGTCACTGACCGCTCCCGACACTCTAACCCCCGAAATACTGCGATCAAACAATATTGCAGCATTCCGGAAGCCGGCACAGGGTTGACAGCACCTCTGCCTTTGGATCAGAGACCCCGTGGCGTGACGTGGGGTCCCAATCGTTGCCATGGGGAGCGGATGTTGTCATGATGACATCTGTTATGATTTGGTAGCTGAGGAGAGCAGACAAAAATGGCAATACACCAGAGAGGTTGGAATCTACTGGATTGCAGTACCCTAACTAACCACCACAACTAAAGGCAGCCGTGGAGGGTTCCTAAGTTGGTCCTAGACGCCTCGTCACAGCCTGAGAGGTTAACTACACCTAAAGATAGAAAGAGGAAAGCTATCTGCCCGGAGCAGATCCCCAAAGAACATAGGAAGCCCCCAAACATGTAATGGCGGTTAGACAAGAAAAAATACAGACACAGACAGAAAATAGTATGAGCAAACGTTGGGGCCCAATCTTCCTAGAAAGAAAAGGATAGAAGGACACTTACTGCAATCCAAAAAACCCTAAAAAATACCAACTCTACTAATTGCAAAAACACCTGAGATCACACAACCTCTACCACCTAAATTAGTTCTCTGGTGGAGCAAAACTCAGCCGCAGCCACTGAAAAAACTGGAAAAGGCAAATGAACAAATAACAGTGGCTCCAGAGGAACCAAGAGGAGCCCAAGTCCCCGGAGGTGACCTGGCTGACCTCCACAGAAGTGCAGGGAACAATGCAAAAAGCAAGCACAAAAATAAAAGCAGAAAATATCTTATCTGATAGCAGAAGATGCAGGCAAGACTCAGCAAGCTTCAAAGTGAACCAGGAACCACAGTTGAGACAAGAACAATTGATCACCGGCAACCATGATGGGAGGGAACCTCCCTTATATAAGACCAGTCTGTAACTCCTGATTCCCAATCCTCATTGAATGGTTCAGTACTGTTTGTAACCACCAGAGGGAGCTTCTGCTCAGAATTCATTTCTAACACATTCACCACAGACATCCTGCTCACCAGAGCTAGTAAACTTGCTGATCATGTGCAGTGCATGATCAGCAAGTCTGTCAGTGCAGCGCTGACAGCTTCTATGGCATGCAGATAGTGCTTCATCTGCATGCTATAGAAGCAATCAGCCTGCAAAAAATGATAAATTAAAAAAGATAGGAAAAAGTAAAAAATAATGTTAAAATAATTGCTAAAATATTTAAGTAAAATCCAAAATAATAATAAAAAAAATCAGTATATATTTTATCTCTAAATAAGTAATTGAATGAAAAAAATATAAACAATAAAAGTACACATATTTGGTATCGCCGCGTCTGCAAAAACCCGACCTATAAAACTGTCCCACTAGTTAACCCCTTTAGTGAACACCATAAAAAACAAGGCAAAAAACAATGCTTTATCATACTGTCAAACAAAAAGTGGAATAACACGCAATCAAAAAGATGGATATAAATAATCATGGTACCGCTTAAAATGTCATCTTGTCCCGCAAAAAACAAGCCACCATACAGCTCCATCAGCGGAAAAATAAAAAAGTTCTAGCTCTCAGAATAAAGTTATGCAAAAACAATTATTTTTTCTATAAAATAGTTTTATTGTATAAAAGCGCCAAAATTAAAAAAATATATAAATGAGACATCACTGTAATCGTACTGGGCCGAAGAACAAAACTGCCTTATCAATTTTACCACACACGGAATGGTATAAACCCCTCGCAAAAAAGAAATTCATGCATTGCTGGTTTTTCCTCATTCTGTCTCCCAAAAATCGGAATAGAAAGCGATCAAAAATGTCATATGCCCAAAAATTGTACTAAAAAAACGTCAGCTTGTCTCGCAAAAAACAAGACCTCACATGACTCTGTGGTTCAAAATATGGAAAAATTATAGCTCTCAAAATGTGGTGAAGCAAAAACTATTTTTTGCAGTAAAAAGCGTCTTTTAGCATGTGACAGCTGCCAAACATAAAAACCGGAGATGTCAGTGTCCATGTTTGTAATACGTGTCGCATACGTGTGGCACACATGTGCCACATCAGTACCACACAAATGGGCACCAGGGAAGAAGCGTTGCAGTAAGCGCTGTTCGCCGGCGCTGGGTGCTGAACATGGCTCTCATAATTCACCCTGGCGATCGGCGCGAGCAGGGAAGAATGATGAGCGTTACATTCAAGTAATAAAAGAGACAGAAGGTGGCAGCTGTTGGGACTATTACTCCCATCAGTCTACCCCTGCTGCTGCTAATAAAAGTAACAGCAGGAGCGGCTGATGGTGGTATTCATCAGCCGCTGCCTGCGCTATAAATAAATAAATGAAAAAACGGCATGGGTTCCCCTGTACTTTCTATAACCTGCCAGGCAAAACTCACACCTGTGGGCTGCAATCCTCAGCTGTCAGCTTCAGCAAGGTTGGTTATCAGGAATAGAGGGGTCCCTATGCTCTTTTTTGAACATTTTTTAAATAAATATTTTTTAAAAACGGCGTGTGGTCCTCCCTATTTTTGACAACTAGCCCTGCTAAAGCTCACAGCTGGGGGCTGGTATTCTCAGGCTGGTAAGGGACCATTGATATACGTCCCCAGCCTAATAAAGCAGCCCGCAGCTGCCCAGAAAAGGCGAATCTATTAGATGCGCCTATTCTGGCACTTTGCCCTGCTCTTTCCACTTGCCTGGTAGCGGTGGCAAGTGGGCAGGGCCGGCGTCAGCACTCGGCATACCCGGGCAAGTGTCGGGGCCCTGAGCAGGCGGGGGGGCCCACTCTCCGTCGGGCACCCTGGCGCCCGTCAGTGGAGGAGAGCGGTGCCAGCGCCGCCACTGGGCCCCCCTGCTTGCTCAGGGCCCCGACAGCAGCCAGCGCAATACTTACCTCTCCCCGTGCCTCCGCTGCCGCAGCTCCAGGCTCCAGGGTGCCTGCAGGGAGCCCACGCTTCCTGTCACAGCAGCGCCACTGAATGACGTCATCATTCAGCGGCCGGCTGTGGCAGAGAGAGCGTGGATGCTAGACAGGTGAGATGTGATGTGAGGTGTGTGTGTGTGTGTGAGAGAGTGCTGTGGTGCTGTATGTGTGATGGTGGTGGGGGGAGGCAGTGATGATGATGGGGAGGCGATGATGATGATGGGGAGGCAATGATGATGATGGGGAGGTGATGATGATGATGATGGGGAGGCGACGATGATGGGGAGGCGATAATGATGGGGAGGCAATGATGATGATGATGGGGAGGCGATGATGATGGGGAGGCAATGATGATGATGGGGAGACGATGATGATGGGGAGGCAATGATGATGGGGAGGCAATGATGATGATGGGGAGACAATGATAATGATAATGGGGAAGCAATGATGATGATAATGGGGAGTCTTTCCACAGCGCCCTTTCTTGAGCTGTAACAGTGCAGAACACAACACAGTGCAGAGGAGAGCTCCATATTTTGTATGGAGCATTATATGGGGACCAGTATCCTGTATGGAGCATTATTTGGGGTCCAATAATCTTTATGGAACATTATATTTGGCCCATAATACTGTATGGAGGACTATGTGGTGCCCATAATATTGTATGGAGGACTGTTCTGTCCAGTCTTTACTGTGCTCTCTGAGGATTTGGCAGTTTTTGAGCTATTGTAGAATTTAAAATAGATATCAGTCATGTAATGGAAGAAGTGAAGTGTTTGGCATTGTACTACACCCATATTTCTCTGCAGTATCTGTGCATCATGAATCGTGGTCTGTGTTAAAAGGGCCCATTGAGACTCTTTCGCCCGGGGCCCATAAAAACCTGGATCCGGCCCTGCAAGTGGGGTAATATTTGTGGGGTTAATGTCATCTTTCTATTGTCAGGTGACAACAAGCACACGGTTTAGCAATGGAGAAGCGTCTATGAGACACCTATCCTTTACTAATCCTATAGTTGTCTTGTAAATAAACACACCAGCCAGAATAAAGTCCTTTAATTGAAAACATGACACAGACTACTTTAATATTCTCAATTAAAACATACTTACAAGCTCGCCTATTCCGCCGAAGCTCTCGATCTCCTGTAATAAAAGTAAAATAAAAAAGCAACAATATACCAAATCTGTCCGTCTTTCTGTCCCACGTCATAATCCATGTATGGGAGATAATTAGTTTTCAACCTGGATGGTGCCAAATGCGACCGTACACGGTGAGAACCACTGGTGAATGTGCTGCTGGGAACGCAACGTCAGTAACCGGGGGTGACGTCATAGAGGTTACCTCCGGTCACTGGGCTGCGTTCCCCGCAGGGCTGAGCTGCGGTGAGATCCCAGCTAGCGGAGATCACACCAAAGTCACTGCAGTTACATCCAGTCACTGGGCTCTGTTCCCAGCTGGGCTGAGTTGCGATGAGATCATGGGTAACTTATAAAATTCACATAATAGGAAACAGTAGATTAGTTCCACTTGTTGCGCATTACCACTGTTAAGGCACATCTACATAAGTTTCTTGGGGGGTTTGGTATCCAAAATGGGGTCACTTGTGGGAGGTTTCCACTGTTTAGGCACATCAGGGGCTCTGCAAACGTCACATGATGGCTGTAGACAATTCCATCAAAGTCTGCATTCCAAAATGTCACAACTTTCCTTCTGAGCCTTGATGTGTGCCCATACAGTAGTTTTCTCCCATATATGGGGCATCAGCGTACTCAGGACAAATTGGACAACAACTTTTGGGGTCCAGTTTCTCCTGCTACCCTTGGGAAAATTAAAACTGGGGACAAAAATATAATTTTTGTGGGAAAAAATGATTTTTTATTTTCTCGGCCCGGCGTTATAAACTTTAGTGAAACACTTGTAGGTTGAAAGTGCTCGCCACACATCTAGATAAGTTCCTTGGGGGATCTAGTTTCCAAAATTGTGTAACTGTTTAGGCACATCTGGGGTTCTCCAGATGCTGTGGCCCGAAAATACTTGCTCCCAAACTCAGCCCCCCACCCTTGGAATTCCCCAGGAGTAATGTTTTTCTTTAATTAACTCTAGCAAGAAGAAATTTGAAGCCTTTCTCCAGGGGGACCGAAAGGCATAGATAATGTGTCCCCAGCCATTATCACAAGGGTTTGAACTCTTGTGCAGTTACAGCCAACTGGCACCCTTTGTTCATTCAAGAAAATGGAGACATTGTGGCACAACAGATCCCAGGCTAACCAGTCCAAAGCTCTGAGATATGGAATCTAGAAAATTACCTATAATAACAGAATGCAATATCTCTGAGCCTAGTCAAGCAAATGATCGGAATCGGCATTCCTTCCCCCAAGTGCCCATGACATCCAGCCACCCCTTGCACTCTGCGTTATTGAGTTATGAAGCATAGCTACCAGGAATTAAGTACAGCAGCCATATTTGGTCTCCCTGCACAGCTAAAATCCATCAGAACCTAGTGGCGGTGCCGCCAACCCATTTAGCGCTACAGGCAGAAAGTTATGGGCCATCCACGGTTCTGGCTGGAAAATCATGCTCTCAGATATGGGAAGAGGTAGGTGGCCCAGCCCAGGGGTGGGCGCAGAGTGTGGGAGGGAGCAGCCTAGGAGATATAAGGCAGCCCTCATTTTGGACTGAGTTTTCTACTGGCAGGAGGACCGTTAGCTGACGCAGCCCAGTCAATCCCGTCACTAAGATTTAGACCTGTGATCCATCATTGCCTCCCTGTGGTCACATGCTACATAGTACGGTAATTGTAACCTATCTGTACCCTACCCTTGTACTACACTCCTGACTGTATATATTTGCTCTTGTATATACAGTACAGACCAAAAGTTTGGACATACCTTCTCATTTAAAGAATTTCCTGTATTTTCATGACTGAAAATTGTACATTCACACTCAAGGCATCAAAACTATGAATTAACACATGTGGAATTATATACTTAACAAAAAAGTATGAAACAACTGAAAGTATGTCTTATATTCTAGGTTCTTCAAAGCAGCCACCTTTTGCTTTGATGTCTGCTTTGCACACTCTTGGCATTCTCTTGATGAGCTGCAAGAGGTAGTCACCGGAAATGGTCTTCCAACAATCTTGAAGCAGTTCCCAGGGATGCTTAGCACTTGTTGGCCCTTTTGCCTTCACTCTGCGGTCCAGCTCACCCCAAGCCATCTCGATTGGGTTCAGGTCTGGTGACTGTGGAAGCCAGGTCATCTGGCGTAGCACCAAATCACTCTCCTTCTTGGTCAAATAGCCCTTACACAGCTCGGAGGTGTGTTTGGGGTCATTGTCCTGTTGAAAAATAAATGATGGTCCAACTAAACGCAAACCGGATGGAATAGCATGCCGCTGCAAGATGCTGTGGTAGCCATGCTGGTTCAGTATGCCTTCAATTTTGAATAAATCCCCAACAGTGTCACCAGAAAAGCACCCCCACACCATCACACTTCCTCCTCCATGCTTCACGGTGGGAACCAGGCATGTAGAGTCCATCTGTTCACCTTTTCTGCGTCGCACAAAGACACGGTGGTTGGAACCAAAGATCTCAAATTTGGACTCATCAGACCAAAGCACAGATTTCCACTGGTCTAATGTCCATTCCTTGTGTTCTTTAGCCCAAACAAGTCTCTTCTGCTTGTTGCCTGTCCTTAACATTGGTTTCCTAGCAGCTATTTTACCATGAAGGCCTGCTGTACAAAGTCTCCTCTTAACAGTTGTTGTAGAGATGTGTCTGCTGCTAGAACTCTGTGTGGCATTGACCTGGTCTCTAATCTGAGCTGCTGTAAACCTGCAATTTCTGAGGCTGGTGACTTGGATAAACTTATCCTCAGAAGCAGAGGTTACTCTTGGTCTTCCTTTCCTGGGGCGGTCCTCATGTGAGCCAGTTTCTTTGTAGCGCTTGATAATTTTTGCAACTGCACTTGGGGACACTTTCAAAGTTTTCCCAAATTTTCGGACTGACTGACCTTCATTTCTTAAAGTAATGATGGCCACTCGTTTTTCTTTACTTAGCTGCTTTTTTCTTGCCATAATACAAATTCTAACAGTCTATTCAGTAGGACTATAAGCTGTGTATCCACCAGACTTCTGCATAACACAACTGATCCCAACCTCATTTATAAGGCCAGAAATCCCACTTATTAAACCTGACAGGGCACACCTGTGAAGTGAAAACCATTTCTGGTGACTACCTCTTGAAGCTCATCAAGAGAATGCCAAGAGGTGCAAAGCAGTCATCAAAGCAAAAGGTGGCTACTTTGAAGAACCTAGAATATAATACATAATTTCAGTTGTTACACACTTTTTTGTTAAGTATATAATTCTACATGTGTTAATTCATAGTTTTGATGCCTTCAGTGTGAATTTACAATTTTCATAGTCATGAAAATACAGAAAAATCTTTAAATGAGAAGGTGTGTCCAAACCTTTGGTCTGTATTGTATATCTGTATTTTCCAGTGCGCCTTTTTAGCACATCCCCCATAGAAGAAGCTTACGCGAAACGCGCGTCGGGAAGCCACTACCACCAAAAGGTCAGGCACTTTATATACAGCTGACATGTTAACCATTTGATACACTAATGATCCGCAGTATTCAGTTTTACTGCTAGGCACATGCAGCATTTTTTTCTTTGACTTATTTGAGCACATTAGCTCACATTTTTGCACGTTGCACTTTCATTGTATATTAATATTGGGCACTTGCCTTTACCTTTATGACAGAGTTTGCAATATGCACATGTGCACTTCAGCTATAATATGAAGGATTGCCAGTGATCTTTAAGTTTACTTAGTACCAGCTGTATTTTGCTTTTACATAATAAGGATCTTTCTCTCCTACGTTTGAGGTTCTATATGGAGATTTCTCCTTAACTAACATTTGATGATTTGGCTTAATCAGACATACACTGAATTGAACTATATATACTCTAGGAGCGATTTTTTCCAAATGACTATCTGTGTGACCTGTGGTTGGTAGTTTTTATTGTATCACATCTCTGTTAAATGACTTTTTATGATTGAGTATTGTATTAATAAAGATGGATTTTCTACTAAGTGGTAGAGATGAGCGACTTTGGCTCCGGGAGGGTCGAGTCGGGTTTAGGACCATCCGACTTTCCCAAAAGTCAAGTTGAACGAAGTCGGCCGAATAACGGAAAAGGTCAGGTCGGAGTCGAAAATCCGGCCCCAATGCAAGTCAATGGGGAATAAAAGTCGGCAGGGAGTGGAGGACAGTAAACACACCTACAGTGCCCATTTCAATGCCAACGACATCAGTTCTTATTACTTAAGCTTGTCAACCTTAATTTACTTTCTAATAATAGTAATGCATTGAAAACTGGGGGTTATTTGGCTAAAGTTGTGGGGGGCAGGGCTGGCTCCAGGTTTCGTGGGCCCATGGCCAAAGAGTCTCAGGGGGCCCCTTTAAAACATACCACAATTCATGATGCTCCGATATGGCAGAGAAATATAGGTATAGTACAATGCCAAATACTTCACTTCTTACATTACATGAGTGATATCTATTTTAAATTCTACAATAGCTCAAAAACCGGACAGTATATTCCTCCATACAGTATTATGGCCACCACATAGTGCGCCATACAGAATAAGGAGCCCCATATATTGCTCCATACATATTTGGTATAATGTTCCATACAGTATATGATGAGCTCCACATAATGCTCCAGTATATGATGGGCCCCATGGATGATGCTCCAGGGTATGATGGGCCTATATAATGCTCCATATATAATGGGCTACATATGATGCTCCAGTATATGATGCGCTCCATGGATGATGCTCCAGTGTATGATGGGCCTATATAATGCTCCATATATAATGGGCCCCATATAATGCTGAAGTGCATAATGGGCCCCTTATATGATGCTCCAGTGTATGATGGGCCCCATTTATAATGCTCCTGTGTATCATGGGCCCCATATATAATGCTCCAGTGTATAATGGGCCCTATCTATGATGCTCAAGTGTATGATGGGCCCCATATATAATACTCCAGTGTATAATGCTCCCCATATATTGCTCCAAACATTAAAAAAAATGAAATACCTCTCCTCACTGGGCGGTGCTCTACTCTCGACTCCTCAGCGTCGCCATCTTCCAGCTCTCTGCACTGTGATTGTTCAGGCAGAGGTCGCACAGACGGATGCTCATGCTTATGATGGCATTGTCTGCGCTTACCAGCCGTGTGCATTCCTCAAAACACTGCAGGAATTTACACAGGTCTTTCAGCTTTGACCACTGCACACCCGACAACTCGATGCCTGCCCTCAAACTGCCTGCCCGTGTATCCTACCATAAATGCATTACAGCCTGCCTCTGTTCGCACAGCCTCTCAACCATGTGCATGGTGGAGTTCCACCCTGTTGCAACGTCTGTGATTATGCGGTGCTTGAGGAGGTGAAGTGATCGCTGCAGCCTCTGCATACGACTGGAGTCTACGGGCAAGTGACGGATGTGCGAGCACAGTCTTCGCACCTTACGGAGCAGGGCTGGTAACTCCGGATAATTAATTTATGAAGCACTTCACCATCAGGTTCACGGTGTGAGCCAGGCAAGGAATGTGTCTGAGTTTTGCCAGGGCTATGGACGCCACAAAATTACGGCCATTATCACTGACTACCTTGCCTGGTTCTAGATGCAGACTGCCCAGCCATGGCTCAGTTTCTCACTGCAAGTAGTCGGCCAGTACCTCTGCGGTGTGTCTGTTGTCGCCCAAAGACATCATCTTTAAAACAGCCTGCTGACACTTACCACTAGCTGTTCGATAGTGGGACACCTCATGTGCAACACTGGCAGCTGGGATGGAGTGCTAATGCTACTGCGCTCTGTCGACAAGCTTTTGCTTCTGGAGGAGTAGGAGGAGGGTGGTCAAACGCATACAGCAAACTGTTGCCTATACCGTGGGCTAGGCAGCACTGTCCCACCGCCGCTATCCCCGTGGACCCTGCATCCACCATATTAACCCAGTGCACAGTGATGGACATGTAATGGCCCTGGAAAAGCCTACTGGCCCATCCATCTGTTGTGAGGTGCACTTTTCCACTCACTGATTGTTTGAGTGCATGGACAATGCGGTCTATCACATGCAGGTGGAGGACGGGGATGGCTTTTCCAGAAAAGAAGTGCGGACAGGGTAGGTCATAGTGTGAGACAGCATAGGCCATGAGCTATCGGAATGCTGCGCTTTCAACCAAATGGAAGGGCATCATCTCTAATGAGATCAGTTTGGCAATGTAGGTGTTCAAAGCCAGTGAGGTTTTGTAGTCCGTCCACGCTTGCAAGTGCATGGTGTTTAAATGTCTAAGCATTGGTATTCAATCTTTGGAGATTTTTTCCTCGGCAAAAGGTTCTTCCGCACTTCTTACAGATAACCTTTGCCTCATCAATAGGATTTTGGTCAAAAAAGTGCCACACTGCACTCTTCCTATTATGAGTTAAATTTTCGGGGATTGAATGCTGTGCTAATTTGACCATCTGGCCAAGCTGTCCTGCAACTCTTTTTATTTTTTTAATACATTTTTGGACTGCTACGGGCCTGCCAGCTAAGCGCTGCTGCAATGTTGCTGTCTGCTGCGGATCCTCCTCCTCTTCTGAGCTATGGCCAGCAGCATCCTCTTCCCCCAATGGATGCAAATCCGGGTCAACAACTGGGTCATCATCACCTCCTCTTCAATTTCATCTGCACCTCCTCTGTGTCACCGTGTAAGGTGGTACAGTATGCGGGAAAGGGCACCTGAGTTTCATCAGGGTGAGAATCTGGCTCAGTAGACTGCAAGGGCAATGCAGTGCTCTGGGTGAATGTACCAGCAGAATCATAAAGCAGTAGCTGTGCATCAGTGCAGTCCATGTCATATTCATCTTGTACTGGGGAATTCAGGATTTCACTTGATAACCCAGGTATGGTCTGTGAAAAGAGCTCCAGGGAGTAATCTAAAGTGTGGCCTGCCGCATCCTTCACTTTTGGTGGGGATGAAGGACACAAGGAAAGGTGTTGTTCCTGACCAGGAGCCTGCACTGACGACTCAAGTGCTTGCATTTTTTGAAACTTCAGAAGAGGAGGTGATAGAGCTGGAGGCTGTTTCAGCAATGTCAGCCAAAGCCTGTTCCTGATGCTGCGGCTTTAAAAGCGGTTTACCTACTCCCAGAAAAGGGAGCCTTCCAGGCCTTCTAGAGCCAGATGATGACGCAGGCTCAACACCTCCTGCCTTAGGTGCTATGGTGCTTTTGGCACTACCAGCAGATGCACCACCACCACCATCAGTGGCAGCTGCCCCCCCGCCCACGTCCGCGGCCTCTTCCACCATACTTCCTCATGTTTGGGAAAATGTACCAAAAATACCAGCAGATATATGGTATTGTATGAAGAGCGTACAGCTGTTTATGGTGTAGGGGAAAATTTCAATCTCCGTATATATTTCCAGAGTCACACACAGACGCTCTCTCAGTATGGATTTGACCGTAGTACAAAGAGCAGATATACGGTACTGTATCACAAGTGGACAGCTGTATATGGTGTAGGGGAAAATTTCAATCTCCGTATATATTTCCGGAGTCACACACAAATAGTCAGCATGTATTTGTCCGTGATACAAGCCGGTACACGGTAGTGTTTGTGGGGCGTACAGCTCTATACGGTGTGGGAAAAAATGAACGGTCGGTAAGTGTGCAGAAAAAAAGAATAAAAGTATTAGTGCTGTGTAAAAAGCAGTCTTCACAGCAGTGTACACACAGCAATACAGCTATCATGCAGCCTAATAACCAGCGCTGCTGCACACAAGAAAATCCTCCCCTGTCACTGCACACTAACTGTACAGCACAATTGCTATCAGCACAAGCACATAAGAACTTCTCTTTCCAGCCCTAACTCTCTCCCTACTGATAAACAGCGTCAGCAACCTCTCCCTACTAGTGTTGAGCATTCCGATACTGCAAATATCGGGTATCGGCCGATATTCGCGGTATCGGAATTCCGATACTGAGTTCCGATACTTTTTGCATATCGAATACCGGAAACGGACGTTCCCATACATAATGCTATACATAGTCAATACTGTAAAATCACACTGACAGCTTACAAAACACTAGATATATACACATAGAATATATATATTATATATATATATATATATATATAATAATTACACATGTCATTGTGACACATATATATATATTCAAAGTTCATACACTTCTACATAGTATAATAGCCGCTAATTCAATTGCCGGCTTTTGTGAAATTACAGACACGACATGAAATGACACATGGTTTACATACAGTTAACCTTGTCATTTCATGTAGTTTGATATATGTTTTTCACTAACAATGACATAAGTGTATGTGTGCAAAATTTCATACAGCTAGGGGTTAATGAAAGGTGTAAATTCATTGAAAAAAAATGCGTGGGCTCCCGCGCTATTTTCTCAACCAGACAGACCAAGCCAGCGATGGGGGCAGATAATTATAGCCTAGGGAGGGTGCATTTATTTTGGGCCCCCCCTGGCTACTAACATCTGCCCCCAGCCACCCCAAAAAAGGCAAATCTATAAATAGATGCGCCCTTTCTGGCACTTAGCCTGTCTATTCCCATTGCCCTGTAGTGGTGGCTAATGGGTTAGTAATGGGTTAAAGCCACCTTGCTATTGAAAGGTGACTTTAAGCCAGGTTAATAATTGAGAGTTGTCAATTAGACAACTCTCAATTATTAATCCTAATGTATGAAATAAAAATAAAACACACACTTTAATTAAAAATCATTTTAATGAAATAATCACACAGTTTTTGACCATCTTTTATTTTACAGGTAATCTGTGCGAAGCCCTTGTTCTCCTGTAATAAAAATAAAATAATAAAGCAACATTATTCTTACCTATCCGGTGCTCTGTCAGGTCCCACGCTGTAATCCTTCCCAAAGGGTTAACTGGCTTACAGCTAGCAGCACAGCTAATGTAAGCCCCCGAAAGAATGATTTCCTCTCCCGGCCGACAGGAGAGGAAGTGATTAGTGTGGGAAGCTTAATTGATTGCTTCCCAGGCTAATCAGTTCACTTCAGGTCAGCCGAGACTCCCTCTGATGTCACTGATGCTGTGCGGTGTCCCCGGCTGACCTGAACTAATTTACCTGGGAAGCAATCAATTAAGCTTCCCAGCTAATCACTTCCTCTCCTGTCGGCTGGGAGAGGAACTCATTCATTTGGGGGCTTACAGCTGAGCTGCCAGCATTAGCTGCGCAGCTTGCTGTAAGCCAGTTAACCCTTTGTGAAAGATTACAGCGTGGGACCTGAGAGTACCGGATAGGTAAGAATAATGCTGCTTTATTGTTTTATTTTTATTACAGAGAAAATAGCGCGTTGTTTTTTTCAACAAATTTACACCTTTAATTAACCCCTACATGTATGATATTTTGCACACATACACTCATGTAATTGTTAGTGAAAACCATATATCAAACTACATGAAATGACATGGTTAACTGTATGTAAACCATGTGTCATTTCATGTCGGGTCTGTAAGTTCACAAAAGCCGGCAATTGAATTAGCGGCTATTATACTATGTAGAAGTGTATGAACTATAAATATATATATATGTGTCAAAATGACATGTATATATATATGTATTCTATGTGTATATATCTAGTGTTTACAAGGAAAGAAAGGGTTTATTTTAATTTCGATATTTCTGTCCCATTGACTTGCATTGGTTTCCTGTATCGGAATCGTTCCGATCCAATCCGAACTGATATTTCCCGATATCGGAAAGCATCGCTCAGCACTACTCCCTACTTTAAGATCGGCAGAAGTAAAATGGCGGTTGGTGGTCAGGGCTTTTATAGACACTATGACGCCCCCCAAAAGCAAGCCAATCACTGCAATGCCCTTCTCTAAGATGGTGCTCGACACTGCCCATGTCATCTTGTTGCCCACAGTGTACGTCTTTGCTCATTGACTGAAAAAAGCGCCTGAAAGCATTCTGGGAAATCCGACTTTGGTGCTTGTTTTGCCGACCGCATGGCCGACTGCACGCTATGGTCGGGTTTCGACTAACGAAACCCGACTTTATCGAAAGTCGGCGACTTTTGAATCTGACTGACCTGTTTCGCTCAACTCTACTAAGTGGCATACTCTTCCCTTTTTTGTAGGTTATATGTTGTATATAGGAAGTGCCTAATTATGCGTTTTGCTATTGGTATCATGTGCCCAAATAGTGGTTTACTTGCACATATAGGGTATCAGCGCACTCAGGACAAATTGCACAATAACTTTTGGAGTTTTATTTCTCCTGTTACCCTTGGGAAAACAAAAAAATTAGATCTGAAGTAAATTTTTTGTGAAAAAAAGTTAAATGTTCATTTTTTTTAAACATTTCTAAAGTTCCTGTGAAGCACCAGAAGGGTTAATAAACTTCTTGAATGTGGTTTTGAGTACGTTGAGGGGAGCACTTTTCAGAATGGTGTCACTTTTGGGTATTTTCGATCATATAGACACCTCAAAGTGACTTCAAATGTGTTGTGGCCCCTAAAAAAATGTTGTAAAAATGAGAAATCGCTGTTTAAATTTAAACTGTTATAACTTCCTAACAAAAAAATTTTGGTTCCAAAATTGTGCTGATGTAAAGTAGACATGTGGGAAATGTTACTTATTAAAATTTTATGTGACATATATCTGTGATTTAAGGGCATGAAAATTCAAAGTTGGAAAATTGCAAAATTTTCAAAACTTTTGCCAAATTTCCATTTTTTTCACAAATAAAAACAAGTCATATCATAGAAATTTTACCACTACCATGAAGTATAATATGTCACGGGAAAACTTTGTCAGAATCACCAGGATCCATGGAAGCGTTCCAGTGCTATTACCTCATAAGGGGCAGTGGTCAGAATTGTACAAATTGACCTTGTCATTAACATGCAAACCACCCTTTTGGGTTTAGGAATTAAGAATACATTTAAAGGGAATCAGTCTGTAGGATCGACCCTCCTAAGCCATCCAATAGGCCAAATAGCTACACACATTCATGGCAAATATGGGGGAAAACTCTTTCTAATTCACGAGGAAACAATAACGGTGTTTTGTCTATGGTAGCCTATTTCGAGGTCTCAAATAATATGGACTAAGAACAGCCCTGGCATCCCAAATCTTTTTCAAAGACTCAGCGTCCTAGAGCCAGTTACCATGAGTGTACTTTGAAAGATGTAAGATACTTGGTCCTATTAATAGAGCACTTGATTAGAAGTACTCAAACACTTTCGAGTTTCAGGTTTTTTTCTTTGAAATCTTTGGTGTACTTAATATCCACGGTTTTAAGTTTAAATGGTTATAATAAAAGTTAATTACTGAAGTACTCTAACTTCTGTTTTCCCCTGGCTGATACACTAGACCATAGGCAGTTCTGATCAGTGTTGCTATGAATTCAGCTATGGGACAAGCTAGTTAGAATTTGCATAATCTGCTTCTCTGCCGCTCACTCTGCTCTTCTTTTCTCCTCCCCTTTACGCTCTCCATCATTTTCAATATACTGTGTAACTTAATAGCTCACTATATTGGTTGTCCGTCAATTCTTGAGCAAGACTGGTTTGAGCTGGCGTTATTTTCAGTGTAAATTATGAGTTCAAGAGGAAGAAGTTTTTCATGAGTTTAGAAAGAAGTATATCTCTCTGATAAAATATATTTTTAAGTTTTTAATTTCACCTATATTGTTAATATATTCAACGTTTGTTAAAAGTACAGTTCCCAATTTTAGATGTTGTTTGTCCAGCTGATGACCATATATTATGTATATTTTTACCTCGTCCTACTACATAACCCAGCAACCCTATTTCCTTACACCTTTTCCAGTTCTTTTTCCCAGTCGTTATTACCTAACTAAAATATTTAACCTATTTCTTCCAGCATCTTTCCTACACTTTCAAACATGCTGTCGCCACCCCTTTATGAAACAAAAACCCTCCTTTCACCAAAACTGCCATATTAATTACAAACCAAACTCCAGGAACGATTAAAGCATACCTGTCAATTTAATTTTTATTCCAAAATTCAATAGTACACATGAAAATCAGCAACTTTGTAATGAATCTTATCAGAGAATTGGCTTCTTTCTCTGCAAGGACTAGTCACTTATTCTCAAAATTCTCAATTCTGGCGTAAAATCTGTGTTCAGTGAAGACAGATTGTTACATTACTGGTGTGGCAACCACTACTAATAAGCTTCTATTTTGATAGGAGGGATGAGGAGCTAGAGGCAGAGCTTCTCCTCCCTTCTCCCATCTACATAGAATCTCATCAGTGGCACCTTCCATCTCTTATCTCAGTAATGGGACAGTGTCTTCACTAAATACAGATTTTCCCCAGAATTGAGAATTTTGAAAATGAAAAATCAGTCCAGGAGTAGACAAAAACAGATTTATCTGATAATATATATTACAAAGTTGCTTATTTTCATGTGTACTAGTGATTTATGGAAAAGAAAAATTAAAACGAGAGTTACTCTTTAGTCTACTCCTTCAGATAACTCTCTTTTGGACTTACAATCTGGTAGTCGCGCTTTAGACAGAAACAGCCCTTACTAAAGTCTCTGATGATCTACTAAATCTAACGGTCAGTACTCCTTGCTGATTCTCCTGGATCTCTCTGCAGCATTTGACACTGCGGACCACCAACTACTCTTCACTATGCTCCGCTATATTGTCCTAAAGGGTTCTGATCTTTTTGGTTCTTCTCCTACCTTTCTGACAGCTTCATCAATGTATCTTTTGCTGGCTCCTCTTCCAATTCTTTTTTTCCTCCTTACTATAGGGGCTTCACAGGGTTCAGTCCTAGGTCCCCTCCTCTTTTCTCTATACAAAGTCCTTATGAGATAAGCCATCAGCAGATTTGGCTTACAATACCATCTCTTTGTAGATGAGACCCAACTACAAACATTCACCTGACATCACTGCTCTAGCTCTTAAAAATAGAAGTGATTACCTACCCGTTGTTTCTAATGTCATGTCCTCCTTATATCTGGAACTGAATCTTTCCAAAACTGAGGTTTTCCTTTTCCTACCTCAACTAACTTATCTACAACTAATATTTACATTTCTGTGTGTGGTTCTAAGGGCCCCGTTACATGCTTCAATGTCCCAGCGATCCCACCAACAATCCGACATGGATGGGACATCGTTAGCTGATTGCTGGTGAGCTGTCACATAGGCAGACTCATCAGCGATCAGAGCCAGCGACCACGCTGGTATCCAGGGTAAACAGCGGGTAACTAAGCGCCTGAATGGGTATGTGGTGAGTGACTGTTTATCTAGTATTTTGCACCTGTGTAGCTAACATCTCGCTTTATGGGCTGGCTGCATCCTGTAGTGCATTTGTTCTAAGACCTGGGCAGGTGAGTTTTGCTGCCTTTTTGCTTGCTGTTTCAATTGGATTTTTGGAGACGTTGAGTCTCTTTTTTTTAGTGGCTTTGCTGAATAGTTTAGTCTGTCAGGATTGATTCAGCAGCACTGAAGACTCTTTCTGATAGCACACTACCAGCAGGGCAAGCGAGCTCATGTAAGGCATATTGTGCCAATTCAGGCCAGGTGTCCAGTTTACAGGCCCAGTAGTCAAAAGGGAATGAACTGTGAGGGAGAACATCGATAGGGGAGGAGAGGTAATTTTGAACCATAGTTCACAACTGCTGTCTCCTGTCTGTTGCAATCGATTCACTATTACCAGTCGTGTGAGCGGTACTCGAGAAATCAGTCCACAACATGGTCATGAAACCCCTGTCTCCAATGCCACTTCAGCTGTGTGCACCACGAACACCTCTTCCATGTTGCCCAGTACGGCTCGTGGTAGAACCTGCACCGCTGCTGTGTGCTGGGAATGCCTCTAACAAACGGTTTACCAGAGTTGCTTGTTTGTTTGCCAATATTAGCTCTAGGTTCTCCTGTGGCATGATGTTCTGTAATTAGCCTTTATAGCATGGATCGAGGATGCTGGCCAACCAGTAGTCGTCATCCTTCATAATTTTGGCAATGCGGGGTCCCTTTTTAGGATCTGCAAGACATAATCACACATGTGGGCCAATGTTCCAGGTGTCAATGATGCACTGTCAGTGGTGGGTGGAGGAGCACTTTCTGCCAAATCCACATCCCTCCAGTCACGCACAAACCCTGTACCTGACCTTGGCAAGCCAACATTTTCTCTTGCCCCCTGAGAAGCATCCTCCTCCTCAAAATAATCATCCCCCTCATCCTCCACCTCCTCCTCCTCTTCCTCTTCTTCCTCCACCTCGTCCAGGACAGTTCCCTGAGCAGACAATGGCTGACTGTCATCAAGGCTTCCCTCCTCCTCTTCCTCCTCCGCTGCAGAAGCCTGATCCTTAATGTGCGTCAAAGTTTGCATGAGCAGACGCATAAGTGGGGTGCTCATGCTTATGATGGCGTCGTCTGCGCTTAAGAGCCTTGTGCATTCCTCAAAACACTGAAGGACTTTACAGAGGTCTTTCAGCTTTGAACACTGCACAACCGACAACTCCATGTCTGCCCTCAAACTGCCTGCCCATGTATCCTCCCACAAATGCATTAAAGCCTGCCTCTGTTCGCACAGCCTCTCAACCATGTGCATGGTGGAGTTCCACCTTGTTGCAACGTCTATGATTAGGCGGTGCTTGGGGAGGTGGAGCGATCGCTGCATCTTCTGCATGCGACTGGAGTCTACTGGCAAGTTACGGATGTGCGAGCACAGTCATCGCACCTTATAGACAGGGCTGTTAACTCCAGATAATTATTTATGAAGCACTTCACCACCAGGTTCAAGGTGTGAGCCAGGCAAGGTATGTGTCTGAGTTTTGCCAGGGCTATGGCCGCCACAAAATTACGTCCGTTATCACTGACTACCTTGCCTGGCTCAAGATGTAGACTGCCCAGCCATGACTCAGCTTCTCGCTGCAAGTAGTCGGCCAGTATCTCGGCGGTGTGTCTGTTGTCGCCCAAAGACATCATCTTTAAAACAGTCTGCTGATGCTTACCACTAGCTGTTCGATAGTGTGATACCTCGTGTGCAACACTGGCAGCAGCGGATGGAGTGCTCATGCGACTAAGCTCTGTAGCCAAGATTTCGCTTCTAGAGGAAGAGGAGGAGGGTCGAACGCCTACAGCCAACTGTTGCCTATATCGTGGGCTAGGCAGCACTGTCCCACCGCCGCTGTCCCCTGTGGACCTTGCATCCACTACATTAACCCAGTGCGCAGTGATGGACACGTAACGGCCCTGGCCATGCCTACTGGCCCATGCATTTGTTGTGAGGTGCACCTTTCCACTCACTGATTGTTTGAGTGCATGGACAATGCGGTCTTTCACATGCAGGTGGAGGGCAGGGATGGCTTTTCTAGCAAAGAAGTGGAGACTGGGTACGTCATAGTATGGGACAGCGTAGGCCATGAGCTATCGGAACGCTGCGCTTTCAACCAAACGGAAGGGCATCATCTCTAATGAGATCAGTTTGGCAATGTAGGCATTCAAAGCCAGTGTACGCGGATGAGTACTTTCTTGTCCTACTCAGAGTCTTTGCTACGGTGAGCTGAACTTGAGAGCTGCATATGGTGGAACTAGCGGTGGACATGGCGGATTGAGAGGGGTTGGTGATGGTGATGGTGGTGGTAGTGGTGGTGATGGCCTAGATGCAGTCTTTCATTGGAAAACCATTGGGATTCCCTGACTGCTTTGGCCTTGCGACGACACCTCAACATTTCTTGCTGGTGGTGTGCTAACCGGTGGGCTTATAGTGGGGGAAGCAATGTAGCGCTGCTGGCTAACTTCAGTCGGAGCAGGTGCACATGTGCTACCTGAGGTTTTGTAGTCCGTCCGCGGTTGCAAGTGCATGGTGTTTAAATGTCTAAGCATGCAACTGGTATTCAAATTTCGGAGATTTTTCCCTCTGCTAAATGTCCTTCTGCACTTCTTAGAGATAACCTTTGCCTCATCAATAGGATTTTGGTCAAAAAAGGGCCACACTGCACTCTTCCTACTATGGGATAAATTTTCAGGGCTTGCACACTGTGCTAATTTGACCGTCTGGCCATGCTGTCTGCAACTCTTTTTGTTTTTTTAACACGTTTTTGGACAGCTACGGACCTGCCAGATAACCACAGCTGCGCTGTCGATGCCTGCTGCGGATCCTCCTCCTCTTCTGAGCTTTTGCCAGCAGCACCCTCTTCCCCCAATGGATGCCAATCCGGGTCAACAACTGGGTCATCCATCACCTCCTCTTCAATTTCATCTGCACCTTCCTCTGTGTCACCGTCTAAGGTGGTATAGTATGCAGGAAGGGGCACCTGAGTTTCATCAGGGTCAGAATCTGGCTCAGTAGACAGCAAGGGCAATGTACTGCTCTGGGTGAATGCACCAGCAGAATTATATAGCAGTGGCTGTGCATCAGTGCACTCCATGTCAAATTCATCTTGGACAGGGGAATTCAGGATTTGACTTGATAACCCAGGCATGGTATGTGAAAAGAGCTCCAGGGAGAAATCTGAAGTGTGGCCTGCCGCATCCTTCACTTTTGGTGGGGGTAAAGAACACAAGGAAAGGTGTTGTTCCTGACCAGGAGCCTGCACTGACGACTCAGTGCTTGCATTTTTTGAAAGTTCAGAAGAGGAGGCGATAGAGCTGGAGGCTGTTTCGTCAATGTAAGCCAAAACCTGTTCCTGATGCTCCGGCTTTAAAAGTGGTTTACCTACTCCAAGAAAAGGGAGCCTTCCAGGCCTTCTGGAGCCAGATGATGATGCAGGCTCAACACCTCCTGCCTTAGGTGCTATTGGCACTACCAGCAGCTGCACCACCACCACCATCAGTAGCAGCTGCCCCCCCCACCCAAGTCCGCGGCATCTTCCACCATACTTCCTCATGTTTGGGAAAATGTACCAAAAATACCAACAGATATATGGTACTGTATGAGGAGCATATAGCTGTATACGGTATAGGGGAAAATTTCAATCTCCATATATATTTCCGGAGTCACACACAGACGCTCACTCAGTATGGATTTGACCGTAATTCAAAAAGCAGAAAAACGGTACTGTATCAGAATTGTACAGCTGTATATGGTGAAGGGGAAAATTTAAATCTCCGTATATATTTCTGGAGTCACACACAGACGCTCACTCAGTATGAATTTGACCGTAATACAAAAAGCAGAAGAACGGTACTGTATCAGAAGCGTACAGCTGTATACGGTGAAGGGGAAAATTTCAATCTCCGTATATATTTCCGGAGTCACACACAGACGCTCAATCAGTATGGATTTGACAGTAATACAAAAGGCAGAAAAACGGTACTGTTTCAGAAGCGTACAGCTGTATACGGTGTCGGTAAAAATTTTAATCTCCGTATATATTTCCGGAGTCACACACAGATAGTCAGCATGTATTTGTCCGTGATACCAGCCGGTACACGGTAGTGTGTGAGTAGCGTACAGCTCTATATGGTGTGGGAAAAAATGAACTCTCGGTAACTGTGCAGAAAAAAAGAATAAAAGTATTAGTGCTGTGTAAAAAGCAGTCTGCACAGCAGTGTACACACAGCAATACAGCTATCAGGCAGCCTAATAACCAGCGCTGCTGCACACAAGAAAATTCTCCACTCTCTCTGCACACTAACTGTACAGCACAATTGCTATCAGCACAAGCACAAAAGAACTTCTTATATCTTTCCAGCCCTAACTCTCTCCCTACTGATAAACAGCAACCTCTCCCTACTGTTAAGATCGGCAGAAGTAAAATAGAGGTCGGCGGTCAGGGCTTTTATAGACACTATGACGCCCCCCAAAGCAAGCCAATCACTGCAATGCCCTTCTCTAAGATGGTGGTGGATGCTGCCCATGTCATCTCATTGCCCACAGTGTACGTCCTTGCTCATTGGCTGAAAAAAGGCGCCTGCAAGCATTCTGGGAAATCCGACTCTGGCGCTTGTTTTGCCGACCGCATGGCCGACTTCACGCTATGGTAGGGTTTCTCTCGAAAGTGGGCGACTTATGAATCTGACCGACCTGTTTCACTCAACTCTACTTTTTACCTTTTGTTTCACCCCTACTTCCATATACATTGCGAGCTTCCGAGCAGGGCCTTCTTTTGTCTTATTTAAATTGTTGATTTGTGTATTATTCGGTAATGTCTGATATTGTTTGGAAAAGTACCCCTTGAATTGTAAAAAAGCTGTGAAATAAAGTCATTATTATCAATCAGATTTTGATTTTGTAATTAATCTTGTATTAAGCTTTATAAACACTGTAGTTGCTATGAACCATAATTGACATTGGTATCTTCTAGAAATAACTGTGGCTCATTTTAAATAGTACATGCATCTATTACAATAATTTAATTTTTTCACATTTTTTCTCTTTTAAATGGAAAATTGTTAAGATTTCTTATTTTTAAAAGTTTTTTTATGTGTATAAACTATTCCTACAAGAACTACTAGGTAATTAGAACAATTCTGAACAACAAACTATCTTAGCAGAACAGGAACTCATTATCTGGTAGAACAATAGAGTGGCCCCTGAATGCATATTAAATGGATGCCAAAGTGATTCATATGACCTATTTTTCTGTGCACTGAAATGTGTCAGTTTAAATATCATCATCATCCAAATAAACCAGACCTTATCTAGAAGCAGTGCGTATATTATAGAGAACTTACTTTCACGGTTAGAGCGCGGTTTTGTTGCTCTGTCTCCGTTGGCTGCTTGGGTTGGGTCGCAGGTTGGGGGGCACACTTGGCCGAGCGAGTCAGAGTTGGTTGGGCGCATCGCTGAACCGGTGTCGGTATCGGTGCAGACGGAGGAGTGTCGCATGCATTTGGATGATAGGGCGCATTGGGAGGTATACGTTTGTTTTGAGGGTCCCCTGGGGGCGCATTTAAAAAAGGAAGTTAAAGAGCGGATTTGGAAGGATGAGTACGTGAAAATATTCTCTTTGTTGCCTCTTGAGAAATTTAATTTGGACAAGAGCAAAAAAGAGGATAGTAAAAAAGTTTAAGAAGAGAAACGTAGGTGGTGTCTAATTCCTCAGACGTTTGTCAATTGGCAACAAGCTTTTGCCATTTTGGCAAGCGTCATTGGGGAAAAGGCTCCGGATAATTGCTCTGCCCTATTCTGCTATTTGGACGCTATAGGGAAAGCGTACAGGGTGTATGGGGGTCAGGCGTGGCTTAGGAACAACGAGCAATTCCGGCAGAGGAAGGCCGTTCGTCCTGCAATTCACTGGGACCAAAAGGATACTGGTCTGTGGATGCGGGTTATAGCACAGAATAAATGTGGCCATTCCTTTCATGGGGGGGCTTGGAGCACCAGCCAGGGTAACAATGACTCCAGCGCGGCAGGGGGTAGCGGGCAAGGGCAGGCAGGAGGACACAAGTTGGTGGTATGCTGGAAATTCAATGATGGCCAGTGTAAGTTTGGGGCGAATTGTAAATTCAAACACCTCTGCTCCAACTGCAATGGCGCCTCACACGGAGCGTCCAAGTGTTTTAAAAAAGGGAAGCCAAAAAACAGGAGGTGTTACTTCGCAAGGGGGGGACTCTGGTGAATCTGGAAAGGATGGTCCCTTATCTAAATAGATATGGGGACAGGGAAAAGGCGGCATTGTTGTACGTGGGTTTTAGGGATGGTTTTGTTATTCCCCAGCCCCATTTGTCATTCCACGAGTGCTGAAGAATCTGCGTACAGCGTTGTTACATACCGAGGTTGTCTCGGAAAAACTGGCAAAAGAAGTTTTGTTGGGTCGCATGGCTGGCCCTTTCGTGTCCCCCCATTTCCAGATTTGGTGGTTTCTCCTTTAGGGGTTGTTCCAAAAAAGGAGCCAAATAAGTTTCGACTTATTCAGCACCTATCTTACCCGTGAGGCAGGTCAGTTAATGATGGCATTGATCCCGAGATTTGTTCGGTTGTTTACTCCTCTTTCGATGAAGCGGCGTGGTGGGTGAGGAAATGCGGTTGAGGGGCCCTTATGGCTAAGACTGACGTTGAATCCGCATTTCGGTTATTGCTGGTTCACACTGATAGCATGAAGCTGTTGGGTTGCTATTGGGATGGCGGGTTTTTTGTGGACAGCTGCTTACCCATGGGGTGTTCCTTATCATGCGCGTATTTGAAGCCTTCAGTTCTTTTCTCGAGTGGATGGTGCGCGATGTTTACCGTTTTAATTCAGTCATTCATTATTTAGACGACTTTTTGTGCGTCAGTCCGGCGGATTCATTGCGTTGTCACAGGATTTTAAAAGCAATCGAGTGGATGGCGGAGCGTTTCGGAGTCCCGCTGGCGCCTGGTAAAACCGAGGGTCTGAGTATGTGTTTTTGTTTTCTGGGGATCGTTATTGACACTGTTGAATGGGAGTTCAGGCTCCCTGAGGAAAAGTTATCGGCCCTGAGGGCAGAAGTGGTTAGAGCGCGCCGTTTGAAAAAACTGTCTTTGCGGGATCTTCAGTCGTTGTTAGGGAAGCTGAATTTTGCTTGTTGTGTTATGCCGATGGGGCGAGTTTTTTCATATAGGCTGGCAAGCGCTACTGCAGGGATTCAGGCCCCTCATCATTTCATCAGGTTGTCGGCTGAACGTAGGGAGGATTTAGCAGTTTGGGATTCTGTTTTGGAGGGGTACAATGGCCGCTCATTGGTGATGGCGGAGGTTGTTGACAACGGTGCTTTGGAGTTGTTTACGGATGTGGCAGGCGGGATCGGCTTTGGGGCGTATTTCAAGGGGCAGTGGTGCACATCACATTGGCCCGGCGAGTGGGTGACGGCAGGCCTGGTACGCAACATAACATTGATGGAGATCTTCCCGATCCTCGTGGCCATGCATTTGTGGGGACGTGAGTTTCAGAACCAGCGAGTGCGCTTCAATTGTGATAATATGGGAGTAGTGTGTGCGATCAATGGTCTTACCGCGTCATCCCCCCCGGTCATTCGAGTGTTGCAACAATTGGTGTTAGTATGCTTGTCTTTGAATGCACAAGTGACTGCGACGCATGTTCCCGGTGTTAAGAACGAAATAGCTGACTCTCTTTCTCGTTCGCAGTGGGATCGTTTCCGCTCATTGGTGCCAGAAGCAGAGGTGAAGGGTTTAGCGTGTCCGGAGTAGCTGTGGAAGGTGGCTTTTGGGCAGCAGAGTCGCTGATTATATCCTCATTAGCCACTAAGACATGGGAGGCATATCAGGCGGTATGGCGGATGTGGGAGGGAGTTCTTGCGGCCGGTGCGGTCATCGGGCCGGCACACGATCAGGAGGGATTATTGTTGTCCTGGCTAGGGCGGGGAGCGATGGAAGGTTGGTCTTGCACAAAGGTATCGCATGTTTTGGCCGCATTGTCTTTCAGTTTTCGATTACGGGGGATTCAGGATTTGACAAAGATGTTTTTGGTAAAACAGGCGGCAAAAGGTTTTCGCCGCGTGCAAAGCAGGGGCAATATGAGGCGCCCAATATCTTTTCGTTTGTTTGAATAGTTGGGCCTTACTGTGGAGTCGACGTGTTCCTCGCGTTTTGAGGTTGTATTATTCCGCTTAGCTTTTTCGTTTGCATTTTTTGGGTTATTGCGGGTGGGTGAGCTTGTTTCGACTAACGAAGTGGCGGCAGGTGGGTTATTGGCGAGGGATGTCGTAATTACCTCGCAAAGTGTGGAGTTTTGGCTGCGCAGGTCAAAGACAGATCAGGCGGGTAAGGGCCGGCGGGTGGTTTTGAGCAGCGTGCCGGGCTCTGCTATGTGCCCGGTTCAGTGCTTGCAGCATTTTTGGGAGTTGCATCCAAATCTGGGCGGTTCGCTGTTGTGTCACGCCGACGGAGGCAGTTTGTCCCGGTATCAGTTTTGCGCCATTTTTAAGAAGTCCATTCGATCATTGGGCTTAGATGACTCCCGCTTTGCTTCTCATTCATGACTCCCGCTTTGCTTCTCATTCATTTCGCATAGGGGCGGCGACGGAAGCGGCGGCGGGGGATTTGGGTTCGGCGTCTATCCAACGCATTTGAGGTTGGAAGTCTAATCGGTATCGTAGTTACATTAGGCCTTAATCTTATCAGGAAGCTTGGGTGGAACATGGGGGGGTAGTTTACGTTCCAGGGTATTTCGGGAGTTGTGGTATTTTAGCCTTGTTTTCTCGTTTCAGGTATCAGGCCCTTGCTTGTGTGGATTTTCGGTCATTCCTTTGTTTACTGGGGAGCGTTGCATGCGGACGTCAGGACCGAGGGCCGACAACTGGGCTTCCCCAGGACCATGGAGGTGGTGCGGTGGCTTGGCTTTAGGGGAAAGGAGTGGAGAAGGGTCCTGCAGGAGATACATGTTTGCGCTCGGTTGGATCGTGGTCCGGACATTCTGGTTCTTCACGTGGAGGGGAACGATCTGGCAGTCCGACCTTTTCGGGAATTGGTAAAAGACATTAAGCAGGATTGCTTGCTGTTGTGGTTGTTGTATACAGGAGTTACTATCGTCTGGTCCGAAATTGTTCCACGCAGGCGATGGCGTACTATGAGGCCCTTGGCGAAGGTTAATAAGGCAAGGATAAAAGTTAATAGGGCTGTATCTTCTTTCATTGTCAGGAATGGGGAAGTGGCCGCGCGGCATTTTGATCTTGAGACGGGCGAGGGCGATTTCTGGTTGGCCGATGGGGTTCATTTAAACGCAGTTGGTTCCGATATTTGGGCGCTCGGTCTTCAAGAGGGCATAGAGAGGGCCATGGCATTGTGGGTTGGGGGGGTCTCGGGCCTTTGAGGTGTTCAAGGGCCCTCGTTGTGGCGGTTCGGGGGGGGGGAGTCCTTGAAGTTGGTTGGAAATTGGTTTTGGGGACTCAGTGGATTGGGTCTCCTCCGTCTGAAGTTATGTTGATGATGATCTGGTGAAACGTGGACGGGGAGTTCCGACAAGAGTGGGCGGATCCCCAAGGAGCTTTGTGAACAGCATATCCTGGTGTGCTGGTGCTCCCGAGCCTGTGGGGTAACGGCTGGGAGCAAGATGATGGGTGTTGTTCACAGCAATTTTTGGGTTAATTCACCAAGATCTTGTGGCTTCAAGGACTCCTCCTCACTGTCCAAGTATTGTAATGCTATGTGTTAATGGTACTTTGTTAATGTTGTTTTGTGTATGTAATAAAGGCTGCTGTGGCCATACAAATTCCAAAGAACATAGGCCTCCGTGTTTTGGTGAGCAGCGTAATGGGTTTCATTACAGTGGGGATGGCATTGGTGTTGGGGATGCTCTCGACTCCCCATCAGGTAAACAACTTGACAATACCAGCGTCATGGGTTATTATGTAAAAGAGTGTTCTATTCTTTCTGAGTAATCTCTTTCATTATGTCCCAACAACAACCTATACAGTAGATTTTTGCACAACATTTTTAAACTATTATAACATTTGCAATCTGTTCAATATCAGAATGAGAAGTGGTAATTCAAAAAAAAAGTAACATGTCTAAAGTAATCAATGATTAAGGCTCTTCTGAGTTGAAACGCGTCAGATGTTTTACCATCCACTGCTACCTGTAACATGCTCTTTTAACTAAAATAAATAAAGGAATAATTTTTATACTTGCCTTCCTTCCTGAGATCGCTGGAGATTACTGTGTGTTTGAACGTGTATCCGCCAGGCCAGGGCGGCTCCGTGCGACGCTAAGGGGTGGGCTGAAACTTTTTTTTCTCTCATGTCAAAAGTAGCACTTCATTTCTCAAGACCATAAAATGAACCCCTTTAAATGGAATCTGTCAGCAGGTTTGTGCCATGTAATCCAAGAGCCGCATGATTTACAGGCTGAGTCTCTGATTCCATCGATGTATCACTTGCTGGTCTGCATGCTCTCATTTGGATACAATCACTGTTTTCTCTGCTGTAGATGTACCAGTGCTGTGAAGGCTGATCCCTGTATAATGCTGTCCTCATCACTGATTGGCAGCTTCAAGTGTAAACTATATATAGGCAAAAAGCTGCTAATCAGTGGTGGAGGTGGTGTTCCACAGATTAGTTGATTAGCTTGCACAAGACATCTAGTTCTGTAGTGATAATCTCATGCTGAGAAAACACTGATTTTATTGAAATAACAGCCCACAGTCAATTAAGTGTAATCAGAGTCTCTGCCCCTAAATCATGTTGCTCTCAGATTACATAGAAAAAAACCTGGGACAGATTCCCTTTAACATTGTCTTTACTAGTATTCTAAAATTATAGAAATAAATTAGAACCTGTCTGCTGATTCATGCTGCCCGAACTACAGGCATCATGAATCACAGAACAGCTCCAGTATCACCAACATTTTGCCTTACATTCAGTTGGACTCATAGTTCTCCCCAGAGCCACAGCTAGTTGTTCAGATCAAGGGGAGCAAAATATCTGAGTGGACCCCTAACCAGTAACACTGATTACAACTATTGTGGTGCAGTCTACAGTGGTGGCCAAAAGTTTTGGCACCCCTGCAATTCTGTCAGATAATACTCTGTTTCTTCCTGAAAATGATTGCAATCACAAATTATTTGCTATTTTTATCTTCATTTAATTTGCTTGCAAGGAAAAAACACAAAGAGAATGAAGCAAAAATCAAATCCTTGATCATTTCACACAAAACTCCAAAAATGGGCCAGACAAAAGTATTGGCACCCTCAGCCTAATACTGGGTTGCACAACCTTTAGCCAAAATAACTGCGAACAACCGCTTCCTGTAACCATCAATGAGTTTCTTACAATGCTCTGCTGGAATTGGACCATCCTTCTTTGGCAAACTGCTCCAGGTCCCTGATATTTGAAGGGTGCCTTCTCCAAACTGCCATTTTGAGATCTCTCCACAGGTGTTCTATGGGATTCAGGTCTGGACTCATTGCTGGCCACCTTAGAAGTCTCCAGTGCTTTCTCTCAAACCATTTTGTAGTGCTTTTGGAAGTGTGTTTTGGGTCATTGTCCTGCTGGAAGACCCATGACCTCTGAGGGAGACCCAGCTTTCTCACACTGGGCCCTACATTATGCTGCAAAATTTGTTGGTAGTCTTCAGACTTCATAATGCCATGCACACGGTCAAGCAGTCCAGTGCCAGAGGCAGCAAAGCAACCCCAAAACATCAGGGAACCTCCGCCATGTTTGACTGTAGGGACCATGTTCTTTTCTTTGAATGCCTCTTTTTTTTTCCTGTACACTCTATGTTTATGGTTTTTCCCAGAAAGCTCGACTTTTGTCTCATCTGACCAGAGAACATTCTTACAAAACGTTTTAGGCTTTCTCAGGTAAGTTTTGGCAAACTCCAGCCTGGCTTTTTTATGTCTCGGGGTAAGAAGTGGGGTCTTCCTGGGTATCCTACCATACAGTCCCTTTTCATTCAGACGCTGACGGATAGTAGGGGTAGACACTGTTGCACCCTCAGACTGCAGGGCAGCTTGAACTTGTTTGGATGTTGGTCGAGGTTCTTTGTCCACCATCAGCACAATCTTGCGCTGAAATCTGTTGTCAATTTTTCTTTTACTTCCACATCTAGGGAGGTTAGCCACAGTGCCATGGGCTTTAAACTTCTTGATGCACTGCGCACGGAAGACACAGGAACATTCAGGTCTTTGGAGATGGACTTGTAGCCTTGAGATTGCTCATGCTTCCTCACAATGTGGTTTCTCAAGTCCTCAGACAGTTCTTTGGTCTTCTTTCTTTTCTCCATCGTCAATGTGGTACACACAAGGACACAGGACAGAGGTTGAGTCAACTTTATTCCATGTTATCTGGCTGCAAGTGTCATTTAGTTATTGCCAACACCTGTTAGGTGCCACAGGTGAGTTACAGGTGCTGGTGATTACACGAATTAGAGAAGCATCACATGATTTTTCAAACAGTGCCAATACTTTTGTCCACCCCCTTTTTTAGGTTTGGTGTGGAATTATATCCAATTTGGCTTTAGGTCAATTCTTTTTGTGTTTTTTCATTGAAGACAAATTAAATGAAGATAATAATACCAAAGAATTTGTGTTTGCAATCATTTTCAGGAAGAAACTGAGTATTATCTGACAGAATTGCAGGAGTGCCAATA
This sequence comes from Oophaga sylvatica, assembly GCA_033576555.1. NCBI lineage: Eukaryota > Metazoa > Chordata > Amphibia > Anura > Dendrobatidae > Oophaga > Oophaga sylvatica. The sequence goes on along the minus strand of JARQOD010000001.1, from coordinate 591,282,699 downwards.
CTTTTGGCCACCACTGTAATTGTGGGTACAGGGGAATCTCATTAGATGACCAGACTGTTAGGGAAAATAATTCTACACAAAGACCAACCGATATTACTGCCATGAGGGGACAATATAATGGTAAATATTAGTCCTGCAGAACAATATAAGAGATTACAGTACAGTTATAGATAGTCACTTTTGGGTAAATGTTTCTTCTGATGTAGTCACTCACTTTTCCCACATTTTCCATCTGGCTCAGACCGATATGAAAACTTCTTCCAGCCAGGACTCTTCTGCAAAGATTACAACAAAGACACATTTAACTTCTCACATTTCCTACAACGTCCATATCTATTCCCAACCTGAACAAGTAAAGATGTATATCTTTGTACCGTGTTAGCCAGTAGAAAAATATTTAGAGTTGAGAGTCCTCAGTGGTTGATACCTTTTAATGGCTAACTGAAAAGATGGTAACAAATTGCAAGCTTTCGAGACTACTCAGGTCTCTTATCAGGCTAAACTAATACAAAATCTGAAGAATCACATATTTATACACCACACAGCACAGAAAGGCGCCTTAGAAAGACCTTTTTAAATCAGGGCTACCATCCAAGAACAATTGAAAACCAAATTACAAGAGCCACCAGAATATCAAGGAATCACCTGCTACATTACAAAACTAAAGAAGAAAATAACCGGGTGCCTCTAGTGGTCACCTACAATCCAAATCTGGAGGTGCTAAGGGGAGCTGCACGGAAACTACAACCTTTACTACAAAAAGATGCCCAATTACAATCCATATTTCCAGACCCCCCCACTACTGTGTTTTAGGCAGCCCCCAAATCTAAGAAGCATCATTGTCAGAAGTTACCTGTCCTCCCCAACAGCTACAGGAACCTTTCCTTGCAACCAGAAGAAATGCAAAACCTGTCCATTTATAATGACCACGGACAAGATAAAGATCCCCAACTCCCATCGGGACTACAAGATACCAGGTACTTTCAGCTGCATCACATCTAATGTGGTGTACCTAATTATATGTACTAAATGTCCAACTGGGGGTCTGTATGTGGGAGAGACCGGGCAAAAACTGAGAACAAGGATGAATTCTCATCACCACACAATAAGAGAAAAAAGAATGGATCTACCTGTGGCAAAACATTTTTCTTCCCCTGGTCATAGCATGTGGGATATGAAATTACTTGTATTGAAAGGTAGCTTCACATCTCAGAGACATAGAAGAATTTGCAAATACAAACTGATGGTGACCTTTGACACTCTTAATGCTGGAATGAACCTGTCACACGGATTTATGACGTTTTACATCAATTAAGGAATTTACTCCAAAGACCCTGTGAAAAATCACAAAACATTAGCAGACCTGTTATGATTTGGTAGCTGAGGAGAGCAGGCAAAAAAGCAATACACCAGAGAGGTTGGAATCTACTGGATTGCAGTACCCTGACTAACCACCACAACTAAAGGCAGCCGTGGAGCGTACCTACGTTGGTCCTAGACGCCTCGTCACAGCCTGAGAAGCTAACTACACCTAAAGATAGAAAGAGGAAAACTATCTGCCCCGGAGCAGATCCCCAAAGAACATAGGAAGCCCCCAAACATGTAATGGCGGTTAGACAAGAGGAAATACAGACACAGACAAAATAGTATGAGCAAACGTTGGGGCCCAATCTTCCTAGAAAGAAAAGGATAGTAAGGACACTTACTGCAATCCAAAAAAACCCTAAAAAAATACCAACTCACTAATTGCAAAAACACCTGAGATCACACGACCTCTACCACCTAAATTAGTTCTCTGGTGTAACAAAACTAAGCAGCAGCCACTGAAAAAACTGGAAAAGGCAAATGAACAAATAACAGTGGCTCCAGAGGAACCGAGAGGAGCACAAGCCCCTGGAGGGGACCTGGCTGACCTCCACAGAAGTGCAGGGAACAATGCAAAAAGCAAGCACAAAAATAAAAGCAGAAAATATCTTATCTGATAGCAGAAGATGCAGGCAAGACTCAGCAAGCTTCAAAGTGAACCAGGAACCACAGTTGAGACAAGAACAATTGATCACCGGCAACCATGATGGGAGGGAACCTCCCTTATATAAGACCAGTCTGTAACTCCTGATTCCCAATCCTCATTGAATGGTTCAGTACTGTTTGTAACCACCAGAGGGAGCTTCTGCTCAGAATTCATTTCTAACACATTCACAACACAGACCCCAATCAGAGGGCAATAAAACTTTCACACTCCTTATCTATGAACTGTTCCAATATTTATGTTCATCTCTATCTCCCATAATGACAGTTCTGCTTTACGTCACTTGTCTTACCTATTGCATTTTTTCTGTGCTGTGTGGTGTATAAATATGTGATTCTTCAGATTTTGTATTAGTTTAGCCTGATGAAGAGACCTGAGTAGTCTCGAAAGCTTGCAATTTGTTACCATCTTTTCAGTTAGCCATTAAAAGGTATTAACCACTGAGGACTCTCAACTTTAATATTTTTCAACCTGAACAACCAACTCATCCTACTGATAATCCACTGCTGAGCAGCTGCTGCTATATGGGTCCCTATTAGTGATGAGCGAACGTGCTCGGTAATGCTCGTTACTCGCCTGAGCATTGCTGTACTCTCGGTACTCGGCGAGCACAGAGCATTTCCGGGATTGCTCGGCGGGAGTTTTGGTGCACGCCCTGCATTTTTGGCACTCTTTCTCACCACACATCTAGATAAGTTCCTTGGGTGGTCTAGTTTCCAAAATGGGGTCACTTGTGGGGTTTCCACTGTTTAGGCACATCAGGGGCTCTCCAAACGTGACATGACACCCGCAGACTATTCCATCAAAGTCTGCAATGCAAAACGTCACTACTTCCTCCTGAGCCCCGACGTGTGCCCATACAGTAGTTTTCTCCCACATATAGGGTATCAGCATACTCAGGACAAATTGAACAACAACTTTTGGTGTCCAATTTCTCCTGTTCTCCTGGGGAAAATAAAAAACTGGGGACTGAAAGATCATGTTTGTGGAAAAAAAAAGATTTTTTTATTTTCACGCCAAGGCGTTATAAATTTCTGTGAAGCACTTGGGGGCTCAAAGTGCTCACAACACATCTAAATAAGTTCCTTTGGGGATCTAGTTTCCAAAATGGTGTCACTTGTGGGGGGTTTCCACTGTTTAGGCACATCAGGCGCTCTCCAAATGCGACGTTACACTCGCAGACCATTCCATCAATGTCTGCATTACAAAACGTCACTACTTCTATTCCGAGCCTAGACATGTGCCCACACAGCAGTTTTCTCCCACATATGGGGTACCATCATACTCAGAACAAATTGGACAACAACTTTTGGGGTCCAATTTCTCCTGTTACCCTTGGGAAAATAAAAAATTGGTGACTATTTTTCGCATAAAAATGATCTTTTAAAGGATTTTTAATTTGCACGCCAGGCTTTATAAACTTGTGTGAAGCACTTGGCTGTTAAAATTGCTCACCACAGATCTAGATAAGTTCCGTAGGGGTCTAGTTTCCAAAATGGGGTCACTTGTGGGGGGTTTCCACTGTTTAGGCACTTCAGGGGCTCTGCAAACTGAACATGACACCCATCAAAGTCTGCATTCCAAAGCGTCATTACTTCCTTTCCGAGCACTGCCGTGCACCCAAACAGTATTTCCCCCCACATATGGGGTATCAGCGTACTCAGGACAAATTGGACAACAACTTTCGGAGTCCAATTTCCTAGGGAAAAATCAAAAATTGGGGACTAAAAATTCATTTTTTTTTTTTTTTTCACACCCAGGCATTATAAACTTTAGTGAAATACTTGGGGGTTCAAAGTGCTCACAACAGATCTAGATAAGTTACTTAGGGGGTCTAGTTTCCAAAATGGTGTCACTTGTGGGGGTGTTTCCACTGTTTAGGCACATCAGGGGCTCTCCAAACGCGACATGACACCCGCAGACCATTCTATCAATGTCTGCATTACAAAACGTCACTACTTCTATTCCGCGCCCCGACATGTGCCCACACAGCAGTTTTCTCCCACATAAGGGGAATCAGAATACTCAGGACAAATTGGACAACAACTTTTGGGGTCCAATTTCTCCTGTTAGGGAAAATAAAAAATTGGTGACTAAAAGATTTTTTTGGGGAAAAAAAAATAGGATTTTTAATTTTCATGCCAGGCTTTATAAACTTGTGCGAAGCATTTGGGGGTTTAAAGTGCTCACCACAGATCTAGATAATTTCCTTAGGGGGTCTAGTTTCCAAAATGGGGTAACTTGTGGGGGGTTTCCACTGTTTAGGCACATCAGGGGCTCTGCAAACTGAACATGACACCCATCAAAGTATGCATTCCAAAACGTCATTACTTCCTTTCCTAGCCCTGCCGTGCACTCATACAGTATTTCACCCCCCACATATGGGGTATCAGCATACTCAGGACAGATTGGACAATAACTTTTGGGGTCCAATTTTCTTGGGAAAAATCAAAAATTGGGGACTAAAAAATCATTTTTGTGGAATTTTTTTTTCACACCCAGGCATTATAAACTTTAGTGAATTACTTGGAGGTTCAAAGTGGTCACAACAGATCTAGATAAGTTCGTTAGGGGGCCTAGTTTCCAAAATGGTGTCACTTGTGGGGATTTCCACCGTTTAGGCACATCAGGGGCTCTCCAAACGCGACATGGCGTCCAGCCAATTCTGTGTTGAAAAAGTCAAACGGCCCTCCTTTCCTTTCGAGCTCTGCCATGCACCCAAACAGTGGTTTACCCCCACATATGGGGTATCCGCTAACTCAGGACAAATTATACAATAACATTTGTGGTCCAATTTCTCCTGTTTGCCTTGGGAAAATAAGAAATTGGTGACTAAAAGATTTTTTTTGAGTTAAAAAAAAGGATTTTTTATTTTCATGCCCGGGCATTATAAACTTGTGTGAAGCACTTGGGGTTCAAAGTGCTCACCATAGATCTAGATAAGTTCCTTAATGGGTCTAGTTTCCAAAATGGGGTCACTTGTGGGGTTTTCCACTGTTTAGGCACATCAGGGGCTCTACAGACTGATCATGACATCCATCATAGTCTGCATTCCAAAACGTCATTACTTCCTTTCCTAGCCCTGCCGTGCAACCAAACAGTTTTCCCCCTCACATATGGGGTATCAGCGTACTCAGGACAAATTGTACAATAACTTTTGGGGTCCAATTTCCTTGGGAAAAATCAAAAATTGGGGACTAAAAAATCATTTTTGTGGATTTTTTTTTTCACACCCAGGCATTATAAACTTTAGTGAAATAACTGGGGGCTCAAAGTGTCCACAACAGATCTAGATAAGTTCGATAGGGGGTCTAGTTTCCAAAATGGTGTCACTTGTGGGGAGTTTCCACTGTTTAAGCACATTAGGGGCTCTCCAAACGCGACATGGCATCCAGCCAATTCAGCGTTGAAAAAGTCAAACGACGCTCCTTCCCTTTTGAGCTCTGCCATGCACCCAAACAGTGGTTTACCCCCACATATGGGGTATCAGCGTACTCAGGACAAATTGTACAATAAAATTTGTGGTCCAATTTCTCCTCTTACCCTTGGGAAAATAAGAAATTGGTGACTAAAAGATTTTTTTTGTGTGAAAAAATAGGATTTTTTATTTTCATGCCCGGGCATTATAAACTTGTCTGAAGCACTTGGGGGTTCAAAGTGCTCACCATAAATCTAGATAAGTTCCTTAAGGGGTCTAGTTTACAAAATGGGGTCAATTGTTGGGGGTTTCCACTGTTTAGGCACATCAGGGGCTCTACAGACTGAACATGACACCCATCAAAGTCTGCATTCCAAAATGTCACTACTTCCTTTTCGAGCCCTGCCGTGCGCCCAAACAGTTTTCCCCCCACATATGGGGTATCAGCGTACTCGTGACAAATTGGAAAACAACTTTTGGGGTCCAATTTCCTTGGGAAAAATCAAAAATTGGGGACTAAAAAATAATTTTCGTGGAAATTGTTTTCTTCCACACCCAGGCATGATAAATTTTAGTGAAACACTTGGGGTTCAAAGTGCTCACAACAGATCTATATAAGTTCCTTAGGGGGTCTAGGTTCCAAAATGGTATCACTTGTGGAGGGTTTCCACTGTTTAGGCATATCAGGGGCTGTCCAAACGTGACATGGCATCCAATCTCAATTCCAGCCAATTTTGGTTTGAAAAAGTCAAACGGCGCTCCTTCCATTCCGAGCCCTGCCGTGCGCCCAGACCCACATATGGGGCATCAGCGTACTCAGGAAAAATTGCACTACAAATTTATCTGTCCATTTTCTCCTTTTACCCTTGTTAAAATAAAATAACTGTTTGTAAAAGATCATTTTTGTAACTAAAAATTTAAATGTTAATTTTTTCCTTCCACGTTGCTTCAGCTCCTGTGAAGCACCTGAAGGGTTAATAAACTTCTTGCATGTGGTTTTGAGTACCTTAAGGGGTGCAGTTTTTAGAATGGTGTCACTTTTAGGCATTTTCTGCCATATAGACCCCTCAAAGGGACTTCAAATGTGAGGTGGTCCCTAAAAAAATGGTTTTGTACATTTTGTTGTAAAAATGAGAAATCGCTGGTCAAATTTTAACCCTTATAACTTTCTAACAAAAAAATTTTGGTTCCAAAATTGTGCTGATGTAAAGTAGACATGTGGAAAATGTTATTTAGCAACTATTTTGTGTGACATATTTCTCTGTTTTAAGGGAATAAAAATTCAAAGTTTGAAAATTGCAAAATTTAAAAAAATTTTCACCATATTTCCATTTTTTTCATAAATAAACGCAATTATAGCAAAGAAATTTACCACTATCATGAAGTACAATATGTCACGAGAAAACTAACTCAGAATCGCAAAGATCCATTGAAGCGTTCCAGAGTTATAACCTCATAAAGAGACAGTGGTCAGAATTGTAAAAATTGGCCCGGTCATTAACGTGCAAGTCACCCTTGGGGGTTAAGGGGTTGAGGGCATAAAAATTAAAAGTTAGAAAATTGCGAAATTTTTTACATTTTCTCCAAATTTCAGTTTTTTTTACAAATATACGCAAGTCATATCAAAGAAATTTTGCTGCTATCATAAAGTACAATATGTCACGAGAAAAGAATCTCAGAATCAGTGGGATTCGTTGAAGCGTTCCAGAGTTATTACTTTACAAAAGGGACAGTGGTCAGAATTGTAAAAATTGGCTGGGTCAGAAATGTGAAAACATGCTGGGTCGCGAATGGGTTAAACTGGGAAGACCTTTTTCGGAGTTCATCCTCCACATTGTTTGTCAGCCCATACATTTACTGTATGGGCATTACAAGTATAGGAGACCCGTTCCTTTGTAATGGGAACAGATTTTTAGGAGAACTTCCTCCAAGTCTCTTCCAAGTGGTATTTGGGTACGTCCAAATATGAGGCAGGCCTTGCATTCACTGCATAGGCAAACAGTCTTGGAGACCCACTTCCTAATAATGTGAACTTTGCTGGTTGTTCATCCTCAACACTGCAATGCTCCACTGCTGGGTCTTTAGCCTCAACACCGCAATTGTCCACTGCAGTCTTTAGCATCATCACTGCAATTGTCCACCGCTGGGTCTTTAGCCTCAACACTGCAATTGTCCATTTCAGAGTCTTTAGCCTCAACACTGCAATTGTGCACTGCAGGTTCTTTTGGCTCAACAATGAAATGCTACCATAAAGGTTCTTCAGCCTCAACACTGCAATGCTACACTGCTGGGTCTTAGCACAAACTGCATTGTCACCCTGGTCTTTAGCCTCAACACTGCAATTGTCCACTTCAGGGTCTTTAGCCTCAACACTGCAATTGTCCACTGCAGGTTCTTTTGGCTCAACAATGAAATGCTACCATACAGGTTCTTCAGCCTCAACACTGCAATGCTACACTGCTGGGTCTTTAGCATCTACACTGCAATTGTCTACCACTGGGTCTTTAGCCTTAATACTGCAATTGTCCACTTCAGGGTCTTTAGCCTCAACACTGCAATTGTACAATGCAGGTTCCTCAGGCTCAATAATTCACTGCGTAGCCAAACAATACGGGAGTACCAAATTAATAGGAACAATGCTTTCATGTGGCCATCTAGTACGTGGGTTCAAAAGCTTATTGGGGTGCGTGTTACTTTGGTGCAGGACAGGACTTGCATTCAATGCCTAGGCTAACAGTATGACAGTACAAAATGGAAAAAATGGGAACTTTGGTTTCATGTTGCCATCCAGGACGTCTGTTCCAAGTGTTATTGTGGTGTTGTTATTTTGGTACAGGGCAGGCCTTGCATTCAATGCATAGTCAAACATTATGGGAGTACCAAGTTAATAATATGAACTTGATTTTCATGTGACCATCCAGTACGTGGGTTCAAAGGCTTATTGGGGTGCGTGTTACTTATATTTTGACACCCTGTATAAGTATAAATATACTCAAATGGGGCTCACAATCTAAATTCCCTATGGTTTTGGAGGAAACCGGAGGACCCAGAGGACACCAACGCAAACACAGGGAGAACATACAAACATACAAACTCCTTGAAGATGTTGTCCCTGTGTCCTTGGTGGGATTTGAATCCAGGACCCAAGCGCTGCAAAGCTACAGAGCTAACCACTGAGCCATCGTGCAGCACTTTTCATCCATATTCACCAATGAACTGACTGTTCCAGGAATCATTCAACAAGGCAAAACTCAAAGTTCACGATTTGGTTTAACTAGTTTAATACAAAAATAAGTACACCTGAGTCTGAGCTAATTAAACATTGACAAATCCCTCTGCCAGGTGGCATTCATTTATACTGAGAGAACTGAGCTCAGTAATTGACAGACCACGGTATCTTATATTCTTAGACTTTCTTGTAACTGGGGTGCTGCCACGGGATTGGAGGATGGCTGATGTGGTTTTGATATTTAAGAAAGATAAGAAGGTGAACTTACCGTACAGTAAGTCTACCATCTGTAGTGTGCAAAGTTTTTGAGGGCATTATAAGACTTGCAGAAATATATTGCAGAGAATCTATTTACGGTATATAATTGCCTTGTAATGCTTTCATTTCCTGTTCTGTCCAGATGTCACCGTATGCCAGAATTCCAAGTGGACGAAAGTACATCGACCACCACATTGGGACACCCAAGTGATGGGTGTCTCAATATGGAAACTGCTGCTGGTACCAAACTATTGCGCGATACCACCAGCGGAACACCATCGCACCACACACACACTCACTCTCTATGCAGTACATCACACACTCACACACTCACACACTCATGCAGCATCTTGCACGATACCAACAGTGGAACTCCGTCGCACTGAGCCTGCGTGAATTCAGCACAGGTCCAGTGAATCATTCGGCTTATCCTGGTGGCAGATGCACGACGTGTCTACAGGCAGAGGAAGCCGGTCACATTAAAGGGGTTTTCCCATGAACTAAAGTTTATTTTAAAAATTGTCTGTGTCTGACCATGTACGGAGCATACCACATCTCTTGGGCAGGGGAGGAAGCAAAAGATAATACTGACATTACAGCAGAGGATAACATAGGATTCATTTTGTGAGGTAAAATATTTCACTGACTGTTTTTAAACAATATTTTACCTCACAAAATGTATCCTCTGTGGTCTTCTGCTGTAATGTCAGTTTTGTGTTTTGCTTCCTCCCCTGCCCAGGAGCTGTGGTATGTTCTGTACATGGTCAGACACAAGGGTGAGAGAGACAGAGCACAGGGGGAGACAAATCAAATGGGATAGCACATGAGGGGAGAACACAGCACAGGAAGGAGAGAGACATCAGACAAGGGCACATGGGGTAGACAGGTCAAAGAAGAGAGCACAGACGGGAGAAGTCAGCACATGGGGAAAGAGAGAGTGGATAGATGGGTGAGCACATGGGGAGAGATTCTCAACACTGCAAAGTCTGCCCCGATCGTGACATTACCGCCCTCCTGATGCGATAGCATCGGGCCTTCATCTAGAAATATAAAAACTGACAACAAGCATGGATTCATGAAGGATAAGTTATGTCTAACTAGCATGTGTTTTTATGAGGAGGTAAGTGCAAGTATGGATGCTGTTAATGCAGCTGATATGATTTATCTGGACTTTGCAAAAGTGTTTGATACTGTACCACATAACAGCCTTATACTGAAGCTACAGAAGCAAGGATTGGGGAAAACGATATGCAGATTAGTAAGGAACTGGTTAAAAGATAGGAAACAAAGAGTCATCATAAATGGTGATTGACAGTAAAGTGTCAGTCTTTTCTGATGACATCACACTATGTAGGATATTAAAATCTGACCTTGACATGACAATATTGCAAAACAATCTGGATAAGATGACTGAATGGGCAAACACTTGGCAAATAAGGCTTAATGTAGAGAACTGCACCTAGGATGGAGCAATACTATTGCTGCATATACATTAAATGGGAGTATACTGGGGACTACAGAATGCTAGAAGGACTTTGGTATTCTGGGTAGTGTTGAGCGATACTGCTCGATATCTAAAAATATCGGATCGAAATGGTATCACCGATATCACTAAATATCGTCGATATCCGATTCCGATACCGGAAGTCCAATGTAAGTCTATGGGAACAAAATATCGCAACAAAAAAAAACCTTTCTGTCGTTATAATCACAAAATATACACACATAGAATACATATATATATATATACATGTCATTGTGACATATATATATATACATATATTTATAGTTTATACACTTCTACATAGTAAAATAGACTCTGATTCAATTGCCGGGTAAAGCCGTGACTTACCCCATAGAAGTCGACGGGCTCGGTGCCGAGTACCCCCAAAACCTCTGGCTCTGTGCGACTCAACTTGGGCGTCACGAACAGGATTCTGTAGCTCGATATAAGCGAGTCCTGTGTGCCTGAATTGAACTGGTTTTGTGCTTGAGAATTGCTAAAATCATCAGAGAATGTATTTGCCATTTTTCCGCCATATCTGCGTCACGACGAGGCACTGGTGAAGAAGAAGGGGTGCTCTTCGTGGGTGTACACTCACTCAGTGGCGCGAAAACGATGGCCGACCACTCTAAATGGTACTGCAATGTAAGATCGTGCCCCACAGCTCTTGAGTTCCGCCTCCTCATCCTCCTCAGTGTGCGGAAACTAACATGAAGGTCCCGCCTCACTACAAAAGAGGGGCCCTCTCCAGATGCTAATGACACATGTGACTTGGCAGAGATGGCTAATGGACACGAGCAGAAGTGTGAAGGGATGGAGCAGTCAGAGCTCTCCCCCCACGGAAGCGACCCGATCGCCACGGAACCACCGTTGGGCACCCGGCCTGTAAGCCCTCCTACGCTGCAAGAAGCGGAGGATACCCTAAGAGGCCTGGCCCGGCACCGGGAGGAGGTCGCCAGGATGGAAGCCAGCTGGCGTGCCCTAAAACTAAACTTGGAGCGGCGCCAATCCCTCTTACCTGAAGTGTCTGTACCGGAAGGTGAGGCACCCGTTCTAGTAGAGGAGTCCGTGCAGGCATCCCAGCCCTTGCAATGTGATCCGGTTGACGTTGTCGCAGTGGAGGCACCCGTTCCTGCAAAAAACTCTGCACCGGCAGCACCCCAGATCCCGCTGTCTGCCCCCGTCGCTGAGACAGAAGAAGCGACACCCGTCCTCATGGAGGAGGCCGCGCGGGCACCAGAGGTATACCTGTCTGTACCGGAGCCCCGACTGTCATCTGTTCCAGAGCCGGCTGCTTCCGCCACAGGTGAGCGCCGCCAGGACTGGGGGGCGCCAGGAGAGCTGCCGCAAACCGGACATGGTAAGCTGGCATTTGATGGTGGAGACATGGAGCAGCTGGTGGAGGAGAATTACAACCGGCGTCAGGAGGAAGAGTGGAGACGTTGGGAGTGGGAAGCAGAGCGACAAAGGGAGCAGCGAGAATCCCAAAAGCTTCGGCAACGTCACCTGGAGAAGGACCGGGCAGATAAGGACCGGATGAGAAAAGATAAAGGAACCCTGTGGGAGCCGCGGCGTAAGGGTGCAGTACGGAGCTTTACATTGAAAGGTGGATGGGGCTTCATCCAGGAGCCTGGACTTTATTTAGAAGTTTTTGTAACCCGGCGGGACGTGGAGGCTCACCTCCCAGAAGGACACCCGGGGAGGGACCTGTTGCCAGGAGACTTGGTAACTTACACCCGACACTGGGGTTACAATGGATGGTACGCCCTAAATGTCACCAGGTGCGACCCCTACTCCCCAGAGTGTCAGGAACCTGTGAGACCCTCGGAGCCTTCAGCCTCCCACATCCAGGCCTCTGCACAAGTGCCCACCCCACGCCGTAAATCTCCCCAGCCTCCCTCAGTGGTCTCCTCAGCAGCCCCAGCTATGGACATGATAACTATAGCTGGCCCGTACCCGGCGCCTGTTAGGCCCCCTGGGGTTCGTTCAGTCCGTGACATAGGGCTCCAGACCCGGAGGGAGATGAAAGAGGTGGCCACACAGACACAGATAGCGGGTCACGACTTGACTGTACAGGCCACACGACATTATCAGGTCCTGGTGGTCCTTGGTGTCTCGGATGTTTGGCAAGCATCAGAAGAGTACCAGGTGGTACCTGGAACACCCCTGCCAAAGAATTATAAATAACCCGGACAGGGTCCCTGTATGTAAATAGTTAAATTGTTGATGTACCCGGACGGGTGAATGTTCATAAAAAAATTTTTTTAATTTAATAAAAAACACAACACAGTTTTCATTACTTTTATTACAGTCTCATCCTGCGACGCCATCGATCTCCTGTAAAAAAATGAAAAAAAAAAACCAGCAGTATACCACCTGTCCGACGCAGTCCATAGTAACGAGTGTCCCACGACGATCCAGCTCTGCTACATCAGAATGACATCAGAGGCAGGCAGGCAGGCAGAGCCTGTCATCTCGGGCAGCACAGCTGATTACCTGCTTCCCGGCGGTGACGTCATCGGACTGGTTTACGGCCGGGATTACCCTGCAGTCACTGCAGTTATCGCGAAAAACTGCATGTGACCGCCAGGGAGAAGATAATGGCGGCCATCAAGCAGTCCAGGACGTGACCGCCGGAGATCTTCTGCCAGGTAAGTGCCGCTGACTCCTGACAGACCCGACCGACGGACACTCACAGTGACAGTGACAAATCCGATTCCGGTATCCGATATGACGAAAATATCGGTACTCGGAATCGAAAGCCCGATACAGCTAATATCGGCCGATACCCGATATTTGCAGTATCGTATCGCTCAACACTAATTCTGGGTACAAGAAAGCTAAACAGCAGTACTCAATGTCAAGCAGCAGTTAATCATAGAATCACAGAATGGTAGAGTTGGAAGGGACCTCCTGGGCCATCTGGTCCAACCCCCTGCTCAAAGCAGGATTCACTAAATCATCCCAGACAGATATCGGTCCAGCCTCTGTTTTAAGACTTCCATTGAAGGAGAACTCACCACCTCTCGTGGCAGCCTGTTCCACTCACTGATCACCCTAACTGTCAAAGAGTTTTTTCTAATATCTAATCTGTGTCTCCTCCCATTCAGTTTCATCCATTGCTTCTAGTCTTTCCTTGTGCAAATGAGAATAAAGATGATCCTTCTACAATGTGACAGCCCTTGAGATATTTGTAGACAGCTATTAAGTCTCCTCTCAGTCTTCTCTTTTGCAAGCTGGTTTGCAGACCGGTCACCATTCTGGTCGCTCTTCTCTGAACTTGCTCCAGTTTGTTAATGTCATTTTTAAAATTGGTGCCCAAAACTGGACACAGTATTCCAGATGAGGTCTAACCAAAGAGGAGTAGAGGGCAATAATGACTTCACGTGATCTAGACTGTATGCTTCTGTTAATACATCCCAGAATTGCATTTGCCTTTTTTGCTGCTGCATCACACTGTTGGCTCATGTGCAGTCCGTGATCTATTAATAAACCCAAGTCTTTTTCACATGTGCTGTTGCTTAGCCCTATTCCTCCCATTCTGTATATGCTTTTTTCAATTTTATTACCAAGATGTAGTACTTTGCATTTTTCCCTGTTAAAAACCATTCTGTTAGTTACTGCCCACTGCTCCAGTTTATTTATATCTTTTTGAATCCTCTTTGCAAAAGCAAACAAGATTTTAGGGTGTATAAAAAGATAGATAAAATCCTAATACATTGTTACTACTTTACAAATGACTTGTGAATATGGGATCCAGTTTTGGGCTCCACATTTTAAAAAGAACTTTCAGAAGTTAGAATCAATTCAAAGATGGGCAACTAGATTATTACAGGGGATGGAATAATATGAGAGGTTGGGAAATTTGGGCATGTTTAGCTTAGAAAAAAGACGCCTCAGAGGAGATCTCAGTTACATGTATAAATACATGTGTTGTCAGTACAAAACACTGGCACATGACTTATTCCTTCCAAAAACCATACTTAGCAAAAGGGGACACTTGTTATGGGTGGAAGAAAGGCGATTCCGGCAGTTAAGTAGGAAAGGGTTCTTTACAGTTAGAGCAGTCAGGTAGTAATGGCACACACTATAAATGCTTTTAAAAAAGGGCTGAGTGATTTCCACAATATACATAACTATGTGGGTTATAGTTAATTAACCCCTTACTGTCCATTGACGTGCACAGTCTGTCATGGCCGGGTGCCAGTTCCGGCACCAGGACGGACTGTGCACGTCATGCCTTTGAACTACCACTGCGTGTAAACACGCAGTGGTAGTTCAGTGCCGACTGTCTATGACAGCTGACAGGCACGGCAAGCGGTGTGGGAACCTTTGCAGTAGGTCCCCGCACCTACAGTGCTGTGACTGACCAAACACAGCAGTGATCAGGCAGAAGAGGCTGAAATTTCAGCATCTCCAGCGCGATCAGTGCAAGGAGCTCAGCGCTGCAGTGGCCGAGCTACCTGCACTGACAGCCGAGAGAGGCGTCCGCGCCGCCCCTGGCTGTTAACCCCCTGACTGCTGCGATCAAGCACGATCGCAGTGTTCAGGTGGAGAGGCAGAGGGTTGGGAGCTCCCTCTGCCTCAGATCGGCGCCCCGCAATGTAATTGCAGGGCCCGATCTCTGCCTTGATGACCAGGGGGTTGTCATGACAACCTCAGGGTCTCTAGCTACAGAAAGCCGCTGTAACCATTGTCACAACATGGTCACAGAAGCTTTCTCCATTGGTATAATGTATTGCAATGCTGGAGCATTGCAATATATTATACCTGTAACAAAAGTAAAAAAGTGAAAGTCCCTTTAATGGACAAGGTAAAAAAAACATTTTTTTAAAAATTAGTAAAAAAAATATTAAAAAATAATAAAAAAAATTCCCTAAAAATACACATTTTTATGTAAAAAAAAAAACATATTTGGTATCACTGCGTCCGTAAAAATCCCATATATAAAAGCATAACCTTAGTTAACCCCTTCAGTGAAAGCCGTAAAAAAAAAACACAAAAAGTAGTAAATTATATTTTTCCAAGCTTTATCATCATACGCTTGGAAAAAGTGCAATAACACGCGATCAAAAAGACAAATATAAATAAACATGGTACTGCTAAAAACGTCATCTTGTCCTGCAAAAAACAAGCCACCAAACAGCATCATCAGCGAAAAAATAAAAAAATTATAGGTCGCAAAATAAAGTGATGCAAAAATAATTATTTTTTCTTTAAAAGTTTTTATTGTGTAAAAAACGCCAAAACATAAAAACAGATATAAATGAGATATCATTGTAATCGTAATGACCTGAAAAATAAAGCTGCTTTATCAATTTTACCACACGCGGAAAGGAGAAAAAAAAAAAAAACAATTCCTGAATTGCTGGTTTTTGTTAATTCTGCCTCCACAAAAATCGGAATAAGAAGCGATCAAACAACGTTATGTGCTCTAAAATGGTACCAATAAAAACGTCAGCTCGTCCTGCAAAAAACAAGCCCACACATGACTCTGTCGGACGAAATGTTGAAAAATTATATCTCTCAAAATACGGCGATGCAAAAATTTCTTACAAAAAATTCTTCCAAAAAAAGCATCTTTTAGAGTGTGACAGAAGCTAAACATGAAAAAAGGATGTAAATCTGGTATCGCTGTAATCACACCGACCCGAAGAATAAAGTCGCCTAATCACTAATACTGCATGAGGAATGGTGTAAAAAAGAAAACCAATTCTTCACCTTTTGTGGATTTATTCATTCTGTCTCCCAAAGATCGCAGTAAGGCGATAACAGTGGTTCCCCCCCACATATGGGGTATCAGCGTACTCAGCACAAATTGCACATCAACTTTTGGGGTCCAAATTCTCCTGTTACCCTTATAAAAGTAAAAATTTGGGGGCAAAAAGATCATTTTTGTGGAAAAAAATATGATTTTTTTATTTTCACGGCTCTATGTTATAAACTTCTGTGAAGCACTTGGGGGTTCAAAGTGCTCACCACACATTTAGATAAGTTCCTTGGGGGGTCTAGTTTCCAAAATGGGGTCACTTTTTGGGGGTTTCTACTGTTTAGTCACATCAGAAGCTCTCCAAACGTGACATGATGCCAGAAGAACATTCCATCAAAGTCTGCATCCGAAAACGGCGCTCCTTCCCTTCCAAGCTCTGCCATGCTCCCAAATAGTTGTTTACCCCCACATATGGGGTATCAGCGTACTTAGGACAAATTGCACAATAACTTTTGGGGTCCTGTTACCCTTTGGAAAATAAAAATTGGGGTGAAAAGATCATTTTTGTGGAAAAGATATGATTTTTTAATTTTATGGCTCTACGTTATAACCTTGTGTGAAGCCCTTTGGGGTTCAAATTGCTCACCACACATCTGGATAAGTTCCTTGGGGGGGTCTAGTTTCCAAAATGGGGTCACTTGTGGGGGGTTTCTACTGTTTAAGGCACATCAGGGACTCTCCAAATGCGACATGGCTTCCAATCTCAATTCCAGCCAAAAAAGTCAAATGATGCTGCTTCCCTTCCGAGCTCTGCCATGCGCCCAAATAGTGGTTTACCCACACATATGGGGTATCAGCATACACAGGACAAATTGCACAATAACTTTTGTGGTCCTTTTATTCTTTGGAAAATAAAAATTGGGGGTGAAAAGATCATTTTTGTGGAAAAAAATATGATTTTTTAATTTGAAGGCTCTACGTTATAACCTTCTGTGAAGCCCTTAGGGGTTCAAAGTGCTCACCACACATTTAGATAAGTTCCTTTGGGGGTCTAGTTTCCAAAATTGGGTCACTTATCAGGGGTTTCCATTGTTTAGGTACATCAGGGCTCTTCAAAAGCGACATGGTGTCCGCTCTCGATTCCAGCCAATTTGACATTCAAAATCTCAAATGATACTCCTTCCCTTCTGAGCACTACGGTGCGCCTAAAGATTGGTCTTCCTCCACACATGGGGTATTGGTGTACTCAGGAGAAATTGTACAACAAATATTGTGGTTCATTTTCTCCTGATATCCTTGACAAAATTAAAAAAATTGTGTTGAAAGAAAAATTTTGGGGAAAAAAAGTTAAATGTTCATTTTTTCCTTCCACATTGCCTCAATTCTTGTGAAGTACCTAAAGGGTTAATAAACTTCTTGAATGTGGTTTTGAACACCTTGAGGGGTGCAGTTTTTTATAATGGTGTCTTTTTAGGTTATTTTCTGTCATATTGACCCTTCGAAGTCACTTCAAATGTGAGGTGGTCCCTAAAAAAAATGGTTTTGTAAATTTTGTTGTAAAAATGAGAAATCGCTGTTCAACTTTTAACACTTATAACTTCCTAACAAAAAAAAATTTTGGTTCCAAAATTGTGCTGATGTAAATTAGACACGTGGGAAATGTTATTTATTAACTATTTTTTGTGACATATCTCTTGATTTAAGGGCAAGAAAATTAAAAGTTTGAAAATTGCAAAATTTTCACAATTTTTCAATTTTTTTCAGAAATAAATGCAAGTTATACAGAAGAAATTTTACCACTAACATGAAGTACAATATGTCACGAGAAAACTCTCAGAATCGCCAAGATCCGTTGAAGCGTTCCAGAGTTATAAGCACATAAAGTTACAGTGGTCAGAAATTTAAAAATTGGCCTGGTCATTAACCTACAAAATGGCTTGGTCATTAAGGGGTTAAATGATGGAGAAAGGTTGAACTTGATGGACATAGGTATTTTTTCAACCTATGTAACTATAAACAGACCATGAAAAATGGACAACACGCAGATGGCATCCAAGTGCTCTCTGATTTTTTTCATTGACCCATACATTTGAAATTGGTGTGTTTGATCATAGACTCTGAAGAAAATTGGACATGTCTCCATGATTTTCTACAGAGCACTCAGTCCATAATAATACGAGTTCCATACATTAAAACCATGAACAGAACTCTTACAAGAAAAACTGATGTCTGATTCAATGTTCAGATGTCAGCCTTCCTTGTAGAAGTTCTGTCTGTGGTTTGATCCAAATTAAATAATGGATACATGGCCAATTTTGATCCGAGTCTCAGTCAATGTAAGTTTATTTGTCCATTAAAAAAAAACTGTGATTCCATGCTGTCCTGTCTGTGTACATTCTTGCTTCCTCCCCTGCCCAGGAGATGTGATATGATCAGACACAGCCATTACACAGTACATAACAGTGGCACATTTATAAGATTATCTCAGCACAGATACATTTTTTAAATCACTTCTTATTGTGGACCTTATTTTTATACCAAGATCTAGTGAATAAAATGAACTTTTGTTTGTGGTAGAACCCCTTAGCGTCAATATCACATAAACAATCCTGTGGAGGATAATCCATTGACAGGAAGAACCTGGAAAATATTACGTACCGGTATGTTATATGTCTGGACGGTGTTAATAGAAGTACCCTGACTGTAATCCAGAAACATCCTTAACAATGGGTTGAGAATTTTTCATTTTCATTTTATTTGAAGCAATGCAGAAACTATGACACTAGATAAGATCTGTAAAAAGTGACAGAAAACTGTTTTGTCTCCAGAAAAAAGGGGATAATTTTTTGGGTGGCTTGATAAAAATCCTTTATAATTGCCTAAATATTCAACGATTAGCAAACCAGTTTGTATATCTCAAAAAATAATATTTTTTCACTTCTAGTTGTGAGGCCATTACTTCTTTACATTTAAAACAGTACTATACACCTGTTTTGTCTCCCTAATTAAAGGGAAATTTTTGCACTCTTTATGCTAAATGGAATTATTGTTGCACCCAATGAAGTTAAAATTCCACGTCTTTTTCCGTTTGAACCCACTTTCTATGAGTAACTTTAATGCATGTGCCTAACCCAGGAAAAGGGATAATTTTTAGACAGTTTATACAATTTTGGTAGCTTATCAAGTCTGATACTGCAGTGTGTTACTAAATATGCTGTTGGTTACTGATTATTATCCATTAGGTTTATCGTGTTTTGGACATTAAAAAGGCTGTGTTTGCATTACATAGTTCAAAATGTGTTAAATTAACTCACATTGTTATACACATATTTTACATGTAAGCGGAGGCTCCACAGTTATGCAATTTAAACAAGTTCATTCAATGGAAATAAAAAAATATTTAGACTTGAGAGTCCTCAGTGGTTGATACCTTTTAATGGCTAACTGAAAAGATGGTAACAAATGGAAATCAAATTTTTGGGGGGAAATTCACCAAAGGTGGCGAATTCAAATCTCAAAAGATCCGTTCATTTCTAGTACTTGGAAAGTTATTCTTTTCTTTAGGTCGGTAGTTTAATACAAAATGAATTTATGTTTGGATAGATTTTTTAATCATAATGTTTATTTAATTTCAAATTCAAAAATACATTTCAGCAGTCAGGTAAACACTTGTTTTTGAATAACTGTTGTGTTTCATATTTCCCGTCAACTTCCATTTTCTAAAATAATGTACCTACCAAATCAATTATAAATTAGTGCTCCATTCATGCAACTATTGATTTGATATTTAGACTGTAGTATAAATCATTACCATTTATTCAAACAGCTTGCTCTTCAGTAAAATGTAGTGTTTTATGGCTTCATTGGTTATACATGTAACTGCTGTCTTATAAAAAGATGCATACAGTAGAAAACATGAATGTTCCGTTTGTTATACTGGAAAAATATTTTCTTCTGATAAGAACTAAAACTGTTAGGCCGGAGACACACTAACTGTATGAAAATCGGTCTGAGTCTCTCTGCCGTGAGTCGCATGAGTGTAATGCGAGTGTCATGCAAGTACAATCCGATTCTTCACACCTAGCATCCGATTTACATCCCAATGCAGTGTGATTGCTATCCGATTGCAAAGCGATTTTAACATGAGCTTTTACACAGAGCAATACTCTATGCCATTTACACATCGTTTTCAAAGGAAATATTGAGATATATATATATATATATATATATATAATATATATACATACATACAGTACAGACCAAAAGTTTGGACACACCTCTCATTCAAAGATTTTTCTGTATTTTCATGACTATGAAAATTGTACATTCACACTGAAGGCATCAAAACTATGAATTAACACATGTGGAATTATACATTACACTTTACAAAAAAGTGTGAAACAACTGAAAATATGTCTTATATTCTAGGTTCTTCAAAGTAGCCACCTTTTGCTTTGATTACTGCTTTGCACGCAGAAAAGGTGAATGGATGGACTCTACATGCCTAGTTCCCACTGGCTACTTTGAAGAATCTAGAATATAAGACATATTTTTAGTTGTTTCACACTTTTTTGTAAAGTGTAATGTATAATTATACATGTGTTAATTCATAGTTTTGATGCCTTCAGTGTGATTCTACAATTTTCATAGCCATGAAAATACAAAAAAATCTTTGAATGAGAAGGTGTGTCCAAACTTTTGGTCTGTACTGTTATATATATATATATATATATATATAATAAAGACAAAGAAAAACCTGATCAGCACCTCCTGGTGTGAACACGTGCAAGCTGCGACGACTGCACAATATAGACAAAAAAATTCACAGCAGCACATGTGTATGAATATGGACCATGTGAAAACAAGGAAAACATTAAAAACCCTCAATAAGACCAAATTCCTCAAAATTTTCAAAACAAATTTTTTTGAAAACATTTTTTACTTACAGTGATAGATGAAAAATGAAGGTTCTTAGCGCATAAATTGGCCAATTCATGTATGCCCATCAACCGCGGCAAGGTGACCTCCCTCTGATGAGTCCCTGCTCTACACTACGAGCCACTTCTGGGCCGCCAACCTGCAGCTTTGGACAAACATGTCACTACTGGGCTAAGCCTACAATTTATGGGCTGGTGGAACTGATTGCGGCACCTGGACGGCCAATGGGAGGGGTGCAAGATCAAACTGGAAGCAGCCAGCAACCATATATTAAGACAAAGAAAAACCTGATCAGCACCTCCTGGTGTGAACACGTGCAAGCTGCGACGACTGCACAATATAGACAAAAAATTTCACAGCAGCACATGTGTATGAATATGGACCATGTGAAAACAAGGAAAACATTAAAAACCGTCAATAAGACCAAATTCCTCAAAATTTTCAAAACAAATTTTTTTGAAAATTTTTTTTACTTACAGTGATAGATGAAAAATGAAGTTTCTTAGCATATAAATTGGCCAATTCATGTCTGTCCATCAACCGTGGCAAGGTGACCTCCCTCTGATGGGTCCCTGCTCTTGAGAGTTTTTAATGTTTTCTTTGTTTTCACATGGTCCATATTCATACACATGTGCTGCTGTGAAATTTTTTGTCTATATTGTGCAGTCGTCGCAGCTTGCACGTGTTCACACCAGGAGGTGCTGATCAGGTTTTTCTTTGTCTTAATATATGGTTGCTGGCTGCTTCCAGTTTGATCTTGCACCCCTCCCATTTGCCGTCCAGGTGCCGCAATCAGTTCTACCAGCCCATAAATTGTAGGCTTAGCCCAGTAGTGACATTTTTGTCCAAAGCTGCAGGTTGGTGGCCCAGAAGAGGCTTGTAGTGTAGAGCAGGGACCCATCAGAGGGAGGTCACCTTGCCGCGGTTGATGGGCATACATGAATTGGCCAATTTATGTGCTAAGAACCTTCATTTTTCATCTATCACTGTATGTAAAAAAATATTTCAAAAAAATTTGTTTTGAAAATTTTGAGGAATTTGGTCTTATTGAGGGTTTTTAGGCTAAGTTCACATGTTGCGGAATTGCCGCAGAAATTTCCGCGGCAATCCCGCACTTCTCTGCCGCGGGAAATGCGCCTTTTTTTTGGTATGCGTATTCCCGCCAGAAACTAGCGTTTTGCAAGCGTAATTAGCTTGCAGAATGCTAGCGTTTTCCTAGCGATCTGCAGCATCGCTTGGAAAACTGATTGAAAGGTTGGTCACACGAGTCAAACATAGTGTTTGACACGTGTGACCAACTTTTTACTATTGATGCCGTCTATGCCGCATCAATAGTAAAAAGATCTAATGTAAAAATAATTTAAAAAATAATAAATCGTGCTATTCTCACCTTCCGGCGGCCCCCGCAGCTTTCCCGCCTCTCAGCGACGCTCCCGGCCAATCCCGTTCCCAAGGATGTATTGCGACAGACCCCAGATGACGTAGCATCACGCGAGACCGCTACGTCATCTGGGGTGATTCTCGCAATGCATTACTGGGAATGGGAATGGCCAGGAGCGTGGCTGAGAGGCAGGAAAGCTGCGGGGGCCGCCGGAAGGTGAGAATATCATTACTTTTTATTTTAATTATTGTTTTACCAGGGATATGGTACACAGGGCCTGGAGGAGAGTCTCCTCTCCTCCAGACCCTGGGTACCATCCGCACAAGAACCGCTTACATTGCGCATGGTGGGCATAGCCACATGCGGAAAGTAAGCGGTTCAATGCAGTCCTATGGCGGCGGAATCGCCGCGATTACGCGAAACTAATGAACATGTTGCTTTTTTTCCGCGAAGCGTTTTTTTCGCGGAAAAAAACGCTGCATGTGCACAAAAATTGCGGAATCCATTTAAATGAATAGGATGCTTAATGCTTGCGTTTATTTTGCATTTTTGCTGCGGGAAAAACCACGAAAAAAATGTGAAAATTCCTGACATGTGCACTTAGCCTTAATATTTTCCTTGTTTTCACATAGTCTATATTCATACACATGTGCTGCTGTGAAATTTTTTGTCTATATTGTGCAGTCATCGCAGCTTGCACGTGTTCACACCAGGAGGTGCTGATCAGGTTTTTCTTTGTCTTAATATATGGTTGCTGGCTGCTTCCAGTTTGATCTTGCACCCCTCCTATTGGCCGTCCGGGTTCCGCAATCAGTTCCACCAGCCCATAAATTGTAGGCTTAGCCCAGTAGTGACATGTTTGTCCGAAGCTGCAGGTTGGTGGTCCAGAAGTGGCTTGTAGTGTAGAGCAGTGACCCATCAGAGGGAGGTCACCTTGCCGCGGTTGATGGGCATACATGAATTGGCCAATTTATGCGCTAAGAACCTTCATTTTTCATCTATCACTGTAAGTAAAAAAAAAATTTCCAAAAAATTTGTTTTGAAAATTTTGAGGAATTTGGTCTTATTGAGGGTTTTTAATGTTTTCCTTGTTTTCACATGGTCCATATTCATACACATGTGCTGCTATGAAATATTTTTTGTCTATATATATATATATATATATATATATATATATATATATAATAGATAGATAGATAGAAAAATAGATAGATAGAATAAAAGCTGGCAATTCAAGTGCCTCGTACAGTAAAATCACAGAGTGACAGGTTAGAATAGAATAGATAGAACAGATATATACACATGGAATAGATAGACATATATATATATATATATATATGTATATGTGTTACATAGATTGATAGAAGAAAAGCAGGCAATTCATGTTCCGTGTATTGTAAAATCACTGCAGGAGCCGACAGGATAGAATAGATGGAATACATACAGTAAATACAAATAGAATAGGTAGATATATAGATGTCAGTGACAAATACAATTAATACAGTGTGTGCAGGTACAAGTACATGTAATTAATTAATAAAAGATTTTCGTAACTAGCAGAGTGAAAGCCGACAGCTGGGGGCCGATGATTATAGCCTGGGAAGGTGGTAATACCCATGGAGCTTTCCAGGCTATTAATATCAGCTCACAGCTGTATACTTAGCCTTTACTGGCTATTAAAATGGGGGACCATAACAAAAAAGGCGTAAGGCCTCCCTATAATTAATAACCAGCAAAGGCTATGCAGACAGCTGCAGGCTGATTAATAGCCTAAGAAGGGGCCATAGTTACTGCCCTCCAGGCTAAAAACATCAGCTCTCAGCCACCCCAAAAAAGGCGCATATTTAAGATGCGCCAATTCTGGCACTTAGCCTTGCTCGTCCCATTTGCACTGTAACGGCGACAAGTGGGGAGATAGTTGAGTTGTTGAAGTCACCTTTGTATTGTCAGGTGACATCAAGCCCCAGCATTAGTAATGGAGAGGCATCAATAATCAATAAAAGGCCCCATTGCTAACCCCATAGTCACATTGTATGAAACCACAGACATACAGAATAAAGTCATTTCACTGAAAGAATGACACAGACTCCTTTAATATATCTTAATTAAACCAAACTTATGACCTTGCCCATTCCCCGATGCCCTCGTCATCTGCAAAAGGGTAAAAAAACAAGCAACAATATTCCTCATCTTTCCGCAGAGATGCTCCTAATCCATTTGTACCACGATGGGTCTAGCTCTGCTACATCTACATGGCAGGCTGCATGGTTGCATGATATGACCATACAGCCTGTCATCCAGCAGACACTGAGCACTGTGTGGTCAGTGTCTCCCTGTGAGCTCGTATTCCCTGTATGAGGGCACCACAAGCATGAAAAAGTTCTCTTGCTCGCGGTGCCATCAAACAGGCCCTGCGAGTTCACAGCTAATGAACTCACTTCACCTTTCTGACATCAATGCGAGTGCCATGTGAAAATATTTAAAAAGTTTTAAAGAGGAAGCAACTTGGTTAATTTGTGCAGAAATTTAAAAAGGTCCAATGAATTTTTGACCCAATCCAGAAGACGGTACGTTAGTTTCCAGATTTTTTGTAGAAAGCCAAACCTTGTCACCAACCTGAAGATGAGGAGGGGCTTTGCAATGTTTATCTGCTGTTTCTTTGTAATCTTCTTAGGCCTTTTGTAACATCTCAATTATTTCTTCCTGAGCTTTCTGCAATTTAGTAAAGGCACTGCCACACTTAGTGATCGCACTAGCGATGATGACAACGACTTAACCTGGCGAGATCGCTAGTGCGATCGCTATGTGATCACTAGTTAGATTCCAAACACAACTCATCAGCAATCTGTGATTCCAAACACAACTCATCAGCGATCTGTATAATGACCTCTGCAGTCATTGGGAAAACATAGTCCCACCTGCGATGCTGGTGAAGTCGTTCATAAAGGGTGTCACACTCAGCGATTCAGGCTCACCAGCGGGACACCAACGACCAAAAAACGGCTCAGAACGTTCATAAGCGATCAGCGACATCTCAGCAGGGGCCACATCGCTGCTAAATGTCACACACAGCTAAGTCGCTAACGAGATCGCTACTGCGTCATAAATGGTGACGCAGTAGCGATCTCGCTAGCAATCTCGCTTAGTGTGGCATACCCTTAAAGTCTGTCAGGAACAGCAGGAACCAAAGTATTCAAAGTATTCAATAGAATATTAGGAATAAATACCAGATGCAAGCCATAATAAGCAAAAATGTGCTTTGGGATGTTGAACTGTGCTTGGAGTTATTATAGGCAAATTCTGCTGTTGCTAAATAGTCCACCCAGTCATCCTGTAGGTAAGAAATAAAACAGTGCAGGTATTGTTCAAGAGTTTGGTTAGTTCTTTCAGTCTGGCCATTGGATTGTGGGTGGAAGACAGTAGATAAATTGACAATTACTCCTAAAGCTATACAGAAGCTTTTCCAAAATTTGGATGCAAACTGAACACCTCTATCAGAAATTACATTGTGAGAAACTCCATGCAGCCTAAATATCTCTTTGACCACTAATTCTGCAGTTTCTTCAGTGGTAGGAATCCCTTTAGTTGGAATAAAATAGACCATCTTTGTGAGCCGATCCACCACAAGAATAACAGTCATTTATTTAGAGGGAAGTAGGTACTTGAAAAAATCCATTGAGATTGATCCCCAAGGCCTGGATGGAACTGGAGGAGATTGAAGGGGTCCTAGAGGTGAGGATTGTGGCGTCTTGTTCCGTGCGCATGTTAAACAGGAAGAAATATATTTTCTCACATCCTTCCTACAATTAGGCCATCAAAAATAACAAAGAAGTAGTTCTTGCGGTTTCATGACTACAAGTTTAGAATCATGGACAAGTTTGAGGACTTCAAGTCAAGCAGATTCCGGGACCTATATTTGATGGTTCTGCATCCAAAACTCCTCCTTAAAATAAAACTCAACGTCTTTAGAAGGAAGTTAAAGAAAAAAGTCAGTTTGGTATCCATTTATAATCTTTGTGAAAAATTTTTAGTGTCCAGTATTCCCAAAAAATTGTTTTGGGTTAGAATGGTACAGTCAGTGTTAGATCTTTCCTGAGGTTCAGTAAATATCCTGGACAGAGCATCAACCTTGCCATTTCTTGAACCAGGCCGATAAGAAATTATAAAATTTATCCTCAAGAAAAATAAGGCCAAAAGTGTCTGGCTTGCAGACAACCTCTTAGCTGTACGGATGAATTCTATGTTTTTGTGGTCAGTAAAAACAGTCACCAGATGATTGGTTCCTTCCAAAAGAGGTCTCAATTAGGAGAAGGTGACTGTTAGGGATCGAGTTCCCACTGCTGCACAAGGGGAATCTCGAACCAATCCGGCTGCGGTCCCCCATCCATCTCCGGCCGCAGTGGAGCCTGCTCAGTGGAGATGTCGGTTTCAGCGTCTCGCTCAGTCTAATACTGTGAAGAGGCTTGTTGCTGCCTCTTCTGGTTCCTCTATTATAACCAGTGCTGGAGCAGGCAGTCTTGGGACTAAGTCCTGCGTTTCCCCTTCTGAGCATGCCCAGGGTAAGATCTCTCATTGGAGATCAGGGGTCACATGCTCAGGTACTGCAGCAACTCCTATTGGTCCGCCAGGAAGGTCCTGAAACTGCTGAGGTTCTGAAACAGTTTCTCATTGGTCCTTTTCTGGAAGGTCTTGCAGTTGCTGCTATAAAAGGGTTGCATGGCCGCTCGGCCATGCGCTAGTATCAGATTTGTTACGTGCTTGCGCCAGTGTAGTCATGCATGTGTTTAGGGACCCGACTGAAATAAGCCCCTAGAATAACAGCACCTCCGGTGAGGAGTTTTGTGTATGGGTTCAGGTCTCTGGCTGAAATAAGCTCCTAGAATACCCACTACTCCGGTGAGGAGATGCTTGTTTGCGTTGCTGACTGCATGACCATGGACTGCTATCCGCACAGCAGCTATCTGTGTCCTCCTGTGATGCTAACAGGACACAGTCTCTATCTCAGCGTCTATGTCAGCGTCTCTGTGGTGTAACAGTGTTCGCTCATACCGCCATATAGTGCCACAGCGTCTATGTTTGCAACTCTGTGAAGTAACAGAGCTCGCTTATACCGTCATATCCTGTCATCTTACTAGCAGCAGGCTCTGCCTGCACGGTGGACCCTGGGCTGCGAACGCACCCATTATTTATATTTATTTGGTGCGTTCCGCAGACCCTAACAGGCGACTTTAATAGCTAAAAGTTCTTTATTTCCAAAGTTATAATTTTTTTCTGCAGATGACGTGGTATAAGAAAGGATTGCACATGGATGGAACTGCATCTTGTCTCCAACACGCTGTGACAAAACAGCTCCCACCGCAGAGTCTGAGGCGTCTACTTTGACAAAAAACGACAGTTCAGGATTTTGATGGACTAGTAATGTTGCGGAAGTAAAAAGTGCCTTTAGTTTGTCAAAAGCCACTTTGGAGGCCAGGAAAACACTTTGGTTTTCTTTGTGAGTGAAGTAATTGGTAAATAATTTTTGAAAAGTTTTAAATGAATCTTCTGTAGAAATTTGCAAATCTATAAAGTGCCGGACATCTTTTAGATTTATTGGGGTAGGCCAGTCAACTGCCGCTCTGATTTTACTGGGATCCATGCTCAGACTTTCTGGAGAGATGATATATCCCAGAAATTGAGTCTTGCTTTGTTCAAATTCACATTTTTCAAGCTTGATATAGAGCTGATTCTCTTGTACACATTTCAGGACTAGCTGGTCATGCCTGCAATGCTCCTGCAATGCTCCTTCAAGGTATCTGAAAATATAAGTACCGTACATACTCAGGTATAAGCCAACCCGTGTATAAGCCGACCCCCCTAATTTTGCCACAAAAAACTGGGAAAACTTATTGACTCGCGTATATGATGCTCCACAGATTATGTCCCCATATGCTGCACAGATTATGCCCAATATGCTCCACAGATTTTGCCCCCATATGCTCCAGATTATGCCCCCATATGCTCCAGATTATGCCCAATATGCTTCAGAGATTATGCCCCCATATGCTCCAGATTATGCCCAATATGCTTCAGAGATTGTGCCCCCATATGCTCCAGATTATGTCCCCATATATTCCACAGATTATGCCCCCATATGTTCCACAGATTATGCCCCCATATGCTCCAGATTATGCCCCATATGTTCCACAGATTATGCCCCATATGCTCCACAGATTATGCCCCATATGTTCCAGATTATGCCCCCATATGTTCCACAGATTATGCCCCATATGCTCCACAGATTATGCCCCATATGTTCCAGATTATGCCCCCATATGCTCCAGATTATGCCCCATATGTTCCACAGCTTATGCCCCCATATGCTCCATATTATGCCCCCATATGCTCCAGATTATGCCCCATATGCTCCATATTATGCCCCCATAAGCTCCATATTATGCCCCCATATGCTCCAGATTATGCCCCCATATGTTCCACAGCTTATGCCCCCATATGCTCCATATTATGCCCCCATATGCTGCACAATTATGCCCCATATGCTGCTGCTAATGCAAAAAAAAAATGACATACTTATCTCTCGTCGCTGGAGGCCAGGTGCCGGTGTCCTGAGCAGGCGGTGACACCGGCGCACTATGGGGGACAGGTGCCAGTGTCACCGCTCGCTCAGGACCCCGGCACCTGAGATATTTACCTGTCCCGTTCCACCGCTGCACGCTGCGTCCTCGTCTGACTCCTCTGGCTGTGAATGATCTGGCTGGGGGCGGGGCGCGCACTAATGACATCATCGCGCCCTCTGCCTGATCATTCACAGCCAGAGGAGTCAGACGAGGACGCAGAGTGCAGCGGTGGAACGGGACAGGTAAATATCGCTATACTCACCCCTCCGCCGGCGCGGTCTCTGCGGCCTCTCCTCTTCTCCCGGCAGTCTCCGCAGCGCTTCAGTCCTACAGCGGTCACATGGTACCGCTCATTAAAGTCATGAATATGTGCATATTCATGACTTTAATGAGCGGTACCATGTGACCGCTGCAGGAAGAGGCCGGAGATCGTGGGAGAAGCAGGGGGGCTGCAGAGACCCCCATATATGACCCGCGTATAAGCCGAGAGGGGGACTTTCAGCCCTAAAAAATGGGCTGAAAATCTCGGCTTATACACAAGTATATATGGTATGTAATAAAGATAAACAACAACAAATTGATCCAAGAAATCTCAAAAAACATCATTAATGAAGTGCTCAAAGGTGGCATGGCATTGATAAGGCCGAAAGGCCGAAAGGCATAACAAGGTTTTCAAAATCTCTATATGTAGTTCTAAAGATGGCTTTCCACTCATCTCACAGGAGAATTCATATGATATTATAAGCTCTCTTGGCTTGTTCCACGGTCCGAACCATGCGCTTTGACGGAGCGGAAATTCCTCCGTCTAAAGCCCCGCCCCCTTTATGACCGCGATCTTTCGAGGTGTTCAGGACACCTCCGAACACCTCCGGAAAGAGCGCAGGCTACATAGCCCTGTGTTAATTCTGTTGCGGCGACGCACCGTCGCCGCATACGCAGACATGCTGCGGTCTGAAAGAGCGCCGATGTCGTTTACGCAGTTTGCCACTGCGTATTGTTACGCATGGTGAGACGGATTCTGAATCCTCCACTATCTGTAACATTGACGCTGCGTGTTGCGCTGCGCCAGGCACGCGCCAACACGCAGGTTCTGACGTGGAAATCACCTCAGATTGAGTTTAGTAAAATCTTGGCAGAACGCAGTCTCTCCAGAAACAGGATTAAGGAGTGGGCAGCGATTTTAATGGTAATATTTTTTATTTCTCTGTATTGTATTATGAGGCACTTGAACGCTTATTTACTGCAGATGTCACTGACTGCAGTGTATTATCATAGTGATGAGCGAACAGCTCACCACTACTCGTTACTCACCCAAGTATCACGGTACTTGGTGGACTAGGCGAGCACAGAGCATTTCCGGGATTACTCGGCGGGAACTCTGGTCTCCACACAGCATTTTTGGCGGACTTTAGAGACCCAATCACGCTGCAGGGATTGTCTGCCAGGCAATGAAATGCCGTAGCCATCATTGTTGTGGTCGTGCAGTGATTGGCTGGCCGCACAGCCTTATCAGGGGTATAAGAGACCGGACGCCGCCCTGCTCGGCGCATTCAGCTACGGATTGAGATAGTGTAGGGAGAGCTGCTGCCGAGATAGGGTCAGATTTGGCGATTTTTTAGTCAATGTGGGGTCTACCATCCTAAACTACTCAAATCCAGATAAACCAACAGTCCTTCTAAGGACTAATTCCGGAGAATATAGGTTCCAGTGTTAGGTAGGCAGGGAAGTGTACTTCGCTCTACACACATCAGTGCAAGGCCTGCATTCACTGTATGTGTGCATATAGATCATTGCATACATCAAGAGGGTCCATTCCCTTCCTCTGTTCTGGTGCTGCTGCTACCTGTATGATATATTGGCTGTATATAGCTAGCTCCATGTGTAATTGGAATACAGGCCACACATTTTTTGGTGTGGTATCTTCGTGCCAGCTCATATCTGTGCGTGCTCAATGTGCCACTTTTCTTTTTTTGCCCTGGGTGTGACTGTACTTAAATACAACAGTATTTAGCCAAAAAAAAAACAGGCCACATTTTACAGTGGGGTCTATCTGTGACACGCCTCATACATCCATGTGACAAAAATTGAGGCATTTTAGGCCTAACTTTCCTGTTTTGGGCTGTCTGTCACTCTCATTATATCCAGCAGTCTTTTTAATTAAAAAAAATAATAATACAGTCTGTTATCTCAGGCTGAGGCCTGGTGTATCTGTGGTGGAAAAATCTTCTCTTCGCAGGCATATGTTGCATAGTTCTGTCTGCTAGCCTTGTTCTACACATTTTTTATTGTTTTCAAAAATTAACACAAAACCTAAAACAAAATTAAAAATCTTTGCTTTACAGGCATACTGATCACATATAATTTTTCTCAAAATGAATCCATTTGTATTAAGCTTTTCAAATATTTCAGTAGTCCATTTAAAATGGGCAAAGCAAGGGGCAAGGGATGGGGAAGTGGACGTGATGCTGATGGTGCATGCAGAGGATGAGGCCGTGGCAAAGCTGAAAGTGGAAAAAAAATCTTGAGTTCCTCATCCGGTAAAAGATTTTTTCATAGAGACTTCTCCAACTGTAAAAGCAGTGGCGTCATTTATGTTGCCACATGTTCCTGCCCTTTAGATTATATAGGTAACACCAAGAGAGAGATAAGAAGAAGGGTAGGTGAACATATTGGAGACATAAGGAACAAACGTGATACTCCTTTAGCAGTACACATGAATGAGGTCCACAATGGTAATTTGAACCAAATCTCCTTCAGTGTTCTTGAGGTGGTTAAACCAAACCCCAGAGGGGGTGATTTTGATAGAGTGCTGCTACAAAGAGAATGTGAATGGATATTTCGTATGAAGTCCCGTGCCCCACTGGGATTGAATGAACAGGTTTCATACGCCTGTTTTTTGTAATATAACCAACCTCCTGTGGACATTTGTTATGGGTTATTAACGGCCATGTCTTTATGTGTGTGTCCCTGTTTTTTCAAGGGATCTATCACTGATTTCGGTGATATATTGTATATTATCAAGGTTCTACTCTTTTATCAATAGTCTTCACTGTACGTGGACCATAAATATTTTCAAGCATTTTGTGTGGATACGTTCCATTCATTTAATATACACAAATCTAATTTTTCATTATTTATATTTCATAATGATGATGACTTTTTGCATCCTCATTGGTGGGATGGTATTTAAAAGGAGAAAGAAAAATTTATCTTTAAGTACATTATTCTCCAAAATCTTTGCAATGGAATTGCGTCCCATTCTAGAACGCATACAGGTTCTATATTCTCTCTGGTATAATCGTTGTGATTCGGTTCTGATCGCACACGATGTAGGTATTTTGCATCCCATTCTGGAACGTACTTTTCCCATGCGATCTCCTTTAGATCACAAAATCAATTAGGTGGCTTACTTTTGCCGCGCATGCGCCCGAAAGGGTTTTGCGTTCCAGTGTGGAACGCACGCTGATTGCACGAGGTCGCTGACGTCAAATCCGGTAACTAATGATGCGGCCCATTCTAGAGCGCATGCGCCCATCATCAGATGCACACAATACACCTGTTGGCTTGATCGCAGAGCGTGAATGTGATGGGGGCCATTTTTTAGTAGCCATACTGCAGTAATCCATCTGTTACTGTGGCATTATGAGCGCATTATAGGGACATCAAATATACCGGGCACTACAGCCTATTATCAAAAGCATGGGGGCGGTACTTTTGAATTGCCAGAGTCTATTTATTTCACAAGATGCTGCAGACATCATGCAATATCAATACATCTGACCTCCTGATGAGCCAATGCTGGTGAAACGCGTAGAGGCTAATTCAACTACTCATTAGATGAGTATCCCTCAGTCAAGAGACTCTTTATTATATATGGGTGAAATATGAGGTCGATTGCGACCATTTGTTGAGATTGATGTCCCTATGAAGTGTGTGTGAGGGTCATATTCATTGACTAGCATATCAAGACTATTGCTAAACACCTACTGATATGTCTGCTTAGATTATCATTGACTGTTATTCAGTGTTACACTACACTCATAGAATCAGGACACGTTGTCTCATCCATATTAAGAGCAAAAGACACCATTGCTGTGTATGATTATTAAAATAGCTGCTGTTATGCAGGGATCAGCCGTTCAGATTTCTGTTATTGAGGGATCTCTGCTATACAATTAAGATGCATTATATCAACCTGATCTCCCTTAACCTGTTATCAACAGGTATATTCTGTCACTTTTCCCACCTATAATGGGTGTATCTTCATCTGTTGTGAGAGATATAAGGCTCACGTGTTAGTAGGGAAATTATAGGACCTTAGGTCAGCCTACGTTGAGCGGGGGCGCCAATCTCGTGTGGGCTATCATAGGGTGCCAACCTCCGCGGCAAGGCAGTATACAGTGCAGGGTTGCATTTCAGGGTCATTTCAGTGTGCACTTTTTAAAATTATGTGTGATGTTTTGTGTGTCCCTTTTAGCATTTAATTAATTAAAGTTATATTTTACATTTTTCATTCTTGGGGTTCCTACATATGATTTTCTCTTCGAATACTCCATAATTATCTTTACATGTAAAGCTGAAAGTGGGCCACAGCAAAGAACCACATCTTCGTGCTCGACCTTTTTCTAGGGGACAGCAGCACACCACTGTTGAAGCCAGAGAATTATGAAACGGTTGTTGGTTGGATAGTGGATAATGCTTCCAGTCACTTAGCCTCCACCACCACCACAACCATGTCTTCCATATGGTCAAGTCTGAGTAGCCGTGAGTGTGGACCGGATATTACTCACCCTGATCCTCCTTCCTTCCACCATGCCGAGTGCCCTGAGACAACTGATCCCACACTCAGACACTCCGAAGAGCTGTTCAGTTTTCCATTTAGAGATTCGTGCCTCTCGCCCTCTCCACTTGTAGCGGGGCAAGATGATATTCCATGTAGCGATGCACAAATCTTTGAGCAGCCACGGTCACAAGAGGTGGACATTGATGAGGAAGAAGCAGTGTGTTGGCCACAGACAGAAGGCGTGCATACTTTCCCTGTAACACCAAAAGGACGGAAGTTGCCATTCCAACTGTTAGATCATCCCGAGTCTGGTTTATTTTTAAAAACTCTGCTGAGAACCGCAAACAGACAATTTGAAGCACTTGCCATGCTCGCATCAGCAGGGGTGACAAAACTACCAGCCTGACCACCACCAGCATGATTAGGCACATGGCAACAAAGCACTCGACTTTGTGGGCTAAACCCCAGGCTCTAGGAACAATGTCTGCAGGTGACAACACTGCTTCTTCCACTGTATTGCATACAAGACAATCCCCGGTTCACCGTGCTTGTGAAGATGCCTCGGGCCCTGCACCTGCTGTTGCCCACAGTCAACCAGCACCATCATCAAACCCGTCCACGTCCTTGTCCCTGCCCAGCCTTCAGTTGTCTATACCGCAGTCATTGGAACGCAAGCGGAAATACCCAGCCAATGCCCCAGAGTCCACAGTACTTAATTCGCACATTTCTCATCTGCTTGCACTCAAAATTATGCCTTTTCGACTTGCTGAGATGGAAGCTTTCCGCAACCTGATGGCGGCGGCCATATCAAGGTACTTGATCCACAATCGCCACTATTTCTTACGTTATGCCATACCGGCATTACACCAGCATGTGTCCCACAACATTACCCATGCCCTCAACAATGCTGTTACTGGGAAAGTCCACCTAACCACAGACAGATGGACAAGTGACTGTGGGCAGGGACGGTACATCTGACTGATGGCACACTGGGTTAACATAGTGAAGCTGCGACCCAGTTGGACCTTGGGATGGAATATATCCTCCCCACGCTGAGGATTGCGGGCCCTATGTCAATCAGAGGTGCCCCCAGTCTACAACTCCTGTACCTCCTCCTCCTCCTCTTCTTCAGCTTCCATCTCAGAAATGAACACATCAGTTAGAAGCTGGAAGCACTGCGGCACTAACTTAGCCAAGCGGCAACAGGCTGTGCTGAAGCTAATCTGCATAGGTGACAAACCGAACAATGCAGAAGAGTTGTGGACAGCGCTGAAAGAGCAGTCAGATATTTGGATGACACCGCTGAACCTGCAGCCAGGCATGGTTGTGTGTGACAATGGCCGGAACCTGGTGGCGGCTCTGAGGCAAGGTGAGCTCACACACGTACCTTGCCTGGCCCATGTGCTTAACCTTGCTGTTCAACGTTTTCTCAAAAGCTACCTGGAGCTGCCGCATCTGCTAATGAAAGTATGCCATCTGTCTGCCCATTTTAGAAAGTCAGCTACAGCTTTAGTCACCCTTGCAGTGCTTCAGCAGCGTTTGCAGCTTCCGGCTCACCGACTGGTGTGTGATGTCCCCACACGTTGGAATTCTACACTGCATATGTTGGAAAGGATTTGTGAGCAGAAGATGGCAGTTGTTGACTACCAGCATCAACAAGGCCATCGATATACAGTTCAGACTCCACAAATAAGACATCAGGAGTTGACATGGATGTCAGACATATGTACCATCCTCCAGAACTTTGAGGACTGCACCAAGATGGTGAGCGGCAATGACACCATAATTAGCATCACCATCCCACTTCTCAGCATTCTGAAAACCTCTCTGCTCATAATTAAAGATGCAAGTAGAGCACGAGGACACGCAGCAAGGAACCATACAGGGTGATTACACTCAGTCTAGCCTCATGTCGTTGCAACTTGGATTGGTAGACACTGAGGAGGAGGAGGAAGAACAGGAGCTACTTTCATAGGCTATCGAGGGTACTACAAGCACAGCTGTCATACCGTCTGTTCAGTGGGATGGCCTGAGGACAGGGGGAGGAGGAGGATGAGGAGGACAGCATGGTTAGTCGTCCTGTTGGTGAGGACACGGAAGTCTTGCCTGTTAGTAGTCTGGGACGCATGGCTGACTTTATGTTGCGCTGCGTTTCCCATTATCCTCGCATGCAAAACATTTTTGGTGACACTCATTACTGGTTGGTGACACTTCTAGACCCACGCTACAAGGAAAACTTTCAATCTCTTCTTCCAGAGGCAGACAGGTGTACAAAAATGTTGCTGTACCACAGGGCCCTTGTAGTGGAATTACTGAAAAAATTCCCATGTGAGAACGCTGGCAGCAGATGTCAGAGTTTGTTGTACAGCCAAGGAGTCCAAGCGAGAGAGACAGAAGTACAATCCAGCTTAGGCAGGGGAACAATGGCAAAGTTCTGGTACAGTTTTCTCAGATCCTCCCATCGTGCCGCCACAGAGGCAAGGGGTGCTCGCACAAGAGGTGCAATGTTTGGGAAGATGGTGAGGGAGTACCTTGCAGATTGTACAAATTTCCTCCGGTTTTTCCTCTGTGCCTTATAATTATTGGGCATCCAAGCTGGACACGTGGCATGAACTAGCTCTCTATGCCTTGGAGGTCCTGGCCTGCCCTGCTGCTAGCGTTCTGTCAGAGTGGGTTTTTAGTGCTGCTGGTGAAATTATAACAGATAAACGCATCCGCCTGTCAACTGACAATGCTGACAGACTGACTGTTATGAAAATGAACAAGGGCTGGATTGGGCAAGACTTCTGTACACCACCGAATGCAAACAGCGAAACATAACCTCAAATACATTGTCTTTTTTGTGGAGGTATATTCTCATGCACCTCTTCACAACCACACATGGGTATCCACTTCCTGATTTGGTCTGTTTAGGATTATCCTCCTCCTTATCCTCATCCTCATCATCCACAACCAGTACAACCCCAGGGTGAAAGTCTTCTGTGCTGCTACAGCCAGTCCAATTTTTGGCAAGGATGTTTTTATGATGCCCGTTACTAATTTGAAACCAAAACAAATGTTACTCCCCCAGTGGGAAATCTCATAAAAATGAGATGTACGTATATTCTTCCCATTTATTCTTATATTTTACATTTTTCTTATCTGTGGAACATCCTCTTATGACCTAGTGTATTCCTCTCCAATATAAAACTGGTGAAATCCTATTACATTATATTTTTATTTATATCCCTGTCTCTGAGCTGTTGCTAGGGACAAACATATCTCGTTGGACACATTCTGGTTTCATATCTATGAACTTGTGTTCGCCCCTCCCTTTTGTTTGTTATTTTCTTTAACAGGTGGATTCACATTTTTTATTTATTTGTTTGATTTCAGTATGATTTATCATTATGTCTCCTCATTCTCCACCACTAGATGACCAGGGATAACGGGTTCTGTGCTGCAACAGGCAGTCCAATTTTTGGCAAGGGTGTCTATGATGCCCGTAGTAAATTTAAAAAAATGTACCCCATGGGGAAATGTTTGTCAGCCCATGGACTGCGTGTATGGGCATTACAAGTCTAGGAGACCCGCTCCTTAACATTGGACCTAGTTTTTAATCAGGCCTTCATCAATGTTTCATCATTGTCCGCCACTAGATGACCAGGGTTAACGTGTTCTGTGCTGATACAGGCAGTTAAATTTTTGGCAAGGGTGTCTATGATGCCCATAGTATATTTTCAGAAAATGTACCCCTCATGGGGAAATGTTTGTCAGCCCATGCACTTCATGTATGGGCGTTACAAGTCTAGGAGGCCAGCTCTTTTACATTGGGCCTAGTTTTTAATGAGGCCTTCCTCCACATCTCATCATTCGCCGCCATTAGATCAAAAGGGTTTAAGTGTTCCGTGCTGCTACATCCAGTCCAATTTTTGGCAAGGGTGTTTTTATGATGCCCGTTTCTAATTTGAAACAAAAACAAATGTTGATCCCCCAGGGGGAAATCTAATAACAATGAGATGACCGTATATTCTTCCCATTTATTCTTATATTATTCTTTTATTTTCCATTTTTCCTATCTGTGTAACAACCTCTTATAACCTAGTGTATACCTCTCCAATATAAAAATAGTAAAATCCTATTATATTATATTTATTTCCCTGTCTCTGAGTTGCTGCTAGGGACAAACATAGCTTGTTGGACACATTCTGGCTTTATGTCTATGAACCTGTGTTCTACCTTCCCTTTTGTTATTTTCTCTCATAGGTGGATTCACATTTTTTATTAATTTGTTTGATTTCAGTATGATTTATCATAATGTCTCCTCATTCTCCACCATTAGATGATCAGGGTTAATGTGTTCTGTGCTGCTATACGCAGTCCAATTTTTGGCAATGGTGTGCATGATGCCCATAGTATATTTTTAATAATTGTACCCCTCGTGGGTAAATGTTTGTCAGCGCATGCACTGCGTGTATGTGCGTTACAAGTCTAGGAGACCCGCTCCTTAACATTTGGCCTAGTTTTTAATCATGCCTTCATCAATGTCTCCTCATTCTCCACAACTAGATCACCAGGGTTAACTGGTCCTGTGCTGCTACAGGCAGTCCAATATTTAACAAGGGTGTCTATGATGCCCATAAAATATTTGTAACAATTTTACTCCCCCAGGGGGAAATGTTTGCCAGCCCATGCACTTGTGTATGGGCATTACGAGTCTAGGAGACACACTCCTTTAAATTGGGCCTAGTTTTTAATCAGGCCTTCCTCCATGTCTCATCAGCCGCTGCCAGTAGATCACCAGGATTAACGTGCTGCTACAGAATTTGTCGAATTCCTAACAAGGGTGGGTGGTTATGCTGGGTGTAAAATACTTGTTATGGAAAATGTTGAGGTGTACCCCACAGGGGAAAATGTTTGCCAGGCCCAGCAACTTAGTGTATGGGCATTACGAATCTAGGAGATGAAGAAGCTTGTGCCACGGCTGTGTTTATAGTTAAGGACGGTGCACGCCTCTTTAAGCTTAGTTTTTAAGGAGCATCCATCAGTTTGTTTGGTTTTCCTCCGACACTGATCTGCTTTCTGTAATTCAGCATCTCACGTACATGTTGCACTTTGCCCTTTATACAGAAACGTGCGTGTTTGACAACATGTTTTGGACAAGCATTTCTTAGGCCGAGCCTCATATGTGCATCTGTTACATTGATCTTCAGACGGGCATGAAACCGATTCTGGCAATTGAAGGTGGGTAAACCACAAATCATTGTAGGCTGTATCCTGGCACTTATACCTCCCTGTTGTGAAAGTTTTGGAAATGACTTCTGAGTTGGGGCTCCCTCTGGTGGTTGCTGAGGGTATTGAACCAGTGTTGTATAGTAGAAGTCCATCACCTGCGAGTAGTGTTGAGCGATACTGCTCGATATCTAAAAATATTGGATCGAATGGTATCGCCGATATCACTAAATATCGGCGATATCCGATTCCGATACCGGAAGTCCCATGTAAGTCTATGGGAACAAAATATCGCAACTAAAAAAAACCTTTATTTCCTTGTAACACTAAATATACACATAATAGAATACATATATGTATATATATACATGTCATTGTGACATGTATATATATACATATATGTATAGTTTATACACTTCTACATAGTAAAATATCCTCTGATTCAATTGCCGGGTAAAGCCGGCTTCTGTGAAAAGACAGAAGCACCCGACATGAATGACACTTGGTGTACATAGGGTTAACCATGTCTTTTCATGTCGTTTGCAATCTGATTTGCACAAACAATTACATCAGTCTATGTGTGCAAAATTTCACACCTGTAGGGGTTAATTAAAGGTGTAAATTTGTTGTAAAAAAACGGACTTTTTTGCTACGAATTTACACCTTTAATTAACCCCTACAGGTGTGAAATTTTGCACACATAGACTGATGTAATTGTTTGTGCAAATCAGATAGCAAAGGACATGAAAAGACATGGTTAACCCTATGTACACCAAGTGTCATTTCATGTCGGGTTCTGCATTTTCACAAAAGCCGTCAATTGAATTAGCGGTTATTATACTATGTAGAAGTGTATGAACTATAAATATAAATATATATATATGTGTCACAAATTCAATGACATGTATATATATATATATATATATATATATGAGGTGTAAAATTGTTTAAAAAAAATGCGTGGGCTCCCGCCCTATTTTCGCAACCAGACAGACAAAGCCAGCGAATGGGGGCAGATAATAATAGCCCAGAGAGGGACCATTATTTTTGGCCCCCCCTGGCTACTAACATCTGCCCCCAGACACCCCAGAAAAGACAAATCTATAATTAGATTCGCCCTTTCTGGCACTTTGCCCGTCTATTCCCATTGCCCTGTAGCGATGGCGAATGGGTTAATATGGGGTTAAAGCCACATTGCAATTGAAAGGTGACCTTAAGCCAGGTTAATAATTGAGAGCTGTCAATTAGACAACTATCAATTATTAATCCTATTGCATGAAATAAAAATAAAACACACACACTTTAATTAAAAATCATTTTAATGAAATAAAGACACATGTTTTTGACCATCTTTTATTTGACTGCAAAAACCATTTCCTGTAATAAAAATAAATAAAAAAGCAAAATTATTCTTACCTATCCCATGCACAGTCAGGTCCCACGGTGTAATCCTTCAGAAAGGGTTAATGTTTACTGCAGGGACCGCAGCTAATGCTGCAGCCTCACAGTAAACCCCCAAATGAATGAGTTCCTCTCCTGGCTGACAGGAGAGGAAGTGGAAAGCTTAATTGATTGCTTTCCACTTTCACTTCAGGTCAGCCAGGGACACAATCAGTGACGTCAGAGGGAACTGATTAACAAAAATAGGGGATCCCCTCGAAAAAAATTGGTCGTGGGGTCCCCCCTATTTTTGTTAACCAGCCAGATGAAGCAGACCGCTGAGGCCTGGATTTTCAGGCTGTTAAGGAGCCAAGATCCATGGACCTTGCCAGCCTGATAATACCAGGCCACAGCAGTCTGCATATCTTGGCTGATTAACAAAAATAGGGGATCCCCTCAAAAAAAATTGGCGTGGGGTCCCCCTATTTTTGTTAACCAGCCAGATGAAGCAGACCGCTGAGGCCTGGTTTTTCAGGCTGGTAAGGATCCAATATCCATGGACCTTGCAAGCCTGATAATACCAGGCCACAGCAGTCTGCTTAGCTTGGCTGGTTAACAAAAATAGGGGATCCCCTCGAAAAAAAAACGGCGTAGGGGTCCCCCTATTTTTGTTAACCAGCCAAGTAAAATGCAGACTGCTGCGGCCTGGTATTAAAAGACTGTCAAGGCCCATGGATTTTGGCCCTCAACAGCCTGATAATACCAGGCTACAGCAGCCCCACATTTGGCGCATCAAAAGATGTGCCAATTGTGGCACTTTACCCGGCTCTTCCCACTGCCCTGTAGCAGTGGCAAGTAGGGTAATAAGGGGTTAATGTCACCATTGATTGCACGGTGACAATAAGCCGGTTAATAATGGAGAGGTGTCAATAAGACACCGATCCATTATTAATCCCAAAGTTATTAAATGTATAAAAAAAAGACAAAGCAAGAAAAAAGTCTTTTAATGAAATAAAAGAGACAACACAGTTTTCATTAATTTTATTATACACTCATTCCTGCGACGCCATCGATCTCCTGTAAAAAAAGAAAAAAAACAAACCAACAGTATACCACCTGTCCGACGCAGTCCATAGTAACGACAGTCCCACGACGATCCAGCTCTGCTACATCGCAATGACAGGCAGAGCCTGTCATCGCGACGCAGCACAGCTGATTACCTGCTTCCCCGGCGGTGACGTCATCGGACTGACTGCTTTACGGCCGGGATTACCCAGCAGTCACTGCAGTTATCGCGAGAAACTGCATGTGACCGCCGGGGAAAGATGATGGCGGCCATGAAGCAGTCCAGCCCGTGACCCGATATTTGCAGTATGTTATCGCTCAACACTACCTGCGAGCGATGACTGGCAATCAGGAGAGACGGACTGGGCTGATATAAGTGAGCTGCCTTCCCATGATCCTCGCCAGTGATCAATTGTGTTTCCTGGTTCATTTGGAAGTCAGCTGGTGTCTTGCCTTCGTCTGCTACTTTCAGATAAGTTATTTGCTGCTTGTTTCTATCTTGTTTGCTATTTCCATTTTTGTCTGCACTTTTGTGGGAGGTTAGCCGGGTTCCCCTCCAGGGGCCTGTGCTACTCTCTGTTTTTCAGTAGCCACTGTTTATTTGTTCAATTTCTCTGTCTCTGCTATTTGAGTGGCTGCGGGTTTGCCGCTTGCTCACACCAGAGATCTGATTTAGCGGGTGGCGAGATCATGTGATCTCAGCATTTTTGAAATCAGAAGTGTTGGAAGTTTTTCTAGGGTTTTGCTGGGTTGCAGATAATATTCTGTCCTGTCCTATCTAGGCAGTGTTTGGCCCAGCGTTTGCTCACTTTATTTTCTGTCTGCGTTTGTATTTCGTCTTGTCTAACCGCCATTATATGTATGGGGGCTACCTATTCCTTTGGGGCTCTACTCCGGGGCAGTTAGCTTTCCTGTTTCTATCTTTAGGTGCAGCTAGCTCTCGGGCTGTGCCGAGGCGTCTAAGTCTCCGTAGGTACGTCACACGGCTGCTTCAAGTTGTGTGGTTAGTTTAGGGATCTGCAACCCATTAGTTCCCAACCTCTCTGGGTGTTCGGCTGCCTTGGCTGTTTTTTTCTCCTGTCCTCCTCAGCTACCAAATCATAACACCTCCCATAGCCACTGCTGTTATTAATCATGTACTTTCACATTCCTGTCATCACCTTGCCCCTTTTCCTGATCACTTCATCCAACGATTCATCTGTCATATTTTTCCAAAAAACCTGCACCTTCCCTGCAGCAACTGTCTAGGAAAACACGTTACTGTTTTGCAAGATGTTTATGATGCCCCTAAAAAAAAATTTACAAACTATGTTGATATCTACCCCAGGGGGAAATGTTTGCCAGCCCAGTGTGTTAGGTTCAAGTTCCCGCTGCTGCACAAGGGGAGTTTCGAACCAGTCCCACTGCGGTCTCCCATACATCTCCGTCCACAGTGGAGCCTGCTCAGCAGAGATATCTGTCCCAGCATCTTGCCCATTCCAATACTGTGCAGAGACTTGCTGCTGCCTCTCCTGGATCTGCTATTATAGCCAGTACTGGAGCAGACGTCTTTGGGACGAAGTCCTGCGTTTCCCCTTCTGAGCATGCCCAGGGTAAGATCTCTCATTGGAGATCAGGGGTCACATGTTCAGGTACTGCAGCAGCTCCTATTGGTCCGCCAGGAAGGCCCTGAAACTACATGTGTTTTGGAACAGTTTCTCATTTGTCCTTGTTTCTGGCAGGTCCTGTAGCTGTTACTATAAAAGGGAGGCATGGCTGGGCCCCATGCGCTAGTATCAATTGCATTATGTCCTTTGCGCCAGTGTGATCTCGGCCTTTTGGCTGCGATCGTGTGTCACGGTCAGAGAGTGCGAGTTTTCCTGGAATGATCTAGGGGCTTTGCTGGCAGCGTGCTGCTGAATTTCTACTGCGGTATCCGTATCGGCAGTCTGGACTGAGGATGTTCATTAAGAATACGATCCGTGTGGTGGTGGAAGGTGGTGAGAAGAACAACCTGGTGTACGTCGTTCGTGACCTGTTGGAGGGAAAGGCTGGAGCTCATCGTCAGGATATCTACAGCGTCAATGAATTCCGGTGTCAAGGTACATATGATGTAACCTTTGTGAATGAGGGATGCTGTTTGACCATCTTTGAATGGCTCAGAAGTAATGAAGGTGATCCATGCCTGGAGGGAGTGCGGGTGGAGCCCCTGTTTGGGCTCATGGAAAAAGTGGTGACTGTGACTGTGTACAACCCCTATACAGAAGTAGCACTACTGGAGCAGTTCCTGGAGCGGTACTGTGAATACGTGAAGGGAGGGGAGAAGCAGAAAAATGTCTTGGGCATTTTCAACTGCAAGTATGTGTTTCGGGTGAAACTGAAGAAGGACCCAGGTTGTTTGGGAGGTTTCACCCACCCACCAGCGAACTTTTCAGTGGCGGGTCATAGGGGCTTCCTGTCATACCCAGGGCAGCCACTATACTGCAGGAGGTGCTTTCAGTTCAGGCACCTGCCAAACATGTGTAGCAAGGAGTTGGTTTGCCGTAATTGCAAGCAAGAGGGTCATGTGGCGGCTAGGTGTCCGATGCCTCGTGAATGTGACAGGTGTGGCAGTTCAGAGCACCTGTATAGAGACTGCCCGTTTGGTGTGCCGAGGAGGTCAACTAGAGAGGAGGAGGAAAGAGAGACGTGAGGAGGAGCGGAGGCGGGAGGAAGAAAGGAAGAGAGAGGAGGAGGTTAAGAGGCGGGAGGAGGAGAAGAAGCGGAGGGAAAGCGAAGTCGCCGCGCTGCAAAGCGTTGTGAGGGCGCCACCCACTCCTGCTGAGAGACGGAGGGAGAAGCGGCAGGAGGACAAGGAGGCTGAGAGAAGGAGGGAGAAGCGACAGGAGGAAATGGAGGACAAGGAATTTTGGAAGGCTATAAGGCGAGAGGAGCGTTCATGGCCTAAAAAAGAAGTAAAAAAAGAAGTCCCAGTCGCTGAATCATGGTCAGAATGCCTGATGGATTTTTAAAATTTCTGTGGCAGAGGAGG
Source organism: Oophaga sylvatica (assembly GCA_033576555.1). Lineage (NCBI taxonomy): Eukaryota > Metazoa > Chordata > Amphibia > Anura > Dendrobatidae > Oophaga > Oophaga sylvatica. The sequence continues at coordinate 591,238,166 of JARQOD010000001.1, read as the reverse complement.
AGGCTGAGGTTTTGGTTCATGAGTCTGATCCGAGAAATATTGGTGCCTTCTCCTCGGAAGAGGACTCAGGAGGGTTAAAGTGTCACAGGGAGGGTGGTGGGGAAAACAGAGACATTGAGGTGGTGGAAGAAGGAATGGCCCAGAGGAAGACTGGTCAGAAAAAGGCACGGGTGGAGGAGTATATGGAGGCCAGCGGCTCAGAAAGCTGCTCGGCACAAATGGTGGAGGAGGACACTGGCGGTACTGGTTAAGTACGCTTTACTTTTCCAGTAGCCAGGTAAGGTTTTTTTGTGTACATAGCCATTGCTTAAAGAGCAATGCTATCTGTTTTTTTGTGTGTTTTATGTAATGTGTGTCAAGTTATATCTGTAGGTTGTTTTTTGTATTTTTTTTCCTTTTTTGGCTTCTTTGGACAAGTGTTTTTTTTAAGCTTTTTGTTTTGTGTTTAGTATGGGTGTTAGAATTATATCTCAAAATGTGAGGGTTTTTAAAAATAAGTTGCAGCGTGCGGCCATTTTTGAGTTTTTTGCAGCGCAAAATGCGGAAATTTTTTGTTTACAGGAGTGTGGGATTGTGGATGGTGTGAAGGGGAGTGAATGGCCTCATGGTGCGTCTGTGTGGTCAGGGAGTGCATGCAATAGAAATTACGGTGTTGGTTTTTTGGTGAAGGGGCGTAATGTGAGTTTGTGTGACTATATGGTGATTGAGGTTGGGAGATGTGTGTTTGCAAATTTTGAGTTTAGAAATATTCGTTTTTGTGTTATTAATGTGTATGCTCCTGTGGAAAAACAGGAGTGTAAAGTTTTATTTGAAAAAATTAAGTTTTTTATTCCAGGTAGAGTGCCTGTTGTGATTGTGGGTGCTATGAATGTTGATGTGGGAAAGGTGAATGTGGATGTGTCAAGGAAAGAGTTAATGGACATGGTGAGTGATTTTGGTTTGAGGGATATGCAAAGGGAGTGTAAAGTAACTCCATTGTTAAATACGTTTTTTTCTGAGAGTGGGAGGGTGGCGTCTAGACTGGACTATTGTTTTGTTTCAAAAAACCTGATTGCTGTTAGTTATGCACATGAGAGTGTGCCGTTTTCAGATCATGTGTGTATGAAGTGTGAAGTGGATGTGCATACTAAGGAGGTAGCTGGGAAAGGTATATGGAAGCTGAATGTGAGTTTGCTGGAGGGGGTGGAGGTGAGAGAGGAGTATGAGAGGCATTACAAGGAGTGGTGTGAGAGCAGAAGTGAATTCAGTAATGTGTGTGAATGGTGGGATTGGGTTAAATGGAAAACCAAGGTTTTTTTTAAAAAAACTTGGTTGCAAGTGTGCAGCTGCTAAGAGAGAAAGGTTTGCTGGGTTGAATGCAAGATTGAGTGTGTTATATAAGCTAAGAGAGGGAGGGATGGATGTGAGTGAAGATTTGTTGAGAGTGAAAAAAGAAGTGAATGAGTTTTTGAGAGACAGAGGGAGGAGTATTGTGTATAGGGCTAAAATAGAGAACTTGGAAAAGAATGAGAAGTGTTTGCAGTTTTTTTTCAAGAAAGTTTTTGGAAAAAGACAGAGCATGAGTGTTTTGAATGGAGTGGATGGAAATGAAGTGAGTGGTGTGGACTTATGTGAGGAAGTGGCAAAGTTTTATGATGATTTGTATGCAGTGAAATGGAGGGATGAAGGTTTGGAGAGTGATGTGCTGAGTGTTTTGGAAAATAGATTGAATGGGACAGAAAGGGAGAGTTTGATGGGGGAGGTGACGAGTGAAGAAATATGGAAGGTGGTGTGTAGCATGGCGCTGAATAAAACGCCGGGGGATGATGGTCTCCCGGTGGAATTTTATCGTGGGATGTGATTGGGAAGGATTTTGTGGATGTATGTAAGTATATGTGGGCGAATGCAGAGGTGACGAATGGTATGCGTGCAGGAGTGGTTGTGTTGTTGCCAAAAAAAGGTGATTTGAAAAATCTAAAAAACTGGAGGCCGATCACGTTGCTTAATTGTGATTATAAGATCTATGCGAAGCTTCTGGCAAATAGGATGCGTGATGTGGTAGGGAGTGTGGTGGGTGAGGAGCAGTGTTATGCGGTGCCTGGAAGGCGGTTACATGAGGGTGTGTGTATGCTGAGAGATTGTTTGTGGGACTGTATGAACCGTAAGAAGGGGGTGTATGTGTTGAGTTTGATTTTGAGAAGGCGTATGATAGGTTGGCGCATGGGTATCTGTTTAGAGTGTTGGTGAAGATGGGTTTTCCAGCTGAGTTTGTTGAGAGAGTGAGAAGTTTGTATAAAAATATTTATAGTTGTGTTTTGTTGAATGGGAATGTAGGGAGGAGAGTGAATGTGTTTTCCGGTGTACGGCAGGGGTGCCCATTGTCCCCTGTCGTGTTCATTTGCGCGATTGAGTCGTTGTTGTGTATGTTGAGGAAAGATAAGTTGATTCGGGTGTGCAAGTGCCGGGGGCGGGGGGGAGGGAGTGGAAGGTGAATGGCTACATGGATGACGTGTGTGTATTGTGTGATTCAGGGTGTTCGGTGCGTCGTGTGAAGTTGTTGGTATCGTTTTTTTGTGGAGCGTCTGCGTTTAAAGTGAATTAAGAGAAGACTGAATGTAAGATTTTTGGTGGAAGGACTCTGAGCAATGATATTGGGGTGAATGTGGTGAGTGTACCGATAAAGGTGCTGGGTGTGAAATTTTCAGAGAAGTTGGATGGAGAGGAAAGTTGGGTGGATGTGAGAGAGAGAGTGGAGCGCAAGTTAAATTTTTGGAAGATGAGAAATCTGACGTTTTTTGGTAAAATTTTAGTTATTAAGAGTGTGGTGTTACCAATTTTTTTGCATGTTGCGGTGGTTTTTCCACCAGGTTATATGTGTGTTAGAAGATTAAATAGGGTTTTGTTTGTTTTTTTTGGTGTTCAAGTATGGAGCGTGCAAGGAGAGAGGTTGTGATGAAGAGAATGGATAAGGGGGGGCTGGGATTCCCCAATTTGAATGTATTTTTTGGCGTGAATATTATGGTGTTTGTATTGGATGTGATTAGGATGGATGGGAAGTGTGCATGTATGTGCAGGTATTTGTTTGGAAGTTTTCTGTTCCGTCTGAAGTGGTGGGAAAGGGATCTAAGGTGCTCAGTGGCTTTTAAGGTGCCTGTGTGGTATGTGTGGGTTTACAAATTTTTGGTGAAGTATGAACTGTGTGATGTGGATGTGAGGTTGTTAGAGAAGAAGAAAGCGGTATATAGGATGATTGAGTGTAGAGAGATGGAATGTGGTATCAATATGGTGAGAGGAAGTGATGTGCAGAAGGTATGGAAGAAGGTACGTATGGATGGTATGACAAATAGACAGAGCGAGATTGTGTGGCAGTCATTCATGAGGTGTTACCAGTGAGAGAGTTCCAGAGAAACCGGGGTTTAGTGAGGAGTGAGATGTGTCCGAGGAGGGGATGTGTTGTGAATGGACTTGAAATGAGTTCTGAGCAGAGGCTCCCTCTGGTGGTTACAAGCGGTACTGGACTGTCCAGTGAAGATTGTGAGGATTGGGAATCAGGTGTTACTGACTGGTCTTATTTAAGGGAGTCGCCTTCCCATCAGGGTTGCCGGTGATCAATTGTTCTGGTCTCAATCCTTGATTCCTGTTTCCCTTGTAGCCTGCTGTGTCGTGTCTGCATCTCCTGCTAACAGATAAGACATTTTCTTCTTTTTGTTTTTGTGCTTGATTTTTGCATTTTGTCCTGCACTTCTGTGGGGACCTTCAGGGTCCCCTCCGGGGGCTTTTGCCCTCTCAGTTTAGTTCAGCCACTGTTGTTTTGTACATTTGCTTTTTCCAGTTTTTTTCAGTGGCTGCTGTTTTGATTTTGTTACACCAGAGAACTAATTTAGGTGGTAGAGGTCGTGTGATCTCAGGTGTTTTTGAAATTAGTAGAGTTGGTGCTTTTCAGGGTTTTTTGGGATTGCAGTAAGTGCCCTTCCTATCCTTTTCTATTTAGATAGTTTGGGCCCCAACGTTTGCTCTTACTATTTTCTGTCTGTGTCAGTATTTCTTCTTGTCTAACCGCCATTACATGTTTGGGGGCTTCCTATGTTCTTTGGGGATCTGCTCCGGGGCAGATAGCTTTCCTCTTTCTATCTTTAGGTATAGTTAGTTTCTCAGGCTGTGACGAGGCGTCTAGGACCAACGTGGGAACGCTCCACGGCTGCCTCTAGTTGTGGTGGTTAGTCAGGGTACTGCAATCTCATAGATTCCAACTGCTCTGGTGTATTGCCTTTTTACCTGCACTCCTCAGTTACCAAATCATAACAGTATCACCGGCCATAACTGAAAATTATATGGTACTCACAGAAGGGAAAAATATTGTGAAAGAAAAAAAAAAAAAAAGTTGTCAGAGTTGTCAGAGATATTTTTCTGTTTGTTGCATTTTTTTTTTTTCCCTCTGTATCTCTGGGTGCTGGGGAGGATTTTTTCTCTCAATGGAGTTTGCACAGTTGTCTGGCCGTGTGGATCAGCTTGCCACTGAGGTTCAGAGTATTGCTACCTATCTTGCTAGGTTGCCTGTTGTGGAACCTAAGATTCCCATGCCAGATTTGTTTTTGGGGGATCGAGCCAAGTTTCTGAATTTCAAAAATAATTGTAAATTGTTTTTTGCCTTAAAATCTAAGTCCTCAGGGAACGCAGCGCAGCAGGTTCAAATTGTCATCTCTCTCCTGCGCGGCGATCCTCAGGATTGGGCTTTTTCCCTGACACCTGGGGATCCTGTTTTGAGTGATGTTGATGCATTTTTTCAGGCCTTGGGGTTATTGTACGATGAGCCTAATGTCACTGATCAAGCTGAAAAAGCTTTGTTGGCATTAAATCAGGGGCTTGATGACGCTGAGTTATACTGTCAGAGATTCCGCAGGTGGGCAGTCCTGACCAAATGGAATGACGACGCTTTGGCAGCCCTTTTTCGGAAGGGTCTGTCAGATAATGTAAAGGATGTTATGGTGGGATTCCCTGTCCCCTCTGGTCTCAATGATTCTATGTCATTGGCGATTCAAGTTGACAGACGTTTGCGTGAGCGGAGAAGTATGCGTGGAATAGTGTTGCCTTGTGAACCTGCTTCTGAACCCATGCAGTGTGATAGAGTGGTTTGTGGGGCACAGCGTCATGAGTTTCGAAAGCGCAATGGGTTATGTTTCTACTGTGGTGATGCCTCTCATGCTATTTCAGTCTGCCCTAAGCGCGGGAAGACGTTTTGCACGCTCAGTTGTCTTGGGTAGTGTTCAGACTAAGTTTTTATTAACTGTTACTCTGATATGCTCTCTGTCCTCATTTTCTGCTCAGTAGTGTTGAGCGATACTGCTCGATATCTAAAAATATCGTATCCAAATGGTATCGCCGATATCACTAAATATCGTCGATATCCGATTTCGATACCGGAAGTCCAATGTAAGTCTATGGGAACAAAATATTGCAACTAAAAAAAACCTTTATTTCCTTGTAAACACTAAATATACACACATAGAATACATATATATATATATATATATATATATATATACATGTCATTGTGACATATATATACATATATGTATAGTTTATACACTTCTACATAGTAAAATATCCTCTGATTCAATTGCCGGGTAAAGCCGGCTTCTGTGAAAAGACAGAAGCACCCGACATGAAATGACACTTGGTGTACATAGGGTTAACCATGTCTTTTCATGTCGTTTGCAATCTGATTTGCACAAACAATTACATCAGTCTATGTGTGCAAAATTTCACACCTGTAGGGGTTAATTAAAGGTGTAAATTCGTTGTAAAAAAAACGGACTTTTTTGCTACGAATTTACACCTTTAATTAACCCCTACAGGTGTGAAATTTTGCACACTTACACTCATGTAATTGTTTGTGCAAATCAGATGTCAAACTACATGAAAAGACATGGTTAACTCTATGTAAACCAAGTGTCATTTCATGTCGGGTTCTGCATTTTCACAAAAGCCGGCAATTGAATTAGCGGCTATTATACTATGTAGAAGTGTATGAACTATAAAATATATATATATATATATGTGTCACAAATTCAATGACATGTATATATATATATGAGGTGTAAAATTGCTAAAAAAAAAATGCGTGGGCTCCCGCCCTATTTTCGCAACCAGACAGACAAAGCCAGTGAGTGGGGGCAGATAATAATAGCCCAGAGAGGGACCATTATTTTTGGCCCCCCCGGCTACTAACATCTGCCCCCAGACACCCCAGAAAGGGCAAATCTCTAATTAGATTTGCCCTTTCTGGCACTTTGCCCGTCTATTCCCATTGCCCTGTAGCGGTGGCGAATGGGTTAATAAGGGGTTAAAATGACCTTGCAATTGAAAGGTCACTTTAAGCCAGGTTAATAATTGAGAGCTGTCAATCAGACAACTATAAATTATTAATCCTATTGTATGAAAGAAAAATCAAACACACACACTTTAATAAAAAAGAAGTTTAATGAAATAATCACACAGTTTTTGACCATATTTTATTTACCTGCTAAAACCATTTCCTGTAATAAAAATAAAATAATAAAGCAAAATTATTCTTACCAATCTGATGTACAGTCAGGTCCCACGGTGTAATCCATCAGAAAGGGTTAATGTTTACTGCAGGGACCGCAGCTAATGCTGCAGCCTCACAGTAAACCCCCAAATGAATGAGTTCCTCTCCTGGCTGACAGGAGAGGAAGTGGAAAGCTTAATTGATTGCTTTCCACTTTCACTTCAGGTCAGCCAGGGACACAATCAGTGACGTCAGAGGGAACTGGTTAACAAAAATAGGGGATCCCCTCGAAAAAAAATGGCGTGGGGTCCCCCCTATTTTTGTTAACCAGCCAGATGAAGCAGACCGCTGAGGCCTGGATTTTCAGGCTGTTAAGGAGCCAAGATCCATGGACCTTGCCAGCCTGATAATACCAGGCCACAGCAGTCTGCATATCTTGGCTAATTAACAAAAATAGGGGATCCCCTCGAAAAAATTGGCGTGGGGTCCCCCCTATTTTTGTTAACCAGCCAGATGAAGCAGACGCTGAGGCCTGGTTTTTCAGGCTGGTAAGGATCCAATATCCATGGACCTTGCAAGCCTGGTAATACCAGGCCACAGCAGTCTGCTTAGCTTGGCTGGTTAACAAAAATAGGGGATCCCCTCGAAAAAAAAAACGGCGTAGGGGTCCCCCTATTTTTGTTAACCAGCCAAGTAAAATGCAGACTGCTGCGGCCTGGTATTAAAAGACTGTCAAGGCCCATGGATTTTGGCCCTCAACAGCCTGATAATACCAGGCTACAGCAGCCCCACATTTGGCGCATCAAAAGATGTGCCAATTGTGGCACTTTACCGGCTCTTCCCACTTGCCCTGTAGCGGTGGCAAGCGGGGTAATAAGGGGTTAATGTCACCGTTGATTGCACGGTGACAATAAGCCCGGTTAATAATGGAGAGGCGTCAATAAGACACCGATCCATTATTAATCCCAAAGTTATTAAATGCATAAAAAAAAGACAAAGCAAGAAAAAAGTATTTTAATGAAATAAAAGAGACAACACAGTTTTCATTTCTTTTATTGTACTCTCATTCCTGCGACGCCATCGATCTCCTGTAAAAAAAGAAAAAAACAAACTAACAGTATACCACCTGTCCGACGCAGTCCATAGTAACGACTGTCCCACGACGATCCAGCTCTGCTACATCGCAATGACAGGCAGAGCCTGTCATCGCGACGCAGCACAGCTGATTACCTGCTTCCCCGGCAGTGACGTCATCGGACTGACTGCTTTACGGCCGGGATTACCCAGCAGTCACTGCAGTTATCGCGAGAAACTGCATGTGACCGCCGGGGAGAAGAGGATGGCGGCCATGAAGCAGTCCAGGACGTGACCGCCGGAGATCTTCTGCCAGGTAAGTGCCGCTGACTCCTGACAGACCCGACCGACGGACACTGACAGTGACAGACCCGACCGACGGACACAGACAGTGACAGTGACAAATCCGATTCAGGTATTCGATAAGACGAAAATATCGAAAAAAATTATCGAAAGGCCGATAAAGCTAATATCGGCCGATAGCCGATATTTGCATTATCGTATCGCTCAACACTACTGCTCAGGCTTTCGTTGATTCGGGAGCAGCTATTAACCTGATGGATTTTGATTTTGCTAAACGTTGTGGGTTTCCCTTGATACCCCTACAGAAGTCTATTCCCCTACTGGGGATCGATTCTACCCCTTTGGCTGAGAATAAACCTCAGTTCTCTACTCAGGTGATAATGAGGGTTGAACCTGATCATCAGGAGAGCTGCAAATTTTTGGTTCTGTATAATCTGCATGACATTATCGTGCTGGGTTTCCCTTGGTTACAGTCTCATAATCCTGTTTTGGATTGGAAATCTGTGTCTGTAACCAGTTGGGGCTGCCAATGTGTTAATACCAACACTCCTGTTTTTTCTGCCTCCCCCAGGCTCAGGATGTTCCTGACTTTTTGATTGATTTTTCTGATGTGTTTAGCGAAAGTAAATCTGCATCCTTGAATCACCATAGGAGCTATGACTGCGCTATTGAATTAGTGCCTGGTAGTAAATTCCCTAAAGGTCGCCTTTTTAACTTGTCTGTACCTGAACATGACGCTATGCGGTCTTATATCAAGGAGTCATTGGAGAAGGGTCATATCAGACCATCCTCTTCACCCTTAGGTGCCGTTTTTTTCTTTGTGGCCAAAAAGGATGGTTCATTAAGGCCGTGTATTGATTATCGTCTTTTGAACAATATTACTGTGAAATATCAATATCCGTTACCCTTGATTTCTGACCTGTTTTCCAGGGTGAAAAACGCTACTTGGTTTACCAAGCTTGACCTCAGGGGGGCATATAACCTTATTCGCATTAAGCACGGGGATGAATGGAAGACGGCATTTAACACCCCTGAAGGGCATTTTGAGTACCTTGTGATGCCCTTTGGGCTCACTAATGCTCCTTCTGTCTTCCAGTCCTTCATGAATGACATTTTCAGGGATTTTGTGGATAAATTTCTGATTGTTTATTTGGATGATATCTTGATTTTTTCTAATGACTGGGACTCTCATGTGAAACATGTTCGAACTGTATTCCAGATTTTGAGAGAGAATGCTTTGTATGTGAAGGGATCAAAGTGTCTTTTTGGCATACAGAGGATCTCATTTTTGGGATTCATTTTGTCCCCATCTGTTATTGAAATGGACCCGTTCAAGGTTCAGGCCATCTGTGATTGGGTCCAACCTACTTCATTAAAGGCTCTTTAAAGATTTTTGGGTTTTGCCAATTTTTATCGTAAATTTATTGGTAATTTCTCGGTTATTGTTAAACCATCAACTGATTTGACCAAAAAGGGTTCTGATGTGGTGAATTGGACTCCTGAGGCAGTTTCTGCATTTCAGGAACTTAAGCAGAGATTCACTTCTGCTCCTGTTCTACGGCAGCCTGATGTTTCTCTGCCATTTCAGGTGGAGGTTGATGCCTCTGAAATTGGGGCAGGTGCCGTTTTGTCCCAAAGAGATCCAGAGACCTCTAAAAGTAACCCTTGTGAATTTTTCTCTCGAAAATTTTCACCTACTGAACGTAATTATGACGTGGGTAATCGGGAGTTATTGGCCATGAAGTGGGCTTTTGAAGAGTGGAGACATTGGCTGGAGGGAGCCAAACATCAGGTGGTGGTCCTTACGGACCATAAGAATCTGGTTTATCTGGAATCTGCCAAGTGACTTAATCCGAGACAGGCCAGGTGGGCCTTGTTTTTCACACGTTTTAATTTTGTGGTTTCCTTTCTTCCTGGCACTAAGAATGTTAAGGCGGATGCCCTCTCGAGGAGTTTCCTTGCGGACTCTCCTGAGGTATCTGATCCTTCTGTTATTTTGAAAGAAGGTGTAGTTCTTTCCGCCATCTCGCCCAATTTGAGACTGGCTCTGGAGGGGTGTCAGGAGGATAGGCCAGAGCGCTGCCCTGTTTCCCAGTGGAAAAAGAGTGTGATGTCTGAGATTCATTGTTCCGCCTTGGCCGGTCATCCCGGAATTTTTGGTACCAGAGACTTGGTTAGTCGGTCCTTTTGGTGGCCTACCTTGTCTCGTGATGTCAGGGAATTTGTGCAGTCCTGCGGGACTTGCTCTCGCTCCAAGCCTTGCTCTCGCTCTAGTGGTTTGTTGATGCCATTGCCTGTGCCCAAGAGACCATGGACCCATATCTCTATGGATTTCATTTCCGACCTCCCTGTTTCTCAGAGAATGACCTTTATCAGTGGTTAAACACCTGTTGCTTCTTCAGCCTTTATCCATGGGAGCCTGCTGCATCCTGCTAGTGCATTTGGTCATTTGATCAGACTGGGTATGATTGTTTTTCATGATTTGCTTTTGCTAAAAATGTTTTTTTTTTGGATTTATGTCTAGTTAGTTACTCGCAATAAAATGAGGACCCTTGACGTTGGGTTGCGAGCCTATCTGCTTTGGCCAAAATAGTAACTAATACCTCATCTGATGCATTTATCATATGCATCATTTTTTGCACTTTTTATCATATTTTGCAGGGTGCACCCGGGCTCTTTTGATGGCTTGGTTTTTTGTGTTGTGCACATTCAGTGCTGACCAGCCCGCCTTCCATCATAGGCGTTTAAAATAGGCTGTTATCCAGACACTGTGCATGACATTCATGTTTTAAGAAACTTGTATCTGTGTGTTTTTTCTCCCACTAAGCAGTTAACACCTTCATCATCACTGTTTTTGTGATAGGGTGGCTGCCTTTATCAGTGGTTAAACACCTGTTGCTTCTCCAGCCTTTATCCATGGGAGCCTGCTGCATCCTGCTAGTGCATTTGGTCATTTGATCAGACTGGGTATGATTGTTTTTCATGATTTGCTTTTGCTAAAAATGTTTTTTTTTTTGGATTTATGTCTAGTTAGTTACTTGCAATAAAATGAGGACCCTTGACGTTGGGTTGCGAGCTTATCTGCTTTGGCCAAAATAGTAACTAATACCTCATCTGATGCATTTATCATATGCATCATTTTTTGCACTTTTTATCATATTTTGCAGGGTGCACCCGGGCTCTTTTTGATGGCTTGGTTTTTTGTGTTGTGCACATTCAGTGCTGACCAGCCCGCCTTCCATCATAGGCGTTTAAAATAGGCTGTTATCCAGACACTGTGCATGACATTCATGTTTTAAGCAACTTGTATCTGTGTGTTTTTTCTCCCACTAAGCAGTTAACACCTTCATCATCACTGTTTTTATGATAGGGTGGCTGCCTTTATCAGTGGTTAAACACCTGTTGCTTCTCCAGCCTTTATCCATGGGAGCCTGCTGCATCCTGCTAGTGCATTTGGTCATTTGATCAGACTGGGTATGATTGTTTTTCATGATTTGCTTTTGCTAAAAATGTTTTTTTTTTTTGGATTTATGTCTAGTTAGTTACTCGCAATAAAATGAGGACCCTTGAAGTTGGGTTGCGAGCTTATCTGCTTTGGCCAAAATAGTAACTAATACCTCATCTGATGCATTTATCATATGCATCATTTTTTGCACTTTTTATCATATTTTGCAGGGTGCACCGGGCTCTTTTTGATGGCTTGTGTGAGACAGTGAAGGAATATGTGGTGAATGAGGTGTATATTTCACCTAAGTACCTTGCTGACTGGTATGAGCGAAATGTGTGGCTTTGTAAACCTGGTGGTAAAGAAAGGTCACTACACCTGCCATTCAGTACACGCTTGCAGCTCAGACCTGAATCCACTCAGGTGTTGATTAGGAAGCCAGAAGTAGGTGCTTGTGAGCACAGTCAGAGAGCTCATTCAGTCTGGACAAGGGGTCCAGGCACAGAAGGTGTCTCTAAGAGTGTGGGAGCTGTCTTTAGCCCGGACACAGGGAGGTGTCCTGGCACAAGGAAGCAGTCTCTAAGAGTGTGAGCTATCTCAGTCTGGGTGCAGGAAGTACCCCGGACACAGGAGTAGTCGCAGTGAGAATCCGTGCGAATAGCGACTGAATAGGAGGTGACCTCTCTCAAGTCTGGACATTGGAGTTGCCTTCAGACATAAAGAGGAGTGTCTGTGAAACTCCATACTGGTAACATATATCATATGTGTTGTTTTGGGCACAGACTGGTAGAGTCTGGGTCCCGGATAGAGAGGGCCATCTATCTAAGTGTAATTAGAGGCTAGACAAGCCCAGGTTTTCTGTTTATGATTTGTTTTTATCTGTGTGCTGTGGACTTTAATAAAACTGGTTGCGGCCAGTTTTCACCAAACTGCTGTCTGAATGAACTGTTTCCGTGCCATTCTGTCTACCCAGACAGCGATCCTAGAGCTAAACCCCCGGAAAGGCTACAATTGGCGGAGAATGCTGGGGCAGCGCAGGGCCTGGTACAGTTAGTGCTGGAGTGTGCATGCAGCACAGTGGCGAGAGACAGCAGTAAAGGTGAAGTCTATTGAAATAGCAACAGAGGAAAAAAAAGAGTGTGTGTCAGCAGAAACGTCTGTTTGGAGCAGTCTTGGAGAGACAGTGGCCCTGATAGGGTCTGCAGAGAGAAAATGTATGCACAGCAAAGCTGAACTTGTTGTGAAAATGACTGTGGAATGTGCAGCAGCAAAAGAAAAGTTTGTGGAGCAGTCTTAAAGAGACAGTAGCCCTAATAGACTTTGCAAAGGAAAAAAAAAAAAAAAAGTGTTTGCACAGCAAGGCTGAATTTTTCTGAGGAAAAAAAAAAAAAAAAAGCTGTGTAGTGTGTATGTCTTGAGTGAAGACTACAGTTGTGAAGACAGAGAAGTTGACAGCATGGATGACAGCATGGAGGCGCTGTTTGAACAAATGGCGAAAGTTAATGTGCAACATAAGACTGCTGTGATTGAGACAGATGAGTCCGGCAGTATGGAGGAGCTCATTGAGTACCTGGTCCAGGCCCAGCGAAGCATGCAGCAGAGCATGGAGCAGCAGCGCCTGCAGCACCGGCAGCAATTCCTGCAGCAGCAGCAGGAGAATAACCGGGTGTTGGAGCAGATTGCAGCTCTCAGCACCTCGTCCAGAAGTAATGTTGTGAAGGCACCGGCGTTGTCCGCTATAAAGAAGGCGGTAAGACGGTCCTTGAGAAAAATGACACCTCGTGATGATGTGGAGGTATATCTTACTAGGTTTGAGAGACTGGCAGAGAAGGAGAATCTGCCACTATCTGAATGGGCCATGGCGGTCGTACCCTATCTGATTGGGGAACCCCAAAAAGTCTGGGCTGACCTGAGCAAGCAGGACAGCGAAGACTATGCCAAGTTGAAAGCGGCGATTCTTACCCGGCTGGGTGTTACGGTTGCAGCCCGTGCCAGGAGAGTCCATGACTGGAGATACAGTTGGGAGTCTGCAGTCAGCAGGCCTGATTATGGAGTTGAAAAGGTGATAGTGGACCGCTACACCCAAGCACGTCCTCCTGAGGTACAGCCGTCTGAGAGGTCGTCACTTCGGAGTTCCCGGACGCTGAACTCTCGCGGTAAGAGCGTTCCAGCTGTTGGGGACATGGGGTATGCTGATAAGCGGGTTCAGGCCCGAGGGGACATGTGGGTGGGAGAGTGTGATGGACAGTGTTGGAGCTGGCGTGAAATTGCAGCCAACTGTCCAATAGAGGGGGAGCCTATGTGTTGTGATGATGGCAGATCCCTCTCTCCCTGCGCAGAGCCTGTGTGTGTGTCCACCTCAGCCGAAGAGACTGGACCACAGGGGTCCCCGGTGGTTGTAAGTGACTGCCCAGCACAGGCCCTCTTGGACTCAGAGAGTCCAGTGACTTCCGTATGTGACAGCCTGAGTGATAGGGACTTCATCCCTGATAAGCACCTGAGTGTGGTGTACATCAATGAAGACACCAAAGTCTACCCAGAGACTGCCGTGGACTTGGTCCCCAAACTCGGGGAGGTTTCATATGAAGTGGGGGTAGTGAAGACCCTGGTGCACCCCGTTATATGGGGTAATGACTTTCCCCGGTCTAAGGATCTCTGGGGGAAAAATGTTTCTGATGGACAGTGTGATGAAGCTCCTACTGAGGGTGCGCAGTCCCGAGGGGCGGAACACAATGCTAGTGGGCCGTTAAACTTATGTGATAATGATGATGACCATGATAATATTGATAATGATAATGATGCTAATCATAATAGTGATGATACTGATGATGACCGTGATAAAGATGAAATTTCTTTGCAGGTGATGTTGGGAGACGAGGATGGTGGTTCTAGGGAACCGAGTGTCCCTGACTTGCCTGTGTCCTGTGACGGTTTTGAGAGTGAGCAGTGGCGAGAACCCTCTCTTAAAACAGCACAGGAAAATATGATTGTTCTAAATGAGGTTTCCCAGGAGCCTGACTCTGAGGAGAGGTTCTCTCATGTTGCTATAAACACTGAAGTCCAGGGAGAGGTTGTGAGTCAGCTCCTAGTGCCTGAACTATATAGAAGTATAGTGCTGGGGTTGTCACATAGTCACATACTTGAGGGACCAGATGGTGAAGTTAATGTTGTGGATGACATGTTAACTAAGGTTCCAGATCAAGATGTGAATGAAAATGAATTGTATAACCCTGACAGTGAGCAGGATATGAATGAAAATGAATTGTATAACCCTGACAGTGAGCAGGATGTGAATGAAAATGAAGTGTATAGCCCTGACAGTGAGCTAGATGTGGCTGAGAAAAAGGGGTCAGATAGTGATAGTGAATTATCTGATGACCATAAAGCAACCAGTGCAAATGAGGAAGGCATGGTAGCAGAGGAGATTGAGAGTCCTGAGAGGAAGGCTGAGGCTGACCTTGCAGTCGGACGGAGGATGGCATCTGAAGATGTTGTACAGTTGGTCGGTTCCCTGGCGAAGACTAAGGTGAAAGACAGGACTCTGAAACTGAACACAGCACAAGTGGATGCTGTCGAAAATGAGAAGTTATCAATGTATGGTGTGGATCTGCATCAGGCCAAGGATTCGGAAGGTGATGCTGCAGAGGTGGAGAAAGCCATGGAAGTGGTGGACACCAGGCCAGGTGCCTCACCAGAGGCTGATGTCTCAAGTGAAGCTGTGAGGAACAAGACTGAAGATGTGGGGAATGACTCTGCCCCGGAATATGTTTCTGTTGGAGACAGCGGCGTGGACGGTGTACTGTCCGGATCCGTGGCTGCGACTCGCGAAGCTCGGGCCGGAAGTTTGGCGCCCGGTGCGCCATCGGAGTTCTCGAGCGACCCAAAGGATCTGGATAAATCCCAAGATGAGATTTTGAGACCTCGGGTTGGCCTTGGTGAGCTCAGGCGCATTTTCATGGAGTCTACACTTGAACCACGTCCCAGTGAGTGGGAGGGGCGATGTGTCGCTCCGTTGCCGCTGCAGATACACGGGAGCTCAGATGGGATGCAGAACGTGGTGGAAAAGAAGACTGATGGTAGGGCTTCTGAGCATGTCCTACCAGAAGAGCCTGAAGAAAGGGCCGAAGACGTAAAGGACGTCCAACAACTACAGGAGAAGATGCGTAGCCATGAGGATCTCCTGGAGAAAGAAGTAAGAGCTCTGAGTCTTATGCAAAGTGAGCCTGTACCAGAAGAGGATAAATTATGTGTACCGACCAAGAAAAACGATCAGCTCCCTCTACAGTGCCAATCGTTTGAACAGTGTGGCTCGGAATGGTCAGAGACCATGACAGAGGCGCTTGGGTTCTGTGAGGTAGAATTTATGAATCAACTGATATTTAAGAAAGTAGATGTGCTAAAGAAAGTTCAGGGGGAATTAGAGAAAACCCTATACCTCCTGTGACAGTTGGTGACACAGGGTCAGTGCCCCAAAAACAGGAGGTACGAAAGTTTCTGAGGAAGAATCAGCAGAGCTGTTCTGACGTGCCTGGTCGTACTTATCTGGTGAGCCACTATACCGAGACTGAGGCTGGCACTAAAGTCAAGATGAAACAGTGCAGGATACCCGAGGCCCGCAGAGAGTATAGGCCTGGGAGGGTACAGGGTAGTGCGGATGCTTCAGATGAAGAGAAAACTGATGTTGGCTATGACAGTGGTGAGGATGAAGCTGATGAGGGCCATGACTGGTCCAGAGTTCACTGTCTCTGTTGGATTGTTGACCAGCCTCCGGTCTGGATGACCAGCCCTCCGGTCTGGAGAAGAGGGAGGGGATATGTGAGACAGTGAAGGAATATGTGGTGAATGAGGTGTATATTTCACCTAAGTACCTTGCTGACTGGTATGAGCGAAATGTGTGGCTTTGTAAACCTGGTGGTAAAGAAAGGTCACTACACCTGCCATTCAGTACACGCTTGCAGCTCAGACCTGAATCCACTCAGGTGTTGATTAGGAAGCCAGAAGTAGGTGCTTGTGAGCACAGTCAGAGAGCTCATTCAGTCTGGACAAGGGGTCCAGGCACAGAAGGTGTCTCTAAGAGTGTGGGAGCTGTCTTTAGCCCGGACACAGGGAGGTGTCCTGGCACAAGGAAGCAGTCTCTAAGAGTGTGAGCTATCTCAGTCTGGGTGCAGGAAGTACCCCGGACACAGGAGTAGTCGCAGTGAGAATCCGTGCGAATAGCGACTGAATAGGAGGTGACCTCTCTCAAGTCTGGACATTGGAGTTGCCTTCAGACATAAAGAGGAGTGTCTGTGAAACTCCATACTGGTAACATATATCATATGTGTTGTTTTGGGCACAGACTGGTAGAGTCTGGGTCCCGGATAGAGAGGGCCATCTATCTAAGTGTAATTAGAGGCTAGACAAGCCCAGGTTTTCTGTTTATGATTTGTTTTTATCTGTGTGCTGTGGACTTTAATAAAAACTGGTTGCGGCCAGTTTTCACCAAACTGCTGTCTGAATGAACTGTTTCCGTGCCATTCTGTCTACCCAGACAGCGATCCTAGAGCTAAACCCCCGAAAAGCTTACACTTGGTTTTTTGTGTTGTGCACATTCAGTGCTGACCAGCCCACCTTCCATCATAGGCGTTTAAAATAGGCTGTTATCCAGACACTGTGCATGACATTCATGTTTTAAGCAACTTGTATCTGTGTGTTTTTTCTCCCACTAAGCAGTTAACACCTTCATCATCACTGTTTTTGTGATAGGGTGGCTGCCTTTATCAGTGGTTAAACACCTGTTGCTTCTCCAGCCTTTATCCATGGGAGCCTGCTGCATCCTGCTAGTGCATTTGGTCATTTGATCAGACTGGGTATGATTGTTTTTCATGATTTGCTTTTGCTAAAAATGTTTTTTTTTTTTGGATTTATGTCTAGTTAGTTACTCGCAATAAAATGAGGACCCTTGACGTTGGGTTGCGAGCTTATCTGCTTTGGCCAAAATAGTAACTAATACCTCATCTGATGCATTTATCATATGCATCATTTTTTGCACTTTTTATCATATTTTGCAGGGTGCACCCGGGCTCTTTTTGATGGCTTGGTTTTTAGTGTTGTGCACATTCAGTGCTGACCAGCCCACCTTCCATCATAGGCGTTTAAAATAGGCTGTTATCCAGACACTGTGCATGACATTCATGTTTTAAGCAACTTGTATCTGTGTGTTTTTTCTCCCACTAAGCAGTTAACACCTTCATCATCACTGTTTTTGTGATAGGGTGGCTGCCTTTATCAGTGGTTAAACACCTGTTGCTTCTCCAGCCTTTATCCATGGGAGCCTGCTGCATCCTGCTAGTGCATTTGGTCATTTGATCAGACTGGGTATGATTGTTTTTCAAGATTTGCTTTTGCTAAAAATGTTTTTTTTTTGGATTTATGTCTAGTTAGTTACTCGCAATAAAATGTGGACCCTTGACGTTGGGTTGCGAGCTTATCTGCTTTGGCCAAAATAGTAACTAATACCTCATCTGATGCATTTATCATATGCATCATTTTTTGCACTTTTTATCATATTTTGCAGGGTGCACCCGGGCTCTTTTTGATGGCTTGGTTTTTTGTGTTGTGCACATTCAGTGCTGACCAGCCCGCCTTCCATCATAGGCGTTTAAAATAGGCTGTTATCCAGACACTGTGCATGACATTCATGTTTTAAGCAACTTGTATCTGTGTGTTTTTTCTCCCACTAAGCAGTTAACACCTTCATCATCACTGTTTTTGTGATAGGGTGGCTGCCTTTATCAGTGGTTAAACACCTGTTGCTTCTCCAGCCTTTATCCATGGGAGCCTGCTGCATCCTGCTAGTGCATTTGGTCATTTGATCAGACTGGGTATGATTGTTTTTCATGATTTGCTTTTGCTAAAAATGTTTTTTTTTTTGGATTTATGTCTAGTTAGTTACTCGCAATAAAATGAGGACCTTTGACGTTGGGTTGCGAGCTTATCTGCTTTGGCCAAAATAGTAACTAATACCTCATCTGATGCATTTATCATATGCATCATTTTTTGCACTTTTTATCATATTTTGCAGGGTGCACCGGGCTCTTTTTGATGGCTTGGTTTTTTGTGTTGTGCACATTCAGTGCTGACCAGCCCGCCTTCCATCATAGGCGTTTAAAATAGGCTGTTATCCAGACACTGTGCATGACATTCATGTTTTAAGCAACTTGTATCTGTGTGTTTTTTCTCCCACTAAGCAGTTAACACCTTCATCATCACTGTTTTTGTGATAGGGTGGCTGCCTTTATCAGTGGTTAAACACCTGTTGCTTCTCCAGCCTTTATCCATGGGAGCCTGCTGCATCCTGCTAGTGCATTTGGTCATTTGATCAGACTGGGTATGATTGTTTTTCATGATTTGCTTTTGCTAAAAATGTTTTTTTTTTTGGATTTATGTCTAGTTAGTTACTCGCAATAAAATGAGGACCCTTGACGTTGGGTTGCGAGCTTATCTGCTTTGGCCAAAATAGTAACTAATACCTCATCTGATGCATTTATCATATGCATCATTTTTTGCACTTTTTATCATATTTTGCAGGGTGCACCCGGGCTCTTTTTGATGGCTTGGTTTTTTGTGTTGTGCACATTCAGTGCTGACAAGCCCGCCTTCCATCATAGGCGTTTAAAATAGGCTGTTATCCAGACACTGTAGCGCCGTCGTCCCTGCCCTCTGCCAGGCAGGGACGCTGTTCCCCTGCGACAGCGTCCTCTGCCAGTCAGGGACGTCGCCCCCCTTACCCGCGCTCAGCATCCTCCTTCCGCCCTGCTGGGGCGCGCGCTCCTTCCCTGCTTCTGGACTTAGGGCGCGCGCCCGCGCGCTCCCCCGCTCTTAAAGGGGCCGCGCGCATCTTTCAAAAAGGTCCCCGGCCAATGCCGGAGGACTCCACCCTATATAAAGTACTTCCTCCTTAATGTAGGTGCCCGAGCAATGTTGTTATTGCACTGTTCACTACTCTGCTTTAGCCCTCAGGGTCCGTTACCAGTTACCTGCCTGTTTCCTGCCAGTTTGCTGTCTGCTACCTGCCCGCAAGCCTGCCTGGAGGTTCGGCCGTCACATGCGGTGACCATCGGCAATTCCAGAGACTCTCGCTTGCTCACTTGGGGGCGCTCATCTGCCATCTGCCTGCAAGCCTACCTGGAGGTTCGGCCATCACCTGCGGTGTCCATCGGCTATTCCAGAGACTCTCGCCTGCTCACTTGGGGGCGCTCATCTGCCATCTGCCTGCAAGCCTACCTGGAGGTTCGGCCATCACCTGCGGTGTCCATCGGCTATTCCAGAGACTCTCGCCTGCTCACTTGGGGGCGCTCATCTGTCATCTGCCTGCTAGCCTACCGGGAGGCTCCACCATCTCAGGTCGTATATACCTGTCCATTCAGAGACAGCCCCGGCCCCTTGCCTGCCTGTTTATCCAGAGACTGCCCCGGTCACTTGCCGTGACTACCTGCCTGTCTACCCAGAGACTGCCCCGGTCACTTGCCGTGACTACCCGCCTGTTTATCCAGAGACTGCCCCGGTCACTTGCCGTGACTACCTGCCTGTCTACCCAGAGACTGCCCCGGTCACTTGCCGTGACTACCCGCCTGTCTATCCAGAGACTGCCCCGGTCACTTGTTGTGACTACCTGCCTGTCTACCCAGAGATTGCCCCGGTCACTTGCCGTGACTACCCGCCTGTCTATCCAGAGACTGCCCCGGTCACTTGCCGTGACCTCCCACCTGTCTGTCCAGAGACTGCCCCCGTCACTTGCAGTGACTTCCTGTCCGTCTCCCCGGGCGCCACCCGCTCCTTTACAAGGAAAGCCTCCTTGTATAATAAAGCTCAGAGGTTCCGCCTCCCAGACCCGTTACAGTTTGCTCGGGCCATGGAACCCGGTGGCACCCAAACTTCCTCGCTCTCTGACCTGTGTCATGAACTGTCTCGTCAGAGGTCTCAACAGGAGTCCATCCTGGGTCACCTGCGGAATGTTAATTCCCGCCTGGACACCCTGACTACTTCACCAGCAACCACCGCGGGCGCCATGACTCGCAATCCGGCAGTTCCGCTGCTTACCAATTCTGTGGTTTCCGTTCCTGGACCCCGACTTTCAGCTCCTCCTCGGTTTGGAGGCGACCCTGCTCTGGCTTTGGGTTTCATTAACCAGTGCACCCTGCATTTTGAACTCCTGGCACACCAGTTTAACTCCGACCGGGCCAAAATTGCCTTCATCATGTCTCATCTCACCGGAGAGGCCCTGGCCTGGCTAAATCCTCTTTGGGAGAGAGAAGATCCTCTGGTGTCTGACCTGTCTGCTTTTCTCTCAGCCTTCCGGAAGGTATTCGACGAACCCGGACGGAAGACCTCCTCTGCATCATCTCTGCTGCGTCTCCGTCAGGGAAGTCTCACCGTGGGTCAATATGCCATACGGTTCCGTACCCTTTCCTCGGAGCTGGCTTGGGATAATGATGCTCTGATATCTGTCTTCTGGGAGGGTCTGTCCGGCCGTATTAAAGATGAACTTGCCGGTCGGGACATTCCAACCTCTCTCGATGACCTAATAACTCTTGCCAATCGAATTGATCTACGGTTCCAGGAGCGCGCTAAGGAGGTCACCCGTGAAAGAAGGTTTCCTCGTCTAGCTCCTTCTTTTCAGAGACCTGTAACTCCTTCCGTTTCTCCTCAGGTACACTCTTCTGAGCCTATGCAAGTCGACCAGACCAAGATGGTCAAAGCCCGTCAGGACTTACGCCGTGCCGAGGGGAGTTGCTTCTACTGTGGCAGTAAGGAGCACCGGATCCGTACCTGTCCAGAGAGGTCGGGAAACGCCTGTGTCTAGGTTCGCTCGGAGAGGTCCACCTAGACAAAAATAAATCCTCTTCATCTCTGCTGCTGTCAGTCTCAATTCTCCTCGGTGAGAACCGTTACTTCGAACTAGCCCAACTTGATTCTGGAGCAGCCGGGAATCTTGTTTCACAGGCTCTAGTAGAAAAATATCGCATCCCTACCAAACCTCTGGTTGAACCAGTATCTGTTGCTGCTGTGGATGGGGGTCTCCTACCACGTCCCATCCAACTTATCACTGAAGCCATAACCCTGCAGGTGGGAATGTTGCATTCTGAGAGCATCTCGTTTCATGTTCTGCCTGGACTCTCTCACGCTTTCTTACTAGGTCTGCCTTGGCTCCAAAAGCATGCACCCGTGCTCGACTGGCAGACTGGAGAGATCCTTCGCTGGGGACAGGACTGTCATAAAACGTGTTTGGTTCCTGTTCATCCCGTCCGTCCTTCTCCTACACCAACTAATCTACCAGGGCTCCCGATTCCATATTGGTCATTCGTTGATGTCTTTAATAAAAAGGAAGCAGAGACATTACCCCCTCACAGACCGTATGATTGCCCGATCGACCTGCTACCCGGTACTACGCCTCCCCGTGGGCGTATTTACCCATTGTCCGCTGCTGAGACCAGGTCGATGTCCGAATATATCGAGGAGAATTTGGCCAAGGGATTCATCCGGAAATCCACCTCCCCAGCGGGAGCAGGTTTCTTCTTCGTAAAAAAGAAAGACGGCTCTCTCCGTCCCTGTATTGACTACAGAGGCCTAAATTTGATCACGGTGAAGAATAAGTACCCTCTTCCGCTCATTCCAGAATTGTTTGATCGTCTGAGGGGGGCTAGAATCTTCACCAAACTGGATCTTCGTGGGGCATATAACCTAGTCCGTATCCGTCGGGAAGATGAATGGAAGACGGCATTCAACACCCGGGACGGCCACTACGAGTATTTGGTGATGCCCTTTGGTCTCTGTAATGCTCCAGCAGTCTTTCAGGAGTTGGTCAATGACTAGTGTTGAGCGATACGATAATGCAAATATCGGCTATCGGCCGATATTAGCTCTATCGGCCTTTCGATAATTCGTTTCGATATTTTCGTCTTATCGAATACCGGAATCGGATTTGTCACTGTCACTGTCTGTGTCCGTCGGTCGGGTCTGTCACTGTCAGTGTCCGTCGGTCGGGTCTGTCAGGAGTCAGCGGCACTTACCTGGCAGAAGATCTCCGGCGGTCACATCCCGGACTGCTTAATGGCCGCCATCCTCTTCTCCCCGGTGGTCACATGCAGTTTCTCGCGATAACTGCAGTGACTGCTGGGTAATCCTGGCCGTAAAACAGTCAGTCCGATGACGTCACCGCCGGGGAACCAGGTAATCAGCTGTGCTGCGTCGCGATGACAGGCTCTGCCTGTCATTGCGATGTAGCAGAGCTGGATCGTCGTGGGACAATCGTTACTATGGACTGCGTCGGACAGGTGGTATACTGTTGGTTTGTTTTTTTTTCTTTTTTTACAGGAGATCAATGGCGTCGCAGGAATGAGAGTACAATAAAAGAAATGAAAACTGTGTTGTCTCTTTTATTTCATTAAAATACTTTTTTCTTGCTTTGTCTTTTTTTTATGCATTTAATAACTTTGGGATTAATAATGGATCGGTGTCTTATTGACACCTCTCCATTATTAACCTGGCTTATTGTCACCGTGCAATCAACGGTGACATTAACCCCTTATTACCCCGCTTGCCACCGCTACAGGGCAAGTGGGAAGAGCCGGGTAAAGTGCCACAATTGGCACATCTTTTGATGCGCCAAATGTGGGGCTGCTGTAGCCTGGTATTATCAGGCTGTTGAGGGCCAAAATCCATGGGCCTTGACAGTCTTTTAATACCAGGCCGCAGCAGTCTGCATTTTACTTGGCTGGTTAACAAAAATAGGGGGACCCCTACGCCGTTTTTTTTTCAAGGGGATCCCCTATTTTTGTTAACCAGCCAAGCTAAGCAGACTGCTGTGGCCTGGTATTATCAGGCTTGCAAGGTCCATGGATATTGGATCCTTACCAGCCTGAAAAACCAGGCCTCAGCGGTCTGCTTCATCTGGCTGGTTAACAAAAATAGGGGGGACCCCACGCCATTTTTTTTTCAAAGGGAACCCCTATTTTTGTTAACCAGTTCCCTCTGACGTCACTGATTGTGTCCCTGGCTGACCTTAAGTGAAAGTGGAAAGCAATCAATTAAGCTTTCCACTTCCTCTCCTGTCAGCCAGGAGAGGAACTCATTCATTTGGGGGTTTACTGTGAGGCTGCAGCATTAGCTGCGGTCCCTGCAGTAAACATTAACCCTTTCTGAAGGATTACACCGTGGGACCTGACTGTACATCGGATTGGTAAGAATAATTTTGCTTTATTATTTTATTTTTATTACAGGAAATGGTTTTAGCAGGAAAATAAAATATGGTCAAAAACTGTGTGATTATTTCATTAAACTTCTTTTTTATTAAAGTGTGTGTGTGTTTGATTTTTCTTTCATACAATAGGATTAATAATTGATAGTTGTCTAATTGACAGCTCTCAATTATTAACCTGGCTTAAAGTGACCTTTCAATTGCAAGGTCATTTTAACCCCTTATTAACCCATTCGCCACCGCTACAGGGCAATGGGAATAGACGGGCAAAGTGCCAGAAAGGGCAAATCTAATTAGAGATTTGCCTTTTCTGGGGTGTCTGGGGGCAGATGTTAGTAGCCGGGGGGGGCCAAAAATAATGGTCCCTCTCTGGGCTATTATTATCTGCCCCACTCACTGGCTTTGTCTGTCTGGTTGTGAAAATAGGGCGGGAGCCCACGCATTTTTTTTCAGCAATTTTACACCTCATATATATATATATACATGTCATTAAATTTGTGACACATATATATATATATATTTATATTTATAGTTCATACACTTCTACATAGTATAATAGCCGCTAATTCAATTGCCGGCTTTTGTGAAAATGCAGAACCCGACATGAAATGACACTTGGTTTACATAGAGTTAACCATGTCTTTTCATGTAGTTTGATATCTGATTTGCACAAACAATTACATGAGTGTAAGTGTGCAAAATTTCACACCTGTAGGGGTTAATTAAAGGTGTAAATTCGTAGCAAAAAAGTCTGTTTTTTTTACAACGAATTTACACCTTTAGTTAACCCCTACAGGTGTGAAATTTTGCACACATAGACTGATGTAATTGTTTGTGCAAATCAGATTGCAAACGACATGAAAAGATATGGTTAACCCTATGTACACCAAGTGTCATTTCATGTCGGGTGCTTCTGGCTTTTCACAGAAGCCGGCTTTACCCGGCAATTGAATCAGAGGATATTTTACTATGTAGAAGTGTATAAACTATACATATATGTATATATATATATGTCACAATGACATGTATATATATATATATGTATTCTATGTGTGTATATTTAGTGTTTACAAGGAAATAAAGGTTTTTTTTAGTTTCGATATTTTGTTCCCATAGACTTACATGGGACTTCCGCTATCGAAATCGGATATCGACGATATTTAGTGATATCGGCGATACAATTTCGATACGATATTTTTAGATATCGAGCAATATCGCTCAACACTATCAATGACATCTTTCGGGACCTTCTCTACTCCTGCGTTGTGGTGTACCTAGACGACATCTTGGTCTTCTCTCCGGATCTCCAGTCTCACCGGAGGGATGTTCGTCAGGTTCTGCTCAGGCTCAGGCAGAATCACCTCTTCGCCAAATATGAGAAGTGCCTCTTTGAGCAGACCTCGCTTCCGTTTTTGGGCTACATCATTTCTCAGACAGGCCTACGAATGGATCCGGAGAAACTGTCTGCCATCGAGAAATGGCCCCGACCGGAGGGGTTGAAGGCCATTCAGCGGTTCCTGGGATTCGCCAATTATTACCGCCTTTTCATACCGCACTTCTCTTCCCGGACTGCTCCAATCTCCGCGCTCACCCGCAAGGATGCTAATCCCAAACAGTGGACGCCCGAAGCAGAGGAGGCCTTTCTTTCTTTAAAACAGGCCTTCTCTTCCGCTCCAGTGCTGCATTGTCCGGACGGCAACAAGCAGTTCTTCCTGGAGGTGGACGCTTCCTCTTCTGGAGCCGGGGCGGTACTTACTCAAAAATCTTCATCCGGGAGGATGGTATCTTGCGGCTTCTTCTCCAAACTCTTCTCCTCTTCTGAGCGCAATTACTCCATAGGAGACCGAGAGTTATTGGCCATCAAGCTGGCATTGGAGGAGTGGCATTACCTACTCGAGGGGGCTCTTCATCCGGTAATCATTTACACTGACCACAAAAATCTGGCTTACCTCCAGCATGCCCAGAGACTTAACCCTCGCCAGGCCCGGTGGTCCTTGTTTTTTGGACCGCTTTGATTTTCTTTTACATTTTCGCCCGGCCGACAAGAACATCAAGGCGGACGCCTTGTCCCGGTCCTTCCTGGTGTCGGATCTCGAGGAGGAACCTAAACATATCATCGATCCCGCCAGAGTGATGCAGGTGGCTCCCGTGAGTCTAAATCGTCTCCCTCCTGGTAAGACGTTCGTATCGGTAACCGATCGGGAGAGAATCCTACACTGGGGTCATTCGTCTAAACTAGCTGGCCACGCTGGTCAGAAAAAGACCCTCCAGCTCATTACTCGGCATTACTGGTGGCCTACCCTGCACAAGGACGTAATAGACTTTGTTTCTGCCTGTGTCTCCTGTGCCCGCAACAAAGTTCCGAGACACCTGCCTGCCGGCCGTCTTCTTCCGCTTCCTGTACCCGCTGCCCCCTGGCAGCATATAGCCATGGACTTCATAACAGATCTGCCCGTCTCTGCCGGTTGTACGGTCATTTGGGTGGTCGTTGACCGATTTTCCAAGATGGCTCACTTCATTCCTCTGCCAGGGCTTCCGTCTGCACCTGAGTTGGCTAAAGACTTTATCCGCCACATCTTCCGTCTTCATGGTCTGCCTCGTCACATTGTGTCGGATCGTGGGGTACAGTTCACCTCACGTTTCTGGAGAGCCACTTGTAAGTTGCTAGACGTCACCTTGGATTTCTCCTCCGCTTACCACCCGCAGTCCAATGGACAAGTCGAGCGAATTAATCAGAATCTGACCAGTTATCTCCGGCACTTCGTTAATGCCCACCATTCTGACTGGGTGGATCTCCTGCCTTGGGCCGAATTCTCTTACAACAATCACGAGAGCGAATCTTCCTCCAAATCTCCGTTTTTTGTAGTCTTCGGTCAACACCCTCGGATCCCTGTTCCTGTCTCCATCTCTGTGGACAATCCAGCTGCGGAATCTCTGGTTAACAAATTTTCCTCCATATGGGAGAGTACCCGGTCCGCACTCATTCTGTCATCCGAGCGCATGAAGAAACATGCTGACAAAAAACGTCTGGATCCTCCTCAATTCCGTCCTGGGGATAAGGTCTGGCTTTCGTCCAAGTATGTCCGGCTCAAGATTCCTTCCTACAAGTTAGGCCCTCGGTTCATCGGTCCTTTTGAGATCATCAGTCAGATCAACCCGGTGTCCTATAAATTGAAACTCCCGGCCAATTTGCGGATTCCTAACTCCTTCCATGTATCTCTCCTCAAACCGGTGGTACTTAACTCTTTTGTCAAATCTACAGGTACACCTCCTGCTCTAGTGTCTGCTGAAGACGAATTTGAGGTAGAGAACATTCTGGCCACCAAAAGGGTAGGAAGAAAGACCTATTTTCTGGTGGATTGGAAGGGGTTTGGTCCTGAGAAGAGAACGTGGGAGCCTCGGGAGAACATCCATGCCCCTCTCATCCTAGCTAAATTTCTTTCTGGCCTAAAAAAGGGGGGGCTTAAAGGGGGGGGTACTGTAGCGCCGGCGTCCCTGCCCTCTGCCAGGCAGGGACGTTGTTCCCCTGCGACAGCGTCCTCTGCCAGTCAGGGACGTCGCCCCCCTTACCCGCGCTCAGCGTCCTCCTTCCGCCCTGCTGGGGCCGCGCGCTCCTTCCCTGCTTCTGGACTTAGGGCGCGCGCCCGCGCGCTCCCCCGCTCTTAAAGGGGCCGCGCACATCTTTTGAAAAGGTCCCCGGCCAATGCCGGAGGACTCCACCCTATATAAAGTACTTCCTCCTTAATGGAGGTGCCCGAGCAATGTTGTTATTGCACTGTTCACTACTCTGCTTTAGCCCTCAGGGTCCGTTACCAGTTACCTGCCTGTTTCCTGCCAGTTTGCTGTCTGCTACCTGCCCGCAAGCCTGCCTGGAGGTTTGGCCGTCACATGCGGTGACCATCGGCAATTCCAGAGACTCTCGCCTGCTCACTTGGGGGCGCTCATCTGCCATCTGCCTGCAAGCCTACCTGGAGGTTCGGCCATCACCTGCGGTGTCCATCGGCTATTCCAGAGACTCTCGCCTGCTCACTTGGGGGCGCTCATCTGCCATCTGCCTGCAAGCCTACCTGGAGGTTCGGCCATCACCTGCGGTGTCCATCGGCTATTCCAGAGACTCTCGCCTGCTCACTTGGGGGCGCTCATCTGTCATCTGCCTGCTAGCCTACCGGAGGCTCCACCATCTCAGGTCGTATATACCTGTCCATTCAGAGACAGCCCCGGCCCCTTGCCTGCCTGTTTATCCAGAGACTGCCCCGGTCACTTGCCGTGACTACCTGCCTGTCTACCCAGAGACTGCCCCGGTCACTTGCCGTGACTACCCGCCTGTTTATCCAGAGACTGCCCCGGTCACTTGCCGTGACTACCTGCCTGTCTACCCAGAGACTGCCCCGGTCACTTGCCGTGACTACCCGCCTGTCTATCCAGAGACTGCCCCGGTCACTTGTCGTGACTACCTGCCTGTCTACCCAGAGACTGCCCCGGTCACTTGCCATGACTACCCGCCTGTCTATCCAGAGACTGTCCCGGTCACTTGCCATGACCTCCCACCTGTCTGTCCAGAGACTGCCCCCGTCACTTGCAGTGACTTCCTGTCCGTCTCCCCGGGCGCCACCCGCTCCTTTACAAGGAAAGCCTCCTTGTATAATAAAGCTCAGAGGTTCCGCCTCCCAGACCCGTTACAGACACTGTGCATGACATTCATGTTTTAAGCAACTTGTATCTGTGTGTTTTTTCTCCCACTAAGCAGTTAACACCTTCATCATCACTGTTTTTGTGATAGGGTGGCTGCCTTTATCAGTGGTTAAACACCTGTTGCTTCTCCAGCATTCCATCCACCAATTGTAAGGTTTTTACTCACTCGGCTGCTTCAGAGGTAAATCAGGAGACACTTTCTTATACAATAAGTCCTTAGGTTTATTAGTTCATAAACCACATAGTAACAGGCAATACAAATCTTCCATGTTTCAGCTCCTGCCTGGAGCCTCACTCCTCAGTCACAGAGTCCTCCCGGTAATGTCCCACATGGAAGTCTGTCCACACTGGCAGACTCCCACACACTCTCTCACAGGTGCCAAGCACACTTCTGTTACATAGGTGTAACCCCACTCACCGATGAGGTCAGAATCACATGATTAGGTCACCTGGTCATGACCTCATCCCAGGTCCTTTACCACAACCCACTATTACATACAGGTTTTATCCCGGGCATACAGACACATACCCCTTGGGTGGGTTTGTAGGTGACTGGACCCGCCCAACTCTCCAAGTCACCTGGAAGCCTCCCAATGTATAGCACAACTCTCAGCAGTAGATCTGCTGAACAAAACACGCCCAGGCTTCCATCACAGGGCCACCCACCTCTGCGATACATACCGTCCATCCATGACATGCCTCCATGCATATCCCGAGGAGCATACACAGTGCCTCCTAGCTGCATCAGCGGTCACTACACCACACAGTGTTGACCCTTCTTCTTCAGGACCTCTGCAATTCTCCCTGGCATGCTCTCAATCAAATTCTGGACCAAATCCTGACTGTTAGCAGTTGTCATGGGTGCATCGCCACGAAGATCGTCGCGATTGCACATTCTGACTTCTCACAGCTGAGCTGCTGTTTCTTTGTGTTTGGTAATGAGAGAGTTAATTTTATCTAGCTCTTTGCTAAGACTAGGTCCAGCCTCGCCCGGCTGCTTTGGATTATGTTCTAATTAGTTTCCTTTATATTCCTGCCAGTCTGGGTGTTGGATGCCGGTGAAAGCATTCATATAGTTTAGCAGACTGGATCGGTTCTGGGAATACTTAAGCTAAGAGCTCCTTAGTTGTTTTTACTCTTACAGCTTATAGTTTATCTCTGAGACCTAAGGTGTTCCTACTGTGTGTGAGTGTTGTATGTAAGACTTTATTTACTTTATTTCTTATCTTTCTTGTATGTCTTTCTGTTCATTAACCGTTACCCGGTCATTCCCTTTGGTGGTATTCAGGGTCCTTCTTAGGACTAGAATACAGTTGGCAGGGATTGATAGGAGACAGGGTTTACGCTGGTGGCCTGGACCTCTGTACCTTTAACAGTACCTCCAGGTTGAGGGATTAGTTAGGACCCCAGTTAGGGTCAGCTTAGACCCCGGTCACCCTCTAGCCGGAGACAGCGTATAACGGATTCCGTTTTGACCCACTGGACTTTCTGTCAGGTAAATCTATGTTATCATATAGCTATGCGCATGTTATATAGTATGTTGCCCTTTTGATATAGATTATTGTCATCACATATATATATCTGCTATAC
Organism: Oophaga sylvatica; assembly: GCA_033576555.1. Taxonomy (NCBI): domain Eukaryota; kingdom Metazoa; phylum Chordata; class Amphibia; order Anura; family Dendrobatidae; genus Oophaga; species Oophaga sylvatica. The sequence goes on along the minus strand of JARQOD010000001.1, from coordinate 591,208,316 downwards.
AGCGTGACATTTTCACCGGCTAATACTAAAGATTCTCCCCAGCTATCATGGATCCAGTAGCCCAGCTGGCCCGGCAGTTGCAGGGATTGTCCATGGAGTTGGCAGACATTAAGTCCAAGGTTTTGTCCCCCCCCGGAGCAAACCAGATCTGAACCTAAGGTTGCTCTCCTGGACAGGTTCACTGGTGGGCGGGACAAATTTTTTACTTTCCGGGAGGCATGTAAATTGTACTTTCGGCTGCGGCCTCGGTCATCTGGGAGTGAAGAGCAGAGGGTGGGAATTGTTATCTCGCTCTTACAAGGGGACCCTCAATCTTGGGCGTTCTCTATTCCTCCAGGCTCCCCAGATCTCCAGTCAGTGGATCGATTTTTTACTGCCCTGGGTCTGGTATATGATGATCCGGATCGAGTCTCCCTTGCTGAAACAAGGTTACGTAAAATACGGCAAGGAAATCGTCCAGCGGAGGAATATTCTTCTGAGTTCCGTAGATGGGCAACAGATACTCAGTGGAATGACCCAGCTCTTAGGAGCCAGTTTTGTCAAGGGTTGTCTGACAAATTAAAAGATGTGTTGGCTCAGTATGATTCTCCTCCATCACTGGAGGCTGCTATGGCCCTCGCTATTCGCATTGATAGACGTCTTCGGGGAAGACGCGAGGTAACTCCGCCCCCCGTGATGACTCCACCTACTACTAAAGTCCCTTATACTGAGGTTCCCCTGGTCTGTTCTGAGGAACCCATGCAGTTGGGAGGGACATCATTTTGTAGGAGGGAATCAGCGGTGAGCCGCAAGACTAGAAGGTGTTTCTTTTGCGGGAGAGAGGGACATTTTGTTGGGGGGTGTCCATCCCGGACCTCTTTGAACCAAGGAGTTAACCTGGGAGTGTGTATTTCGTCCCCAAATCCCTCTCAGTTTCTCGTGCCTGCGGAGGTGGTGATTGGTACTAGAACTGAGAGGATTTCTGTTTTTCTTGATAGTGGGTCCGGGGCTAATCTGGTGGACACTCGGTTTGCCCAGGTGCATTGTATGCAACTGAGTGTATTGGCCAAACCGGTCCCTATACTCTCTATTGATTCTAGACCTCTTGGTCAAGGTAGCTTGGTACAAGCTGTTCATAACATAGATCTTCGAGTAGGGGCAATACATAAAGAGCAATTGTCTTGTTATGTGTTGGAGGGTCTGCCTGCTCCTATTGTGTTGGGACTTCCTTGGTTGGCTAAACATAACCCAGTGATTGATTGGCAATCCAGAAAGATAAGCCAGTGGGGTGAATTTTGCAAGAATAACTGTATGAGCACGGTCATCGGTGCGGTTGTGCCTAGGACTTTGCCTCCTTTTCTGGAGGACTTTTGGGAGAAGTTCTCAGAGGAGGGGTGTAAGGAGTTACCTCCTCATCGCACATATGACTGCTCAATAAAGTTGCTTCCTGATGCCTTATCTCGTACTTTCCAGAGGTCGGGAAGACGGATGATCCGGTTCCTATTCCTCAGGAGGGAGTTGTAGTGTCAGCTGTATGCTCTGAGCTTGAGGGGGAGGTATTGGGGCTCAGGGGGACGCCCCTGTGGGACTTCCAGGGAGACTGATAGTTCCAGATCGCTTAAGACTGAAGGTTACGGAGAACCCTTACAAACGGATGGCTGATAGGAGGAGAGTTTCTGGTCTAGATCTGAAGGTGAACGATCTGGTGTGGTTGTCTACCAGGAATATAAAACTTAAAGTTCCCTCCTGGAGGTTGGGTCCCAGATTCATCGGGCCATACAGGATCAGTTCCATAATTAATCCTGTGGCATTTCGTCTGGACCTCCCTCCTACGTTTAAAATTCATAATGTGTTTCACAAGTCATTACTTAAAAAGTATGTGGCACCAGTCATACCGTCACCTCTACCTCCTCCTTCAGTGGTAGTCAATGATAACGTGGAAGTTCATTGGAGGGGGTATGGTCCTGAGGAGAGGACGTGGGTCCCTGCGTCTGATGATAACGCAGATCGATTGGTTCGGACCTTTCACACAATTTACCCGGACAGACCTGGTCATGAGGGTCCGGAGGCCCCTCGTAGAAGGGAGGGTACTGTCATGGGTGCATCGCCACGAAGATCGTCGCGATTGCACATTCTGACTTCTCACAGCTGAGCTGCTGTTTCTTTGTGTTTGGTAATGAGAGAGTTAATTTTATCTAGCTCTTTGCTAAGACTAGGTCCAGCCTCGCCCGGCTGCTTTGGATTATGTTCTAATTAGTTTCCTTTATATTCCTGCCAGTCTGGGTGTTGGATGCCGGTGAAAGCATTCATATAGTTTAGCAGACTGGATCGGTTCTGGGAATACTTAAGCTAAGAGCTCCTTAGTTGTTTTTACTCTTACAGCTTATAGTTTATCTCTGAGACCTAAGGTGTTCCTACTGTGTGTGAGTGTTGTATGTAAGACTTTATTTACTTTATTTCTTATCTTTCTTGTATGTCTTTCTGTTCATTAACCGTTACCCGGTCATTCCCTTTGGTGGTATTCAGGGTCCTTCTTCTTAGGACTAGAATACAGTTGGCAGGGATTGATAGGAGACAGGGTTTACGCTGGTGGCCTGGACCTCTGTACCTTTAACAGTACCTCCAGGTTGAGGGATTAGTTAGGACCCCAGTTAGGGTCAGCTTAGACCCCGGTCACCCTCTAGCCGGAGACAGCGTATAACGGATTCCGTTTTGACCCACTGGACTTTCTGTCAGGTAAATCTATGTTATCATATAGCTATGCGCATGTTATATAGTATGTTGCCCTTTTGATATAGATTATTGTCATCACATATATATATCTGCTATACAGCGTGACAGCAGTCCATTCTTGCACAATCAATGCTTTCATTTTGTCAGAATTTTTAGGTTTTTGTTTGTCCACCCGTCTCTTGATGATTGACCACAAGTTCTCAATGGATTAAGATCTGGGGAGTTTCCAGGCCATGGACCCAAAATATCTATGTTTTGTTCCCTGAGCCATTTAGTTATCACCTTTGCTTCATGGCAAGGTGCTCCATCATGCTAGAAAAGGCATTGTTGATCGCCAAACTGCTCTTGGAGGGTTGGGAGAAGTTGCTCTTGGAGGACATTCTGGTACCATTCTTTATTCATGGCTGTGTTTTTAGGCAAGACTGTGAGAGAGCCGATTCCCTTGGCTGAGAAGCAACCCCACACATGAATGGTTTCAGGATGCTTAACAGTTGGCATGAGACAAGACTGGTGGTAGCGCTCACCTTGTCTTCTCCGAATGAGACGTTTTCCTGATGTCCCAAACAATCGAAAAGGGGATTCATCAGAGAAAATAACTTTACCCCAGTCCTCAGCAGTCCACTGCCTGTACCTTTTGCAGAATATCAGTCTGTCCATGATGTTTTTTCTGGAGAGAAGTGGCTTCTTTGCTGCCCTCCTTGAGACCAGGCCTTGCTCCAAGAGTCTCCGCCTCACAGTGCGTGCAGATGCACTCACACCTGCCTGCTGCCATTCCTGAGCAAGCTCTGCACTGCTGGTAGCCCGATCCTGCAGCTGAAACACTTTTAAGAGACGTTCCTGGTGCTTGCTGGTCTTTCTTGGGCGCCCTGAAGCCTTTTTGGCAACAATGGAACCTCTCTCCTTGAAGTTCTTGATGATGCGATAGATTGTTGACTGAGGTGCAATCTTTCTAGCTGCGATACTCTTCCCTGTTAGGCCATTTTTGTGCATTGCAATGATGACTGCACGTGTTTCTTTAGAGATAACCATGGTTAACAGAAGAGAAACAATGATGCCAAGCACCAGCCTCCTTTTAAAGTGTCCAGTGGTGTCATTCTTATTTAATCATGACAGATTGATCTACAGCCATGTCCTCATCAACACCCACACCTGTGTTAATGGAGCAATCACTGAAAAGAGGTTAGCTGGTCCTTTTAAGGCAGGGCTGCAATGATGTTGAAATGTGTTTTGGGGGATAAAGTTCATTTTCTAGTCAAATATTGACTTTGCAAGTAATTGCTGTTAAGCTGATCACTCTTTATAACATTCTGGAGTATATGCAAATTGCCATTAGAATATGTGAAGCAGTAGACTTTGTAAAAATTAATATTTGTGTCATTCTCAAAACTTTTGGCCATGACTGTATATATTGCAGAATGGGGCTGTATACAGGGGGACTGACAGAAGTGATATGCTACTGGAGGAGGCTGTGTGTAGAGGGACTGAGAGCAGTTGAGCTGTGTTTGTTTCCTGCCACTGACACATTAGGGATATGAAACTCTAAATGCTGCTCTGTTGATGCACATGACAGAAGAATATCTTCTGCCATATGCATTAACAGAGTGACATTTCTAGTTTCACTTTGCTGTTATCTCAGCAGCGTGCAACAACAATGGCACTGCACTGTCTAATTATTACAAACTCCATTGTGGTGGTGTGCAAGAGAGATGAACTCTTCTAGAAAGCATCTAAAAATTTAGTAAAATCACACAGGCAGCTATATTGATATAGATTGTAGCAGATTAATTTGATCAGGCAGAAAATGTACAGGATTAGACAGTGCACAGAAACATAATGAGTGATACATTTAGAATAGCTTGTTGGGGAGAGTTGGGGATTGTCAGGAGGGGGGATCTGCTGCACTGAGGGAAAGCAAGTGTTACTGTGAAATGTAGTTTTTTTCAGTGTAGAAATAGTACTGACCATTCCGCTTTTTGAAGCTGGATGCACAAAGGGACAGACAGGGATTAAAAAAGACACAAAGGTACAAGATAAAAATTATGTTGGGCTTAATCTTTATATTACCAATAAGGATGCATTTCTTGTGTTTTGTGAAAAATAATGTGGTTGTGGGAATAACCCTTTAATCCAAAGAAGGTTGAAAACCTGCACGCTCACTATGTTACATGATTAAAACTGACCCATAAGCATAAAAGTCACTACTTGATGGAACATGATTTCCTGATGTGAAGATGTATGAACCGAAACCAGAGCAAATGCTTTTTTCCATGCTTTACTAAGAGTCCAAGAAAGTATAATTATGGCTGAAGTAGTTCCATTATTTGTCCCTCTATGCTGTTTAATGTTTGGAAACATCGCCGGAAAATATGTCATTATTACTGACAAATCAGGACTAAGCAAAGACAAACACATAGCAGGCAATGTGACTACAAGAAACACCATGACAGCAGACAGGATTGTAATATTGTTAACAAAAGAAATTCCTTATGCCAAATGACTACCCTAAATAATAATGAATAACTCCTAAAGTAGATACATAACAAATGCTATTTCCCCATATAACATTAAAGAATGAAGTAGGAGAAATAACCAAAGAGTTTTTTTGATGAAAAAAATAACAATTTTATTTCAGTACAAATACATAAAAACAAACAACCGTACAGAGAGCACCACAACCAAGATTACCAGGCAATATATAATGGGGAAGATAATTTTAAGCACTGCTATAAAAATCAATGAGTGATCTCATAAAATCTCACAATTTAATTAGTTTGTGGCTAAATATAATAGCGGAAATTCACTGAATAATGTAGAGATATTGCAAGTATTTCTTATAATAAAGCCCGGCCAATAACTACAGCCTGGTATGATGCAAGTGGACAATATCACAAATAGTACCTGCCGACTGAATGGGCTAATAAAAAAGCTACTGCACTGCTGTCACAAGACCTGCCTAGCTAATTAGCACACAAAACATAAAGACACTAATAGTCAGTAAGCTTTAAATGGAAAAATTGTGATATGTCGGTAAAGATATTACTAATCTTGCCGCTGTCATAAAACATGCAAAGCAAGATAAAGCCGATAACAAGAGCTCACTCGAATGTATGCAAATGTTAATGAATATTTCTTAAAAAAGTACACAGCCAGTGAATGCAACCTAATATAATGCAGACTGACGGTATCACAGTTGATGTCTACCAAATCAATGTAACGGCTGTTTGTACTGCCGTCACAGGACATACAAAACTGCACAGCCAAAATCGTAGTATATCAGTAAAAGACATTGCTAGTCTTGCTGCTATCAGAATATATGCATAGCGGGATATCGCTGTAAGCGGAAAAACACTACGATCACTTAAAGGCTGATATGTGGTAGACTAAAATCAACTGTGACATGTCAGTAGTAACACCATAAATCTTGCCACTATCAACACGTATACATGGCAAGGTAACGCTGTAAGCGTGATTAGGTTATTACGATTGTACTCACAAAGGCTGGAAAAGTAATATCCACGCAATGAATGGAAGGTAAGCCGAGTGCTGTACCCCGTGCCTGGCGCCCCACACTATCTCACATATTTGCTTCACCTTAAAGATTCTGAAAAGATTTTACAAGTGTTAAGAGTTCAGCTGAACAGAGGAACTAAACTTGGATTTTAATTCACATAACTAATTAAGTTTATAATCATCAGATTGGAAATATCTACTGTACATTCCTCTGGAGACAACATCTTATAGGACAACCAAATGTTCTCTATGTGGACTTTCCAAATAAAAAAGGTACTATCGAGCAGGTAAAGGTGAAAGCTTCTGGTACAGACTGCTCGTCTTCAGCCTACACCATGCATCTCAAAATAGGACAATGAAAATGTAATGCCATCTTTGTCATGAACAATATTCAAACAATCCACAACTGTATCTGTTATCCGAACGTAATCACTTCTCTTGTTCCAAGTGCCAGGATTTTTGGCCTTAATAAACCACAGCAATGTAATGGGATTATTGATATGTCATATTCATGTTTGTTATGTTTATCTTGGTTAAAAATATGTTTGGAAACATGGTAATATTATTCTACAAGGAGGGACAGATTTAGGAGATGCAACCAAATTAGTAGATTTCAGGATTTTGCTACTATCTAATTAGTGAGAGATCCTTTCATTTTATCCCTTTTTATTGTGTACTGCTTTGCCTTTGTGTGGTGTCATTTTACTACATCATTTTTGTACCCACTGTAAGCACTGTAGTTTTGAGTATTAAATCTTAAAATTAACAAGTCTGTAACATGCTGCTCTAAACATAAAACTTTGAAGATGGAAAGTATAGCTTGAGGACTCACTCACACTGCCATATAACATGACTGAGTGCTATGTGATGCTTTATCGGATAACACTTGGCCCAATGTAATAATATAAGCGGGCAGTGCAGATCTGCAATTCAGAATTGTACCATGTATAAAATATTGGACCATGTGTACCCATTCAACTCTATGGGTGCGTGTAAAACATCGGACTGCACTTGGATGTCATCCCAGTGTAGTCAGATTTATGCGGACAAAACAAAAAGTCTATCAATGGAAATGGCAACATATGCTCCTCAATTATAGCACAAGAGATGTAAAACCTAACTTTTAATGAATACGGTTAAAAGAGCTCTGCTCAAAAAACATCATAAACAAATAAGGTATATACAATTATAAAGTGCACAGTAATGCCAATGCCATAAATAGAGGTTGAGATCTCACCCAATTCTTGTAGTGGACCAGAGTCAAATGCCAGATGAGGAAAAAATAGTCATAGGAGCATTCAGTAAACTAATGTCCACTATTGTGCTCTGACAAGGACAGTAATCTATAAAAATGTGGAAAAATGTCCCTGAAGAATAACCCTACCAACGCTTTTCTGCCTCAATAGCTAGGCCTCATAATGGGAGTGTACTTACACAAGAGGAGATGGATCAGTTAGATCCAGATCTATTGGGTTTCCAGATAACTATAAATACACAAAACGCTCAGAGGACCGTGCCGAGTAGTGAACAGCTTTAGATAGCAAAATGAAGTTCTCCATCTTCTCCACACCTGTGCTGCAATTATATCATGTGAGAGAATCGAATCACAGTAAGATGTGTGAGGCAGTGACCCCTATTACAGCTAGGGGGCACTGTGTCTTCTCCCCTGGATGTGCATGGAGGCGTATGAAGGCCATAGGTGTGCATGGCAGTCACGGGCATAGCTGTGACTGCAATGCAGACTGATAATAAAAGTGTTAGTCTTGGACATGTTAGTGTCCAAGACAGAGGTAGGGAAAACCTGCTCTGGATATTGTGTTTGAAACAGACTGCAGTATGATAGTGTTGCAGTCTGTTCCATTCCGGACCCAGGTTTACAGGTTTCTGTGATAAAAGCCCTGCAGGAAAGGGTTAGTAAAGTCTTAGTGAGTCTGAGGAGTCTCAGGTGTGTCAGGGCCAGAGTGAATTGGTGCTTGTTGCTGTGCAGACTAGTTGGTGTTGCAGAGCACAGGACAGAGCGGAGCCAATAGGCCTGGCACTCACAGCATACACAGGGGTGCTGCTGTCCATGGTGACTGGTCTCGGATGTGGATGTCCTGTGCCCGGAGGTGAACCGGAGGTGGATATCCTATGCCTGAATAAAGGACTAGCGTGTTTAACGTATGCAAACAGGTGGATATGGTGCCCGGCTGCGATCCGGAGGATATCCTGGACTGTGTACGGCTGTGTGAGTAAAGAGACTGTGTTACAGCGGTGCAGGACACCCATGGGAACTAGTCAGAGAAATACTGGCATGTGTAGTGCCTGCGACATGTAAAGCTGTGTGTAAGAGACATTGGCCCGGCGTGCAGTCGCCCATGGAAACTGGACAAGGTGAAGTCCAGCATGTTTAGGGACTGTGATACAAAGCCGTGCACTATGTAGTGCTATGAACGGGTGTGAATTGAACACTGACAATATGCACTGAAGTTATATGCATTGAGGTTATATGAAATTGTGTGGATTGGAACCTTTCTGTGTGAAGATACCACATTAAAGAGAATTTTTATGTTTGAACTTTGTGGGTCACTGCCATACAGATGGCACATGGCTCAACCTCTGTCAGTGTGTCATTAACATAATCGGCCCGATTGTCTCACAAGCCTGATTGTGTTAATTTGTGAATGCCAACTTGCTAGACATTTTTCCGCTTGAAGCTAGAGAGCTTAGTGCTCTTCTGAGTACTGGTGTGTAGGCATATTGTTGGTGAGAACTGACAGCAGAACTTTGGTGTGGGTGCATGGACTGCCTTTGGGGTGCACTTAATCCATTTTTAGCTTAGTGTAATTGTGGCATCCCAGGAGTTTGGTTGCCACAGTGACCTTGCCTTCCTCCAGGGGAGGGTGATGTCATGCCTGAAAGCACAGAAGGATCCCTTTGCAGGTAACACAGCGTACAACACCTTTCTGACTCCAGATCAGAAGGGGGAGCTCAAACACCGGATTTGAGGGGAGCTTCCCTGGAATATTCTGGCTGGGGGAGGAGTTGGTCATAGTGTAGCTGAGGGACGAGAGAGGGAAGACGTGGTGAAGACAAGCTGGGGGACTGAAGCCATAGCAGGGCTCATCCCCAGGTCTAAGCGCCGGAGACCAGACCCCTGAAGTCCGAGGCTGAGAGGGTGTAGTAAAATCCCAGCAGCAGAATCTGGAGGGCAGAGGACGGTAGGTTCTCTGTGCCAATTAAGACTCTTCCACAAAGCAGCAGCACATGTGAGCAGGAGACTCCATAAGTGATTAGTTCCTGAAACAGGCTACAGCTGCATGTAATGAGAGTCAAGTTCAACTTGAATAAGAGATGGAGAGCAAGAGGAAATTGGACGGAGCTTATAGCAGCCAATGCCTCACAGAACAGCGCTAGAAAGGAGACCTCACATCCCACCTGTAATAAAGGGGCCCTAAACTGCTTTCAGGCTGACTTACTCTAGTACGACCTGTATTCAATGCCCTGAACGCTTTGCCTGCAAAACTGTAAGTAAAGCTTTGGAAACTGCAACTCACTGACTGTTTCTCAGTTTCTTCCTGCGTCACACATTGCACTCAGCTACATCCTGCAGCACCATTACCACCTACTACAACATCTGCCTGCCCTGGGATCCCATAGTCGCACCTGTGGGAGACTGTACCAACTCTGCTGCATCTCACCATCTATCCCAGAGGATCTGCACAGCAGCGCTGGTCCCCATTGACCAGATACCACAGGTGGCGTCACGAATACCTACACCACAAACTCTATTCATTCCCCTGTAAATAATCCCCCTTTCATTGGATGCCCAGGGCCACGGACCGGGTCACTGCCGCTGTGACACATCCCCTCAATACACCGGCCCTGTACCGAGTATCCCACTGCCCTGGCGGGCGATCCATAATAATCTTGGTGAGCATGTGAGTGTGCGTGAGAAGCTGAGTGCAAACTAACATCATACCCAAGTCTCAGGGTTGTCAATAGCAGTATTCTGCAAGGATGTTTTTCAGTAAGGAAAGAAAGTGCATGGAAGTTTATATTGTCTCCAATGCAAAACATACTGATAATTTTTTAAAGGTAGTCTGATACCCCGAAATCACTATGTAAACCAAGCCAATAGGTGACTCGTTCCGATAAATCCAAACAAAAGCATTTGTTTGACATGCAATTTAGGATGCTTGATGCACCCTTGGTGTGGCCAACAGATTTGCTTGCACCATTCTGACCCTTGAATTACCATAAACCTCCTTTTGTGTTCATTGACAATGCTTACTTGGCCAGAGGAAGTGCTGCCTGAAAAGAATCCTCCAGCAAAGTGTATCAGCAAGAGCCAGCATGCACGCTCACAGACCACCGTCCTCCCTGATGCATCAATGCAATGCTCCACCCTCAGTCACCCACTTTCTCTGAAGACTGTATTAAAGGAGCGAGGGGCCACAGCAGAGAGGAGAGAGGCATGTGAGTGTGCATGCTGACTCCTGCTGATACAGGCGTACGCCAAACGCTTCTTTTCAGGCAGTGCTTGCTCTGTCCCAGTGATGGAAGTAGCTGTTAATGCTAATGGAGGGGTGTTGAACAGTGCCCTAAATCTCACAGCACTATACCTAGCAGGTTAGGCTATCACTAAAAACTTCACCTTAACATGGCACTGGGGTTATAAATTTGGATCAAAATGTTAAGTAGGAACCTCGAGTTCAGTCTTGAATATTTTAGTTTGATGCATTAGCTCAATGTATAATATCTCATTGGATACCTGATAACTTCCTTATCTGTTGGGGTCACGTCACTGTAACCCACACCAATTGGAAGATCGGTAGTGGCAAATTTTATCCCTGTTACAAAATGATGTGGCAGGTTGGATGCCAAACTGGCACTCCATTCATTTCTATGGGGCTGCCAGGAAAATCCAAGATCAGCACTCAGCAGCCTCATAGGGAATACATGGAGCAGTGGTTGAATATGCGCACTGCTCCCATCTAACAGGATAAACTGATGAGTAGGGTTGAGCATTCCGATACTGCAAATATCGGGTATCGGCCGATATTGGCTGTATCGGAATTCCGATTCCGAGTTCGATATTTTCGTCTTATCGGATACCGGAATCGGGATTGTCACTGTCACTGTCAGTGTCCGTCGGTCGGGTCTGTCAGGAGTCAGCGGCACTTACCTGTCAGAAGATCTCCGGCGGTCACGTCCTGGACTGCTTCATGGCCGCCATCATCTTTCCCCGGCGGTCACATGCAGTTTCTCGCGATAACTGCAGTGACTGCTGGGTAATCCCGGCCGTTAAAGCAGTCAGTCCGATGACGTCACCGCCGGGGAAGCAGGTAATCAGCTGTGCTGCGTCGCGATGACAGGCTCTGCCTGTCATTGCGATGTAGCAGAGTTGGATCGTCGTGGGACTGTCGTTATGGACTGCGTCGGACAGATGGTATACTGTTGGTTTTTTTTTTTTTTTTTTTTTTTACAGGAGATCGATGGCGTCGCAGGAATGAGAGTACAATAAAAGAAATGAAAACTGTGTTGTCTCTTTTATTTCATTAAAATACTTTTTTCTTGCTTTGTCTTTTTTTT
>JARQOD010000001.1:591148409-591196420 GCA_033576555.1 Oophaga sylvatica | reverse complement strand
GCCTTTATCAGGGGTTTAAACCCTGTTGTTTCCCCCCTTTTATCCAGGGGCCGCTGCTCCTGTAGTGTTTGGTCATTTGATCAAAATGGGTTGATTTTTTTTCTGTTTTGTTTTTGCAAAAAAATGTTTTTTTTTTTTATGTCTTGTTTTTTACCGCAATAAAATGGGCCCCTGGTTGGGTTGCGGTTTATTGCTTTGGCCAAAAAGTAAACAAATACCTATCTGATGCTTTCATTGCATCATTTTTGCATTTTTTCTTTTTGGGGTCCCCCGGGTTTTTTTGAGGGCCCGGGGTTTTTTTGTTGGCCATTCAGTGCTGCCAGCCCCCCATCTGGGCGTTTAAAAAATGGCTGTTACCCGCCTGTGTGATTCATGTTTAAGAAAATTGTATCTGTGTGTTTTTTCTCCCCTAAGCGTTAACACCTTCTCTCCTGTTTTTGTGAAGGGGGTGGCTCCCTTTATGGGGTTAAACACTGTTGTTTCCCACCCTTTTCCCATGGGAGCCTGGGCACCCTGTGTGCATTTGGTCATTTGATCAGCGGGGTATGTTGTTTTTCGATTTGCTTTTGTAAAATTTTTTTTTTTTTTGGATTTTGTCTAGTTAGTTACTGCAAAAAAATGGGCCCCTTGACTTTTGGGTTTGCCAAATCTGTTTTGGGCCCAAATAGTAACAAATTTTCCTCATTGATGCATTTTCATCCCTCATTTTTGCACTTTTTATCATATTTTGCGGGGTGCCCCCGGGCTCTTTTGAGGGCCTTGGTTTTTTGTGTTTGCCATTCAGTGCTGCCACCCGCCTTCCCCTTGGGTTTTTTAAATGGCTTTTTATCCAGAACTGGCTGACTTATTTTTTAAGAATTGTTCTGTGTGTTTTTTCTCCCACTAAGCAGTAACACCTTCATTCCGTTTTTTGTTGGGGGTGGCTCCTTTATCAGTGGTTAAACACCGGTTGCTTCCCACTTTATCCATGGGAGCCTGCTGCATCTGCTGTGATTTGGTCATTTGATCGCTGGGTTGTTGTTTTTCAGATTTGCTTTTGTAAAAATGTTTTTTTTTTTTTTATGTCTAGTTAGTTACTGAAATAAATGAGGCCCCGGGTTTGGGGTTTGCGAGTTTCTGTTTTGGGCCCCAAAAATAGTACAAATACCCATCTGTGCATTTATCATATGCTCTTTTTTTGCACTTTTTATTTTTTGCGGGTGACCCGGGGCTCTTTTTGAGGCGGGTTTTTTTGTGTTGTGCACATTCAGTGTCCCCAGCCCCTTCCTATAGGGTTTAAAATGGTGTTTTTCCGGGCACGGGCTGACATTCTTTTTTAAGCAATTTTGTTTCTGTGGTTTTTTCCCCCACAAAGCGTTAACCCCTTCTCTCACTGTTTTTGTGTAGGGGGGGGCCCCTTTATCAGTGGTTAAAACACCTGTTGTTTTCTAAACCCTTTACCGGGGGCCCTGCTGCTCCTGCTGTGCATTTGGTTTTTATCGACGGGGTTTGTTTTTTCTGTTTTGCTTTTGCAAAAATTTTTTTTTTTTTTTGGATTTATTCTATTATTACTCGCAATAAAATGAGGCCCTGCTTTGGGGGTTGCGGTTTTGTTTGGGGCCAAAAAATAAAAAATACCTATCTGATGCATTTTTCATATCTTTTTTTGCCTTTTTATCATATTTTGCGGGTGCAGGGTTTTTTTGAGGGCTTTTTTTGGGTTTTTGACATTCATTGACCCCCGCCTTCCTCTACGTTTAAAATGGGTTTTTCCCGAACTGTCTGAATTCATTTTTAAAAATTTTATCTGTGTTTTTTTTTCCCCAAAAAGCATTAACCCTTCACCCCTGTTTTTGAAAAAGGGGTGGCTCCTTTTCAGTGGTTAAACACCTTTTTTTTTCCCCCTTATCCATGGGAGCCTGCTGCATCCTGCTAGTGCATTTGGTCTTTGATCAGATGGGTATGATTGTTTTTCATGATTTGTTTTTGTTAAAAAGTTTTTTTTTTTGGATTTATGTTTTGTTACTCGAAATAAAATGAGGACCCTTGACGTTGGGTTGCGGCTTTCTGTTTTGGCCAAAATAGTAACTAATACCTCATTGATGCATTATCATATCATCATTTTTTGCACTTTTTATCATATTTTGCAGGGTGCACCCGGGCCTTTTTGATGGCTTGGTTTTTTGGGTGTGCACATTCAGTGTGACCAGCCCGCCTTCCTCTGGGTTTAAAATAGGCTGTTTCCGACACTGTAGCGCCGTGTCCCTCCCCTCTGCCAGGCAGGGACGCGTTCCCTGCGGACGCGTCCTCTGCCAGTAGGGACGTACCTCCCTTACCCGCGCCGCACCTCCTTCCCTGCTGGGGCCGCGCGCCCTTCCGCTTCTGGACTTAGGGGCGCGCCCGTGGCCTCCCCCGCTTTTTTAAAGGGGGCCGCGCGCATCTTTCAAAAAGGTCCCCGGCCATGCCAGAGGACTCCACCCTATATAAATACTTCTCCTTAATGTAGGTGCCCGGCAATGTTGTTATTGCATGTCACTACTCTGCTTTAGCCCTCAGGGTCGTTACCCGTTCCTGCCTTTTTCCGCCAGTTTGCTGTCTGTACTGCCCGCAAGCCTGCCCGGAGGTTCGGCCGTCATGCGGTGACATCGGCAATTTTCCCGAGACTCTGCTTGCTCACTTGGGGGGCTCATCTGCCATCTGCCTGCAAACCTACTGGGGTTCGGCCATCACCTGCGGTGTCCATCGGCTATTCCAGAGACTTCGCCTGCTCACTTGGGGGCGTCATTGCCATCTGCCTGCAAGCCTTCCTGGAGGTTGGCCATCACCTGCGGTGTCCATGGCTATTCCAGGATCTTGCCCGCTCACTTGGGGGCGCTCATCTGTCTTCCTGCTGCCTACCGGGGGGCTCCACCATCTAGGTGTATATACCTGTCCATTCAGGAGACGCCCCGGCCCCTTTCCTGCCTGTTTATCCGAGCTGCCCCGGTCACTTGCGTGATACCGCTGTCTACCCAGAGACTGCCCCGGTCACTTGCCGGACTACCCCCCTGTTTAACAGAGACTTGCCCCGGCACTTGCCGGAACTCCTCTGTCTACCCGAGATGCCCCCCGGGCACTTGCCGTGACTACCCCGCCTGTCTATCCAGGATGCCCCGGTCATTGTTGTGACTACCTGCCTGTTCCCTCGAGATTTTCCCCGGTCACTTGCCGTGATACCCGCCTGTCTATCCAGAGACTGCCCCGGTCACTTGCCGTGACCTCCCACCTGTCTGTCCAGAGACTGCCCCGTCACTTGCAGTGACTTCCTGTCCGTCTCCGGGCGCCACCCGCTCCTTTACAAGGAAAGCCTCCTTGGTATAATAAAGCTCAGAGGTTCCGCCTCCCAGACCCGTTACAGTTTGCTCGGGCCATGGAACCCGGTGGCACCCAAAACTTCCTCGCTCTCTGACCTGTGTCATGAAATGACTCGTCAGAGGGTCTCAACAGGGTCCCATCCTGGGTCACCTGCGGAATGTTAATTCCCGCCTGGCACCCTGACTACTTCACCAGCAACCACCGCGGGCGCCATGACTCGCAATCGGCAGTTGCCGGCTTACAATTCTGTGGTTTCCATTCCGGACCCGACTTTCAGCTCCTCCTCGGTTTGGAGGCGACCCTGCTTGGCTCGGGGTTTCATTAACCAGTGCACCCTGCATTTTGAACTCCTGGCACCCAGTTTAACTCCGACCGGGCCAAAATTGCCTTCATCATGTCTCATCTCACCGGAGAGGCCCTGGCCTGGCTAAATCCTCTTTGGGAGGAGAAGATCCTCTGGTGTCTGACCTGTCTGCTTTTCTCTCAGCCTTCCGGAAGGTATTCGACAAACCCGGACGGAAGACCTCCTCTGCATCATCTCTGCTGCGTCTCCGTCAGGGAAGTCTCACCGTGGGTCAATATGCCATACGGTTCCGTACCTTTCCTCGGAGCTGGCTTGGGATAATGATGCTCTGATATCTGTCTTCTGGGAGGGTCAGTCCGGCCGTATAAAGATGAACTTGCCGGTCGGGACATTCCACCTTTTCGATGACTAATACTCTTGCCATCGAATTGATTACGGTTCCAGGAGGCGCGCTAAGGAGGTCACCCATGAAAGAAGGTTTCCTCGTCTAGCTCCTCCTTTTCAGAGACCTGTAACTCCTTCCGTTTCTCCTCAGGTACACTCTTCTGAGCCTATGCAAGTCGACCAGACCAAGATGGTCAAAGCCCGTCAGGACTTACGCGTGCGAGGGGAGTTGCTTCTACTGTGGGAGTAAGGAGCACGGTCCGTACCTGTCCAGAGAGGTCGGGAAACGCCTGTGTCTAGGTTCGCTCGGAGAGGTCCACCTAGACAAAAATAAATCCTCTTCATCTCTGCTGCTGTCAGTCTCAATTCTCCTCGGTGAGAACCGTTACTTCGAACTAGCCCAACTTGATTCTGGAGCAGCCGGGAATTCTTGTTTCACAGGCTCTAGTAGAAAAATATCGCATCCCTACCAAACCTCTGGTTGAACCAGTATCTGTTGCTGCTGTGGATGGGGGTCTCCTACCACGTCCCATCCAACTTATCACTGAAGCCATAACCCTGCAGGTGGGAATGTTGCATTCTGAGAGCATCTCGTTTCATGTTCTGCCTGGACTCTCTCACGCTTTCTTACTAGGTCTGCCTTGGCTCCAAAAGCATGCACCGTGCTCGACTGGCAGACTGGAGAGATCCTTCGCTGGGGACAGGACTGTCATAAAACGTGTTTGGTTCCTGTTCATCCCGTCCGTCCTTCTCCTACACCAACTAATCTACCAGGGCTCCCGATTCCATATTGGTCATTCGTTGATGTCTTTAATAAAAAGGAAGCAGAGACATTACCCCTCACAGACCGTATGATTGCCCGATCGACCTGCTACCCGGTACTACGCCTCCCCGTGGGCGTATTTACCCATTGTCCGCTGCTGAGACCAGGTCGATGTCCGAATATATCGGGGGGAGAATTTGGCCAAGGGATTCATCCGGAAATCCACCTCCCCAGCGGGAGCAGGTTTCTTCTTCGTAAAAAAGAAAGACGGCTCTCTCCGTCCCTGTATTGACTACAGAGGCCTAAATTTGATCACGGTGAAGAATAAGTACCCTCTTCCGCTCATTCCAGAATTGTTTGATCGTCTGAGGGGGGCTAGAATCTTCACCAAACTGGATCTTCGTGGGGCATATAACCTAGTCGTATCCGTCGGGGAGATGAATGGAAGACGGCATTCAACACCGGGACGGCCACTACGAGTATTTGGTGATGCCCTTTGGTCTCTGTAATGCTCCAGCAGTCTTTCAGGAGTTGGTCAATGACTAGTGTTGAGCGATTACGATAATGCAAATATCGGCTATCGGCCGATATTAGCTCTATCGGCCTTTCGATAATTCGTTTCGATATTTTCGTCTTATCGAATACCGGAATCGGATTTGTCACTGTCACTGTCTGTGTCCGTCGGTCGGGTCTGTCACTGTCAGTGTCCGTCGGTCGGGTCTGTCAGGAGGTCAGCGGCACTTACCTGGCAGAAGATCTCCGGCGGTCACATCCCGGACTGCTTAATGGCCGCCATCCTCTTTCTCCCGGTGGTCACATGCAGTTTCTCGCGATAACTGCAGTGACTGCTGGGTAATCCTGGCCGTAAAAAAAGTCAGTCCGATGACGTCACCGCCGGGGGAACCAGGTAATCAGCTGTGCTGCGTCGCGATGACAGGCTCTGCCTGTCATTGCGATGTAGCAGAGCTGGATCGTCGTGGGACAATCGTTACTATGGACTGCGTCGGACAGGTGGTATACTGTTGGTTTGTTTTTTTTCTTTTTTTACAGGAGATCAATGGCGTCGCAGGAATGAGAGTACAATAAAAGAAATGAAAACTGTGTTGTCTCTTTTATTTCATTAAAATACTTTTTTCTTGCTTTGTCTTTTTTTTATGCATTTAATAACTTTGGGATTAATAATGGATCGGTGTCTTATTGACCCTCTCCATTATTAACCTGGCTTATTGTCACCGTGCAATCAACGGTGACATTAACCCCTTATTACCCCGCTTGCCACCGCTACAGGGCAAGTGGAAGAGCCGGGTAAAGTGCCACAATTGGCACATCTTTTGATGCGCCAAATGTGGGGCTGCTGTAGCCTGGTATTATCAGGCTGTTGAGGGCCAAAAATCCATGGGCCTTGACAGTCTTTTAATACCAGGCCGCAGCAGTCTGCATTTTACTTGGCTGGTTAACAAAAATAGGGGGACCCCTACGCCGTTTTTTTTTTCAAGGGGATCCCCTATTTTTGTTAACCAGCCAAGCTAAGCAGACTGCTGTGGCCTGGTATTATCAGGCTTGCAAGGTCCATGGATATTGGATCCTTACCAGCCTGAAAAACCAGGCCTCAGCGGTCTGCTTCATCTGGCTGGTTAACAAAAATAGGGGGGACCCCACGCCAATTTTTTTCGAGGGGATCCCCTATTTTTGTTAATCAGCCAAGATATGCAGACTGCTGTGGCCTGGTATTATCAGGCTGGCAAGGTCCATGGATCTTGGCTCCTTAACAGCCTGAAAATCCAGGCCTCAGCGGTCTGCTTCATCTGGCTGGTTAACAAAAATAGGGGGGACCCCACGCCATTTTTTTTTCAAAGGGAACCCCTATTTTTGTTAACCAGTTCCCTCTGACGTCACTGATTGTGTCCCTGGCTGACCTTAAGTGAAAGTGGAAAGCAATCAATTAAGCTTTCCACTCCCTCTCCTGTCAGCCAGGAGAGGAACTCATTCATTTGGGGGTTTACTGTGAGGCTGCAGCATTAGCTGCGGTCCCTGCAGTAAACATTAACCCTTTCTGAAGGATTACACCGTGGGACCTGACTGTACATCGGATTGGTAAGAATAATTTTGCTTTATTATTTTATTTTTATTACAGGAAATGGTTTTAGCAGGAAAATAAAATATGGTCAAAAACTGTGTGATTATTTCATTAAACTTCTTTTTTATTAAAGTGTGTGTGTTTGATTTTTCTTTCATACAATAGGATTAATAATTGATAGTTGTCTAATTGACAGCTCTCAATTATTAACCTGGCTTAAAGTGACCTTTCAATTGCAAGGTCATTTTAACCCTTATTAACCCATTCGCCACCGCTACAGGGCAATGGGAATAGACGGGCAAAGTGCCAGAAAGGGCAAATCTAATTAGAGATTTGCCCTTTCTGGGGTGTCTGGGGGCAGATGTTAGTAGCCGGGGGGGGCCAAAAATAATGGTCCCTCTCTGGGCTATTATTATCTGCCCCCACTCACTGGCTTTGTCTGTCTGGTTGTGAAAATAGGGCGGGAGCCCACGCATTTTTTTTCAGCAATTTTACACCTCATATTATATATATATACATGTCATTAAATTTGTGACACATATATATATATTTATATTTATAGTTCATACACTTCTACATAGTATAATAGCCGCTAATTCAATTGCCGGCTTTTGTGAAAATGCAGAACCCGACATGAAATGACACTTGGTTTACATAGAGTTAACCATGTCTTTTCATGTAGTTTGATATCTGATTTGCACAAACAATTACATGAGTGTAAGTGTGCAAAATTTCACACCTGTAGGGGTTAATTAAAGGTGTAAATTCGTAGCAAAAAAGTCTGTTTTTTTTACAACGAATTTACACCTTTAGTTAACCCCTACAGGTGTGAAATTTTGCACACATAGACTGATGTAATTGTTTGTGCAAATCAGATTGCAAACGACATGAAAAGACATGGTTAACCCTATGTACACCAAGTGTCATTTCATGTCGGGTGCTTCTGTCTTTTCACAGAAGCCGGCTTTACCCGGCAATTGAATCAGAGGATATTTTACTATGTAGAAGTGTATAAACTATACATATATGTATATATATAATATGTCACAATGACATGTATATATATATATATGTATTCTATGTGTGTATATTTAGTGTTTACAAGGAAATAAAGGTTTTTTTTTAGTTTCGATATTTTGTTCCCATAGACTTACATGGGACTTCCGCTATCGAAATCGGATATCGACGATATTTAGTGATATCGGCGATACAATTTCGATACGATATTTTTAGATATCGAGCAATATCGCTCAACATATCAATGACATCTTTCGGGACCGTCTCTACTCCTGCGTTGTGGTGTACCTAGACGACATCTTGGTCTTCTCTCCGGATCTCCAGTCTCACCGGAGGGATGTTCGTCAGGTTCTGCTCAGGCTCAGGCAGAATCACCTCTTCGCCAAATATGAGAAGTGCCTCTTTGAGCAGACCTCGCTTCCGTTTTTGGGCTACATCATTTCTCAGACAGGCCTACGAATGGATCCGGAGAAACTGTCTGCCATCGAGAAATGGCCCCGACCGGAGGGGTTGAAGGCCATTCAGCGGTTCCTGGGATTCGCCAATTATTACCGCCTTTTCATACCGCACTTCTCTTCCCGGACTGCTCCAATCTCCGCGCTCACCCGCAAGGATGCTAATCCCAAACAGTGGACGCCCGAAGCAGAGGAGGCCTTTCTTTCTTTAAAACAGGCCTTCTCTTCCGCTCCAGTGCTGCATCGTCCGGACGGCAACAAGCAGTTCTTCCTGGAGGTGGACGCTTCCTCTTCTGGAGCCGGAGCGGTACTTACTCAAAAATCTTCATCCGGGAGGATGGTATCTTGCGGCTTCTTCTCCAAACTCTTCTCCTCTTCTGAGCGCAATTACTCCATAGGAGACCGAGAGTTATTGGCCATCAAGCTGGCATTGAAGGAGTGGCGTTACCTACTCGAGGGGGCTCTTCATCCGGTAATCATTTACACTGACCACAAAAATCTGGCTTACCTCAGCATGCCCAGAGACTTAACCCTCGCCAGGCCGGTGGTCCTTGTTTTTTGGACCGCTTTGATTTTCTTTTACATTTTCGCCCGGCCGACAAGAACATCAAGGCGGACGCCTTGTCCCGGTCCTTCCTGGTGTCGGATCTCGAGGAGGAACCTAAACATATCATCGATCCCGCCAGAGTGATGCAGGTGGCTCCCGTGAGTCTAAATCGTCTCCCTCCTGTAAGACGTTCGTATCGGTAACCGATCGGGAGAGAATCCTACACTGGGGTCATTCGTCTAAAACTAGCTGGCCACGCTGGTCAGAAAAAGACCCTCCAGCTCATTACTCGGCATTATTGGTGGCCTACCCTGCACAAGGACGTAATAGACTTTGTTTCTGCCTGTGTCTCCTGTGCCGCAACCAAAGTTCCGAGACACCTGCCTGCCGGCCGTCTTCTTCCGCTTCCTGTACCCGCTGCCCCCTGGCAGCATATAGCCATGGACTTCATAACAGATCTGCCCGTCTCTGCCGGTTGTACGGTCATTTGGGTGGTCATTGACCGATTTTCCAAGATGGCTCACTTCATTCCTCTGCCAGGGCTTCCGTCTGCACCTGAGTTGGCTAAAGACTTTATCCGCCACATCTTCCGTCTTCATGGTCTGTCTCGTCACATTGTGTCGGATCGTGGGGTACAGTTCACCTCACGTTTCTGGAGAGCCACTTGTAAGTTGCTAGACGTCACCTTGGATTTCTCCTCCGCTTACCACCCGCAGTCCAATGGACAAGTCGAGCGAATTAATCAGAATCTGACCAGTTATCTCCGGCACTTCGTTAATGCCCACCATTCTGACTGGGTGGATCTCCTGCCTTGGGCCGAATTCTCTTACAACAATCACGAGAGCGAATCTTCCTCCAAATCTCCGTTTTTTGTAGTCTTCGGTCAACACCCTCGGATCCCTGTTCCTGTCTCCATCTCTGTGGACAATCCAGCTGCGGAATCTCTGGTTAACGAATTTTCCTCCATATGGGAGAGTACCCGGTCCGCACTCATTCTGTCATCCGAGCGCATGAAGAAACATGCTGACAAAAAACGTCTGGATCCTCCTCAATTCCGTCCTGGGGATAAGGTCTGGCTTTCGTCCAAGTATGTCCGGCTCAAGATTCCTTCCTACAAGTTAGGCCCTCGGTTCATCGGTCCTTTTGAGATCATCAGTCAGATCAACCCGGTGTCCTATAAATTGAAACTCCCGGCCAATTTGCGGATTCCTAACTCCTTCCATGTATCTCTCCTCAAACCGGTGGTACTTAACTCTTTTGTCAAATCTACAGGTACACCTCCTGCTCTAGTGTCTGCTGAAGACGAATTTGAGGTAGAGAACATTCTGGCCACCAAAAGGGTAGGAAGAAAGACCTATTTTCTGGTGGATTGGAAGGGGTTTGGTCCTGAGAAGAGAACGTGGGAGCCTCGGGAGAACATCCATGCCCCTCTCATCCTAGCTAAATTTCTTTCTGGCCTAAAAAAGGGGGGGCTTAAAGGGGGGGTACTGTAGCGCCGGCGTCCCTGCCCTCTGCCAGGCAGGGACGTTGTTCCCCTGCGACAGCGTCCTCTGCCAGTCAGGGACGTCGCCCCCCTTACCCGCGCTCAGCGTCCTCCTTCCGCCCTGCTGGGGCCGCGCGCTCCTTCCCTGCTTCTGGACTTAGGGCGCGCGCCCGCGCGCTCCCCCGCTCTTAAAGGGGCCGCGCACATCTTTCGAAAAGGTCCCCGGCCAATGCCGGAGGACTCCACCCTATATAAAGTACTTCCTCCTTAATGGAGGTGCCCGAGCAATGTTGTTATTGCACTGTTCACTACTCTGCTTTAGCCCTCAGGGTCCGTTACCAGTTACCTGCCTGTTTCCTGCCAGTTTGCTGTCTGCTACCTGCCCGCAAGCCTGCCTGGAGGTTCGGCCGTCACATGCGGTGACCATCGGCAATTCCAGAGACTCTCGCCTGCTCACTTGGGGGCGCTCATCTGCCATCTGCCTGCAAGCCTACCTGGAGGTTCGGCCATCACCTGCGGTGTCCATCGGCTATTCCAGAGACTCTCGCCTGCTCACTTGGGGGCGCTCATCTGCCATCTGCCTGCAAGCCTACCTGGAGGTTCGGCCATCACCTGCGGTGTCCATCGGCTATTCCAGAGACTCTCGCCTGCTCACTTGGGGGCGCTCATCTGTCATCTGCCTGCTAGCCTACCGGGAGGCTCCACCATCTCAGGTCGTATATACCTGTCCATTCAGAGACAGCCCCGGCCCCTTGCCTGCCTGTTTATCCAGAGACTGCCCCGGTCACTTGCCGTGACTACCTGCCTGTCTACCCAGAGACTGCCCCGGTCACTTGCCGTGACTACCCGCCTGTTTATCCAGAGACTGCCCCGGTCACTTGCCGTGACTACCTGCCTGTCTACCCAGAGACTGCCCCGGTCACTTGCCGTGACTACCCGCCTGTCTATCCAGAGACTGCCCCGGTCACTTGTCGTGACTACCTGCCTGTCTACCCAGAGACTGCCCCGGTCACTTGCCATGACTACCCGCCTGTCTATCCAGAGACTGTCCCGGTCACTTGCCATGACCTCCCACCTGTCTGTCCAGAGACTGCCCCCGTCACTTGCAGTGACTTCCTGTCCGTCTCCCCGGGCGCCACCCGCTCCTTTACAAGGAAAGCCTCCTTGTATAATAAAGCTCAGAGGTTCCGCCTCCCAGACCCGTTACAGACACTGTGCATGACATTCATGTTTTAAGCAACTTGTATCTGTGTGTTTTTTCTCCCACTAAGCAGTTAACACCTTCATCATCACTGTTTTTGTGATAGGGTGGCTGCCTTTATCAGTGGTTAAACACCTGTTGCTTCTCCAGCATTCCATCCACCAATTGTAAGGTTTTTACTCACTCGGCTGCTTCAGAGGTAAATCAGGAGACACTTTCTTATACAATAAGTCCTTAGGTTTATTAGTTCATAAACCACATAGTAACAGGCAATACAAATCTTCCATGTTTCAGCTCCTGCCTGGAGTCTCACTCCTCAGTCACAGAGTCCTCTCGGTAATGTCCCACATGGAAGTCTGTCCACACTGGCAGACTCCCACACACTCTCTCACAGGTGCCAAGCACACTTCTGTTACATAGGTGTAACCCCACTCACCG
The DNA here is from genome assembly GCA_033576555.1 of Oophaga sylvatica. NCBI lineage: Eukaryota > Metazoa > Chordata > Amphibia > Anura > Dendrobatidae > Oophaga > Oophaga sylvatica. Next base: position 591,184,418 of record JARQOD010000001.1, on the reverse strand, counting down.
ATGAGGTCAGAATCACATGATTAGGTCACCTGGTCATGACCTCATCCCAGGTCCTTTACCACAACCCACTATTACATACAGGTTTTATCCCGGGCATACAGACACATACCCCTTGGGTGGGTTTGTAGGTGACTGGACCCGCCCAGCTCTCCAAGTCACCTGGAAGCCTCCCAATGTATAGCACAACTCTCAGCAGTAGATCTGCTGAACAAAACACGCCCAGGCTTCCATCACAGGGCCACCCACCTCTGCGATACATACCGTCCATCCATGACATGCCTCCATGCATATCCCGAGGAGCATACACAGTGCCTCCTAGCTGCATCAGCGGTCACTACACCACACAGTGTTGACCCTTCTTCTTCAGGACCTCTGCAATTCTCCCTGGCATGCTCTCAATCAAATTCTGGACCAAATCCTGACTGTTAGCAGTCCATTCTTGCACAATCAATGCTTTCATTTTGTCAGAATTTTTAGGTTTTTGTTTGTCCACCCGTCTCTTGATGATTGACCACAAGTTCTCAATGGGATTAAGATCTGGGGAGTTTCCAGGCCATGGACCCAAAATATCTATGTTTTGTTCCCTGAGCCATTTAGTTATCACCTTTGCTTTATGGCAAGGTGCTCCATCATGCTAGAAAAGGCATTGTTGATCGCCAAACTGCTCTTGGAGGGTTGGGAGAAGTTGCTCTTGGAGGACATTCTGGTACCATTCTTTATTCATGGCTGTGTTTTTAGGCAAGACTGTGAGAGAGCCGATTCCCTTGGCTGAGAAGCAACCCCACACATGAATGGTTTCAGGATGCTTAACAGTTGGCATGAGACAAGACTGGTGGTAGCGCTCACCTTGTCTTCTCCGAATGAGACGTTTTCCTGATGTCCCAAACAATCGAAAAGGGGATTCATCAGAGAAAATAACTTTACCCCAGTCCTCAGCAGTTCACTGCCTGTACCTTTTGCAGAATATCAGTCTGTCCATGATGTTTTTTCTGGAGAGAAGTGGCTTCTTTGCTGCCCTCCTTGAGACCAGGCCTTGCTCCAAGAGTCTCCGCCTCACAGTGCGTGCAGATGCACTCACACCTGCCTGCTGCCATTCCTGAGCAAGCTCTGCACTGCTGGTAGCCCGATCCTGCAGCTGAAACACTTTTAAGAGACGTTCCTGGTGCTTGCTGGTCTTTCTTGGGCGCCCTGAAGCCTTTTTGGCAACAATGGAACCTCTCTCCTCGAAGTTCTTGATGATGCGATAGATTGTTGACTGAGGTGCAATCTTTCTAGCTGCGATACTCTTCCCTGTTAGGCCATTTTTGTGCATTGCAATGATGACTGCACGTGTTTCTTTAGAGATAACCATGGTTAACAGAAGAGAAACAATGATGCCAAGCACCAGCCTCCTTTTAAAGTGTCCAGTGGTGTCATTCTTATTTAATCATGACAGATTGATCTACAGCCATGTCCTCATCAACACCCACACCTGTGTTAATGGAGCAATCACTGAAAAGAGGTTAGCTGGTCCTTTTAAGGCAGGGCTGCAATGATGTTGAAATGTGTTTTGGGGGATAAAGTTCATTTTCTAGTCAAATATTGACTTTGCAAGTAATTGCTGTTAAGCTGATCACTCTTTATAACATTCTGGAGTATATGCAAATTGCCATTAGAATATGTGAAGCAGTAGACTTTGTAAAAATTAATATTTGTGTCATTCTCAAAACTTTTGGCCATGACTGTATATATTGCAGAATGGGGCTGTATACAGGGGGACTGACAGAAGTGATATGCTACTGGAGGAGGCTGTGTGTAGAGGGACTGAGAGCAGTTGAGCTGTGTTTGTTTCCTGCCACTGACACATTAGGGATATGAAACTCTAAATGCTGCTCTGTTGATGCACATGACAGAAGAATATCTTCTGCCATATGCATTAACAGAGTGACATTTCTAGTTTCACTTTGCTGTTATCTCAGCAGCGTGCAACAACAATGGCACTGCACTGTCTAATTATTACAAACTCCATTGTGGTGGTGTGCAAGAGAGATGAACTCTTCTAGAAAGCATCTAAAAATTTAGTAAAATCACACAGGCAGCTATATTGATATAGATTGTAGCAGATTAATTTGATCAGGCAGAAAAATGTACAGGATTAGACAGTGCACAGAAACATAATGAGTGATACATTTAGAATAGCTTGTTGGGGAGAGTTGGGGATTGTCAGGAGGGGGGATCTGCTGCACTGAGGGAAAGCAAGTGTTACTGTGAAATGTAGTTTTTTTCAGTGTAGAAATAGTACTGACCATTCCGCTTTTTGAAGCTGGATGCACAAAGGGACAGACAGGGATTAAAAAAGACACAAAGGTACAAGATAAAAATTATGTTGGGCTTAATCTTTATATTACCAATAAGGATGCATTTCTTGTGTTTTGTGAAAAATAATGTGGTTGTGGGAATAACCCTTTAATCCAAAGAAGGTTGAAAACCTGCACGCTCACTATGTTACATGATTAAAACTGACCCATAAGCATAAAAGTCACTACTTGATGGAACATGATTTCCTGATGTGAAGATGTATGAACCGAAACCAGAGCAAATGCTTTTTTCCATGCTTTACTAAGAGTCCAAGAAAGTATAATTATGGCTGAAGTAGTTCCATTATTTGTCCCTCTATGCTGTTTAATGTTTGGAAACATCGCCGGAAAATATGTCATTATTACTGACAAATCAGGACTAAGCAAAGACAAACACATAGCAGGCAATGTGACTACAAGAAACACCATGACAGCAGACAGGATTGTAATATTGTCACACTATCTCACATATTTGCTTCACCTTAAAGATTCTGAAAAGATTTTACAAGTGTTAAGAGTTCAGCTGAACAGAGGAACTAAACTTGGATTTTAATTCACATAACTAATTAAGTTTATAATCATCAGATTGGAAATATCTACTGTACATTCCTCTGGAGACAACATCTTATAGGACAACCAAATGTTCTCTATGTGGACTTTCCAAATAAAAAAGGTACTATCGAGCAGGTAAAGGTGAAAGCTTCTGGTACAGACTGCTCGTCTTCAGCCTACACCATGCATCTCAAAATAGGACAATGAAAATGTAATGCCATCTTTGTCATGAACAATATTCAAACAATCCACAACTGTATCTGTTATCCCGAACGTAATCACTTCTCTTGTTCCAAGTGCCAGGATTTTTGGCCTTAATAAACCACAGCAATGTAATGGGATTATTGATATGTCATATTCATGTTTGTTATGTTTATCTTGGTTAAAAATATGTTTGGAAACATGGTAATATTATTCTACAAGGAGGGACAGATTTAGGAGATGCAACCAAATTAGTAGATTTCAGGATTTTGCTACTATCTAATTAGTGAGAGATCCTTTCATTTTATCCCTTTTTATTGTGTACTGCTTTGCCTTTGTGTGGTGTCATTTTACTACATCATTTTTGTACCCACTGTAAGCACTGTAGTTTTGAGTATTAAATCTTAAAATTAACAAGTCTGTAACATGCTGCTCTAAACATAAAACTTTGAAGATGGAAAGTATAGCTTGAGGACTCACTCACACTGCCATATAACATGACTGAGTGCTATGTGATGCTTTATCGGATAACACTTGGCCCAATGTAATAATATAAGCGGGCAGTGCAGATCTGCGATTCAGAATTGTACCATGTATAAAATATTGGACCATGTGTACCCATTCAACTCTATGGGTGCGTGTAAAACATCGGACTGCACTTGGATGTCATCCCAGTGTAGTCAGATTTATGCGGACAAAACAAAAAGTCCATCAATGGAAATGGCAACATATGCTCTTCAATTATAGCACAAGAGATGTAAAACCTAACTTTTAATGAATACGGTTAAAAGAGCTCTGCTCAAAAAACATCATAAACAAATAAGGTATATACAATTATAAAGTGCACAGTAATGCCAATGCCATAAATAGAGGTTGAGATCTCACCCAATTCTTGTAGTGGACCAGAGTCAAATGCCAGATGAGGAAAAAATAGTCATAGGAGCATTCAGTAAACTAATGTCCACTATTGTGCTCTGACAAGGACAGTAATCTATAAAAATGTGGAAAAATGTCCCTGAAGAATAACCCTACCAACGCTTTTCTGCCTCAATAGCTAGGCCTCATAATGGGAGTGTACTTACACAAGAGGAGATGGATCAGTTAGATCCAGATCTATTGGGTTTCCAGATAACTATAAATACACAAAACGCTCAGAGGACCGTGCCGAGTAGTGAACAGCTTTAGATAGCAAAATGAAGTTCTCCATCTTCTCCACACCTGTGCTGCAATTATCTCATGTGAGAGAATCGAATCACAGTAAGATGTGTGAGGCAGTGACCCCTATTACAGCTAGGGGGCACTGTGTCTTCTCCCCTGGATGTGCATGGAGGCGTATGAAGGCCATAGGTGTGCATGGCAGTCACGGGCATAGCTGTGACTGCAATGCAGACTGATAATAAAAGTGTTAGTCTTGGACATGTTAGTGTCCAAGACAGAGGTAGGGAAAACCTGCTCTGGATATTGTGTTTGAAACAGACTGCAGTATGATAGTGTTGCAGTCTGTTCCATTCCGGACCCAGGTTTACAGGTTTCTGTGATAAAAGCCCTGCAGGAAAGGGTTAGTAAAGTCTTAGTGAGTCTGAGGAGTCTCAGGTGTGTCAGGGCCAGAGTGAATTGGTGCTTGTTGCTGTGCAGACTAGTTGGTGTTGCAGAGCACAGGACAGAGCGGAGCCAATAGGCCTGGCACTCACAGCATACACAGGGGTGCTGCTGTCCATGGTGACTGGTCTCGGATGTGGATGTCCTGTGCCCGGAGGTGAACCGGAGGTGGATATCCTATGCCTGAATAAAGGACTAGCGTGTTTAACGTATGCAAACAGGTGGATATGGTGCCCGGCTGCGATCCGGAGGATATCCTGGACTGTGTACGGCTGTGTGAGTAAAGAGACTGTGTTACAGCGGTGCAGGACACCCATGGGAACTAGTCAGAGAAATACTGGCATGTGTAGTGCCTGCGACATGTAAAGCTGTGTGTAAGAGACATTGGCCCGGCGTGCAGTCGCCCATGGAAACTGGACAAGGTGAAGTCCAGCATGTTTAGGGACTGTGATACAAAGCCGTGCACTATGTAGTGCTATGAACGGGTGTGAATTGAACACTGACAATATGCACTGAAGTTATATGCATTGAGGTTATATGAAATTGTGTGGATTGGAACCTTTCTGTGTGAAGATACCACATTAAAGAGAATTTTTATGTTTGAACTTTGTGGGTCACTGCCATACAGATGGCACATGGCTCAACCTCTGTCAGTGTGTCATTAACATAATCGGCCCGATTGTCTCACAAGCCTGATTGTGTTAATTTGTGAATGCCAACTTGCTAGACATTTTTCCGCTTGAAGCTAGAGAGCTTAGTGCTCTTCTGAGTACTGGTGTGTAGGCATATTGTTGGTGAGAACTGACAGCAGAACTTTGGTGTGGGTGCATGGACTGCCTTTGGGGTGCACTTAATCCATTTTTAGCTTAGTGTAATTGTGGCATCCCAGGAGTTTGGTTGCCACAGTGACCTTTCCTTCCTCCAGGGGAGGGTGATGTCATGCCTGAAAGCACAGAAGGATCCCTTTGCAGGTAACACAGCGTACAACACCTTTCTGACTCCAGATCAGAAGGGGGAGCTCAAACACCGGATTTGAGGGGAGCTTCCCTGGAATATTCTGGCTGGGGGAGGAGTTGGTCATAGTGTAGCTGAGGGACGAGAGAGGGAAGACGTGGTGAAGACAAGCTGGGGACTGAAGCCATAGCAGGGCTCATCCCCAGGTCTAAGCGCCGGAGACCAGACCCCTGAAGTCCGAGGCTGAGAGGGTGTAGTAAAATCCCAGCAGCAGAATCTGGAGGGCAGAGGACGGTAGGTTCTCTGTGCCAATTAAGACTCTTCCACAAAGCAGCAGCACATGTGAGCAGGAGACTCCATAAGTGATTAGTTCCTGAAACAGGCTACAGCTGCATGTAATGAGAGTCAAGTTCAACTTGAATAAGAGATGGAGAGCAAGAGGAAATTGGACGGAGCTTATAGCAGCCAATGCCTCACAGAACAGCGCTAGAAAGGAGACCTCACATCCCACCTGTAATAAAGGGGCCCTAAACTGCTTTCAGGCTGACTTACTCTAGTACGACCTGTATTCAATGCCCTGAACGCTTTGCCTGCAAAACTGTAAGTAAAGCTTTGGAAACTGCAACTCACTGACTGTTTCTCAGTTTCTTCCTGCGTCACACATTGCACTCAGCTACATCCTGCAGCACCATTACCACCTACTACAACATCTGCCTGCCCTGGGATCCCATAGTCGCACCTGTGGGAGACTGTACCAACTCTGCTGCATCTCACCATCTATCCCAGAGGATCTGCACAGCAGCGCTGGTCCCCATTGACCAGATACCACAGGTGGCGTCACGAATACCTACACCACAAACTCTATTCATTCCCCTGTAAATAATCCCCCTTTCATTGGATGCCCAGGGCCACGGACCGGGTCACTGCCGCTGTGACACATCCCCTCAATACACCGGCCCTGTACCGAGTATCCCACTGCCCTGGCGGGCGATCCATAATAATCTTGGTGAGCATGCGAGTGTGCGTGAGAAGCTGAGTGCAAACTAACATCATACCCAAGTCTCAGGGTTGTCAATAGCAGTATTCTGCAAGGATGTTTTTCAGTAAGGAAAGAAAGTGCATGGAAGTTTATATTGTCTCCAATGCAAAACATACTGATAATTTTTTAAAGGTAGTCTGATACCCCGAAATCACTATGTAAACCAAGCCAATAGGTGACTCGTTCCCGATAAATCCAAACAAAAGCATTTGTTTGACATGCAATTTAGGATGCTTGATGCACCCTTGGTGTGGCCAACAGATTTGCTTGCACCATTCTGACCCTTGAATTACCATAAACCTCCTTTTGTGTTCATTGACAATGCTTACTTGGCCAGAGGAAGTGCTGCCTGAAAAGAATCCTCCAGCAAAGTGTATCAGCAAGAGCCAGCATGCACGCTCACAGACCACCGTCCTCCCTGATGCATCAATGCAATGCTCCACCCTCAGTCACCCACTTTCTCTGAAGACTGTATTAAAGGAGCGAGGGGCCACAGCAGAGAGGAGAGAGGCATGTGAGTGTGCATGCTGACTCCTGCTGATACAGGCGTACGCCAAACGCTTCTTTTCAGGCAGTGCTTGCTCTGTCCCAGTGATGGAAGTAGCTGTTAATGCTAATGGAGGGGTGTTGAACAGTGCCCTAAATCTCACAGCACTATACCTAGCAGGTTAGGCTATCACTAAAAACTTCACCTTAACATGGCACTGGGTTATAAATTTGGATCAAAATGTTAAGTAGGAACCTCGAGTTCAGTCTTGAATATTTTAGTTTGATGCATTAGCTCAATGTATAATATCTCATTGGATACCTGATAACTTCCTTATCTGTTGGGGTCACGTCACTGTAACCCACACCAATTGGAAGATCGGTAGTGGCAAATTTTATCCCTGTTACAAAATGATGTGGCAGGTTGGATGCCAAACTGGCACTCCATTCATTTCTATGGGGCTGCCAGGAAAATCCAAGATCAGCACTCAGCAGCCTCATAGGGAATACATGGAGCAGTGGTTGAATATGCGCACTGCTCCCATCTAACAGGATAAACTGATGAGTAGGGTTGAGCATTCCGATACTGCAAATATCGGGTATCGGCCGATATTAGCTGTATCGGAATTCCGATTCCGAGTTCCGATATTTTCGTCTTATCGGATACCGGAATCGGGATTGTCACTGTCACTGTCAGTGTCCGTCGGTCGGGTCTGTCAGGAGTCAGCGGCACTTACCTGTCAGAAGATCTCCGGCGGTCACGTCCTGGACTGCTTCATGGCCGCCATCATCTTTCCCCGGCGGTCACATGCAGTTTCTCGCGATAACTGCAGTGACTGCTGGGTAATCCCGGCCGTAAAGCAGTCAGTCCGATGACGTCACCGCCGGGGAAGCAGGTAATCAGCTGTGCTGCGTCGCGATGACAGGCTCTGCCTGTCATTGCGATGTAGCAGAGTTGGATCGTCGTGGGACTGTCGTTATGGACTGCGTCGGACAGTGGTATACTGTTGGTTTTTTTTTTTTTTTTTTTTTACAGGAGATCGATGGCGTCGCAGGAATGAGAGTACAATAAAAGAAATGAAAACTGTGTTGTCTCTTTTATTTCATTAAAATACTTTTTTCTTGCTTTGTCTTTTTTTTATGCATTTAATAACTTTGGGATTAATAATGGATCGGTGTCTTATTGACGCCTCTCCATTATTAACCGGGCTTATTGTCACCGTGCAATCAACGGTGACATTAACCCCTTATTACCCCGCTTGCCACCGCTACAGGGCAAGTGGGAAGAGCCGGGTAAAGTGCCACAATTGGCACATCTTTTGATGCGCCAAATGTGGGGCTGCTGTAGCCTGGTATTATCAGGCTGTTGAGGGCCAAAATCCATGGGCCTTGACAGTCTTTTAATACCAGGCCGCAGCAGTCTGCATTTTACTTGGCTGGTTAACAAAAATAGGGGGGATCCCCACGCCGTTTTTTTTTTCGAGGGGATCCCCTATTTTTGTTAACCAGCCAAGCTAAGCAGACTGCTGTGGCCTGGTATTATCAGGCTGGCAAGGTCCATGGATATTGGATCCTTACCAGCCTGAAAAACCAGGCCTCAGCGGTCTGCTTCATCTGGCTGGTTAACAAAAATAGGGGGGACCCCATGCCAATTTTTTTCGAGGGATCCCCTATTTTTGTTAATCAGCAAAATGCAACTGCTGGCCTGATTCAGTGCAGTCCATGGATTTGGCTCCTTAACAGCCTGAAAATCCAGCCTCAGCGGTCTGCTTCATCTGGCTGGTTAACAAAAATAGGGGACCCCACGCCAATTTTTTCGAGGGGATCCCATTTTGTAATCAGCCAAGATATGCAGACTGCTGTGGCCTGGTATTATCAGGCTGGCAAGGTCATGGATCTTGGCTCCTTAACAGCCTGAAAACCAGCTCACGTCGTCATCGGCTGTAACAAAATAGGGCCCACGCAATTTTTTTCGAGGTCCTATTGTAATCACAAATATCAATGCTGGGGCCTGTTATCAGGCTGGCAAGCATGGATCTTGCTCCACAGCCTGAAATCAGGCCTCACGGTTGTTTTCATCTGTGTTAAAAATAGGGGACCCCCCCATTTTTTCAAAGGACCTATTTTGTTAATCAGTTCCTCTGACGTCACTGATTGTGTCCCTGGCTGACCTGAAGTGAAAGTGGAAAGCAATCAATTAAGCTTTCCACTTAAGGGCCCGTCTCACATAGCGATATCGCTACCGAGATCGCTGCTGAGTCACTATTTTTGTGACGCAGCAGCGAGCTCACCAGCGATATCGCTGTGTGTGACATTCAGCGACGATCAGCCCCCCTGCCGGGTATCGCTGATCGTCGCAGAAATGTCAGGACCTTTTTTTGATCGCTGGTTTCCCTCTGACAGGCACGCATCGCTGCGTGTGACAGGCGGGAGACCAGCGATCCGCTGGTAACCAAGGTACACAGCGTGTTTCCAGGCGCGGGGCTATGCCTAGAAACCCGCTGTGTACCTTGGATACCAGCGCCCTGATGCAGGGAGCTGGTATCCAAGGTACACAGCGGGTTTCCAAGCGCTGCGCGGTGCCTGGAAACCCGCTGTGTACCTTGGTTACCAGCGGATCGCTGGTCTCCCGCCTGTCACACGCAGCGATGCGTGCCTGTCAGAGGGAAACCAGCGATCAAAAAAAGGTCCTGACATTTCTGCGACGATCAGCGATACCCGGCAGGGGGGCTGATCTCGCTGAATGTCACACACAGCGATATCGCTGGTGAGCTCGCTGCTGCGTCACAAAACTTGTGACTCAGCAGCGATCTCGGTAGCGATATCGCTATGTGAGACGGGCCCTTAAGCGATGTTACCCGCAGTGTCGCTGTCCCAGATCGCTGCCTGAGCTGCCTGTTTGGCAGCTCAGCAGCGATCATGTAGCGATACACCAGCGATCCTGACAAGTGCATATCGTTGTCGGGATCGCTGGTGTATCGTTATGTGACACCCAGCCTTTACTCTCCTGTCAGGCAGGAGAGGAACTCATTCATTTGGGGTTTACTGTGAGGCTGCAGCATTAGCTGCGGTCCCTGCAGTAAACATTAACCCTTTCTGAAGGATTACACCGTGGGACCTGACTGTGCATGGGATAGGTAAGAATAATTTTTGCTTTTTTATTTTATTTTTATTACAGGAAATGGTTTTTGCAGTAAAATAAAATATGGTCAAAAACATGTGTCTTTATTTCATTAAAATGATTTTTAATTAAAGTGTGTGTGTTTTATTTTTATTTCATGCAATAGGATTAATAATTGATAGTTGTCTAATTGACAGCTCTCAATTATTAACCTGGCTTAAGGTCACCTTTCAATAGCAAGGTGGCTTTAACCCCATATTAACCCATTCGCCACCGCTACAGGGCAATGGGAATAGACGGGCAAAGTGCCAGAAAGGGCGAATCTAATTATAGATTTGTCTTTCCTGGGGTGTCTGGGGGCAGATGTTAGTAGCCGGGGGGGGCAAAAATAATGGTCCCTCTCTGGGCTATTATTATCTGCCCCCACTCACTGGCTTTGTCTGTCTGGTTGCGAAAATAGGGCGGGAGCCCACGCATTTTTTTTCAGCAATTTTACACCTCATATATATATATACATGTCATTGAATTTGTGACACATATATATATATATTTATATTTGTAGTTCATACACTTCTACATAGTATAATAGCCGCTAATTCAATTGCCGGCTTTTGTGAAAATGCAGAACCCGACATGAAATGACACTTGGTGTACATAGGGTTAACCATGTCTTTTCATGTCCTTTGCTATCTAATTTGCACAAACAATTAAATCAGACTATGTGTGCAAAATTTCACACCTGTAGGGTTAATTAAAGGTGTAAATCGTGCAAAAGTGTTTTTACGAATTTCCATAACTCCTACAGGTGTGAAATTTTGCACACATAGACTGATTTAATTGTTTGTGCAAATCAGATAGCAAACGACATGAAAAGACATGGTTAACCCTATGTACACCAAGTGTCATTTCATGTCGGGTGCTTCTGTCTTTTCACTGAAGCCGGCTTTACCCGGCAATTGAATCAGAGAGGATATTTTACTATGTAGAAGTGTATAAACTATACATATATGTATATATATATGTCACAATGACATGTATATATATATATATGTATTCTATGTGTGTATATTTAGTGTTTACAAGGAAAGAATGGGGTTTTTTTAGTTGCGATATTTTGTTCCCATAGACTTACATGGGACTTCCGGTATCGGTATCGGGTATCGCCGATATTTTAGTGATATCGGCGATACCATTCCGATTCCGATACTTTAGGATATCGGAAAGTATCGCTCAACTCTACTGATGAGCAGTTATTAAAAACAATAATTCCAAATGCACATATATAAATAACTGACCAACAGTTGTTATCTATGGTACCCTGTTTCCTACTCTTTTCACTTCTCTTTGGGGCGATTCCTCTGTACCCTTATTTTATGTGATACTTTGCTGGCTCACCTGCAATTTTTAATATTTGCTTGCATTTGATATGTCTTTTTGAACTAGAGTAGCACTCTTTCCAGAAGAAATCATCATGCTTTTCAGCTCTCATATGACCTATAGCCCTGATTCTACCTCTGTCCTAGGTGCTGATTGTGGAGCAGGGTGAAAACCAACTCCCCTCCATGAGCAAAGGACACATTTGGATGGTCCTCTGGGGCATCTCCTCTATTACACATCTCTTCATACGGTTTACTTGTATCCAGATACTGGAAGGAAGGTACAAAATGACACAGTTGCTCGCAGTGAATGCAGTCACATGTTTTTTTTTGTATATTTTTACTAAATAATAAATCAGTATTGTAGTTTAGTGATCAGGGAACAGGTTTTTGGAGATAATGTGATGTTGAGCATCAAGGCCGGAAAATCTAAGCACCAACTGATGCTCTATTTTATTATTACAGCAATTTTTCCTTTACCCACTGGATGTGTTTGCGTGCCTCAAAGAAAGACACTAATGACCTGCCTGGCGCATGCTCTTTGTGTGTGTTACTCCCCCTCCTCCTCCTCCTCCTCCTCCTCCTCCTCTCCTGAGCAAGTAGCTTTCTAATTCCTTCCATTAATACGAATAGGGGAAGCCTGAAAACCCAGGAGCTACAGTATTTGAAAAACACAGAGATGGACGGAGAAATGAATGGTTGATGCAAACATCTAGGATTACAAGGCTTCAACGACAGCACCACCATGATCAGAAAATAAAAAGGGATATTATAGCGCAGAGCTGGCATCACAATGCCAACATTTGGGATTTTGTCTCGTGCAAGTTGGACTGTATATTGGGACTCTTAGCTGGACACACAGGCTGAAAGGGAAAGGGCACGGAAAGGTAAGAAGCACAATGATATGTTGTGACAAGCAAACAATGCTGGCATGGGGGATGCTTCCCCTAGATAATAAGAAGACAGAATCCTGTGCCAAAAGCATGATGAGAGATGTGCAGTGCACCTGACATTATATCCGCACTGCTCGAAATAGCAAAGCCTTTTATAATAAGGGCACGTTACGTCCAATAATCCTACAATGCGTTTGCTTTATTGCTGAGCCACATTATGCAGAATACTGCAGCCTTAGATACCAGCAAAGATTTATGTTCTGTCCAATACCAGCTAATTCAGCCTGCCATTAATAGGTGCTACATTTGCATCTAAGGCTTCCTTTACAGGCTGAGCTGCGTGGCATTTGGAACAGACAGGATACAGATTGAATGTGCAGCCAGGTTGAAAACTAGTAAGGAAGATGCATGAAAATCAGTGTGAAATTTCAAAAACAAAGCATTAGACACATAATGACCGAGCAGGGGGCCTCTCTTTTATTTTACATCAACTGGAAAAGAGAAAAAAAAAAGGGTGATGCCGGGGTCACTCATGGACATGATGACTTATTATTTAGTACTACCACAAAGTGTCTGCGAGCATGTGAAATAAACAAGGGGGGCTGGTGTTGCTTTCAAATAATCACTGGTGGTCACATTCCCTGGGGATTGAATGCAATCTGCACAGGGAAATTGCATTTTTAATGACAGGAGGATAGATGGAATATTTGTGAACATGTGATTGAATATACAGTATATTATATAGAATTGTCCACTATTAAAAATAAGAAATATTATTATTATTTAATTATATTGAAAAATACATATATATATATGTATATATATGTACATACATATGTATATATATTACATTATATTGTATTATAGTGAATATAGTATATTAGCTATTTTAATATATAATATATTATATATTTAAATATATTAAAATGCCAAATAATGCACAGTTTAAAAAGAAACAATAAAAAAAGCAAAAAAAAAACCCTGTAGTAGCATCTGGTGTGCATTTATTTCACTTGCCCTGTGCTCACATTCTGGGGCACATACAATGGAAAGGTTTGCCATGAATGGAGAGGGGGGTTGGTCCAAGCTGCTCACTAACTACTTAGGAGTGGAAGCAGTGTATAGTTTGGAGCTCCGGATACTATAAACTGACCATCTACACTGTTGTATCTCACGACTTAGATTGTGTTTCCTTTGTGCTAATATTGGTGCACACAGAAAGTGAAATGTAATCCTCTTCTGCTTATTGATTCATCTGGTGGTGTATGTGTAATTTGTGCGAGGAGGCATTTTAGTAACTGTGGTTATTTCTGCACAGGGAGCAATTATAATGTCAATTATTAGCAATTACATTAAATAAAATTACTATAATAATGTGCAGAAGTTGTTCTGCAATATAAAATCCCGACTGACCTAAGTCAGGTACATAGCATACATAGGGGAGTGTGGTGTAAGGGAAAAATAATGTCATTATAATTAAGTGTTAAATGCTCTCAGAAACAACTGCACTCTGTGTGACGGCAGACCGCTCCATCGTGAGTGTGCGGGCCGCACATTATCATGATTGCCTGAAATTCACTGCTCAAGCAGGTGGTCACCTGACCACATTCATGCAATTTGTATACTTGCGAACACATGCCAACTAGTGATGAGCGAGTATACTCATTGCTCGGGTTTCCCCGAGCATGCTCGGGTGTCCTCCCAGTATTTTAGCGTGCTCAGAGATTTAGTTTCTGTCGACGCAGCTGCATGATTTGTGGCTGCTGGACAGCCTGAATACATGTGAGGAATGCCTGTTTGTTAGGGAATCCCCACACGTATTCAGGCTGTCTAGCAGCCGCAAATCATGCAGCTGCATCGACAGAAACAAAATCTCCGAGCACGCCCAAATACTCGGAGATCACCCCAGCATGCTCGGGAAAACCAGAGCAACGAGTATACTTGCTCATCACTAGTGCCAACTAGACATGTCCGGCCTTTCAAATCACTTCTTTTGAGAGAAACTAGGTAATTCTAGTCTGCTCATGGCTGTAAGTGTACAAACATGTGGACATGTGACTACTCACTAGCATCGGAAAACACAGCTGTTATGGCTCAACAGTTTACAATTACATAGAGTGACTGCAGACTTTTGTCCCAAGCCCAGACAATCCATTTAATGATCCTCTACATCAAGGGTCCCCAAACTATGACTCACGGGTCCATGCTGTGTGGCTCGTCACTGTCTGCCAGCTTGATGCATTAACACCTGATCTAGAAAACTGCCATGAGAAGAAGGTCTCTGGAATCCCTAGATGCAAGTATGGAATTGAGGGTACAAGGTTTTGATGTGCCTTCTGTGGAAAAGCTTGTCATTAGTCATTATACTGGTAATGGGGAACTCCAGATATCACTACTGGAGAGGAGAGCGCTGAATATGGCTCGCGACATCTCTCAGTGGTGAACTTGGCTTTCACGATAAGAAGGATTGGGGACCACTGCTCTTCTTGTTCAGAATATGTTAAAGCTGACCTTAAATATATCAAAAGTGGTTGTTATAAAAATTGCTATTGACAAGAAAGGCAATCACATTGGTTTTCTCTTTTGAATGAGCTTGACAGCAGATAGTCAGCTATAACTTTTATCTTTATGCTCAATCAAGAAAAAAACAGCAATATACTATAATTTAATACATATTGATCATGTACAGCTAGTACGGCTGTATTTTTCTTTTTCTGCAAAAATATCTACTCTCCAAGACCGAAACATGCCTATATACCTGTAAGTACACATTTTTGGCAAACTTTTCCTATTCCTCTAACTTCTCATTGACTTATACATGGCCTTCCTTAAAAATAACACTAAACGTAGAAAGTGCAAAAAAACCCCACTTAACAATCCATTTCTTAGCCTTTGATCTGCTTATTAGTGATGACGAGCGAACTTTTTTAGATAAGGTGTTATCCGAGCTTGTTCAGGTGCTAACCAAGTGTCTTCAGCGTGCTCTAATAGTATGTGTGAGTCCCCGCGGTTGCATGTCTCACAGCTGTTCGACAGCCTCAACACATGTAGGGATTGCCTAACAAACAGGTAATCCCCGACTGTGTTTCAGCTATCGAACAGCTACGAGACATGCAGCCGTGGGCACTCGAACATATTTTTCGAGCACGATGAAGACATGCATGCTTGGATAACACCTTATCAGAACACATTCGCTCATCACTATTGCTTATATCTTGTTTTGTTCATTTTGTAATCAAAATAGAACAATGTGTCCCTGGAGATCAACCATATACCCCCTCCTCCACACTGTCCTGTGTCTGGCTGTAAGACAACTGGCTGCAGATGGAGCCTCCTCTCGTCACCCTGTCTCTTATTAGGACTCAAAAATGGTTCACACAATGGTGATTAAGCAGATCTTGAAATTGAACTTGGACTGATCTTGAGTTTATCAATCATCTTATTGAGGAACTAAATGTACATGTCTGAATGTCTACAGTTTGTTAACAGATACAACTCTAAGGCTTTTGTTCTCATGGGTCATAATTGCAGTAGAAAACTGTGTCATGGACTTTGTGGCAAATTTGAGTTGAAAGCTACAGTGAATATGTGGGAAAATCCTCACGCACAGCTACAGTGAATATGTGGTAAAATCCGCACGCACAGGCGGATTTTCACGTAGATTTCATCTTGATCATTGAAAGAATGAAATCTGAAGTAAAAATAAGCAACACAAATTGAAATGCTGCAGGTTTTAAAATGTAAAAATATTAACATTTTTACCAGTGTGTGCATGAGATTTGGTGACATGCAGGACATTTTTTACCTGGAAGGTAGTCAACAGCTTATATCCTCCAATATATCCAAAAGATTTAGGTGAGCTTCCATAATGCAAGGTTACTACCACAGTGATTTATGTGAAAGGGAGTATATGCTTCATCAAGTAAATGTACATTACCTGGTTAAGCCCTTCCCCAAGATGCACCATATATTTACTTCAGAATTAATGGTAATGTACATCCAGGCTCCTGCTTCAACTCCATTCTCATCTGCTTAACCCCTTTGATGCTATGCTATTGATACCCCTCACTCGCTATGCAATTACAACGCAATTGTGGAGTGATAGTGGGTTGTCCTAGCATCTGGGGCCCAAATGTAGGACCACTGGTCTCCAATCCTGGTACTCAAATGGCAGGGCTTGATGGTGTGAATGTCTCCATGCACCTTAAACTAAAGTCAGCTAAACCAACCATATTGATGGACTTGGCCAACTTTGTAATGTAAATGTGGGCCTCCTGACTCTACCCTAATAGGTGACGTCAGGAAAGAGAAGGATACAACTTTTCTGATTTTGGACTGCTGAACCTTATGTTCTCTGCAACATAAGCCACAGACAGCACTGGCAGCGACTCCCTCATAGAGAGAACTGGTGCGAATGCACAGTGTAATGCACAAGTAATCGAAAGAGTGCACTATTAAGTCACCTACTGAGGCTTAAAAAAACAGGCTATAAAATGTAAAAAAAAATCCCAAAGATTAAAACTTAACTTTTTTTCTCATTTGTTTAATAAAAAATATTAATAACTGTGAAAATTATAATTATTCGTATTCCACATCCATTACAATTCAATCTAAAATTGCAACTTATTCATACCGCATTGTGAACTGTTAAAAGGTAGGAATTTAAAAAGAAAAATTAATATCAGAAAAGCGTAGGTGTTGTCCAATACTTTTTTGTTTCTAAGAAGAAAAATTGTGTTTTCACCCTCTGCTCCAAGAAATGATGGTAACATCATGTGACTGAAGCAGCTAATCAGTAGTGACAGCAGTGAACAATGAATCATACTTGTAGACACAGCAGTAACATTATATACTTGTTAGAAATGGAAAGTTAGCAACTGAAGAAAATTTAAAGGGGCTGTCCGGTCCAAATCGATAAGTCTGCAATCACTCTGAGTGCCTGCAGATTTATGAATCCCCCTCAGCACATGCATTGTGCACTGTGGGGATTCACTGGTTTTGGAGTGGTGACCAGCGGGTATTTATGAGTTATACGTACTTCCAGCCAGTGGGCGCAGCCTCGCTTCCATACACTTGTATGGAGCGAGGTTGCACACTCTAATTGACTATGCCCACTGGCCGGCCACGTCAATAGACGGGATGCGGCCTCACTCAATGCAAGTGTATTGTCCTGAGTCAGAAACTGTCGACTTGCCACAGCGCACAGTGCGTGCGCTGGGGGATTCAGTCTGCAGTCACAAAGAGTGATTTGGACCAGACAACCAATTTAACTGGTGTCCCTTTTCAGTATGCCACGTCACTGTATATTCTCTGAGGCCACATGCACATGTTGAGCATTTTTAAATTTTTACCTCAGTGTTTGAAAGCTAAAACCACTAGTGGGTGAATAATACAGAAATGCTGATATGTTTCTACTATACTTTTCCTTTGATTGTTCTGTAACAGTGGAGGGGGGTAATGGATTGCTCCCTGACACTTCAAGGTTTAAATGCATTTGATGTTTGTGTATCTTATAAAAGGATGATACCCACTGAGGGCTGTAGTTAGCTTAGACAGAGATAGGCCCAGTCTGGAAGGGGGAACTGAGGGGTTGTAGCAAGTACAGGAAGTGACGAGGCAGTCAGTGTGTGGACAGCAGTGAGTGAAATAGCCCGCCAAGGACAGGAGGCTGCTAGGAACAGCCTGGGCATAATACTCAGGGCAGTGGATTGCTGAAAATACCCTTCTATGTGATTCCATCTAATAGCCTGGTGCAACATCAAGATGGACGTCGGGGGCCTGGGGAAAACTCAACTTGTGAAGTTACAAGGAAAGATAGATTCAGACTACAATGGGTGGAAGGTATTGCAATCCGAATATACTGCTAGTGGTGGAGAAGACTCTCTAAGGCAGTGATGGTGAACCTTTTAGAGACCGAGTGCCTAAACTGCAATCCAAAACCCACTTGTTTTTCGCAAAGTGCCCTGAATACTGAGGTTTTAAATTAGAAAGACAACTCATACATTAGCACGCTATAGAATCAATATCAAAGAGCTTGTAAACGCTGCACTCCAAGCCTAAGATACTAGCCACAAATTGTAGTGAAGGTATGTTCTTGAGAATGGAGAGTATTTTTAATCAAAAGTAAAATTGCAAAGTTGATTGTTTTTACAATCTCTTTTCAATTGTAATATAATAATAATATTTATTTTTATATAGCGAAAACATATTCCGCAGCGCTTTACAATTTGCACACACTATCATCACTGTCCCCAATGGGGCTCGCAATCTAGATTCCCTATCAGTATGTTTTTTTTTTTGGAGTGTGATATGAAACCGGAGTACCTGGAAGAAACCCACGCAAACATGGGGATAACATACAAGCTCCTTGCAGATGTTGTCCTTGGTGGGATTTGAACCCAGGAATCCAGCGCTGCAAGGCTGCAGTGCTATGCAGTGTAACCCTTTATCATGATGAGAACAAACCCTTTAAGGCAGGGATATCAAACTTAAATACACAGAGGGCCAAAGTTAAAAGTTTGCAGAAAGTTGCAGACCAACCTTGATAGTTGTTAAAAAATGTCTACAATTGAGGAAGTTTTTCCTTATCTAATAAAATAATTAGCTTTTGGAATTACAGTGGAATAATATAATATGTTATGCAACAGCAGTAAAAAGCATATGGCCTAATTTAAATATGTAATAGTAAAGAATAAAAAAACTTGAATAAAACAAGCTGATCCAAATATAAGCCGAGACACCTAATTTTGACACTAAAAACTGGGAAAACTTGATGACGTGTATAAGCCGGGTATGCATTGTCCGCTAATCCCTATTCTGGTATGCATGGTTCTTCATCCTCATCTTTGTCTGCATGGCTCCTTATCCCCATCCTTGTCTGCATGGCTCCTCATCTCTGTCCTGGTATGCATGGCTCCTCATCGCTATCCTTGTATGCATGGCTCCTTATCCCCATTCTGGTATACTTGACTCCTTATCCCCATCCTTGTCTGCATGGCTCCTTATGCCCATCCTGGTCTGCATAGCTCCTTATCCCTATCCTTGCATGCATTGTTCCTCATCCCTATCCTTGTATGCATGGCTCCTTATCTCCATTCTTGCATGCATAGCTCCTTATCCCAATCCCTGTCTGCATGGTTCCTAATCCCTGTCCTGGTATGCATGGTTCCTCAACCTTATCCTTGTATGTATGGCCTGCATGAGAAAAGCATTAAAAAAATCCTACTTAACGTCCTTGAGTGCCCTCGCAGCATCTTGTTCCTGTGTCAGCAGCATCTGCTATTGAGCGATCACGTGTCCCTGCTCATTAAGGTAATAAATATTCACCTCTCTCCACGCCTATGAGAGTGGAGAGAGGAGAATATTCATTACCTTAATGAGCGGACATCCGTGATTGCCCAGCTACTGCTGAAAGCTGTCGGCTGCGACTGAAACTGTGCGTGCTATAGCAGAAATGAATATTCATTGACAGTGCAGTGAGTATTCATCTCTCTATAGTAGCGGGCACAGGAGTTAGCCACAGCAGCCAGCTCCTGCCTCTTGTGACCTGCTGCTCTGTCGCTTTGCTTCCCCCACCGTCTTCTAGTCCTGAGGAGATGGCACGCATGCCCACCAGGAGGGCTCTGCGTGCCCACTCTGGCACGCATGCTATAGGTTTGCCATCACTGCCCTAGGGCTAGAGAAGCCAGTGAGAGGAACATTCTATCTATGCCGAGAACCAGGGCTGAAGTTGTATCCAGTACCTCTGGGAAAGATGACAAGCCGTTGGGCTTATCTTCTACATCTACCTGTAAATACTGTAAATACTGCCATTCACCAAGTAAAAGTTTAGTTGTTTTTATGAACCTCGTGTCTCCTGAATTAATTGCTGTCCTGGTTCCAGAAGAGAGATTCCTGGACTCAGAAGAAGAAGAGACCTGCATCCCAAAAGTATGTGTGATGTACCTCAAACACAGCAGCCCAGGAGTTGTATGTAAGATGCCAAAGCTAGTGGGAAAAGAAGCTTGACCATGACTACTTCACACTGGCATCTTTCAGTTCCACTCCTAGTTGTGGCTTACAAATACTGAAGTAAAAAATTTGTCAAATACTGATAGTGTGAACGTGGCCAAAGAGTATGTGCACACAACATTGTTTTCAGGAGAGCGTACCCATCGAGTTTTTCAATAGGAAGATGCTTCCAGAAATGCTGCTTTACGGGTGAGTTTCCACGGTCAGGAAACGCTGCGTGTTTGGCGCTGTGCGCTAGCGCAGCGCCAAACACGCAGCGTCCAGATGTTACAGCATAGTGGAGGGGATTTCAAGAAATCCCGTCTCCACTATGCGTAACAATACGCAGGTGGCAGACCTGCGTAAACGGACATGCGGCGCGTCTTTTTAGACCGCAGCATGTCCTCGCGTATTGCGGCGACGGTGCGTCGCCGCAACATAATTAACACAGGGCTATGTAGCCCTGCGTTCTTTCCGGAGGTGTTCCGGAGGTGTCCTGAACACCTCCGGAAAGATCGCGCGTCATAAAGGGGGCGGGGCTTAGACGGAGCGGAATTTCCGCTCCGTCCAAAGCGCTATGGTTCCGGACCGTGGAACCATAGCCTACTTTGGTGTTTTATAATCCTGAAAAGTCTTTTTTTTACCGGTTTTAAATTGATTTTTGAGAGCTTTTGTGACATTTTTGACTGTCTGTTTTTTTTGAGTATTTTCCCAGCATGTTTGAGGTGACATTTTACCTCCATTTTCTGGACATTTTTTTAAACTCCATTCAGCAATGATGAGACTGTGGGCACATTTTCAAGCAAAAATGCTGGCAAACTGCTCAAAAGGACTCTGGCTTCTTCCAAGTTTTCCCATTGACGTGTATTGTAAGTTATGAAGCATTTGCAGAGAAGAAAACGCCCGAAGATTGGTTATCTCACTGCTTTTAACCACTTGGCATCTTTGGAAACCTGAACAAGTTAACTAAACTGTCAAAAGACTGAACACATGAACAGCAAGCCATTTTTACATAGAAATGTATGTGTTCTTTCTTTTGAGCATTTGGTTTAGTTAGCATTTTTTCAGGCGGGTTTTGGAGTGATATTGCATGAAAACAATGTTTTGTGCGCTTACTGTTGTGTGAAAGTGCATGGGGAGAGAATAATTCACTGCTGGAACTTTAGGAGGCAGCTTGTTTTACCTGAGAGCATTGGGTGGTATAATTCAACATGCAACATGCAGAATTTACAGCCCCAAACACAGTTACGATTATCGTAATTTTCAGGAACACTCTCATGTATACAGCATAATTTACAATAACACCATAATATTTTACATTGCTTAGAGCTACGTTACTTCCACCAACTGTTGGAATAGGACAGGGATACCGCATGAGGACAATATCGCATATGACTATCAGGTCACAATTTGTGCCCATCTCTATGCATTTTTAAGGATATGTTCAAACTGCGTTTTTTTCAGATGTCTTTTTTCATGATGCTCCGCACTTAAAAACACTGCAAAAAAATACAAAAAAATGTTTGAAAGAATCATCTGATTTATATTTGTGTTTTTGGACAAACGACCTATTAGCGTGGCACAGTTCCTGCCCTCAATGGGCATTTCATTAAGGTCAGAACTGTGGGCGTCCACTTTTTCCTTCCTATGGATGCTGCTTTGTTATGATTGGAAAAACGTAAAAAAAATAGGCCGACACATCTGTTGGTATAAGTGCAATGTTTAGGTGAACATTGAAACTGTAGCCATTAACAACGATTGGGGGATTTGTCGCAGTTGGAATGTTTTTTTTGTCTTTTTTGATCAAAATAATATTAACTAAATACCCTATATCATTAATATGTACGATCACAATTTACTTGTTTATTTTCATTTTGCAGAGTATTTTCTTATTGTTTTTATTCTAGGTTTTGTGTTTTATGATTGGACAATATCATCATAGTGAGATGAAAGTAAATGGACAAAGAGCTCAATGAAATGAAATGTCCAACTGAATGATAAAAACAGTAATTTCAGTTACCTGCATCTCCACAACAGAATGAAAAAAAATAAAACATTAAAAATAATATATAAAAAATTATGTACATTTTTGCTACTATGCTCAGGAAAGTAGAATTTATAAGGCAAAAATTGGTGAAAGCTACTATTTAAATAGATATTCCAAGATCCTATCACAATATGTAGTAGGTGTAATAATAATAATATTAGCAAATACCTCCAAATAGAAATGTAGTATAGTTCTTCTGATTCGCTATGTCGCTTATCCCATGTGCAGGGCATTGCAGTAGCTTAGGTATGATGCTGCTGTGTTAATACTGTGAGTAACTTGCACTCAGGTCCGGTGTAGGAAAAGCACAGGATATAGTTTAGTGCTTAGGATACAGATAGATGGTGACTGTAGTTAAGTAGGTGAAAGATTAAGTCTGCCCAGCAACAGACTGCTGTGGCAGACAGTAAGAGAAAGTTAATGAAAGGTCCAGCCCATAGGGGAGGAGCTAGGGCCAGTAAAAGGGAATCACGTCATGGTTTATTCAATTAGTGAAAGTGTACGTGTGTGGTAGCAACACATTCAAGAAAAATAAAGCTGTCTTATCAGTTTTACCACGCAGTGAACGGCATTAAAAAAACCTCAAAAAACAAATCCTGAATTGTTGGTTTTTGTTCATTCTGCCTCCCAAAAATCTGAATAGAAAACAATCAAAAAATATGTGCCTGAAAATGGTCCCAATAAAAACATCAACTTGTCCCACAAAAAACGAGCTTTCACATGACTCTGTGTGCAGAAATATAGAAAAATTATAGCTCTCAAAATATGGTGATGCAAAAACTTTTTTTTTGTAAATAAAAAAAGGATTTTTTAGTGTGTGATAGCAGCCAAACAAAAAAAAACAATTTAAATTTGGAATCTGGTTTGGCTGTAATCACTCCTACCCCAAGAATAAACTCATCTAATCAGTTATACTGCACGGTGAATGGCGTAAAAAAAACAAAAACAAACAATTCTTGACCTGCTGTTAATCTGTTCATTCTGCCTCCCAAAGATCGCAGGCTTGGGTCAAATTTATACAGCGCTCTACGCTGAGCGCATACACTGCAGTTTCCCATTAAATCCCTGAAATACATGATTCAGGCGGAAACCTTGATGGAGGATCCACTATAATGAGGCAGATGGAGGGACTGCGGACGTGGCCTACGACTCAGCAGTGTCTGTCTTTTTAAGAATACATAAAAGCGCGGTCGGCCAGTTTTGTACACTTCTGACAAGAAGACCACTGAGCAGAGGCCAGATAAAGTCCAGAGTAACTCTGCTGCCTCATTATAGTAAATAGATTCCTTGAGGGTTTTATCTGAATAACATCATTGAGAGATTTAAAAGGGAACACCTATGTAAGTACTGGGTGTAGAGAGCAGGATAAATATGATCTAATATGTTATGTAAAATGTTCACAATAGAAGTTTTTACCCCACAAAACAAAGGAAATACTTACTCAGGAACTTCACTGTTAACGGAAATATAGGGGGCTTCCACATTACTGATAGCACAAAGGCTCTGGAAAAGCGTTATGGCTCCCCCCCAAAAAAAAATCCAACAAATTCTGCACTCCCAAATCCACATGCTCCCTTTTGTTCTGATCCTCACAGTGTGCCTAGACCACCTTTAGCAACCACATGTTTGGTATTTCTGTAGCAATGAGAGCCCACTTAATTTACAGGGTCCATGTCTCCAGATGTATGAGCTGTGCACTACATTGTATGGGCACGTCAATGCCATAATTGCAATTTTCACTAACCATGGAGTAAAAATCAACACTACATCTGTAGATAAATTCCCAGAGCAGTGCAATTTCCAAAATGGGGTCATTTAGGGGGAGATTCTGCTCTTTTTGCACTTAGGGGCTCTGTATATGGAGTTCGCAAACTAACCTAGGAAAATTTGTTCTCCAAGAAGCAAATAGCGATCCTTCACTCCCACTCTCGACGTGTGGCTAAGTAGTTGTTGTGAATGTTTTAGAAATGAATTCTGAGCAGAAGCTCCCTCTGGTGGTTACAAACAGTACTGAACCATTCAATGAGGATTGGCAATCAGGAATCACAGACTGGCTGGATATAAGGGAGGTTTTCCCCCATCATGGTTGCCGGTGATCAATGTTTCTTGTCTCAACTTTGTTTCCTGGTTCACTTGGAAGCTTGCTGAGTCTTGCCTCTTCTCCTGCTCTCAGATAAGATATTTTCTGTTTTTTGTTTTTGTGCTTGCCATTTGCATATTTCTCTGCATTTCTGTGAGGTTGGCCAGGTTCCCCTCCCCGGGGGGCTTGGGCTCCTCTCGGTTCCTCTGGAGCCACTGTTGTTTGTTCATTTGCCTTTTCCAGTTTTTTCAGTCGCTGCGGCTTAGTTTTGTTACACCAGAGAACTAATTTAGGTGGTAGAGGTCGTGTGATCTCAGGTGTTTTTGCAATTAGTAGCGTTGGCTTTTTTTAGGGTTTTTTTGGATTGCAGTAAGTATCCTTCCTATCCTTTTCTGTCTAGGCAGATTGGGCCCCAGCGTTTGCTCATACTATTTTCTGTCTGTGTCTGTATTTCCTCTTGTCTAACCGCCATTACATGTTTGGGGGCTTCCTATGTTCTTTGGGGATTTGCTCCGGGGCAGATAGCTTTCCTCTTTCTATCTTTAGGTGTAGTTAGCCTCTCAGGCTGTGACGAGGCGTCTAGGACCAACGTAGGAACGCTCCACGGCTGCCTTTAGTTGTGGTGGTTAGTCAGGGTACTGCAATCCAGTAGATTCCAACCTCTCTGGTGTATTGCCATTTTTGCCTGCTCTCCTCAGCTACCAAATCATAACAGTAGTACTTTATAGCACAGCCACATTTGAGGTATTGCCATGTTAAGCTGAAATTTTGTGACAAATTTTGGTGCCATTTTTACCCATTTCCCCTTGTGAAAATTTAAAATCTTGGACTAAAACAATTTTTTTGTGGTAAAACTTTATTTTTTCTTCTGTCCAATGGTATAAAATTCTGTGACCCACCTGTTGTGTAAATATGATCATCACATTCCTAAATTCGACCAATTATGGGGTATTGACATACTCAGGATAAATTGTGTAATGAATTTTACTGTTCAATTTTCTCCTATTATCCTGTTTGAGACATACAAACTTGGGCCAAAGCAACATTTTAGTGGAGAAATGATAACATTTCATTTATTCAGTCCAATGTTATACAAATCGGTGAATAGCCTGAGGGTTAAAAATATTCAACTAGAGGTGTAGCTTCCAAAATTGGGCCACTTGTTGGGGTTTCTGCTATTTTGGCATGTTAAGGGCTCTTCATATGTGACATGGCGTCCGTAACCTATTCCAGCCATAATGGTGTCTTTTCCTTTCCGAGACGTGCGCCCAAACAGTAGTTTTCAAACACTTATGGTGTACCAGCATAGGAAAAATTGCACAACAAATTATATCCTCCATTTTCTTCTATTACTTTTGTGAAAATAAAAAATTGGGCTAAAGCATAATTTTTGTAGTAAAAATTTTATTTTTTTATTTTTACGGCTCAACCTAGGAACATCCTCTAATGATACCAGCCAATTTGTATTACAATGTTCAAATGACGCTACTTCCCTTTCGAGTCCTGCTATGTGCCCAAACAGTAGTTTTTCTCCACATATGGGGTATAGGCATACTCAGGTGAAATTGTGCAACAATTTTTGTGGTCCATTTTTGCCTGTTACCCTTGTTAAAATAAAAAATTTGTGGCTAAAACAACATTTTTGATACAAAAAATTTTTTTTTACTTCCACGGCTTAACATTATAAAACTCTGTGAAACACCTGTGGGTTCAAGGTGCTCACACACGTAGATACATTTCTTGAGGGGTCTACTTTCCAAAATGGGGTCACTTGTGTGGAGGTTCAATATTTAGGCAAATCAGGGGCTCCAATAACACTGGTCAACAAAAAAAATTATCAGCAAAGTAATATGTCTGTTTTAGGAGTTTGATGTGCTGATTCCAAACATATGCTTAGTTTTGCTCTATCACATAAGTTTCTGAGAATGAAGTATTTTTATTACGTTATTTCTGCATTTTCAATGTACCGTATATACTCGTGTATAAGCCGAGATTTTCAGCCCATTTTTTAGGGCTGAAAGTCCCCTCTCGGCTTATACGCGGGTCATATACGGGGGTCGGCGGGGGAGGGGGAGCGGGGGTGTCGGATCATACTCACCCCTCCGCCGGCGTGGTCTCTGCAGCAGCCCTGCTTCTCCCACGATCTCCGGCTCCTTCCTGCAGCGGTCACATGGCACCGCTCATTAAAGTCATGAATATGCACATATTCATGACTTTAATGAGCGGTACCATGTGATCGCTGTAGGACTGAAGTGCTGCAGAGAGCGCCGGGAGAAGAGGAGAGGCTGCAGAGGCCGCGCCGGCGGAGGGTGAGTATAGCGATATTTACCTGTCCCGTTCCACCGCTGCACGCTGCGTCCTAGTCTGACTCCTCTGGCTGTGAATGATCAGGCAGAGGGTGCGATGACGTCGTTAGTGCGCGCCACGCCCCCTGCCAGATCATTCACAGCCAGAGGAGTCAGACGAGGACGCAGCGTGCAGCGGTGCAGAGAGGACAGGTAAATATCTCAGGTGCCGGGGTCTTGAGCGAGCGGTGACACCGGCACCTGTCCCCCATAGCGCGCCGGTGTCACCGCCTGCTCAGGACACGGGCACCTGGCCTCAAGAGACGAGAGGTGAGTATGTCATTTTTTTTTTTTTTTGCAGCATATGGGGCATAATCTGGAGCCTCTGGTGGGCATAATATGGAGCATAAGGCGGCATAATATGGAGCATATGGGGGCATAAGCTGTGGAACATATGGGGCATAATCTGGAGCATATGGGGGCATAATATGGAGCATATGGGGGCATAAGCTGTGGAACATATGGGGGCATAATCTGGAGCATATAGGGGCATAACGTGGAGCATATGGGGGCATAAGCTGTGGAACATATGGGGCATAATCTGGAGCATATGGGGGCATAATATGGAGCATATGGGAGCATAAGCTGTGGAACATATGGGGGCATAATATGGAGCATATGGGAGCATATGGGGGCATAATCTGTGGAACATATGGGGGCATAATCTGTCGAACATATAGGGGCATAATCTGGAGCATATGGGGGCATAATCTGTGGAACATGGGGGCATAATCTGGAGCATATGGGAGCATATGGGGGCATAATCTGTGGAACATATGGGGGCATAATCTGGAGCATATGGGGGCATAATCTGTGGATCATACGGGGGCATAATTGGAGCATATGGGGGCATAATCTGTGGAGCATATTGGGCATAATCTGTGCAGCATATGGGGGCATAATCTGTGGAGCATCATATGGGCGCATAATCATTTTTCACCCTAGGCTTATACGCGAGTCAATAAGTTTTCCCAGTTTTTTGTGGCAAAATTAGGGGGGTCGGCTTATACACAGGTCGGCTTATACATGAGTATATACGGTATGTGGTTTTTCCTAAGTTAGTCCGATTTCTTAGCTTGTCTTACTTAATTGTGAATTTTCTTACAGGGAAAACATCAGTAAAGGTTTTAGTGAGTTTTATAGGAAGGATTATAGACAGTGCAGTCAACCAATGACTGCTTCTCAGAAAGTCACATGTTATGGGGAGGAGCTAATTGTTATGAGTCGGTAAGATTTGAGTTAGTCAGAAAAGGATAATGATGGCAAGGACTGGTATGTGATACACTGATAGGAGACAGACCTCTACAGGGATCTGAGCCCTGCCACAGGGAGGCAGAAGGGAAGGCAGCGGACAGCCACCATTGTGAGAGGATTTTTACTGCATTTCTAGGAGGGCAAGTCACCTCAGAGGAAAGAAAACAGCTCAGTCACTGAGGTGTAACTGAGTGAGGGTCTCCACAGAGAGAGAACCTGAAAGCAGCCAATATCACACTGAGGACCTGCCTATCTACAAATGTTCATCTGTAAGGAATAGGCTGACCCGTTTACCTCACAACTGTATATAGTTATCTACCAGATTACTTTCAGTAAAATCAGTTCTAAATACAAGCTGCCTTTGTCATCTCTGGGGAAATATCTACATATAGTTGGTCGGCTCATCGCATTTTTTTTTAGCTTGTCCCCACAATTGAACTGAACTTACTCTACTTTTGGATCTGATTTAAAGGAGAAAAATGCCCCGACAGTGTATCAATCATCCAAACAGATTCTGCTATGTGTGTGGTTCTTTTACACGAAAGGCCAAGTACGTTCAATCACTCATGATATTAAAAAGATGTAACAGATCTACTTTAAGTGTCCACTTGGTGATCAAGACAAAAGCTGGGCCCCTCATGTGATATGCTCAAGTTGTTCAAATGGTTTTTGTAACTGGTTGATTATGAGGAAAGTTGCTATGCCATTTGCTGTTCCCATGATTTGGAAAGAACTCAAAAATCATAGTGATGACTGCTACGTTTGTTTTGTCAAACTGAAGGGCTTTTCTACAATAACAATCATAAGATTAATTACCCTGAACTTGAATCTGCGATTAGGCCAGGTCCACATGATGATACCTTGCCAGTTCCTGTACCACCATTTTCTGGATTGGATGAAAATGAAGTAGAATATGAAGACTATGGAGCTGAATCTCCTCTCGAAGACATGGAGACTTCAAGTCAAGATGAGTTTGTACCTGATGGAGCAGCCGATCAGCCAGAACGCTTTAATCAACATGAATTAAGTGATCTCATCAGAGACCTTTAATTGTCAAAAGATAAAGCTGAGCTTCTTGCATCTAGGTTGAAACAGGAGAATCTTCTTCATGATGATGTCAAAGTGTGTTATTACCAAAACAGAAGTAACACTTTAACACAATTTTTCACAGTTGATGGACCAATGGTGTACTGTAACAATGTGAATGGCTTCTTTGAAGAAATGAATCAAGAGTATTTTGTTGCAGATTGGTGATTGTTTATTGACTCATCCCAGAGAAGTTTGAAAGCTGTGTTGCTTAACAATGGAAATATGAAATCATCAATCCCTATTGCTCACTCATGTCATCTAAAGGAAAGTTATGAAAATCTGTCAGTTGTTTTGGATGCTATACAATATAATCATCATCAATGGAATATATGTGGAGATTTAAAAGTGATTGATCTGCTAATGGGAATGAAAGGAGGTTTCACAAAATATTGTTGCTTCTTGTGTTTATGGGATAGTAGAAATACAGTAGAGCATTATGTTCATCGTGATTGGGGACAGTGAAACATCTATGCTCCAGGTAGAGACAATGTTCAGCATAATCCTTTAGTTGCTCCAACAAAAATCTTTCTTCCTCCACTACATATAAAGTTGGAATTGATTAAAAACTTTGTGAAAACCATGGCAAAGACAAATTCACAAGAGTTCCAATGCATTTCACAGCATTTCACCAGCAAAACTGAAGGAAGGGGTATTTGTTGGTCCTCAGATCAGAGAGCTTATGAGAGATGATGTGTTTGAAGGAACTCTAAATGATAAGGAACTGAGATCTTGGAAAAGCTTCAAGTGGATCTGTGAAAACTTCTTAGGAAAACAAAAATCTCCAGAATATGTTGAAGGTGTTGAGGAACTGCTAATGCATACCAATGTCTTGGATGTTGCATGTCTCTGAAAATGCACTTTTTGCATTCACATTCAGATTTCTTCCCTCAACATCTTGATGATGTCAGCGATGAAGGCGAGAGGTTTCATCAGGACATTAAAGTAATGGAACATCGCTACTAGGGTTTTTGGAATGACTCAATGATGGCAGATTACTGTTGGATGTTATATAGTGAAAACCCTGAAAAATCATGTCAAATACAGTCTAATGTCAAGCATTTTTAATTTCTGCTCATATTTTGGTTTCTATTTTGCATGTGAAATTATTTTGGTTCAATAAAAACTGTTTTGTAAGGTGAAGCATTTTTTTCTGATATGTAGATTACTGTTTTCTTAATGTCGCCAGTATATTTCCTATACCTTATAGCTGCTCCATGGAAACTATACGTGCTGCAGAAAAGCTATATACATTTTTGAAATCAGGACAAAAAGATGATTCAGAAAAGTACAAAGTCACCTGCGATGATTACAAAAAATATTATTTTGTAGACCTGTGTAATCAATTCCAGCCAATTTTGCATTCAATAAGTCAAATGGTGCTCCTTCTCTTCCGAGCCCTGCCGTGTTACCAAACACTAGTTTTCAACCACACATTGGGTTTTGGCGTACTCAGGAGAAATTGCACAACAAATTTTGGGTCCTATTTCTCCTGTTACCATTTTGAAAATGCAAAATATGATGATAATTTTACTTTTTTCCACAAAAATGTTACTTTATTATTTTCTCCTTCCACATTTCTTTAATTCCTGTGAAGCACCTGAAAGGCTAATAAACTTGTTGAATGTGGCCTTGAGCAGCTTGAAGGGTACAGTCATTTTTTGGTATTTTCTGTCACATAGGTCACTTAAAGTCATTTCAAATGTGATGTGGTACCTAAAAAAATGGTTTTGTAAATTTTGTTGGAAAAATGAGAAATTGCTGACCAACTTTTAATACTTTTAACTTTCTAACAAGAAAAATAATATTTCAAAATAATATTGCTGTAAAGTAGATACGTGGGAAGTGTTATTTATTAGTTATCTTTATATCTGTGATATAACTCTCTGGTTTAAGGACATTTAAATTAAAAGTTTGAGAATTGCAAAATTTTCAAAATTTTAGCCAAATTTCCAATATTTTCACAAATAATTGTAAAGAAGTACATTATGTCACAAAAAATCAATTTCAGAATCAGTGAATTCTGTTGAAGCGTTACAGAGGTGTTGCTTCATAAAGTGACACAGGTAAAAATTGAAAAAAATTTACCTGGCCGCGAGGGTGAAAACAGGCTCTGTCGCAAAAGGCTTAAACACATAAAATAGTTAATACAAATGTAATTTGTAAAAAACATGTTTGGTAAAATAACACCTAAAAATGACAACTACTGATATAATGAAACATACGTAAAATATTATGGCTGTTACAGCTTTCAAAGAATGAACAAATTTATCAAAAAATGTCATTGTGTATTTGTATGTGTTATGTGAATGCTCGTAATTGTATATATGCTTGTGTAGAAATTGCAGGAACGCGTGATATTGCCACGGACAGGTGGCAGATCAAGAGTTAAGGATTTTATTTAACAATAAATGCACTCCACACAGGGAGTAAAGGGTAGTAGGGTGTAGGTGAGGAATGGGGCAGAACTGGGAGAATGGCAGGGCAGATAAGGGGCGAACAATAGTTCAGTATTAAAGAGGTGAGACTTAGACTGTAGTCTTCAGATGTGCAGAGCTTCAGGGTTCCAACGGTGGAACCGACAGCAGCGGCGCGGGTTGTCGCAATGATGGCTGCGGCAGGTGAGGATCCAACGGTGGCACTGACAACAGCGGCACTTGATGTCTCGACACAGTCTCTGATTAACAGGAGGATTTCCCGTCCCTAACGGTATCTGGTACGGTACTGAGTCCAATGTAAGGTACCACCGGAACGAGTCTTCGTTCTGTGGTGTGCGCAAGTCTCCGTTCAATAGGTCCAGGCCTAACCGGGAGTCTCTCACTGCGTACTATTAATGGCACGGTCTGTGTTGTTGGCCCTGAGTCACCTCCTGACGAGAAATGTGAAGGGAAACTGTTAACTGGTCGACTACCGCAATGATTCTCTCTGTCAGGGGTCTGACAGGAAGGCCTGCACCGGGGAAAATCCCCAACACATGTTGGGGGAACCCTTTACCCCCTTTGTTTGCTTCCCGTTTCGTCAACTTGTAATTTTCTGGTAAACACCCTTTTAAAACAAGGGGCTGCAAAAATTACTAAAGGGGCTTCTTCGTACAAACAGCCTCAAAGCATACTGGTGGTTTTTAAAAGATTGTGAGCGCCAGTGGGATAGTGAGAAAAAGGAGGGATGGTGAAAGGTTTTTTTTTTGCCCAAAAAGGGGAAAATTGCCCCCTGAAGGCATTCAGGGGCGGAGTAAATTTTTAAAAAAACACTAACAGCCAAAGGGGTTTTCCACTTTAAAATTAAAGAGGGGCCCCCGGGGGGGCTTTTTAAAATAAAAAACAAAAATTTTGAAACCCGGTGGACTTTTTGGATAAACTATTATTTAAAAAGGGAAATTTTTGATCAACCCCCTTTTTTGGGGGTTGCGCACCTACTCTTACATTATTTCTAAAAAATTTAAACCAAAACCCCGGCCCCAAAAGGCCAAAAAATTTAAAGGATAGAAACCCCGGTCCTTTTAAAACAATCCTTGTCCCCAAAAATAAAGCCCTCAACATAAAGCACATAAAAAAATTAAAAAAAAAAAATTAACAGGATAGATAAGTTAAGAAAAGTTAATTTTGAGCTAAACGGTGAAGTTTTAATACAGGGGGGGGCCTTTCCCCTGCCTTGGGGACGATTAGTTTTGTAAAAAAATTTTTTAAAGATGAGCGAATTTTTTGGAATTTGCCCCCGAATAAATTTTGACAAAAAAAAAGAAAAATTTTTCCCAAACAATATTTGACCGAATGTATTTTTAAAAAAAGGGGTTCCAAACAAATTTGAATTTTAAAAACCCCAAAATTTTTTAAAAGTTTTTCGGCTGTTTCGAACAATTTTCCCCAAAAACAATATTTGAAATAAAAGGAAAACCGAATCCGAACAAATTCGCTCATCTCAAAAAAAACCTTTTTGGGGCCCTTAAAAAAAAAAAAAACCCCTTAAAATTTTAATTCCGCTTTTTTTGATGAAACTTTAAATTTTAACTCACCCCTTGTGCTGGTTGTCAACGCGGGGGATAACATTTAAAGCAACTCCATCAAACTCATTAACACTAGAAAAGGGAAGCATAAAACCCAGACGAATTAGAACGGGGTGCAAAGGCCACCAAAAAATTTAAAAAAAAACAGGTGTGTATTCCTCCCAGCATTTCCGGGGAGCCAACCCCCTCCCCTGAACAGCAGGGTGCAGACACCCACCATTGGGCAAAACCAGGCAAGACAGTATCTGCTTCCCGGAAACCCGAGACACACATCCAAAGTCACCACGGCGCAAAAAAAATGGGAAGAAAAGGTTTTTTAGGGCCCAAATTTTTCTGACCCTTCCACACAACGAAGCACCACCGTGTTAGTCACACTCCCCAAAAAGCTGAAGTTTTTCCCCCACTGGACAGACCAAGGGGCAGTCGGAAAAAAGGAGGAAAGATTGCATTAACGGTAAAATTTTCCCAACGGGCAGGAACGCTTCATTTGGTGCAGCTGTGACGTTTTTTGGGATGGATGGTTCTTTTTGTTAAAATTTTTTCCAATTTTTTCAGTCGGAGCAAGGGAAAATTTTAAAAATTGGCAGCACTAAGTTTCCCCCAAAACAGATAATATTCCACCCCCAAATCTCCTCATTGCAAAATTGCACTGTTTAGCCAAGACCCCACATGGGGTCTGCTGTATGTACACACATAGGAGACACGAGACGCTATAATGATAACAGGAGACATAACGGGTATAGACACAAGGAGAAAGGGCGCTCTATAGACTACAGGAGACACTTTGTGCTGCTGTAGACAACACAAGAACACGCCCTGCAGCCTCTTGGGGGATGCGAAGTGCCTTTTTTCATCTTCTCTAAACCCCCCCAAAATTCCTAGAATCTCTCATTTGCATACGTTCAATATAATCAGTTGCAGCAGAATAAGAAGAACCAAAAGGGGCCCGAACCAAAAAAGGCCCAGTCCCAAGGTTCCTCACCCTTCGTAAATGTTTTATGAGACGCACCTGAAAAGCAAGAATATGACTGAAGCTTTTGAAGTGACGGAGCAAAACATTTTTTGGTTGACGAAAGTAAATTTTCGGGTTGGGAAAAATTGGCACAAAAAAATTTTAAAATTCTCCGCCCCCCCCTTCAAAAAGCCTTTGGGGTTTACAGCCATGAACTCATTTTACCTATCTGAGCAGAACGACCCCAATAAAATTTCCTACAGCTTTTTGCACTAACGTAAAAACACTATTAGAGTCATGCCGGGGTTTTTATACAGGGCACACGTAGGCAACCGGTGCCACATCATGCCACATGGGGGGCGCCAGGAACAGCGTACAGAAAAACTTTTTCCCGGGGGCCTGCGCTGAAGACAACGATAATCCTCCCCGAGCTGCCGGCGATCGCACGAGCGGGGGGAAAAAGGGATTGTATTAAAAGAACCAATAACAGCAGCAGGGCGAAGGACTATACCCCATCACCACACCTGCGGCCAAAAATAACGGCAGGGAGGGTTTTATGGAGTTTTATCACGGGCCCTGGTTAAAAAATAAATAAAAAACCCGGGGGGGTTTTTCCCCTGAATTTTCTATCTGACAGGAAAAAAATGATGGCTTGGGGTGAAAACCCCCCAGCTGCAGCTTTTAAAAGGGGGTTAGAAAAAAAAGGGCCCCCCAATTTTTTAAAACCACCTTGCTAAAGCAGAACTGGGCTGGTTTTTCCCGCTGGAAGGGGGCCCGGATATTATCCCCAGCCAAAAATAGCAGCCCGATTCTCGGAATTGTACATCTAAAATTTTCCCCCCAAATTCTGGGTTTTGCTTGGCCTTCCCTCTTGCCGACGGTGGCAATGGGTTCACATTTGTAGGTGATGTCCCTTCGTATTGTCGGATATCAAGCCCACGGAATACAAGGAGAGCTTCATAAGGCACCAAACGTTACTAATCCAAGTTTAAAAGGAAAATAAAAAACGCAAGAATAAAGTCCTTTATTAGAAAAAAACCCCAAAAACAGTTTTTCCTTTTTTTTTAAAAAAAAAAACAAGTTATAAACACCAACGCCAATTCCACAAAATTTTAGACCGCACATGTCTATTTATCTTGAGGGGACACCGCAGTGGATTCAAAATGTGTTCTGCAAGCAGCGCTTTGGACGATCGGACATGTGCTTGTCCCCAAACAATGCCCCAATTGCTGAAGCGCACTAACCTTAAAGTGCCATTATACCTGTTTTGGGGGGTCATTTCACATTTTCCACTGCTCAACAAAAAAACCCTTTTTTTTTAGCTGCCGGAATCCCCTTTTTCCCCCCTAAAAAAATCCCCCTGGCCTAATAGGGGTTCAAAATAAAACTTGCCATGTTTTGACGGCCACACAGATATTTATACATGTAAATGAATCTGCCTGGGAAAATTTTTTTTTAAGCTAAAAAACCCAATTTTCCAACCTTTCACATATGAGAGCCTTCCATCCCTTGAAATAAAAACTTTTCCCGTCAACATCGCATGTCCTTTAAAAATTTGGGAGCCCAAAAAAAGTATCCCATATTCTAGATGTGACCTCACAGGTTTATAAAGAGGAAAAAATATTTTTTAGAGTTGAGAGTCCCAGTGTTTTTTTAAAACTTTTAATGGCTAACGAAAAAGGAACAAATTTTAAGC
>JARQOD010000001.1:591083023-591148309 GCA_033576555.1 Oophaga sylvatica | reverse complement strand
ATTTAAATTAAAGTTTGAGAATTGCAAAATTTTCAAAATTTTAGCCAAATTTCCAATATTTTCACAAATAATTGTAAAGAAGTACATTATGTCACAAAAAATCAATTTCAGAATCAGTGAATTCTGTTGAAGCGTTACAGAGGTGTTGCTTCATAAAGTGACACAGGTAAAAATTGAAAAAAATTTACCTGGCCGCGAGGGTGAAAACAGGCTCTGTCGCAAAAGGCTTAAACACATAAAATAGTTAATACAAATGTAATTTGTAAAAAACATGTTTGGTAAAATAACACCTAAAAATGACAACTACTGATATAATGAAACATACGTAAAATATTATGGCTGTTACAGCTTTCAAAGAATGAACAAATTTATCAAAAAATGTCATTGTGTATTTGTATGTGTTATGTGAATGCTCGTAATTGTATATATGCTTGTGTAGAAATTGCAGGAACGCGTGATATTGCCACGGACAGGTGGCAGATCAAGAGTTAAGGATTTTATTTAACAATAAATGCACTCCACACAGGGAGTAAAGGGTAGTAGGGTGTAGGTGAGGAATGGGGCAGAACTGGGAGAATGGCAGGGCAGATAAGGGGCGAACGATAGTTCAGTATTAAAGAGGTGAGACTTAGACTGTAGTCTTCAGATGTGCAGAGCTTCAGGGTTCCAACGGTGGAACCGACAGCAGCGGCGCGGGTTGTCGCAATGATGGCTGCGGCAGGTGAGGATCCAACGGTGGCACTGACAACAGCGGCACTTGATGTCTCGACACAGTCTCTGATTAACAGGAGGATTTCCCGTCCCTAACGGTATCTGGTACGGTACTGAGTCCAATGTAAGGTACCACCGGAACGAGTCTTCGTTCTGTGGTGTGCGCAAGTCTCCGTTCAATAGGTCCAGGCCTAACCGGGAGTCTCTCACTGCGTACTATTAATGGCACGGTCTGTGTTGTTGGCCCTGAGTCACCTCCTGACGAGAAATGTGAAGGGAAACTGTTAACTGGTCGACTACCGGCAATGATTCTCTCTGTCAGGGGTCTGACAGGAAGGCCTGCACCAATGGGAAGCTCTGTCTTGACAGCAGTCACAGAGCCTTACTCAACACAAAGCTTTCCCATGCGAGCTTTGCCCCTCAGCTTTCCCGCTTAAGCTCTAAGTAGCCCCACCTCGCCTTCCCCGATCCCATGACCCGGTTTGTTCTGCACTCTCAATGTTCCCCTCCCTGCAACATGGGTGACAGCCCCGGTAGTTCCGGAACCGGCGTGCAAAATGTACCCCTGCTCTGGTACTCCTCCTTACAATTGTTTGCATGTTTATACTATTTATTCTGTATGTGTGTGTAATGTGTTAATGCATGTATAATGTTTTAGCATTTATATTCATTATGTGTGCTTAATGGATGTAAATGTTTTTGGAGCCAGATGAATGGCAGGGAGTCACCAGACACATGTTCTGGTGACTCCTTTACTGTCATTGTTTGCTTCCGTTTCGTCAACTTGTGATTTTCTGGTAAACACCAGTGTTACTAAGCTGCAGTATTACTGATTGGCTTCTTCTGTACAATACAGTACTCTAAAGACATACTGGTAGGGATTTTAGATTGTGAGCGCCAGTGGGATAGTGATGATGATGGAGGGATGGTGAAAGGTGTTAATTTTTGCACAACATGCGATTGTCGCTGAAGGCATTCATAGCTGTAGTAAATTTTTATTCTAATCACTAACAGCCTAATGTGTCACATTCATTAAGAGGCGTGCAGCTATTAATAAATTTCTCATATTGTAACCCGGTGGACTTTTGGTTAAGACTAGTATTTCAATTGTGAATCTTGATCAATCTCCCCTTTGCAGGATTGCGAACCTACTCTTACATTTTTTCTGAACAATTTAACCAAAAATCATGGCCGAAGCCAAATTTCATGGATAGAAACCACGGTCCTTTTACAATCCTTGTCTCCACATAAAGCCCTCAACATAATGCACATAAATCATTAAAAAAACAGAATTAACAGGATAGATAAGTTAAGATAAGTTAAGATGAGCTATACGGTGAAGTTTTATTACAGGTGTGGGGAACCTTTCTTCTGCCATGGACGATTAGATATTGTATATATATGATTAGAGATGAGCGAATTTGTTTGGAATTTGCCCCCGAATCTGATTTTGACACATTCGAGCCATATTCAAACAATATTTGAGCCGAATGTATGTCTTATGATCGGTTCCAAACATATTCTGTAATTTCTACTCCCATTGACTTTAATGATGTTCGGCTGTGTTCGACGAATATTTCAAAAACAATATTTGATTTCAATCATATTCGGAACCGAATCCGAACAAATTCGCTCATCTCAATATATGATCCTTTGGGGTCCTTACAAAAAAATAAACTTGAAAATTATTCCTGCTATATTTGATGAAACATTTAATTAACTCACCCCTAATGTGCTGGTTGTGCTATACGCAGGGATAACTACTCTATAGCAACTCTCATCAAACTCACTATAACACTATGCAAAGGAATTGCATAAATAGCCCAGGACTGAATTAGAAGCAGGCTGCAAATGGCCAGCTCAAATCCAAGTTTAATAATCAGGTGATGTATTCCTCCCAGTCATTTCCAGGTAGCCAATCCCTGCTCACCTGTACAGCAGGGTGCAGACATTTCCACCATTGGCTAACACCAGGCAAGACAGTGATCTGCTTTCCCTGGCAACCTAGAGACACAGCATCCAAAGTCACCACGGCTGCGTAACAAGTGGGAAGCACGGCGTTCATGGTCCCACATTGCTGACCACTTCCACACACGAAGCACCACCGTGTGTAGTCACACTACCAAAATGCATGATAGCTTTGCCCCCAGCGTGGACAGACCAGAGGAGCAGTCTGGAAACTGGAGGATGACGATTGCATTAACGGTAGATATTCCTAACGGGCAGGAACTGCTTCACTTTGGTGCAGCTGTGACGTTAGGTGGTATGGATGATGTTTCTTCTTGTAACTGCTTTTCCAGATTTACATCAGTCTGGAGCATAGGCTGATAAGTTTTGGAAAAATTGGCAGCACTAAGTTGTACCGAACACAGATATATATTCCACTGCAAGTCTCCTCATTGCAAAATTGCACTGTTCATGCAGCATAGAACTCCAGCAGTGGGATGTCTGCTGTATGTACATCACATAGGAGACACTGAGACTGCTATATATGTATAACAGGAGACATGAGACTGTGGTATAGACATCACAGGAGACATGGGCGCTCGGTATAGACATCACAGGAGACACTTTGGTGCTGCAGTGTAGACATCACAAGAGACACTGCCACTGCAGTCCTCTTTGGTGGGATGCGAGTGCATCTTGCATCTTGCTCTAAATCCGCCCACAAAGTATGTCCTGATGTAATCTCTCATTTGCAGTAGCGTTCAATAGTGAACGCTATGTGTGCATGCTGCAGAGTAAGAAGAACCTAAAAGGCCAGAAGCCGTAAAAAGGCCCATGTGCCTAAGGTTCCTCACCCTTGCTGTATAATGTATTATGATGTACTGCAGCTCTGTAGTGACTAGTGAATAGTGACTGAAGCTTTTGAAGTGACTGGAGCATAAGACATTATTTGTGTTGAGCGAATAGTGAAATTTTCGGATTCGGGAAAATTGGCACTAATAATTTAAGTTCTCACGCTCCCGGCACCTTCAGAAAGGTCCTAGGAGTTCACAGCCAATGAACTCATTTCACCTATCTGATGTCAGC
This sequence comes from Oophaga sylvatica, assembly GCA_033576555.1. Classification (NCBI taxonomy): domain Eukaryota; kingdom Metazoa; phylum Chordata; class Amphibia; order Anura; family Dendrobatidae; genus Oophaga; species Oophaga sylvatica. The sequence goes on along the minus strand of JARQOD010000001.1, from coordinate 591,144,565 downwards.
ACGACCACCAATAGAAATTTTCCTACAGCGTTCGCACTAACGTCAAATCACTACTGTAGATGTCAGTGTCCGTGTGTGTTATACATGTGGCACACGTGAGGCAACCGTGTGCCACATCAGTGCCACATGGCGGGCGCCAGGGAAGCAGCGGTACAGTAAGCGTTGTTCCCAGGTGCCTGCTGCTGAAGACAACGATAATCTTCTCCCCTGAGCTGCCGGCGATCAGCACGAGCAGGGGAGAATTATGAGAGTTGTATTCAAGTGAGACCAATAACAGCAGGCAGTGGCTGATAGGACTATTACTCCCATCAGCCTACACCTGCTGGCGCTAATAACAGTGACAGCAGGAGTGGTTGATGGGAGTATTCATCAGCAGGCTCCTGTGATGTAAATAAATAAATTAAAAAACCCGGCGTTGATTCCGCTGTATTTTCTATAACTAGACAGGCAAAACTGATGGCTTGGGGCTGCAACCCTCAGCTGTCAGCGTTAGCAAGGCTGGTTAGAAAGAATAGAGGGGTCTCCCCATTTTTGACAACCAGCCTTGCTAAAGCAGACAGCTGGGGGCTGGTATTCTCAGGCTGGTAAGGGGCCATGGATATTGATCCCCCAGCCTAAAAATAGCAGCCCGTAGTTGCTCAGAATTGGTACATCTATTAGATTCACCAATTCTGGGGCTTTGCTTGGCTCTTCCCTCTTGCCCTGTAGCGGTGGCAAGTGGGGTTCACATTTGTGAGAGTGATGTCACCTTCGTATTGTCAGGTGATATCAAGCCCACGGAATACAAATGGAGAGGCTTCTATAAGGCACCTATCTGTTACTAATCCTATAGTTATATGGTAAATAAAGACACAGCAAGAATAAAGTCCTTTATTAGAAATAAAACAAAACACAGTTTTCCATTTTTATTTAAAAATAACAAACACAGTTATATTCACCTAACGCCTAATTCCACTGAATTTCCAGACCGCAGCATGTCTATTTATCTTGAGGAGATTCTAGCCGCAGTGGATTCAGCTGTGTTCAATAGCAAGCAGCGCTTTGGACGCATCGGACATGTGCTGTGTCCAAAGCAATGCCAATTGCTGAACGTCTGCACATAACCTTAAAGTGCCATTACTACCTGTTGTGGTAGGTCATTTCACATTCCGACTGCTCTAACTGTAAAGAACCCGTTCTTATTTAGCTGCCGGAATCGCCTTTCTTCCACCCGTAAGAAGTGCCCCCTGGTCCTTAATATGGTCTTCGGAAAGAATAAGTCATATGCCAGTGTTTTGTACTGGCCACACAGATATTTATACATGTAAATGAGATCTGCTCTGGGGAGTCTTTTTTCTAAGCTAAACAAGCCCAACTTTTCCAACCTTTCATCATATGAGAGGCCTTCCATCCCTTGAAATAAACTACTTGCCTGTCTAACATCTGCATGTCCTTTTAAATATTGGGAGCCCAAAACTGTATCCCATATTCTAGATGTGACCTCACTAGTGATTTATAAAGAGGTAGAAAAATATTTAGAGTTGAGAGTCCTCAGTGGTTGATACCTTTTAATGGCTAACTGAAAAGATGGTAACAAATTGCAAGCTTTTGAGACTACTCAGGTCTCTTCATCAGGCTAAACTAATACAAAATCTGAAGAATCACATATTTATACACCACACAGCACAGAAAAAATGCAATAGGTAAGACAAGTGACGTAAAGCAGAACTATCATTATGGGAGATAGAGATGAACATAAATATTGGAACAGTTCATAGATAAGGAGTGTGAAAGTTTTATTGCCCTCTGATTGGGGTCTGGTAATGTTTTGTGATGTTTTCACAGGGTCTTTAGAGTAAATTCCTTAATTGATGTAAAAAGTCATAAATCCGTGTGACAGGTTCATTCCAGCATTAAGAGTGTCAAAGGTCACCATCATGGTACTTTCAGCTGCATCACATCTAATGTGGTGTACCTAATTATATGTACTAAATGTCCAACTGGGGGTCTGTATGTGGGAGAGACCGGGCAAAAACTGAGAACAAGGATGAATTCTCATCGCCACACAATAAGAGAAAAAAGAATGGATCTACCTGTGGCAAAACATTTTTCTTCCCCTGGTCATAGCATGTGGGATATGAAATTACTTGTATTGAATGGTAGCTTCACATCTCAGAGACAGAGGAGAGTTTGCGAATACAAACTGATGGTGACCTTTGACACTCTTAATGCTGGAATGAACCTGTCACACGGATTTATGACTTTTTACATCAATTAAGGAATTTACTCCAAAGACTCCATTAAAAGGTATCAACCACTGAGGACTCTCAACTCTAAATATTTTTCCATCTACTGGCTAACATGGTAAAAAGATATACATCTTTACTGTTATAAAGAGGTAATAATATATTGGGATCGCGGGATTTTATCTACCATATATACTCGTGTATAAGCCGACCCGAGTATAAGCCGACCTCCCTAATTTTGCAACAAAACACTGGGAAAACTTATTGACTCGCAAATAAGCCTAGGGTGGAAAATGCAGCAGCTACTGGTAAATTTTCAAAAATAAAAATACATACCAATAAAAGTAAAATTAATTGAGACATCAGTAGGTTAAATGTTTTTGAATATCCATATTGAATCAGGAGCACCATATAATACTCCATACAGTTCATGATGGCCCCATAAGATGCTCCATACAAAAAATATGCCCCATATAATGTTGCACAAAGGTTAATAATGCCCCAAAAGATGCTCCATAGAATAATATGCCCCATATGCTTCTCCATAAAGGTTATGGCCCATAAAATGCTCCATAGATTATGCCCATATGATGCTCCATAGATTATGCCCCTATAAGATGCTCCATATATTTTATGCCCCATATGATGCTCCATAGATTATGCCCCCATAAGATGCTCCATACATTATGCCCTTATATGATGCTCCATAGATTATGCCCCATAAGATGCTCCATACATTATGCCGCTATATGATGCTTCAAAGAATAGGCCCCATATGCTGCTTCTGCAAATAAAAAAATATGACATACTCACCTCTCGTTGCTGGGGCCAGGTGCCGGTGTCCTGAGCAGGGGGGACACCGGTGCGCTATGTAGACAGGTGCCGCTGTCACCACTGGCTCAGGGCCCGGCACCTGAGATATTCACCTGTCCCCGGTCCACCGCTGCACTAACTACAGTCATGGCCAAAAGTTTTGAGAATGACACAAATATTAATTTTTACAAAGTCTACTGCTTCACTTTTTCTAATGGCAATTTGCATATACTCCAGAATGTTATAAAGAGTGATCAGCTTAACAGCAATTACTTGCAAAGTCAATATTTGGCTAGAAAATGAACTTTATCCCCCAAAACACATTTCAACATCATTGCAGCCCTGCCTTAAAAGGACCAGCTAACCTCTTTTCAGTGATTGCTCCATTAACACAGGTGTGGGTGTTGATGAGGACATGGCTGGAGATCAATCTGTCATGATTAAGTAAGAATGACACCACTGGACACTTTAAAAGGAGGCTGGTGCTTGGCATCATTGTTTCTCTTCTGTTAACCATGGTTATCTCTAAAGAAACACGTGCAGTCATCATTGCAATGCACAAAAAGGGCCTAACAGGGAAGAGTATCGCAGCTAGAAAGACTGCACCTCAGTCAACAATCTATCGCATCATCAAGAACTTCAAGGAGAGAGGTTCCATTGTTGCTAAAAAGGCTCCAGGGCGCCCAAGAAAGACCAGCAAGCGCCAGGACCATCTCTTAAAAGTGTTTCAGCTGTGGGATCGGGCTACCAGCAGTGCAGAGCTTGCTCAGGAATGGCAGCAGGCAGGTGTGAGTGCATCTGCACGCACTGTGAGGCGGAGACTCTTGGAGCAAGGCCTGGTCTCAAGGAGGGCAGCAAAGAAGCCACTTCTCTCCAGAAAAAACATCATGGGCAGACTGATATTCTGCAAAAGGTACAGGCAGTGAACTGCTGAGGACTGGGGTAAAGTTATTTTCTCTGATGAATCCCCTTCTCGATTGTTTGGGACATCAGGAAAACGCCTCATTCGGAGAAGACAAGGTGAGCACTACCACCAGTCTTGTCTCATGCCAACTGATAAGCATCCTGAAACCATTTATGTGTGGGGTTGCTTCTCAGCCAAGGGAATCGGCTCTCTCACAGTCTTGCCTAAAAACACTGCCATGAATAAAGAATGGTACCAAACTGTCCTCCAAGAGCAACTTCTCCCAACTTTCCAAGAGCAGTTTGGCGATCAACAATGCCTTTTCCAGCATGATGGAGCACCTTGCCATAAAGCAAAGGTGATAACTAAATGGCTCAGGGAACAAAACATAGAGATTTTGGGTCCATGGCCTGGAAACTCCCCAGATCTTAATCCCATTGAGAACTTGTGGTCAATCATCAAGAGACGGGTGGACAAACAAAAACCTAAAAATTCTGACAAAATGAAAGCATTGATTGTGCAAGAATGGACTGCTATCAGTCAGGATTTGGTCCAGAAGTTGATTGAGAGCATGCCAGGGAGAATTGCAGAGGTCCTGAAGAAGAAGGGTCAACACTGCAAATATTGACTTGCTGCATTAACTCATTCTAACTGTCAATATAAGCTTTTGTTACTCATATGTTTGCAATTATATTTCTGTCTGTGATAAAAACATCTGTCAAACACACATAAAAACCATGTGAAATATATAATATTTGTGTCATTCTCAAAACTTTTGGCCATGACTGTACGTCATCGCGCCCTCTGACCTGAACGTCACAGCCAGAGGATGCAGAGGATAGAGCGGCGCGCAATGGTGGACCGGGGACAGGTGAATATCTAATACACTTACCCCCTCCTGGAGCATCTCTGCAGCCCCCTTGCTTCTCCTGCGGTCTCCGGCAGCTATTCCTTCCTTCAGCGGTCATGTGGTACCGCTCATTAAAGTCATGAATATGCACATATTCATGACTTTAATGAGCGGTACCACGTGACCACTGAAGGAAGGAGCCTGAGACCGTGGGAGAATCAGGGGCTGCAGAGACGCGCCAGGAGGGGGTAAGTATGATCTGACACCCCCGCTCCCACTCCCCGCCGACCCCCTGGTGTATATGACTCGCCTATAAGCCGAGAGGGGGACTTTCAGCCTTAAAAAATGGGCTGAAAATCTCAGCTTATATGCGAGTATATACGTTATCTTTATCTCTCATCCTAAAATCTTGTTTGCTTTTGCGTCTGTTGCTTGAAATTGAGTACTCCTGCCCGCTTACTTGAACCAGAATACTCTTCTCCTGTTCTGTAATCCCAAGTACATTCCCATTTAATGTATATGCAGCAATAAGATTACTCAGTCCAAGGTGCATTACTCTGCATTTATCTACATTAAATCTTATTTACCAAGTGTTTGCCCATTTGCACATTTTATTCAGTTCGCTATGCAATATTATAGTGTCAAGCTAAGATTTTAATATCCTACATAGTTTGGTGTCGTCAGCAAAGACTGACATTTTACTCTCAATCCCCTCCACAAGGTCATTAATAAAGAGGTTAAAAAGAATCGGTCCTAGCACGGATCCCTGCGGTACCCCACTGCTGACTATATCCCATTTAGAGAATGTATCATTTACGATAACTTTCTTTCCTGTCATTTAACCAATTCCTTACTCATATGCATATAATTTCCTCCAGTCCTTGCTTTTGTAGCTTCAGAATAAGGCTGTTATGTGGAAAAGTATTAAATGCCTTTGGAAAGTTTAGATAAATCACATGCCGCATTACGAATATCCATATTTGAACTCACCTCCTCATAGAAACCCAACATGTTAATTAGACACGACTTATTCTTCATGAATCCATGCTGGTAGTCAGTTATTATATTATTATCTACAATATATTTCTGCAGGTTATCTCTTATAATGTCCTCAAAAATGTTGCACACTGCTGATGTCAGGTTTACCGGACGGTAGTTGCCTGAATCCACCTTCTTACCTTTCTTAAATATCGGTACCACATCAGCCATCCTCCAATCCCTTGGCATCACCCGTTACAAGAAAGTCTAAGAATATGAGGTACAGTGGTCTGTCAATTATTGAGCTCAATTTCCTCAGTATCCTTGGATGAATGCCAACTGGGCTGGGGATTTGTCAATGTTTAAATTGCTCAGACATAGATGTACTTCTTTTGTGTTAAAGGGAACCTGTCACCCCCTGGGCGTTTTTAAGTAAAAGAGTCACCTTCAGCACCACTAAGGCTGCATGCAGTCTGTGAAGGTGGCTCTTTTTTTTCTGGTCCCCTGCAACGCTGAAATATAGCGTTTTAAAATTAGGTCCACATACCTTAATTGCGTCCCATAGGTCGGCATCTCCCCCTGTGTAATCCTCCTCCCATCCGTCCATCATCCCCTTTCAGCATCACAGCCCCTCCTCCTGAGTTGTTTTTCTTTGACTAACCTGCTATGGGGCACCTGCGCTCTTGGAACAGTCCTCGAGCATGCGCAGTGCGCACTACCCAGGAACTGACAGAAGGCTATTGCTGCGCTGCGTCTTTTTAAGGTACCAGATCGCTCCCTGCAGTGTGTTATCATGTATTCACTCTGCGGGGCTGGGAATCTGGCGCCTGTGCAGTCATCATGTTTAGCTGCGCCTGCCCCTTCTGGTTCCCTTTAAACTATTTATATCAGGTGGTGGACTTTGATTTTTGCCTTGTTGAATAATCCTTGTCACAGACAGTTCATTGCTGAACACGGATGAAAAGTGCCTGTTTAATATCTCAGCCTTCCTTTGTCCTCTATAATTATTTTGTTATTGTTGTCTTTCAAGGGGCTGATACATCTATTTTCTTCTTTTTTTCTTTTTGGCATTGAGTTATTTATAAACATTTTTGGGATTTATTTTTATGTCGTTGGCGATTTGTTTCTCTGTAGATAACTTTGCTAGCTTGATTTCTTTTTTACATTTCTTATTTAGATCTTTTTACTCCTGAAATGCTTTTTTCATTATTCTCGGCTTTCAAGATTTTGAATGCCCTTTCTTTTTGTCTTATTAAACTTTGTGCTGTCTTATTTATCTCTATAACGGTTTATTTTTATTCGCTGACATTTTATTACTAGAGGGTATAAGTTTTCTGCAAGATTCTAGTAGTATTTTCTGAAAAATGCCCCATTTATGTTTGATTTCCCCAGTTACCTTGAAATAGTCCCAGTATAACACGATTAAGCTTTTTCCTTAATTTGTTGAAATCTGCTTTCCTAAAGTTCCAGGTTTTGTCATTTCCCCTTTTGAATGTTTGATTGGAAATTACATTGAAACTTACTATATTATAGTCACTGCATCCCAAATGCTCCCTGACCTGTAGATCTGAAATTGTATCTGGTCTATTTGACAGAACCAGGTCCAGTAGATTATCGCTCCTGGTTGGTTCATCAACCAACTGAGATTTAATTGTCCTGAATTGTGGATAAGAACTTGAGCATATTTTTGCTTCGTCCGAAATGCTGCGCTCTACATTACAAGCACAATGGATGGATTTAAAGAAATCCCATGCCCACTGTGCTTCTATTTAACACTGCATATACTCATCTGCAGAGCGGATTTACGAGACGCAGCATGGTCATTTTTGTAGCGGAGACGCTAGTTTAATCCAAATAGTAACTTAAACAAATGCTTTTATTAATACGCAGCGTTTTTGACGCAGCGAAAATACACTGCTTCCAAAACGCTACTATTCCTGATCGTGGGCACGTGGCCTTATAGTCCAAGGTTATAACATTTTCAATGCACAATGATCATCCCATAAAGAAGTAATATTGTATCCGGAGGAACCACTTGCATTCAGTAACTTGTACCTTTTTGCTAAGTGGCAGATGCATTGTATTTTCTGCTCTCCTGCCACTAGCTTCACAGAAAAGCATCACATGGTTGCTTTAAGAAGTCTGCTATTAAAGGGGTATTCCCATCTCCAAGATCCTATTCCAATATGTAGTAAGTGTAATAATAATAATATTAGCAACTTCCTACAAATAGAAATGTAGTTTATTTCTTCTGATTCGTTATGTCGCTTACCCCATGTGCATTACATTGCAGAACCTTAGGTATCCATGGTTATGCCCACTCATATCGTGACAGTTAGGCCGGAGTCACACACAACTACAAAAAAACGGACCGTTTTAGTCCGTCGATTATCGGAGCAAAATGTAAACATCACACATCCGCCTGGCATCCGATTTTCCTTCAAAGATGCGATTTAGTCGCATGTGTGTGTACCTTATAACATCCGATTTTCATCCGACTTGCGAGAATTTCTCGCAGGCTTGCAAAACTGACATATAATGGATCCAAAAGAATAGTATTTAAATCACAAAAGAAAGAATAGATATATACACATAGAACACACACAATATATATATATATATATATATATATATATATTTACATGTCATTGTGACATGTATATATATATATTTATAGTTCCTAGACTTCTACATACTGTAATAGCCGCTAATTCAATTGCCGGCTTTTGTGAAATCACAGAAGCCGACATGAAATGATACATTGTTTAGACACAGTTAACCATGTCATTTCATGTATTTTGATATATGGTTTTAACTTACAATTACATAAGTGTATGTGTGCAAAATTTCAGACATGTAGGGGTTAATTAAAGGTGTAAATTCGTTGAAAAAAAAATGTGTGGGCTCCCGCTGTATTTTCTCCACCAGACAGACAAAGCCAGCGAGTGGGGGCAGATAATAATAGCCTAGGGAGGGTACATTTTTTTTGTGCCCCCCTGGCTACTAATATCTGCCCCCAGACACCCCAGAAAGGGCAAATCTCTAATTAGATTTGCCCTTTCTGGCACTTTGCCCGTCTATTCCCATTGCCCTGTATCGGTGGCGAATGGGTTAATAAGGGGTTAAAGCCACCTTGCTATTGAAAGGTCACTTTAAGCCAGGTTAATAATTGAGAGCTGTCAATTAGACAACTATCAATTATTAATCCTATTGTATGATAGAAAAATCAAACACACACAGTTTAATAAAAAGAAGTTTAATGAAATAATCAAACAGTTTTTGACCATATTTTATTTTCCTGCTAAAACCATTTCCTGTAATAAAAATAAAATAAAAAAGCAAAATTATTCTTCCAATCCGATGCACAGTCAGGTCCCACGCTGTAATCCATCAGAAAGGGTTAACAGGTTACAGTTATTAGCAGAGAGCTAATGCTGTCTGCTAGCTGTAACACCCGAATGAATAACTTCCTCTCCCAGCGAAAGGAGAGGAAGTGATTAATGAATGGAGCTTAATTGATTTATTGGCACTTTCATTCAGTGACCTGACCTAAAGTGAAAGTGGGACACAATCAATTAAGCTTCATTCATTAATCACATCCTCTCCTGTCGGCAGGAGATAAGCTCATTCATTCATGAGCTTTCAGCTGAGCACGCAGGATTACTTGCGCTGCTTAGCTGATTGCTAGTTAACCCTTTGTGAAGGATTACATCGTGGGACGTGACAGATCGCCAGATAGGTAAGAATAATGTTGTTTTATTATTTTTTCTTTATTATAGAAGATCAAGGGCTTCGCAGGGATTAAGAGTTAAATAAAAGATGGTCAAAAAAATGTGTTTTTATTTCATTAAAATTATTTATTCTTAAAGTGTGTGTGATTTTTTTATTTCCTTCAATAGGATTAATAATTGATAGTTGTCTAATTGACAGCTCTCAATTATTAACCTGGCTTAAAGTGACCTTTCAATAGCAATGTGGCTTTAACCCCTTATTAACCCATTCGCCACCGCTACAGGGCAATGGGAATAGACGGGCAAAGTGCCAGAAAGGGCGAATCTAATTAGAGATTTGCCCTTTCTGGGGTGTCTGGGGCAGATGTTAGTAGCCAGGGGGGGCACAAAAAAAAGTACCCTCCCTAGGCTATTATTATCTGCCCCCACTCGCTGGCTTTGTCTGTCTGGTGGAGCCCACGCATTTTTTTTCATGTCGGCTTCTGTGATTTCACAAAAGCCGGCAATTGAATGAGCGGCTATTACAGTATGTAGAAGTGTAAGAACTATAAATATATGTATATATATATATATGTCACAATGACATATATATATATATATATATATATGTATTCTATGTGTGTATATGTATTGATTCTATTCTTTATTAAAGCTGTCAGTGTGATTTTACAGTATAGCCGGGGATGAATTGCCGGCTTTTCTAAAGGACACAGGTGCGATTTAATCGCAAGTCACACGTGCGGTCCGTTTGTAATCCGATTTTTCATCGCTCCCATAGACTTGCATTGGCGATAGTCGACCCACAATCGGTGACAATCGCAGCATGCTGCGATTGCACTCGGACGTTTAAAACGGACCACAAAAAATCTGATACTGGGAGCTGCTCCATAGATTAACATAGGTCCGACTGCAATGCGATATTTCATCGTATTGCAGTCGTCCGATTTAGTCGCCAGTGTGACCTCAGCCTTAGTTAGCTAGTTGCTGCTGGCCGTAACCATGGATACCTAAGGTCCCGTACATGAGGAAAGAGACATAGTGAATTAGAAAAACTATACTACATTTCTAGTTGGAGGTATTCGCTAATATTTATTATTATTAATACACCTATTATATATTGGGATAAGATCTTGGAGATGGGAATAGCCTTTTAAATCAACGTAAAATTGGGCCATTGAATTAGTAAATCAGTTTGAATATACTTTCTCTTAATTGGTTGGCATGAAGGACGAAACATTAGAAAAAATTCTTCATGGCTAATATGATGTCTGGATGCAGCCCCAGTTGGCAGCATTTCTGCAGCATTACTGCCCTTCAGTGATGCAACATTACTGGATTACTGGGAGAGTGAAGGAAGTTACAGGGCCAGTTGCTGTGAGACGGAACTGAGTTCTCTTAGCCCTGGAATCCTTCTAAAAAGGATTTAGAGTTGAATATGATATGCTGTGGGGTGCTTTTTTACTCACTTGTAATTTGGGAGTCCTTGTTACCTCCACGTCCATGGGACCGGTTATAGCCATAGATATGACAGGAGACCTTAGGTCCGGATAAACAGGTTCAGCTTTACTGTGAAATGCAATTACACATGGCTGCAGCATGCAGATTGAGACAGACCCCTTTTGGTCGTCCCTGACCACCAAACTGTTTAAACATAAACACACATAAAACATTTCACATTAAACAGTCCAAATCCCTATTTTCTTCTCCTGTGCATGATTTCCTGCTTTTTTAGCAATTGTCAATCACGTAGGCTGAATGACCCGACCGGAGTGTCCATGTCCCTTGTAGGTGGGGGAAACAGGCTCCCATGTAGCAACCATCTGAAGAAAAATCTGTAATACTGTAACACTTGCTGAGTTTGGATAACACTGACTCAGGGAATGGTCTCTGTAACATGGCCATACAGGAAAAAAACAGAAAAAGAAAAGAAAATACTTGGGAACAACTGGAAATGTCCACTACTTTGTCTTCTTGTTCTAGGCTTCCAAATTGTGTAGGGGACAGAGGTCGGTCCCACCTCCATGGTTGGTCTGGATGTTTCTGCCTTCCTTGATCATTCTCTAGCAGACCAGCTCAGAAACAAAAACCTAAGCCGAAGCATTACCGGTCAGACAAATATTAGTGTCTGCACCTGCCACTGGGGACCCTTCGGCGCCAAGGCGTTGCTTACCTTTGTCTCGAACAGGGGTTTGTATGACAGCAATTTCTTTCTTTGATGCCTTGGGTGTTTCTAATGTTCTAAACATGGGCTGGGAAGGTAGGTGCTGGTGGTGGTGTGACCTCTCAAAGTCTTCTTCTTCCCACTTTGATCTCCTCACAGAAGACTGGCCATGTGACACGTAAGGCATACCAGCCTTTCCTGCACCATACTTTACAAAATTGCACCTTCTCGATGTAAAGGATGTGGAGAAGGTATGGCAACGTCTCCCGCTTTACCATCTCCCGGCATACATAGACTTCGTCCCCTGTTCCCTACACCTTGATGAAGCCATACCCCTTGATGTAGTTGAAGTCCGCAACATAACCCTCCAAACACTGCTATTCAAAGGCTGCTCTTTTTGGGCCTGACAATCATTCCCGGGCTAAAGCATCTGCCCGCATGCGCTCCTCCACTACATCTTGGAGCTCCCACGGCCACCAGAACCAAAGCATAGTGAGCCTCTTGGGAGTTGAGAGGTCCCACTGTCCATTATCCCAGTCAAAGGTCTCGGGCTGAGTCTGTTTCAGGGGTGGAGGGAGAGGTAGTAGTAATTCCTCCACCTCTTCTCCCTCGGCCTCTGTGGACAGGTTGTACGGTCCAGCATGTGTACACTGAACTGGAAACGGTAGGTTTTCTAAGGCCGGCATTCAGTCTTCCTCAAGCATCTGGCTCCAGTAAACTAACTGGATCTTGTGCTGTATCAGACCTACCCACAGCTCCGGTTTGACTCCCACTGAATCACCACCGATAATGGTCACTTCGGTCCTTCAGCCTCGCTGTGTATCTTTCTGGAAACAGCCCCTGGTGTAGTCCAGAAGATGGTCTCTTCATCGGAAGACATATCCATCTTTCCTGCATTTTCAAAGTAATTGAATACTCGGCTCATTTCAGGGGGTTCTCACTCGTGCACTTCCCTCCCGAAAGGCTCTGCCCTTCCGGCGGTCGGACCAATAACGCGGTCAAAACTTCCGCTGTTATTCCCCATGACTCCGCCTCTAGATATACCCTCTCCTCTCATCGTCTCTTGTCCAGGTGAGCCATCTCTCCTCCTGGATCGCACCTACTTCTGTGCTGCTCCACTTTTTGTGGGTTGACCTTGGATCAGTGAGCCGGGCACAGTTTTTACGCCATGGGACGCTGACCACTCCTATGATGGGAAGGATCTCCCCTCTTCAAACCCCCATAGTTGTCATCTTGAGACTCATGCTGTCTGCCATTTTGGAAAACATGCCGCTATCCGCCATTTTTAAACTCAAGTTGCTGTCCACCATTTTGTTCTTTAAGTTATTAAGTTTTCTGTTACCTTGTTTCTTACTTTTTCGTCGTTTCTTTATTTTCCCGAGTCTGACCCTGCTAGCAGCGCTACTTGAAGGAGGATACAGGGCTGGTTGCTGTGGGCCAGAACTGAGTTCTCTTTGCCTTGAAACCTCTCTTCTAAACAGGAGTCAGAGTTGATTGTGATGTGCATTAGGGTGCTTTCTTTAGTCACTTGTAGTTTGGGAGTCCTTGTTACCTCCTCATGCATGGGACTGTTACAGCTACAGATATGATAGGAGACCTTGGGTCTGGATTATCAGCTTCAGATTTACTGTGCAATTTGGTTACACATGGTGCAGCATACAGATTGAGACATATTACACAGAACAAAGGGAACATCACCAAAAAGGGACTATCAGTTCTTTGCTCCATTCTACCTGACCTGCCCCCCTCAACCATCAATGTTGGTACCAAGGACTTTTTCTCAGGCAGCATAGCTTCCCTGAGGCCCACCATCTTTCCCTTTTGCTGAGACCCGGTCAACATCTTTCTCTCGGGGGAGACAGAGACATGACACTCAATGTGTCTTCTAGACACTAGGCCCAAAACTGTCCTGGCATCCTCATGAACCTTCATGTAACACTATTCATACTAACTCCTTCTTGCCACAACATCTTTACCTACTCCCCCTACAACAGCCTGATTTTTTTTCCTGCTTTTCCCACCTCTGATACTTTGGAGTCACATCAGTGATGGACACAGACAGAAAAGGGCCCCTGTACAAGGACAATATATAGGTCATTTGTAGTACAATAATTCTGTCTATGAGAGAAGCTGGTTGCTGATTTGGAGGTGGTGTGGGCCCCCTTATTTCTTGGGCCACTGTATGGCCATGGCTGTCAGTAACGTGGCGTGGGGTGGTAGTCGTGGAAGATGCTACTTGTCCCCAGCATGTTATATGAAAGTGGGAGACCTGGCTGGGTATGTGCCCTTGTGCTGTGAGGGGGCTATTTCCTTGCATGCTGCATGTATCCAATGTTTCTGGTCGGCCAGGACTAGCCGTTTCACAGTTCAATGAGGGGGGCCACCACTCAAAAGTAAACTTTTTACTGAAAGGGAACTTGGTAGGGAATATATACAAGGGATAGGAGGTACACAGTCTTATGAATGTTTCCTTTACAACTCTAAGCATTTTCCATATAGTTTCCTACCTTCTTTCCTCTATTGTTCTTCATGTCCAGTCTATTGTATCTGATTACTTTACCACAACCCAGCTTTAACACTACACTCCTGTTCAGCAAGAGTAGTTTAATTGTTCTGCGGTTCTACATCCTCTTTTCCTTTTAGGGAGCCAGAATGGCTGGTAATGCTGACAGTCTGGAACTCCTGGCCAGGACACTTTACTTGTCCCACGTACTCAATCCTGTTCAAACCCGGTACCTTCAAGCCTTATAAAATTGGGCTCTCAAGGCTAGGTGTCCTCTCCCAGGACCAGCTTCCGGAAGGTCACTCTGCCTCTTCGTCACTTCTGCTCTGGATCTTGCTATTCCTTTTCTTTGGTCTCCACTCACTTAAGGTCACCATAAAATGTGGCACTGCTCACCTTGGTCCACTTACTAAGCACTCCAGGCCCTATCTCACTCTCTGATAGGAAACTGTTAATTTCCCTGAAACTAATCACCTCCTACTCTGGGCTAGTCCCAAATATTAAACTCTAACATTCCCTATGGTCAAACTACTCAAACTACACACATTATCAATATCACTAATACCATTAACACACATCACAATTCACATAACTTATTACAACAGTAAACTTGTTTCTTCAAGGGGGAACAAGAACATGTCCATTTCCTTACAGCAGCACAAGCTGCACCAATGATATGTCTGCCCCTGGGTCACATTATATCTTACCCTACACAATGATTTGGATAGGAGAAACTCTGATGATGATATAAGACAGCACTATATTATGCTGTATGTCGCCATGTAACTCCTGTCTTGTTGAGAGCTCAGGCTAGTTTCAAGTAAATTAAAATTATGTAAATCTTCAACATTCTTATATTCTTTTGGGAATAAGAATGTATTTGTACTAGTTTCAGAATTGCTAAAATGTGTTGGAAAAAGTGGGCAAAGCTTCAGATTTGGCTTACATTGTTTTAATCTCATGCATGGAATATTCATTTAGCAAGACATTTTTCTAACATTTGTATGAGCTGATTGGCAGGGACTCCAAGTGCTTGTCCAGGGGCAGCCTTATTTTAAAGAGAGGATTGTCATTCTCGGACAACCCAAATAAACATTTCCCATGTCATAGAAGTGAATGAATGTCACGCTATATAGCAGATATATATATGTGATGACAGTAATCTATAACAAAAGGGCAACATACTATATAACATGCGCATAGATATATGATAACATAGAATTACCTGACAGAATGTCCAGTGGGTCAATACGGAATTCGTTATACGCTGTCTCCGGCTAGAGGGTGACCGGGGTCTATGCTGACCCTAAACTGGGGTCCTAACTAATCCCTCTACCTGGAGGTACTGTTAAAGGTACAGAGGTCCAGGCCACCAGCGTAAACCCTGTCTCCTATCAATCCCTGCCAACTGTAATCTAGTCCTAAGAAGGACCCTGATTACCACCAAAGGGAATGAACAGGTAACGGTTAATAAACAGAAAGACATACAAGAAAGACAAGAAATAACGTAAATAAAGTCTTACATACAACACTCACACACAGTAGGAACACCTAAGGTCTCAGAGATAAACTATAAGCTATAAGAGTAAAAACAACTAAGGAACTCTTAGCTTAAGTATTCTCAGAACCGATCCAGTCTGCTAGACTACATGAATGCTTTCACCGGCCTCTAACAAGCAGACTGGCAGGTATATGAAGGAATCTAATTAGAACATAATCAAAAGCAGCCGGGCGAGGCTGGACCTAGTCTTAAGGTACTGCCACACTAAACAATCCCGCTAGCGATCACGATAACGACGCATACTAATGCGATCGCTAGCGGGATTGTTTCTATATCGCTAAATGCGGCCACATTTAGCGATATAGTTAACGACGCTATCGCCGTTAGCGATCTTCTTAACGACTTTAGCGGTACAAAAGTACCGCTAAATCGCTAAGAAAAGGTGCCACACTAGCGATATATACTTACCCAGCGGGAGCGCCGACGAGAAAATAGGGTCCGGAACGATTCCAGCGACGAGCGAGATCACAGCAGGAAGCTCGTCGCTGGCAGATGCCGCACTGAACAACATCGCTAACGGGATCGCTAAATAGTGACGTTTTTTAGCGATCCCGTTAGCGATATTGTTCAGTGTGGCATACCCTTTAGCAAAGAGCTAGGTAAAATTAACTCCCTCATTACCAAACACAAAGAAACAGCAACTCAGCTGTGAGAAGTCAGAGTGTGTAATCGCGACGATCCTTGTGGCGATACACCCATGACAGTACCCCCCCCTCTACGAGGGGACTCCGGACCCTCAGGGCCAGGTCTGCCCGGGTGAGTTGTGTGAAAGGTCCGAACCAATCGATCTGCGTTAACATCAGACGCAGGGACCCACGTCCTCTCCACAGGACCATACCCCCTCCAATGAACCAAGTACTGAAGGGATCGGCGACTGAGGCGTGAGTCAATAATTTTCGACCCATGAAATTCCACGTTATCATTGACCACCACTGAAGGCGGAGGTAGAGGTGACGGTATGACTGGTGCCACATACTTTTTAAGTAATGACTTGTGAAACACATTATGAATTTTTAACGTAGGAGGGAGGTCCAGACGAAATGCCACAGGATTAATTATGGAACTGATCCTGTACGGCCCGATGAATCTGGGACCCAACCTCCAGGAGGAAACTTTAAGTTTTATATTCCTGGTAGACAACCAAACTAGATCGTTCACCTTCAGATCTAGACCAGAAACTCTCCCCCTATCAGCCATCCGTTTGTAACTGTTCCCGTAACCTTCAGTCTTAACCGATCTGGAACTATCAGTCTCCCTGGAAGTCCCACCGGGGCGTCCCCCTGAGCCCCCAATACCTCCCCCTCAAGCTCAGAGCATACAGCTGACACTACAACTCCCTCCTGAGGAATAGGAACCGGATCATCCGTCTTCCCGGCCCCTGGGAAAGTACGAGATAAGGCATCAGGAAGCAACTTTATTGAGCAGTCATATGCGCGATGAGGAGGTAACTCTTTACACCCCTCCTCTGAGAACATCTCCCAAAGTCCTCCAGAAAAGGAGACAAAGTCCTAGGCACAACCGCACCGATGACCGTGCTCATGCAGTTATTCCTGCAAAATTCACCCCACTGGCTTATCTTTCCGGATTGCCAATCAATCACTGGGTTATGTTTAGCCAACCAAGGAAGTCCCAACACAATAGGAGTAGGTAGACCCTCCAACACATAACAAGACAATTGCTCTTTATGTCTTGCCCCTACTCGAAGATCTATGTTATGAACAGCTTGTACCAAGCTACCTTGACCGAGAGGTCTAGAATCAATAGAGACTATAGGGACCGGTTTGGCCAATACACTCAGTTGCATACCATGCACCTTGGCAAACCGAGCGTCCACCAGATTAGCCCCGGACCCACTATCAAGAAAAACAGAAATCCTCTCAGTTCTAGTACCAATCACCACCTCCGCAGGTACGAGAAACTGAGAGGGATTTGGGACGAAATACACACTCCCAGGTTAACTCCTTAGTATGGGCCGGTGAAAATGTCACGCTATATAGCAGATATATATATGTGATGACAGTAATCTATAACAAAAGGGCAACATACTATATAACATGCGCATAGATATATGATAACATAGAATTACCTGACAGAATGTCCAGTGGGTCAATACGGAATTCGTTATACGCTGTCTCCGGCTAGAGGGTGACCGGGGTCTATGCTGACCCTAAACTGGGGTCCTAACTAATCCCTCTACCTGGAGGTACTGTTAAAGGTACAGAGGTCCAGGCCACCAGCGTAAACCCTGTCTCCTATCAATCCCTGCCAACTGTAATCTAGTCCTAAGAAGGACCCTGATTACCACCAAAGGGAATGAACAGGTAACGGTTAATAAACAGAAAGACATACAAGAAAGACAAGAAATAACGTAAATAAAGTCTTACATACAACACTCACACACAGTAGGAACACCTAAGGTCTCAGAGATAAACTATAAGCTATAAGAGTAAAAACAACTAAGGAACTCTTAGCTTAAGTATTCTCAGAACCGATCCAGTCTGCTAGACTACATGAATGCTTTCACCGGCCTCTAACAAGCAGACTGGCAGGTATATGAAGGAATCTAATTAGAACATAATCAAAAGCAGCCGGGCGAGGCTGGACCTAGTCTTAGCAAAGAGCTAGGTAAAATTAACTCCCTCATTACCAAACACAAAGAAACAGCAACTCAGCTGTGAGAAGTCAGAGTGTGTAATCGCGACGATCCTTGTGGCGATACACCCATGATAATGTGTCAATGCTGCAATGTCTAGCACCTCTGCTACTATTGTAAGTAGTAAGTAGAATGTTGGGGCATCTGCTTGAGCATTGTAGCCCCTCACCTGATTATGTTGGCACAAAGATTCAGACATCCACAGATGTGATATTGATGGCCAATGGTAAGGCTAAGTCAACAATATATACAGTATATATAACTTGAAAATACAGGATTATTTAAATACTGTACTATTTTTAAAATGTTTACTGCAGTACTTTCAAGGAGCACAATCCATGTGGACATTGCACCATAAATGGTTCAGCACCAGGGCAGTTTACGGAATATAATGCAAATGCAGACTTTGTCATCCATTTTATTTATCAGTTAAATTGCCTTCAGAAAACTTTTAAGATGTCTTTTGAGGGACAGATTCCATTTTAAGTGATTATTTGGTTTAGAATATCTATTTTCATAAACTTATTTAGGGAATTTGCAGAGAATAGAATGGATCTTTCCTGTTCAGGATACTCATTCCTTGGCCAGATAAAAGAGTGGTTAAAACAATCACCCTCTGGGCTTTGTGCGATACAATGGCCTCTGATTCATCAAGGCTTTAAAGCCTGAAAACTGATGTAAAAGTTTCACCCGGTTCATAACAGTTTCACTCAGCTCTGCTAAAGTGGTTGGAGCTGGTGCCGAATGAGGGTTTGACAAGCACATGACCCCACAGATCTTTTAATTTATCACAAGCTTTGACATTTCTTATGCCAGAAATCTTTCTCTAGTTAGTCTTAATGAATCAGGGACATGTGATTACACCAATGCACTTATCAAGACTTGAATGAAAACTGCACCCCGCCACAAATCTTTCTCCAATGACTGGAGAAAGATTTGTGTCATAAGGAATGCTGCTGCTTGTCATGAGTTTGACAAGCATGGGTCACCAAGCCCCGCATTGAGCCAAAAATTTGTGACTTTTCAATGCTTTTTACACTAGAACTCTGGCGTAAAAGATTTGAAAAATTGGGGCCCTATTGCCAGGTTTTCTCCCAGGCTGTGATAAATTGTGAGTAACTTATTGCTAGCGGGAACCTGTTGCCTCCTATCTGCTAGTTACTTGCAGATATAGGGTTAATCTGCAGGTAAATAATATTTAAGTACAGATTGGCAGGCTTACTGGTGCAGCGGCGAAGGGGAGAAAATCAAGTTTTATTTTCCCTGTAGCTGCTTGTTAGGCCAGGGTCACACTTGCGAGAAACTTGCACGAGTCTCGCCCCTCAAAACCTGGCACTGCCACTGGCACTCGGGACCGGTGTGTGCGGCTGCATGTATTTCTATGCAGCTGAACGCACCGGTCCGAGTGCCGGCGGCAGTGTCTAGTATTGAGGTGCGAGTTTCTCGCAAATGTGATCCCGCCATAGACAGATTTTCGCAAGCCTATATCCACAGATTTGTGGTTAGCTCACAAATTGAGGATATTGATGGTATTGTGGTGCGAGACTCATGCGAGTTTCTCGCAAGTGTGACCCCGGCCTTACTTGGATGGTGCATGGAGTGGTGACGGTCACTGTTCACTCTACTGTGAGCACACTAATCAATTCCCCGTGCTGTGACTGATGGCCAGCTGTGCAGCATATATGTACACAGTGATCACAGTGCGCTCACTGTATGGTGAGCACTGGCTATAACCACTCCCTGCATCATCTTGATGACTGGAAGAAAGCAGCTACAAGGAGAATATAGTTTCATTTTCTCTCAGCAGCTGGTGCTCCAGTAACCTGGCTGAGCAGGATTTTATATGCCTATTATCTGCAGATTTACTTTATCAGCAGTTAAATAGCTTTACTTGAAGGAACAAGATCTCTCATAATATAAAGGTATTATTTATTTCTGACAACCACTTTCGCCATATGTTCTTCTAAAGAGTGCCTAATTTTTTAAAAGGAATAGAAGAATACAGCTTTCAGAATGATGTTGTGACGCTATACAAGGATGAGCATTCACTTTAATGTGCCATGGTAAAAATACATAATTATCTAATGTTCCTATTCTGTATTTTATGTTCTTTTGTTTTGCACTGATCTTTTGAGATGTTGAAAGTCTGTGATGGATCTGTATACGTATACGATGCAGGCTAATAATTACACTGCTTACTCATTGGGTAAACAGTAATTCAAATAAATGCTCTGGGAACATTATAGGATTGCCTTGGCCTACAACAACTAACCTCATCCATTAGTTTGAAGAATCAACACGTCTCTGCAAAGATTGTTCTTAAGTGGCTTTAAAATTTATTGCAAAAAAAAGCTTGCAGTCAGGACATAAAAAGGAATCATTTAAAGTAAATCACCATCGGGAAGTTGAACAGCTCTGTGTCAAGTGCGCATATGAACACTGCTAAATACACACAATACAGTGCAAAGTTTTTAGCAAGTGTAGAAAAAATTCTGTAAAGTAAAAATGCTTTCAAAAATAGAAATATTAATAGTTTTATCAATTATCAAAATGCAACATGAATTAATGAAATAGAAACCATCTGCCTTCAAAACAGCTTCAATTAATCTATGTACATTTGGATGCAGTTTTCAAAGGAATATGGTAGACAGGTTGCTCCAAACATCTTGGTGAGCTACCACAAATCTGTGGATACAGGCTTGCGCTAATCTGTCTATGGCCGGGATCACACTTGCGAGAAACTTGCACCTCAATACCTGGCACTGCTGCCGGCACTCGAACCGGAGCATTCAGCTGCATAGATATACATGCAGCTGAATGCTCCGGTCCCGAGTGCCGGCGGCAGTGCCGGGTATTGAGGTGCGAGTTTCTCGCAAGTGTGACCCCGGCCTATCTCTTCATGTAACTCCAATAATGTTTAGACCAGGGCTCTGTGGGGGCCATGTAATCACTCTGTGGACTCCATGTTTTTCTTTATGCTCCTAATTACATTGCCTGTATATTTGAGGTTGTGGTCCCTCTTAATTTGGAGTCGATCAGGAAGCCTCCCTGACAATACAACAAGGATGATAATTACCTGCCTGTATTTCTTAGCATCAAGGACACAATTAATCCTGAACAAATCATCTCCAATGCCATTTTATGAAATGGAACCCCAAACTTGCAAGAAACCTCCACCATTCTTCACTGTTGCCTGACTGAAGGCACTCATTTTACCGTTACCCAAACCTTTGGCAAACAATATGCCTTCTATTACAGCGAAATATTACTCAATTTGACTCATCAGTCCCTAGTAGTGATGAGCGAGCACTAAAATGCTCGGGTGCTCGTTATTCGAATCGAGCAAATTGGAATAATCGGGTAAAACCAGTCAACGAGCCCAATGTAAGTCTATGGGAAAACCGAGCATTTTTGCCGAGTGTCCTTTTAAAGTCTAAAAATATCTGAAAATGATAGAAACAGTACTCAAATGACATGGCAACATCATGGGTAATGCCTCTGGAAGCATTTCTAACTCCTAGGTAACTGCTGTGACTAATGTTGTCAGCATGTGACGCCACTTTTACAGGCGCACACTAAAACATACAAAAACTAAACCAAAATGGATTTTCCCGGGAAATATGTTAAAGAACATCCTTTCCACGGTTTCCAGGGTAATAATTTGTATGGAAGGCAAAAGAAATAACCCCCCAAAAAAGTTCCTCCATCACTTTGGCTATGTTGACTCGTTGCGTTTTTGATGCGTTTTTCAAAGTTACCATTGCTTTCAACCAATACAAATGCATTAACTGGGAAATGTCATTGTAGCATTTAACAACCTTAGCTGGCCATGTGGTGTGTGACACATCATCAGACACATCTTGTTTCATTTATGTAGGAGGGACTCTTAAAGTCACAAAGCCTCTTTTTATAGGAGCATCAGGCGGCGTTACTATTCTTAAAGGGCCATTATTAACCCTACAATGCTTATTGGGGGCCTATTAGACCCCGGTTCTTACTTTTTGTTATTATCTGCAAAATTACTTTAGCTGGAATTTTGAAGTTCTAGGTATTCCTCAAGTATGTCGTTGTTGGTAATATCCAGTTGTTCATATAATTTTAAAAAAAATTGATAGGCATTTTTGTGTAACAATGCTTTGGAGAAAACCACATCTGCACAGAACAGGGGCCTTTTAGGCCCCTGCTATTTTTATCATGTACTCAGCAGTGTTTGTGTCTCAAGTTACTTTATTTGTAGTCAGGGTTGCTGGTGGAGGAGCCGGGGGGTGGATCATGCCATGTGAGGATGTCATATGATTTTGAGAGGGAGTGATAAGGCCATGACATCATCTCAGGCTCTTCTAAACACAGTAATGAGCTGTGTAGAGAGTACTGAGGACAGTATACACTGTGAGCTAATTGCTTGAGGACCTGTGATGATATGATGTTGGAAGGAAGTCCAACTCATTTTTAATCACTTTGTTTCTATAAGAAGCTTGCAAAGGATAGAGCTTGTTAGCCGCAAAAATCCAGAGAATTGTACACTACCTAAAAGAAAATATAAAAGGTAAGAGCTGCTGGGGATGAGAGGAGGAAGGGGGCACTGTACCCTTACAGTATGTCACACACAAGCAAATAGTGGAAAACCCTGATTGCGTTCATTGTTTTTTCTTTTAGAAAGCTAAAACATCTAGTGAGCAATGGCACAGTCTTCCTCCAAGCGTCTGACTGACCAAGTTAGAGAAGAAATGTAGCTGCAGCAAGTTTACGCTAGATTTATACACCTTTGTGTGTCTTTCATATCTTTGTTTGAAATTTGGAAAAAAATATTTTTTGGTGTTTTCTGCAAAAAATTATAATTAAAATGTTGTGCATTATTCATATCTAGTGTTGAGCGATACGATAATGCAAATATCGGCTATCGGCCGATATTAGCTCTATCGGCCTTTCGATAATTCGTTTCGATATTTTCGTCATATCGAATACCGGAATCGTATTTGTCACTGTCACTGTCTGTGTCCGTCGGTCGGGTCTGTCACTGTCAGTGTCCGTCGGTCGGGTCTGTCAGGAGTCAGCGGCACTTACCTGGCAGAAGATCTCCGGCGGTCACATCCCGGACTGCTTGATGGCCGCCATCCTCTTCTCCCCGGCGGTCACATGCAGTTTCTCGCGATAACTGCAGTGACTCCTGGGTAATCCCGGCCGTAAAGCAGTCAGTCCGATGACGTCACCGCCGGGGAAGCAGGTAATCAGCTGTGCTGCGTCGGGATGACAGGCTCTGCCTGTCATTGCGATGTAGCAGAGCTGGATCGTCGTGGGACTGTCATTACTATGGACTGCGTCGGACAGGTGGTATACTGTTGGTTTGTTTTTTTCTTTTTTTACAGGAGATAGATGGCGTCGCAGGAATGAGAGTACAATAAAAGAAATGAAAACTGTGTTGTCTCTTTTATTTCATTAAAATACTTTTTTCTTGCTTTGTCTTTTTTTTATGCATTTAATAACTTTGGGATTAATAATGGATCGGTGTCTTATTGACGCCTCTCCATTATTAACCGGGCTTATTGTCACCGTGCAATCAACGGTGACATTAACCCCTTATTACCCCGCTTGCCACCGCTACAGGGCAAGTGGGAAGAGCCGGGTAAAGTGCCACAATTGGCACATCTTTTGATGCGCCAAATGTGGGGCTGCTGTAGCCTGGTATCAGGCTGTTGAGGGCCAAAATCCATGGGCCTTGACAGTCTTTTAATACCAGGCCACGGCAGTCTGCATTTTACTTGGCTGGTTAACAAAAATAGGGGACCCCTACGCCGTTTTTTTTTCGAGGGGATCCCCTATTTTTGTTAACCAGCCAAGCTAAGCAGACTGCTGTGGCCTGGTATTATCAGGCTTGCAAGGTCCATGGATATTGGATCCTTACCAGCTTGAAAAACCAGGCCTCAGCGGTCTGCTTCATCTGGCTGGTTAACAAAAATAGGGGGGACCCCACGCCAATTTTTTTCGAGGGGATCCCCTATTTTTGTTAATCAGCCAAGATATGCAGACTGCTGTGGCCTGGTATTATCAGGCTGGCAAGGTCCATGGATCTTGGCTCCTTAACAGCCTGAAAATCCAGGCCTCAGCGGTCTGCTTCAGCTGGCTGGTTAACAAAAATAGGGGGGAACCCACGCCAATTTTTTTCGAGGGGATCCCCTATTTTTGTTAACCAGTTCCCTCTGACGTCACTGATTGTGTCCCTGGCTGACCTGAAGTGAAAGTGGAAAGCAATCAATTAAGCTTTCCACTTCCTCTCCTGTCAGCCAGGAGAGGAACTCATTCATTTGGGGGTTTACTGTGAGGCTGCAGCATTAGCTGCGGTCCCTGCAGTAAACATTAACCCTTTCTGAAGGATTACACCGTGGGACCTGACTGTACATCGGATTGGTAAGAATAATTTTGCTTTATTATTTTATTTTTATTACAGGAAATGGTTTTAGCAGGAAAATAAAATATGGTCAAAAACTGTGTGATTATTTCATTAAACTTCTTTTTTATTAAAGTGTGTGTGTTTGATTTTTCTTTCATACAATAGGATTAATAGTTGATAGTTGTCTAATTGACAGCTCTCAATTATTAACCTGGCTTAAAGTGACCTTTCAATTGCAAGGTCATTTTAACCCCTTATTAACCCATTCGCCACCGCTACAGGGCAATGGGAATAGACGGGCAAAGTGCCAGAAAGGGCAAATCTAATTAGAGATTTGCCCTTTCTGGGGTGTCTGGGGGCAGATGTTAGTAGCCGGGGAGGGCCAAAAATAATGGTCCCTCTCTGGGCTATTATTATCTGCCCCCACTCACTGGCTTTGTCTGTCTGGTTGCGAAAATAGGGCGGGAGCCCACGCATTTTTTTTCAGCAATTTTACACCTCATATATATATATATATATATATATATATATATATATATATATATATACATGTCATTCAATTTGTGACACATATATATATATATTTATATTTATAGTTCATACACTTCTACATAGTATAATAGCCGCTAATTCAATTGCCGGCTTTTGTGAAAATGCAGAACCCGACATGAAATGACACTTGGTTTACATAGAGTTAACCATGTCTTTTCATGTAGTTTGATATCTGATTTGCACAAACAATTACATGAGTGTAAGTGTGCAAAATTTCACACCTGTAGGGGTTAATTAAAGGTGTAAATTCGTAGCAAAAAAGTCCGTTTTTTTTACAACGAATTTACACCTTTAATTAACCCCTACAGGTGTGAAATTTTGCACACATAGACTGATGTAATTGTTTGTGCAAATCAGATTGCAAACGACATGAAAAGACATGGTTAACCCTATGTACACCAAGTGTCATTTCATGTCGGGTGCTTCTGTCTTTTCACAGAAGCCGGCTTTACCCGGCAATTGAATCAGAGGATATTTTACTATGTAGAAGTGTATAAACTATACATATATGTATATATATATGTCACAATGACATGTATATATATATATATATATATGTATTCTATGTGTGTATATTTAGTGTTTACAAGGAAATAAAGGTTTTTTTTAGTTGCGATATTTTGTTCCCATAGATTTACATGGGACTTCCGGTATAGAAATCGGATATCGACGATATTTAGTGCTATCGGCGATACAATTTCGATACGATATTTTTAGATATCGAGCACTATCGCTCAACACTATTCATATCTTATTTTGCAATTTTGAAATAAACTTGTAAAAGTTATTTATGTGAGTTTCTCCATATGATTTCCTAAAAGGACCCCGTAACGAAAAAGTGTAGATTTATGACATCAAGCATGCTAGGGTTAAACAGTGGGTCTCCTATACTGTTATTGCCTATGCATTGAGTTGTTGGGCTTCCAAAAATTAGGATGCACCCCAATACCCTTTCACAAGATGTACAGGAGGGCCTCCTGAAAAAATGCTCCCATTATAAGAAAATGGGTCTCCCGTAGTGTTTGCCTATGCATGGAATGCAAGGGCTGCCTTTCTCTAAAGTTACACGCACCCCAATAACCCTTGGAACAGGCGTCCTGGATGGCCACATAAAAAAAGTTCCCATTATTGATAATTTGGTACTGTCTATGCAAAGAATGCAAGACTTGCCCTGCACCAAATTCACAAGCACAGCAATAAGCTTTTGAACCCATGTACGGGATGGCCACATGAAACAAACGTTCCCATTATTTTTCATTTGGTACTGCCATACTGTTAGCCTTTGCATTGAATGCAAGGCCCGCCCTGCCAAAAAGTCACACATACCCCAATAAGCCTTTGAACCCACGTACTGGATGGCCACAGGAAAACCAAGTTCACATTATTCATTTGGTACTGCCATACTGTTGCATTGAATGCAAGGCCTGCCCTGCACCAAATTCTCACGCACCCCATTAAGCCTTTGAACCCACGTACTGGATGGCCACATGAAACAAAAGTTCCCATTATTTTTCATTTGGTACTGCCATACTGTATTCCTATGCATTGAATGCAAGGCCCACCCTGCCCCAACGTAACATGCACCCCAATAAGCCTTTGAACCCACGTACTGGATGGCCACCTGAAAGCATTGTTCCTATTAATTAGGTACTCCCATATTGTTTGGCTACGCAGTGAATTGTTGAGCCTGAGGAGCCTGCATTGGAGAATGAGAATGTCAGTGTTGACGATGAAGACCCGGCAGTGGAGAATGTCAATGTGGAGGCTAAAGACCCAGCAGTGGACAATTGCAGTGTTGAGGCTGAAGACCCGGCAGGGGACAATTGCAGTGTGGATGCTAAAGACCCAGCGGTGGACAATTGCAGTGTTGAGGCTGAAGACCTGGCAGTAGACAATTGCAGTTTTGATGCTAAAGACCCTGCAGTGGATAATTGTAGTGTTGAGGCTGAATACCCGGCAGAGGAAAATTGCATTGTTGACGCTAAAGACCCAGCGATGGACAATTGCAGTTTTGAGACTGAAGACCTGGCAGTGAACAATTGCAGTGTTGAGGTTAAAGACCCAGCGGTGGACAATTGCAATGTTGACGCTAAAGACCCTGCAGCGGACAATTGTGGTGTTGAGGCTGAATACCTGGCAGTGGACAATTACATTGTTGACACTAAAGACCCAGCGGTGACAATTGCAGTGTTGAGGCTGAAGACCCAGCAGTTGACAATTGCAGTGTTGAGGCTGAATACCCGGCAATGGACAATTGCAGTGCTGACGCTAAAGTCCCTGCTGTGGACAATTGTAGTGTTGAGGCTGAATAATCGGCAGTGGACAATTGACTTCTTGAAGATGAACAACCAACAAAGCTCACATTATTAGGAAGTGTGTCTCCTATACTGTTTGCCTATGCAGTGAATGCAAGGCCTGCCCCAAATTTGGACAAACCAAAATACCACTTTTAAGAGACGTGGAGGAAGTCTTCCTAAAAATCTGTTTCCATAACAAAAGGAGGGGGTCTCCTATACTTGGAATGCCCATACACTAAGTGTATGGGCTGACAAAAATTTTCCCCTGAGGGGAGTACACATCAAGCTATGTGTAAATATTTTGAATTAAAAGGGCATCAAAAACACCCTTTCACACAAGTTGGCTGTTGCATCACGGACCACGGTCACCATGTTGATCTAGTGGTGGTGGATGATGATTATGAGGAGAAGGAGGAGGATAACACCGAATAGCCAAAGTCAGGAAGCGCATACCCATGTGTGGGTGTGAAGAGGTGCATGATAGTACACCTCCCAAACAAATACACTGTATTGGAGGTTATGTTTCACTGTTATTCGGTGGTGTACAGAAGCCTGCCCCAATCCAGACCTTGTTCATTTTTATAGGAGTCAGCCTGTCAGCATTTTCAGTTGACAGGCGGATGGGCTTATCTGTTATTATTACACCAGCGACACTAAAAACACGCTCTGACAAATCGGTAGCGGGTGGGCAGGCCAGGACCTCCAAGGCGTAGAGAGCCATTTCATGCCATGTGTCCAGCTTGGATACCAAATAATTAAAAGTCACAGGGGAATCACAGAGAACGTTGGACAGTCAGCAAGGTACTCCTTCAACATCATCCCAAACTTTCCAGTCCTTGTGAGAGTACCCCACGACTCTGGGCCAGGGCGATGGGAGGGTCTGAGAAAAGTGTCCCAGAACTTTGCCAGTGTTCCCCTGCCACTGCTGGATTGAAGTTGTGTCTCTCTCGCCTCTACTCCTTGGTTGTCCGATGAATTGTGACATCTTCCGCCAGTGTTTTCAGATGGGAATTTTTCCAGTAATTCCGCAACAATGGCCCTCTAGTACTGCATCATTTTAATACACCTATCTAACTCTGGAAGAAGAGATTGAAAGTTCTCCTTGTAGCATGGGTCTAGAAGTGTCACCAACCAGTATTAAGTGTCTGCACAAATTTTGATAATGCGAGGGTCACGGGAAAGGCAGCGCAACATAAAGTATGCCATGTGTGCAAGACTGCTAACTGGCAAGACTTCCATGTTCTCACCAACAGGATGACTGACCATGCTGTCCTCCTCCTCCTCCTCCCTGTCCTCAGGCCATCCACGCTCAACAGACGTTATGACAGTTGTGCTTGTAGTACCATCTACAGAGCATGAAAGTAGCTCCTGTTTTTCCTCCTCCTCCTCTTCTTCATTGTCAACCAATCCACTTTGGATGACATGAGGCTGGGCTGTGTGTAATCACCCTGTATGGTTCCTTGCTCCATCTC
Source organism: Oophaga sylvatica (assembly GCA_033576555.1). Lineage (NCBI taxonomy): Eukaryota > Metazoa > Chordata > Amphibia > Anura > Dendrobatidae > Oophaga > Oophaga sylvatica. Next base: position 591,115,477 of record JARQOD010000001.1, on the reverse strand, counting down.
ATCATGCTCTGCCTGCAATGCATACTCTTTCATTGTGAGCAAAGAGCTTTTCAGAATATACAGAAGCTGGATCGTGATGCTAATTATGACGTCATCACTGCTCACCATCTTGGTGGACTCCTCAAAGTTTTCTAGGATGGTACATATGTCTGACATCAATGTACACTCCTGAGGTATTATGTGTGGAGTCGGAACTGAATACCAACGGCCTTGATGATGCTGGTACTCAACAACTGCCCTCTTCTGCTCACAAATCCTTTCCAGCTTATGTAGTGTAGAATTACAACACGTGGGGACATCACACACTAGTAGGTGAGCAGTAATCTGCAAACGATGCTAAAGCACAGCAAGGGCGGCTGAAGTTGTAGCTGACTTTCTAAAATGGGCACACAGGCGGCGTACTTTAACAAGCAGATCCGGCAGCTCTGGGTAGGCTTTGAGAAACCGCTTAACCACGAGGTTAAGCACATGGGCCAGGCATGGTACATGTGTGAGCTTGCCTCGCCTCAAAGCTACCACCAGATTCCAGCCATTGTCACACACGACCATGCCTGGCTGTAGGTTCAGCGGTGTCAGCCACATATCTGCCTGCTCTTTCAGAGCTGTCCACAACTCTTCAGCATTGTGCGGTTTGTCACCTAAGCATATTAGCTTCAGCACAGCCTGTTGCCGCTTGGCTGTAGCAGTGCCGCATTGCTTCCAGTTTGCGACTGATGTGGTCATTTCAGAGATGCAGGCTGAAGAGGAGTAGAAGGAGGATGATGTCCAGGAGCTCTAGACTGTGGGGGCAACCCTGATTGACCTAGGGCTGCAATCGTCGGCGTTGGTAGAATGTGTTCCATCCCGAGGTCAGACTGGGTCCCGGCTTCCACTAAGTTAACCAAGTGTGACGTCAGCAAGATGTACCATCCCTGACCAGAAGCACATATCCACATGTTCGTGGTTAAGTGTACTTTCCCAGTAACTGCATTGTTGAGGGCACGGGTAATGTTGTGGGACATGTGGTTGTGTAATGCCTTGATGGCACACAGGAAAAATAGTGTTGGTTGTTGACAGAGTACCTTGGGACGGCCGCCGCCATCAGGTTGCGGAAAGCTTCCGTCTCCATGAGCCTAAAAGGCAACATTTAGAGCGCAAGGAGATGAGAAATGTTTGAATTTAGTACTGTGGCCTGTGGTGCATTGGCTAGGTATTTCCAATTGCATTCCAATGACTGGTGTATGGACAACTGAAGGCTGTGCTGGGACAAGGACGTGGACGTGCTTGATGATGGTGGTAGTTGAGTGTGTGCAACGACAGGTGCAGGGCAGGAGGTATCTTCGCAGGCACCATGGACAGGGGATTGGCTTTCACACACAACAGCAGAAGAAGCAGTGGTGTCACCCACAGATGCTGTTCCTGGACCCTGGGTTTCAGCCCACAAAGTTGGGTCCTTTGCTGCCATGTGCCTGATCATGCTAGTGATGGTCAGGCTGGTAATTTTGCTACATCTGCCGATGCAGGCATGGCAGGTGATGCAAAAGGTCTGTTTGGGGTTATCGTCAAAGTCTTTAAAAAACAACCAGACTCAGGAAGACCTAACAGTTGTACTGACAACTTCCGTCATGTTGGTGTTACGAGGAATGGTTTCCCGCCTTCTGTCTGCGGCCACCTCAGTGCTTCTTCCGGCCTGTTGCGGTGCTATGCCTCCCTCCCCCTGTGTGCTGCTGTCCTCGCTCTGCATGTCCTCCTGCCAGGTTGGGTCAGTTACTTTATCATCCACCACCTCCTATTCCGCACCCTGGTCCTCCTCCTGACTTTCTGGCAATTGTGTCTCATCATCCACATCTTGTGACACATTCCCACTGTCGCTTCGTGTGAACGTGACTGCTCCAATATTTGGGCATCGCTATATGCAATCTCATTTTTCCCCACTTCAAGTGTACCGTGCAAGAGGCCCGAATCTATAAATGTAAAAGTGTCCAAATGAGGGATCAGTTGTCTCTGAGCACTCAGCATGGGAGGAGGAAGGAGGATCAGGGTGAGGAATATGCGGCCCAGACTCACGGCTACTTAGACTTGACCGTGTGTAAGACAGGGTGCTGGTGGTGGTGGCAAAGTGACTGGAAGCATTATCCACCATCCAGCCAACTACCTTTTCACTCTGCTCTTGTGTCAAGAGTGCTGTTCTGCCTTCCCTTATGAATTCTGACATGAAACTGTTACGAGAAGATGTGGGTGTTTGTTGTGGCACAATTGCAGCTTGCCCAGGGACTCTGCCTCTGCATGCACCATCATCATCACGTGCACTACCCAGTCCCTTGCCATGTGCCTTTCCCATTTTAAATGGAGTACAAAATTTTCCCAAGTCACTACAAAAGGATGAACTGGGTGCAAACTTAGATGTGATCCGTGTGCGGGAAAAACGCACTTTCAAATATGTGGACTGTACTTTTTTTTGTAACAAACTGGTGTCAATAATTAGGGTAAGATACAGCAAAAACTGTAGAATGTAGCCCTGAGATGCCACAATTTTTAGCCCACAGATAGATCAAGCATCTGACAGAGATACCACACTGTTCAATATGCAGTCTGTATTTTTAATTTTTTGAGCCCAAAATAGTGTATAGAAATAGGGTAAGACAGCAAAAAAATGGGGAACATAGCCCTGAAATGCCACAATTTTTAGCACACTGAAAGATCAGGTGTCTGACGAAGAGAGCCCACTTGTAAATATCTGCCCTGTATTTTTTATTTTCTTTGGCCAGCAAAATTGTATGAATAAGTAGGCTACGACACAACAAAAAAAGAAAAAAAAATTCTATGGAGGCCTGAAATGGCTAAATTTTGAGCGCAATAATATGCGATCCATGTGGCGGATAAAACCCAGTGTAAAATATCTGCCCTGTAGCTAAATATTTTTTGGGTAGCAAAATGGTGTCCAAAAATTGTATAAGACACTCCCAAAAAAATTCTACAGTACCACAAAAAATGGCAGATTTTTATGAGCACTCTGATGTCAGGCCTGGGACAGGCAAACCTGTTAAAAATAGCTGTATTTTCAAGCTGTACTATGAAAAGGATCTGGCAGTATTCTGCAGTGTCAATAAGCAATTAGAGAAAAAAAAGGGGTTCTGGATTGCTTTGGAAAAAAATAATCAGGATTAAGATGCAAAAAAAAAATTCCTGCCCACTGAGACCTAGGGCAAAGTTAATACGGTCAATATATGTAATAGGCAGCAGCAGCAGCAGACAGTAATAGAATGTATGCAAATTAAGTATGCCACATAGAATGCCTGTCTGCTACTGATATCTATATACCCACATACAGTGCCTACATGCCTTGCACTGATATGTATATAGCCACATACACTCCCTGCCTACCTAGCACTGCAATCTATACACCCCGTAATTAGTCCTTAAAAGGACTGTTGATTTAGCTGGATTTGTGTATTCTTCTTAAACCCCCTAATCTGACCATCTCGGCAGCAGCTCTCCCTACACTCACCAATTCCGGAGCTGACTGTGCCAAGCATGGGGCGCCAGGTCTCTTATACACCTGATGACGCTGTGCTGCCATCCAATCACTGTAATACCACAACAAAGATGGCTGCGGCATTACAGTGCATGGCAGACAATCCCTGATGAGCGCCAAAAATGCAGGGCGTGCACCAGAACTCTCGCCGAGCAATCCCGCAAATGCTCGGTGCTCGCTGAGTACTGCGAGTACAGCGATGCTCGGGCGAGTAACGAGTATTACCGAGCACGTTCGCTCATCACACTCACTAGCACCTTGCTGGCGTTTTTTTGCACCTCAGTTCCTATGTTTTTGTGTATAATTGAGCTGCATGGCCAAGTTTCCACGTCAAAGGTATGGCTTTTTGGACATCATTTTTCCATGAAGCCCATTTCTGGTCAGATTTCTCCAAGCAGTAGATAAGTGTAGCTGGGTTACTTCCATTTCTAAGCTGATGGCACTCCTGGACATTTTTCAATTTCAAAGGGAATTAATCTTGATGTGACTTTCATCTTTTTCACTAAATTTCCTTAGCTGACCTGCATCTATTGTCCTTAACATTGTCCATTTCTTAGTGTTTCTTCAAAAGAACTTTACATATTTTGATACCCCAGTCTTCTTTGAAGCCTTAGCCTGAAAGAGATCTTGCAGATTCAGTATAACTACCTTGTCTTGTTGCCAGGGCTGCCACTAGGAATTTCGGGGCCCCATACTGGCAAAATTTATGGGGTCCCCCTTGAGACTCCGCCCAGGCTCCACCCCCAGTTCTGCATCCACCCTAGCTCCTTCTCCACCACGCAAACCTTCCAAAATCCCTCGCCCTTTCATGGAAAAACTTCACTTCTGCACCATGCCCTCACCAATGACACATTAACACCAATCACTCGATGAATATGCAGCATTTTGCTTGTTTAGTATAATACACCCCATAGTCCTCCATATATTATAATGTGCACCACAGTCCTCTATATTGTAAAGTGCACACCCCATAGTCCTCCATATAACATAATGTATCCATAGTCCTCCATATAGTATAATACGCTCCTAATAGCCCTCCATATTTTAAAATACACTCAGTCATTCATATATTATAATACACTCCTCATAGTGCTCCATATAGTATAATGCACCGTCATAGTCATCCATGTAGTACAATTCACTTCCCATAGTATAATGCACCCCATAGTTCTTCATATGGTATAATGTATTCCCCATAGTCCTCGATACAGTATAATGCAGCCCACATATAGTATAATGCAGTCACCCTATAGAGCATAATGCAGCCACCCCACAGAGCATAATGCAGCCACCCCACAGAGTATAATGCAACCACCCCACAGAGTATAATGTAAACCCCCATAGAATATAATTGAGCCCCTTATATAGTATAATGTAGCCCCTCCATAAAATACAATGTAGCCCTCCTCATATAGTATAATGCAGCCCCCATAGAATATAATGTAGTTCCCTCAAAGTATAATGAAGCCCCCATACAATATAATCTAGCCCCCATAGAATACAATGTAGCCACCTCATACAGTATAATGTAACCCCCTCATAAGAGTATGATGCAATCACTCTCATAGAATATAATAAATATAATACAGCCCCCCATAGAATATAATGTATCCCCAAATAGAATATCATACAGCCCGCCTCCCCAAAGGGATATAACGTAGCAACCCATAGTATATAACACAGCCACAAAGTATATAACACAGCCACCCTATAAAATATAATATATCTCCCAATAGTATATAACACAGCCAACATAGTATATTGCACAGCCCACATAGTATATAGCGCAGCCCACATAGTATATAGCGCGGCCCACATAGTATACAGCAGGACCCATATAGTATATAGCAGGGCCCACATAGTATACGGTAGGGCCCACATAGTATATGGCAGGGCCACATAGTGTACAGCATGGCCCACATAGTATATAGAACCAATAGTATAGCAGGGCCACATATGTACAGCGGGACCACATAGTATATAGCAGGGCCCACATTGTAGAGGCCACTGTATTAGCAGGCCCACATAGTGTCAGCGGCCCACATAGTATATAGCAGGGCCCACATTGTACAGCAGGGCCCACATAGTATATAGCAGGGCCCACATAGTGTACAGCGGGCCCACATAGTATATAGCAGGGCCCACATTGTACAGCCCTCATCTCTTCCCACCCTATGAATGGCCCCACAGCAGTACGCACTGACAGCTTTATAAAAAAAAAAAACACTCCTCACCTTCTCCTCGTGCCAGCGCTGCTCCTGGCTTCTGTCTCCTGCTCTGCCCGGCACACAGTGAGTGCGCGATGACGTCATGCACACGCGCTGTGTCAGAGACAGAGCGGGGAATGATGGGAGAGGGAGTGTCAGCTGACGCTCTCTCCTCCATCATTGCTTTGAACTGTACCGGTAGACGCCTGTATAGTTCAAAGCAGAGGGGCGGGGGCCCCCAAGCGGCTGTGTGATGTGCTGCTAGCTGAGGGCCCCTTGGGGAGCCTCAAAATGTTGGGGCCCCCGAGCGCGGACCGGCATTGCCGGGCGGCGGGCCCCCCTAATCACCGGGCCCCATACCGCAGTAAGGGTTGTCATGCCCTTATGGTGGCCCTGCTTGTTACTGTGCTCAGTCTTGCAGTGCTCTGTGACATGAAACTGTCTTCAACAACCTCACTTTGTTTCTCGCCCAGTTTTAATCTCTCCACCTATGAGTCTGTTTCCTTTGAAGTGTATGAAAACAGGGGTGGATTACCAGAGGGTCAATCTGGGCTACCGCCCAGGGCCCAGTGGTGTGGGGGGGCCCACCACAGGGCCGCCATCAGGGCATTACTGCCCTGACTTGCGTATGGAGCCCAGTGGACAGAGGGGGTCTGCATCGGACCCCGTCTCTTCTGCTCACCGGGCCCCTACCGGCAGCCGGCAGGCTAAACCAGGCCCTTAGCGGCGGCCGCTGTGGCATTTTACACTATTGACTGCGGGCGCACCTGCACGTCAATAATTAACAACCGCCAGCCAATCGGAGGCTGGCAGCTGACGTCAGCCGCAGCCCGCACGTCGCCGGCGTCTGACGTCATTGTCAGTCGCCGGAGTGCGCGTTTATGTAGGGAACTGTCTTCGCCGCAGGAGCACGGCAAGGTAAGAAGAACTTTTTTTTTTATTGAGTGGTGGGGCAGCCTGTGAGACTTGGGACCGGGGACAGACTGGACATGGGGGAAGGAATGCTGCCTGCTAGACATGGGGGGGGGACTGTGAGACATGGGGACCTGAATGCTGGACATGGGGGCAGACTGTGAGACATGGGGGCAGGGGCAGAATGCTGGACCTGGGGCAGACTGTGAGGCATGGGGGCAGAATGCTGGACATAGGGGCAACTGTGAGGCATGGGGCAATGCTGGACACGGGGGCACATTGCGGCATGGGGCAGAATGCTGGACATGGGGGCACACTGTGAGGCATGGGGCAGAATGCAGTTCATGGGGACACACTGTGAGGCATGGGGCAGAATGCTGGACATGGGGGCACACTGTGAGGCATGGGGCAGAATGCTGGACATGGGGGAAACTGTGAGGCATGGGGCAGAATGTGGACATGGGGGCAGAATGCTAGACATGGGGCAGAATGCAAGACATGGGGGCACACTGTGAGGCATGGGGCAGAATGCTTGACATGGGGGCAGACTGTGAGGCATGAGGCAGAATGCTGGACATGGGGCAGAATGCTGACATGGGGCAGAATGCTGGACATGGGGGCAGATGCGACATGGGCAAATGTGAGCATGGGGAGAATGCTGGACATGTGGGACGTGAGACTGGAGACATGGGGCCGACTGTGAGACATGGGGGCAGAATGCTGGACATGGGGGCAGACTGTGAAACATGGGGGCAGAATGCTGGAAATGGGGGCAGAATGCGAGACACGGGGCAGAATGGAGATACGGGCCATGATTGGAGACATGGGGGCAGATTGGTGACAGATGGGACAGGGTTGGAGACAGATCGTGCTGGATCATGGGGCAGGATGGATACGATGAAGACAGATGGGGTAGGATGGGGAGATCATATGGGGCAGAATGGATATTCATGAGGGCAGGATGGGAGAACATATGGCTGGAGCCAGGAATGAGACACACGGGGGCCAGGATGGGGAATATTATTACCATAGGGCTAATTAAGGGATATTACTGCAGTAATGTATTTTTTTTATTCTTTGAGTATACTGTTTTAAATGGGGGGCGGTCCTATTACTGTGTAGAGTGATACTATGTCACCTTTTTTTCTTCATGTGGTGTAATGTAGAAGTTGGGAAAAATTAAGTAATGTGTTCTGCAAGCAGAGCTGAGATAACTGTGTTATTTCCTGCAGAGACGAGCCCTGGCTGGAAGAAGTGATGGTGGTCTGTGCTGGATGAAAGATGAAAAACAAAGATGAAGGACTTCACCTAGAGACGTCACTGGTGAGTCAGTGTGTTTACCTTACACTGACACTATACACTGTATACTATATACAGAAGTCCTGTGTATAATGTCACCAGTGATCACTGTATTACCTGTACACAGACACTGCATACTAAGTACAGATCTCCTGTGTATAATGGCACTTATGGTAATAGTATTGTGTGTTTTTTTTATTACTGATCAGTATTGTAGTATTCAGTCACTATGAGGTGGTAATATGTGGTTGGACATGGTGTTGCGGTATTTGACCCTTGTATGTACTATTTGGTCACTTTGTAGTGGTAATATGTGCTCTGGTCATGGTGTTGTGGTATTTGTTCCTTGTATGTGATATTATTCGATCACTGTCGTGGTAATATGTGGTCTGGTGGTATTTTCCCTTGTATGTGGTGTTATTGGTCATTTTAAAAATTGAAAAATAAATAAAAATATACCTAAATTGTATTGCATATTTTAACAAACATTTAATAGGTTACAGTAGAGCCCGGCCAAAAGTGTCTACTGTGTTATGGTGGCGGCTTAAAAAATCTTTTGGCCAAAACAAAAGCTGCTGGTTATATGTGTGATCTGGTGATGGGAACTGTTAATGTATGATAGTAGGTGAGAAGTGGAGTTTTTCCAAGAGAGAGCGGTGGGACTGTGGACAGTTCGAGGGGTGGAGGCACCTGGAAAAATCTGTTTCAGGTATATGATGACCCCGTCGCTTGACCCCGTCGCTTGACCCTGTCACATGACCAGTCACATGACCCCATCACATGACCGGGGGGGCCACAGAGTCTGAACAGCCCAGGGCCTTGGCTACCCTTAATCCACCCCTGTATGAAAATGTTAATCATTGTTATCTGTTTGGTATATTGGATACCCATAAACCTGATTATAATCTTACAAAATCTCTGACTTGAAGACAAAGTATGATCAAATGAAATATTGATGTGATTTAGATTTCTCTTTTATTCATACACTTTGCATTTTGTTAGTTTATCTTTATCAACTAACAACTATTAACACTGCCTAAAACTTCTGCACCATTATATTCCTAAAATCTGGAACAGTCAGAGTACGTGTGTGGTAGGGCATCAATTAAAGAACATTGGGTGTGCTTGCGACCCTGACATGGATTACAGCAGTGACTGTTCAGTACTACGGCTCCACCCACATGACTAGAACAGAGTGGTGTGCAACAGCTTAAAAGTTCATTTTCAGGCTTCCAGTCAAACTGTTCATTTCAAAATTTATTGTTAAAAAAAAGTTAATCATACAAACTATATTATCATGGCATTAGTTACCGTACATAGGGATATCGGTGATGTCAGGTTCCTTTTATATTAGTAACCACAACAAAAAATGTGGTTTGGGCACTATAGTCCCCTCCTTCCAAATCAATGAAATGTTGAGATCACAAACTTCCTCAATTTCTCCTTCTCATGTGTACTTATAGCATACAGGGATTCAAACTGGTTTCCTCGTCAATATCTTTTTACACTATATAGACACATAATTGTTAATACTTTTGATGTGACAGCTGTAGACTACCACTAGTCACACAGGTGACACATTGGTCACTACTTTGGCTTGCCAAATGCTGAAGTGGTTCATGAGGAACGAAAAGGAAGAATGGATGATGGTATTTGTTTTTTACAGGGTTTGAGGGTTTTTTGCTACATAGCTGGACTTAAAGATGACATTGATTTTAGAGTAGTGATCCAAGCTCAATTTAACAAAGTATCCAGATCTTCTATCAGCCAGCTGAGCTCTTGACATCATGCATGCGTATTGCTCTTGTAGAATGTTTGCATCTTTTGCTTGGATACTGGAAGATCAGTTTGTTTTACTAGTCATGTTCAAAGTAAACAGGTTAATTATCAATGCCCCATGAGCCCAGAGATGCATATAGCTTGTTTGTGTAAAGCTACATTACTACAAGATACATTCAAAATGAAATCACTGTAAAAAGGATACACAAATCTTGGTAAAAAGGACAGGATTTGCAGTAAGGTAGCAGATAAGTTCACACATTATAGTATGTTATTGATTATAGACCTTCTGTATAAAACAAGCCTTCATGTGTCTACTCTGAGTAAAAAATTAAAGTAGTTATCTTAAGCTCTTAAATTATGTGGTAGATCAGCTCACTTAGTTGCACATAGAGGTAAACACAGGAGCATTGTCTCTTTAGATCTTACACTGGTTTATTACAAGTAGTGCATAAACCGGTGCAACGTTAGCAAAAAACAAAAATACCAAAAAAAAGGAGAAACATCAAAAGCCCAAATGATAAAAAAAAAATTATTAGATAACCTTGTATCAAAAAATATGTATATTAAAACCGATGAAAAAGGTGCAGAAGTGTCTGTGCAAAAATGTATTACATAGTAGATTTTTAACTTCAGGTGGTCAATTAAATAAAGGAAACAGCGATTAAAAATGCTGGAAAAAATGGGGAATAGGTGTTTTAAGGGACAAGTGTCGCAGATGATATATAACGTTGTCACTTAAATAAGGTTAAACATATAGTGCCAATAATATAAATAAGGCTATACAATTAGTGACATTTACCAATGCAATAAATATAAAGTGCAAATGCATTACAAGCAAGAAGCATATATGGCAAGAAGCACTAGTACAGCGTATAAGCAAATGTATAAGGTGGGAGTGAACATTAGTGAAACTTAAGTCAGCATTTCACTGCATGGTTGACAATGAAAGGATATGGTAAAATAATATCCCACAAGACACAGGAACCCAACGTACATTTCGCTATGAGCTTCTTACTGGGGTTGTGAGGTTTTAATATTTATTTTTTTATACAAGATTATCTAATGAAAATATTTTTTTTTATCATTTGGAATTTTGATGTTTCAACTTTATTTGATATTCTACATTTCATGGAACTGCCCTTTATTTAATTTGGTCGCATGTACAGAGGGGGAAATAAGTATTTGATCCCTTGCTGATTTTGTAAGTTTGCCCACTGACAAAGTCATGAACAGTCTATAATTTTAAGGGTAGGTTAATTTAAATATTGAGAGATAGAATATCAAAAAATAAAATCCATAAAATCATATTGTATAAATTATATAAATTTATTTGCATTTTGCAGTGAGGAATAAGTATTTGATCCCCTACCAATCATTAAGAGTTCTGGCTCCTATAGACCAGTTAGACGCTCCTGATCAACTCGTAACCTGCATTAAAGACAGCTGTCTTACATAGTCACCTTTATAAAAGACTCCTGTCCACAGATTCAATCAGTCAGACTCTAACCTCTACAACATGGGCAAGACCAAAGAGCTTTCTAAGGATGTCAGGGACAAGACCATAGGCCTGCACAAAGCTGGAATGGGCTACAAAACCATACATAAGGCGCTGGATGAGAAGGAGACAACTGTGCAATAGTAAGAAAATGGAAGAAATGCAAAATGACTCAATCGACATCGATCTGGGGAATCATGCAAAATCTCACCTCGTGGGGTATCCTTGAGCATGAACTTGTTAATGATCTCAAGGCAGCTGGGACCACAGTCACCAAGTAAACCATTGGTAACACATTACTCCGTAAAGGTTTAACCCCTTCCCGACCCATGACGCCGACGTCGGCGTCATGAAAACCTGTGCCATCCCGACCCATGACGCCGCGGCGTCATGCTATAAATCATGTTCCTGCGGGTCGGGAGACCGGGGTCACTGAAAGGTCACCCGACCCGCAGTAACAGGACCCTTACTGCATCACCACAGGGGGGTTGGCTTAACCCCCACGTGGCCACGATCGCTCTGATTGGCTGTTAAAAGTGAAACAGCCAATCAGAGCGATTTGTAATATTTCACCAATGAAACTGGTGAAATATTACAATCCAGCCATGGCCGATGCTGCAATAGCATCTGCCATGGCTGGACATCAAGATCTGACCCCCCCCACACCAAGTCACGGCGGTGATCGGCCGCCACCACCGAAAGATGGCAGCGATCGGTCACCGCCATCACTGTCTGCTCCCCTGCTCCTGCGATCGGCTGCCCCCACCTATCGATCCCCCCCTCTCCTTCCGACGCCCCCTACTCACCTCTCCCGGTCCACCGATGTCCCTGGATCCGTCCCGGCGGCTGCCCGGGATTCTTCATGGGCGCCGCCATCTTGGAAAATGCGGCGCATCGCATTGCGCCGCGGTCGGCGCATGCGCAGTGCTCCCTCCATTATACAAAAATTTATTTTGATCACTGTGATAAACTGTCACAGTGATCAAAATAAAAAAAAAGTAAATGAACCCCCCTGTCATAGGTAGGACAAATAATAAAATAAAGAATTTTTTTTTTTCCTAGCGGATTTGCTGCGGATCTGCGGCGGATATCGCTGCTGATCCGTGGCGGATTTCGCGGCTGATCCACGGCGGATTTCGCGGCTGATCCGCTGCGGATTTCGCTGCTGATCCGCGGCGGATTTCGCTGCTGATCAGCGGCGGATTTCGCTGCGGATCCGCGGCGGATTTCGCTGCGGATCCGCGGCGGATTTCGCTGCTGATCCGCGGCAGATGCGCTGATTCGCTGCGGATCCGCTGCTGATTCGCTGCGGATCCGCGGCGGATTTCGCTGCTGATCCGCGGCGGATTTCGCTGCTGATCCGCGGCAGATGCGCTGCTGATTCGCTGCGGATCCACGGCGGATTTCGCTGCTGATCCGCGGCGGATTTCGCTGCTGATCCGCGGCGGATTTCGCTGGTGATCCGCGGCGGATTTCGCTGCGGATCCGCGGCGGATTTCGCTGCTGATCCGCGGCTGATTTCGCTGCGGATCCGCGGCGGATTTCGCTGCGGATCCGCGGCGGATTCGCGGCTGATTCGCTGCGGATCCGCGGCTGATTTCGCTGCGGATCCGCGGCTGATTTTGCTGCTGATCTGCGACTGATTTCGCTGCTGATCTGCGGCGGATTTCGCTGCTGATCCGCGGCTGATTTTGCTGCTGATCCGCGACTGATTTTGCTGCGGATCCGCGGCTGATTTTGCTGCTGATCCGCGGCGGATTTTGCTGCGGATCCGCGGCTGATTTTGATGCTGATCCGCGGCGGATTTTGCTGCTGATCCGCGGCGGATTTTGCTGCTGATCCGCGACTGATTTTGCTGCGGATCCGCGGCTGATTATCTGCTGATTCATCTGCGCTAGCGGGTATAGCATAACACGATCGCGTTATGCTATACCGTTACCAGCCGGTCAACGCTACGTGTTGAACGGGCTGGTAAAACGCAATATGAACCCAGCCTTAGGGTTAGAACTAGGGTTAGGGTTAGCATTAGGGTTAAGGTTAGAATTACGGTTAGGGTTGGAATTTGGGTTAGGGTTGGAATTAGGGTTAGGGTTGGAATTAGGGTTAGGCTTGTGGTTAGGTTTATGGTTAGAGTTGGGATTAGGGTTAGGGGTGCGTTAAGGTTAGGGTTATGATTAGGGTTTGTATTAGGGTTAGGTGTGTGTAGGGGTTAGGGTTGGGGTTAGGGGTGTGTTGGGGTTAGGGTTGGAGTTAGAATTGAGGGGTTTCCACTATTTTAGGCACATCAGGGGGTCTCCATACGTGACATGGCGCCACCATTGATTCCTGCAAATTTTGCGTTCAAAAAGTCAAACAGTGCTCCCTTTATTCCAAGCCCCGACGTGTGCCCAAACAGTGGTTTATCCCCACATATGAGGTATCAGTGTACTCGGGAAAAATTGCACAACAACTTTGGGGGGTTTTAATTTCTCCTGTTAACATTGGGAAAAAAAATTGGGGACTAAAAATTTATTTTTGTGGAAAAAAAATGATTTTATATTTTCACGGCTCTGCGTTATAAACTTCTGTGAAGGACTTAGAGATTCAAAGTGCTTATCACACATTTATAGGAGTTCCTTGGGGATCTAGTTTCCAAAATGGGGTCACTTGTGGGGAGTTTCTACTGTTTAGGCACATCAGGGACTCTGCAAACGTAACATGACGCCCGAAGACCATTCCATCAAGTGGGCATTTCAAAACGTCACTACTTCCCATCCGAGCCCCGACGTGTGCCCATACAGTAGTTTTCTCCCACATATGGGATATCAACATACTCAGGACAAATTGGACAACAACTTTTGGGGTCTAATTTCTCATGTTACCCTTGGGAAAAAAAAAATTGGGGACTAAAAGATCCTGATTGTGGAAAAAATATGATTTTTTTATTTTCATGCCCGGGCGTTATAAACTTCTGTGTAGCCCTTGGGGGTTCAAAGTGCTCACCACACATCTAGATAAGTTCTTTGCGGGGTCTAGTTTCCAAAATGGGGTCACTTGTGGGGAGTTTCTACTGTTTAGGCACATCAGGGGCTCTGCAAACATAACAAGATGCCCGCAGACCATTCCATCAAGTCGGCATTTCAAAGCGTCACTACATCCCTTCCGAGCCCTGACGTGTGCCCAAACAGTGTTTCCCCCCCACATATGGGGTACTAGCGTACTCAGGACAAACTGGACAACAACTTTTGGGGTCCAATTTCCCTGTAACCATTGTGAAAATAAAAAAGTGTGGGCTAAAAAATCATTTTTTGAGAAAAAAAAATGATTTTTTATTTTCACGGCTCTGCGTTATAAACTTCTGTGAAGCACCTGGGGGTTCAAAGTGCTCACTATGCATCTAGATAAGTTCCTTAGGGCGTCTAGTTTCCAAAATGGGGTCACTTGTGGGGGAGCTCCAATGTTTAGGCACACAGGGACTCTCCAAATGCGACATGACAACCGCTAAATATTCCAGCATATTTTCCATTCAAAAAGTCAAATGGCGCTACTTCCCTTCTGAGCCCTGCCGTGAGCCCAAACAGTGGTTTATGACCACATATGAGGTATCTGTGTACTCAGGAGAAATTGCCCAACAAATTTTAGGATCCAATTTATACTGTTGCCCATGTGAAAATGAAAAAACTGAGGCTAAAAGAAAATTTTTGCGAAAAAAAAGTACTTTCTTTTATTTACGGATCAATTTGTGAAGCACCTGGGGGTTCAAAGTGCTCACTATGCATCTAGATAAGTTCCTTAGGGGGTCTAGTTTCCAAAATGGGGTCACTTGTGGGGGAGCTCCAATGTTTAGGCACACAGGAACTCTCCAAATGCGACATGGCAACCGCTAAATATTCCAGCATATTTTCTATTCAAAAAGTCAAATGGCGCTCCTTCCCTTCTGAGCCCTGCCGTGCGCCCAAACAGTGGTTTATGACCACATATGAGGTATCTCTGTACTCAGGAGAAATTGCCCAACAAATTTTAGGATCCAATTTATACTGTTGCCCCTGTGAAAATGAAAAAAACTGAGGCTAAAAGTAAATTTTTGTGAAAAAAAAGTACTTTCTTTTATTTACGGATCAATTTGTGAAGCACCTGGGGGTTCAAAGTGCTCACTATGCATCTAGATAAGTTCCTTAGGGGTCTAGTTTCCAAAATGGGGTCACTTGTGGGGGAGCTCCAATGTTTAGGCACACAGGAACTCTCCAAATGCGACATGGCAACCGCTAAATATTCCAGCATATTTTCTACTCAAAAAGTCAAATGGCGCTCCTTCCCTTCTGAGCCCTGCCGTGCGCCCAAACAGTGGTTTATGACCACATATGAGGTATCTGTGTACTCAGGAGAAATTGCCAACAAATTTTAGGATCCAATTTATACTATTGCCACTGTGAAAATGAAAACAACTGAGGCTAAAAGAAAATTTTTGTGAAAAAAAAGTACTTTCTTTTATTTACGGATCAATTTGTGAAGCACCTGGGGGTTCAAAGTGCTCACTATGCATCTAGATAAGTTCCTTAGGGGGTCTAGTTTCCAAAATGGGGTCACTTGTGGGGGAGCTCCAATGTTTAGGCACCCAGGGACGCTCCAAATGCGACATGGCAACCGCTAAATATTCCAGCATATTTTCCATTCAAAAAGTCAAATGGCGCTCCTTCCCTTCTGAGCCCTGCCGTGCGCCCATACAGTAGTTTATGACCACATATGAGGTATCTGTGTACTCAGGAGAAATTGCCCAACAAATTTTAGGATCCATTTTATCCTGATGCCCATGTAAAAATGAAAAAATTGATGCTAAAAGAAAATTTTTGTTGGAAAAATTAAAATGTCAATTTTTTCCTTCCACGTTGCTTTAGTTCCTGTGAAGCACCTGAAGGGTTAATAATCTTCTTGAATGTAGTTTTGAGTAGCTTGAGGGGTGCAGTTTTTATAAAGGTGTCACTTTTGGGTATTTTCTGCCATATAGACCCCTCAAAGTGACTTCAAATGTGAGGTGGTCCCTAAAAAAAATGGTTTTGTAAATTTTGCTGTAAAAATGAGAAATCGCTGGTCAACTTTTAACCCTTATAACTTCCTAACAAAAAAAAATGTTGTTCCCAATATTGTGCTGATGTAAAGTAGACATGTGGGAAATGTTATTTATTAACTATTTTGTGTCACATATCTCTCTGGTTTAACCGAATAAAAATTAAAAATTTGAAAATTACAAAATTTTCAAAATTTTCGCCAAATTTCCAATTTTTTCACAAATAAACGCAAAAATTATCGACCTAAATTTACCACTAACATGAAGCCCAATATGTCACGAAAAAACAATCTCAGAATCGCTAGGATCCGTTGAAGCGTTCCTGAGTTATTACCTCATAAAGGGACACTGGTCAGAATTGCAAAAAATGGCAAGGTCTTTAAGGTCAAAATACGCTGGGTCATGAAGGGGTTAACATTCTGCAGTGCCCGCAAGGTCCCCTGCTTGGGGTGTGCACTGTACTTGGACCGGCGGACCTTAAAGGTATAATCCCTTATTATTTTGCCTGAGCTACTGCTATTGCACTTTTACACTTTATTGCCTTATATTTGTACTTACTCTGTGCCTTGACTTTCACAAAGTACTTATTGTACCTTTTATTGCTTCTTTCTATGTACTGCTGCAGGGTCATCTTTTGACACAACCCTCCCCTCTTCTTTTCCCACATACACTTATTAACTCCTTATTGTACCCCTCTTCTTAGCATATATGAATACATCATGGTGCTTATCATTTTTTTAGTTATATATATTTTCTCCTTTCTGTGCAGACAATAGGGATTACATCAGTATTTATTATTTACCATCTATAAAAATCTTTTTAAGGGATTTTTTTACACTTTTTTTAACATTGTTTTTGCTTTGATATTTTTATTTGGTGTTATCTGGGGCTTTACCTATGTTTATATAACATATGTATTTATCATCATTACTATATTTTTTTGGTCCGCTGTGTTTTCCTTTATTATATGTTATTATTACCCTATTTATAATTGACCCTATATTCCAAGTACGGGCACATTTTTGTTGTGGTGCTACAGATTATCATTTCTGTTTAATAAAGGTATTTTTATTAAAAGCATCTATTAGTCCTTGTATTTCCGTTTTAGATCATAAGTTTTAGGTTCTCTTTCTTCGGTTTTCAACTACAAAAAAAGTCTGACTGCTGTGCTTGCCGACAGGGGTTTTACCACCAAGTATTAAGTCTTGTTTGCCAGAGGAATCAAATACTTATTTCTCCCTGGAAAATGCAAATAAATTTATATAATTTATACAATGTGATTTTCTGGATTTTATTTTTGATATTCTATCTCTCAATTTTAAAATTAACCTACCCTTAAAATTATAGACTGTTCATGTCTTTGTCAGTGGGCAAATTACAAAATCAGCAAGGGATCAAATACTTATTTCCTTCACTATATATATATATATCATATTCAAATAAGTGCATACATATTTTGTGATATGTACACTATTTTTTAAATTATTTTTAGAATCGAAAACATCTGTCATAAGAAAATATAACACTCAGAATTTTAACATCTTAACGCTAACATTACAAATAATGATAGGTGGGTGACCTTTGCTGCGACACAGAAATGCTTCCAGACAAAGATGGCAGTGGTGTGTAATACTATTTTAAAGAGGAAACAGAAATTAATACAAATTGTATTTAAATTAACTTACGCAGGTAACATACCTTTACCATTAATAGCCATTATCTTTACATTCCAAATGTTAAATTACATAATGAATAAATATAGTTAGAGCAAATATAATAAAGAAGAACACATGAAGCCTCCATAAATATAAATACAGCCTTTAACATACAAAATACACCAGAAATGTGTGCATATGTGACCTTACAAATATTAACTCATTATGTTAGTGCTGACGTACATGTGTAAATTTACATTGTGGAAATGTATAACTTTTACAGAGATGTTTATTTAAAATAAATTAAAGTAGAAAATATTGTTATTTTAGGACATATATAAAAACACATTTCTTTTTTTGGGGGGCACTTACTCATTGTAGTTTGCCCCACTCGTGAGATCGCATAATAGCTTGGATACATCTGGCGGCATACATAGGTCCAAGATGCATCACGTCGGCTACAGTCATGGTAGATAGCATTTTATTTGTCCCACACCTCTAGCGCTCCTGCACTAGGATGATCATCGTTCCCACATTTATATATGGTGCTATGGTTCTGATCTCCGTGGAGGCGTGTGCTTTATTTTATAGGTTGCCAGGATGATTTTGGCTTACAAATTCCAGCAATGGGCTGATGCAATTTCCTGCCCCATTGGAGAAACTTGCAAGAACACTGCATGATATTCAAATTTTCCATGTGCCGTCAGATTTAAAAATCTTATCCATTGACATACAGTACAGTCCAAAAGTTTGGACACACCTTCTCATTCAAAGATTTTTCTGTGTTTTCATGACTATGAAAATTGTAGAATTACACTGAAGGCATCAAAACTATAAAGTAAACACTGTGCAATTATACATTACACTTTACAAAAAAGTGTGAAACAACTAAAAATATGTCTTATATTCTAGATTCTTCAAAGTAGCCACCTTTTGCTTTGATTAACTTTGGTCCGAATGCAATCCAATTTTTTATATGATTGCATTCGTCCAATTTCAGCGCAAATGTCAGCGAGCCCTAAGAGGCACATGCCTATTAATGAATTAGGCATGTCTTTAAAATGGCAAAAGTTGCAATGTTTACTGCAGTTTCCAAGTTGCACAAAAATTTTGCAACTTTTAAAGGTGTTTTACATCAGAATCCTGGCATGCAAACCTTAATCAATTGGGTCCTTTGAGTCTAAAATAGCCCCAGTGTTAACCTTTTGACCCATCAAGGTATTTTTCACCTTCATGACCAGACCAAATTTTACAATTCTGACCAGTGTCTTTTTATATGGTAATAATTCTAGAATGCTTTAACAGATACCACTAATTCTGAGAAAGTTTTTTCATGATATATTGTACTTCCTGATAGTGGTAAAAATTCTTCAATATGACTTGCGTTTCTTTATGAAAAAAAAAATGAAATTTGGCAAAAATTTTGCAATTTTAAAATTTTATTTTTTAAACTCAGAGATATAGGTAACACAAAATAGTTAATAAATAACATTTCCTGCATGTAGTCTACTTTACATCAGCACAATTTTTGAAGCCAAATTTTTTCATAAGGAAGTTATAAGGGTTAAAAGTTGACCAGCAATTTCTCACTTTTTTAGGGACCACATTACATTTAAAGTGACTTTAAGGGGTCTATATAACAGAAAATACCCAAAAGTGACACCATTCTAAAAACTGTTTTGTTAATAATTCAGGTGTTTCACAAGAATTTTTGGAATGTGGAAGGATAAAAAAGAACATTTACCTTTTTTTCACAACATTTTTAATTTAGACCTAAGTTTTTTTTATTTTCACAAGGGTTACGGGAAAGAATGGACCATAAAATTTGTTGAGCAATTTATCCTAAGCATGAGAATAACTCATATGAGGGGAAACCACTGTTTGGGCACATGGCAGGGCTCGGAAGGGAAGGAGCGCCATTTTGCCTTTTGAATGCAAAATTTACAGGAATAATTAGCAGATGCCACTTCGCATTTGGAGAGCCTCTAATGTGCCTAAATAGTGGAAAGCCCCAAATATGACATCGTTTTGGAAACAAGGCATCTAAGGGAACTTATGGAGATGTGTGGTGAGCACCTTGCACCTCCAAGTGCATCACAGAAGTTTATAACATTGAGCAGAGAAAATAAAAAACACACATTTTTCCCACAAAAAATTATATTTAGCTCCAAATGTAGAAATGTAGTAATAATAGCTGAAATTTCACTTTACAATTTGTTGTTCAATTTCTTCTGAGTACGCCGATACCTGATTTGTGGTGAAAAACTATTGTTTGGGTGCATGGCAGGGCTCAGAAGTGAAGGAGCACCACTTGACTTTTTGAATGAAAAATTTGCTGGAATATTTAGCTGGCGCCATGTAACATTTGGAGTGCCCCTGATGTGTCTGAACAGTGGAAACCTCCCACAGTAACACCATTTTGGAAACTAGACTCCTTAGAGAACTTATATAGATGTGTGGTGAGCACCTTGAACCCCCAGGTGCTTCTCATAAGTTTAAAATTTTAAGCTGTGAAAATAAAAAAATCTAATGTTTCCAAACAAAAATATTTTTTAGCCCCCAATTTTGCATTTTTTTAATAAAGGTAACAGGAGAAACTGCACCATACAATTTGTTGTGCAATTTCTCCTGAGTACGTCGATAGCCAATATGTGAAGGAAAACTAATCTTTGGGCACACAGTGGGGCTTGGAAGGAAAGGAGCCACATTTGACTTTTTGAAAGCAAAATTTGCTGGAATAATTAGCGGACTATGTCACGTTTGGAGAGCCCCTGATGTGCCTAAACAGTGGAAACCTCCCAAAAGTTATAGTCTATAGTTGGAAACTAGACCCCTCAGGGAACTTATCTTTATTGTGTGCTGAGCACCTTGAACCCACAGGTGCGTCGTAGAAGAATGTAGAGATGTAAAAATTTAAAAAAAATCACATTTTTCCACAAATTTTCTAATTGTCCCAAATTTTTTATTCTCGCAAGGTAACAGGAGCCCCAAATTTTGTTGGGCAATTTCACCTGCGTATGGATATACCCCATATGTGGTGATAAACTACTGTTTGGGCACACGACAGGACTCAGAAAAGAAGGAGTGAAGTTTTAGAATGCAGATTTTGATGGAATTGTCTACAGGTGTCATGTCGCATTTGGAGAGCCACTGATGCGCCTAATCAGTAGAACCCCGCAAGTGACACCATTTTGGAAACTAGACCCTTCAAAGAATCTAACTAGATGTGTCATGAGCACCTTGAACCCACTGGTGATTCACAGAGTTTTACAACGCTGATCTGTGAAAATGAAGAAAAAATATTTTTCACCCAAAAATGTTGTTTTAGCCAAAAATGTTTTAATTTTCACAAGGATAGCAAGAGAAATTGGACCTTTTTTTTGTTCTGCAATTTCTCCTGAGTAAGCTGATATCTCATGTGTGGTCAAAAATTACTTTTAAGGCACAGTGCACAGCTCAAAACAGAAGAAACGCCATATTGGAGTTAAGATTTTGCTGGACTGGTTTGAGGGTGCCATAACACATTGGCAGAGCCCCTAAGGTGTCAGAACAACAGAAACCCTAAATGTAAACTCATTTTACAAACTACACCTCTCAATGAATTTATCTAGGGGTGCAGTGATCATATTGACACCACAGGGTGGTCACAGAATTTTATACCATTGTGCTGTAAAGAAAAAAATAATTACATTTTTTTACCACCAAAATTTTGTTTTAGCCCCAGATTTTACATTTTCGCACTGAACAATTAGTAAAAATGGCATCAAAGTTTGTCCCACAATTTTTGTTGAATGTGGAAATGCCCAATATGTGGCTATACAGTATTGCTTAACCACACAGCGAGACTCTGGAGGTAAGAAGCACTATTTGCCTCCTGGAGCACAGAATTTCCTAGAATAGTTTGCGGACTGCATATACGGCACCCCTAAGTGCTAAAAGAGTAGAATTCCCCCTCAAGTGACCCCATTTTGCGAACTATTCCTTTTTTAGAATTTATCTACATATATAGTGACAATTTTGACTCCATGGGAGTTTTCCAGAAAAAAGCAGTAGTGGATGTTGCTGACTGAAAATTGTAAATTGTCGTTGTAGTGCCCAGCTCATGCTTCTTGAGACGCACACGGTAAACTAGGCAGGCTCTCATCAATACAGAAATGTCAAACATGTGGGTGCTAAATGTGGTTTAGGCACACTGGGGCTCAGAAGGGTCATTTGGTTTTGGGAGCGGATAATTTGCTGATGTTCTTTTGGGGAGCGAGGAGCCATTTAGCTTTTCCAGAGCCTTTGTACTGCCAGTAAGGTGAAAGCCCCCTATAATTAACAGATGACAGACCTGAGTGGGGACTTGCTTTTTTTGTGGATTGAGTTGAAGCTTTTATTGGGAACATTTAACATGATGTTTGGGATCACATTTATCCGGCGCTCTACGCTGACCACTTGCTTAGTAGTTTCCATCTAAATCTCTGAGTGATGTGACAGATGAAACCCCCACGGATCCATTCACTATAATGAGGCAGCAGAGTTAATCTGGACTCTGTCTGGCCTCTGTTCAGCAGTTTCCTTTTCAGAAGTGCACAAAACTGTGGCCGATGGCACTTTTATGGATTCCTAAAAAGACGGACACACAGGTCCTACAGTTTCCACAGCGCCTCCATTTGCCTCATTATAGGGAATCTTCCAGCAGGTGTTATTTCTCAAACACTTATTTCAGAGATTTACACGGAAACCTCGGTGTAAGCGCTCAGCGCAGAACACAGGATAAATAAGCGCCAAGCCTTACTGCGATCTTTGGAAATCAGAATGAAAAAATCAACAGCAGGTGAAGAATTGGCTTTATTTAATTTTAAAGCCGTTCCTCACGTGGTATAAGTGATTAGGTGACTTTATTCTTCTGGTCCGTGCGATTACAGTGATACCACATTTATATCAGGTTTTTTGCTGATGGCACACATTAACAAACGCTTTTTATTGCAAAAACTAGTTTTTGCTTCACAATATTTAGACAGCTATAATTTTTCCATATTTCGGCCGACAGTCATGTGATGGTTTGTTTTTTTTGCAGGACAAGTTACCTTTTTTATTGGTACCATTTTCAGGTACATGACATTTTTTGATCAATTTCTATTCCCATTTTTGGGAGACAGAATGAACAGAAACCAGCAATTCAAGAATTGCCTTTTTTTATACCATTCCATGTGTGGTAAAATTGATCAGGCAGCTTTATTCTTCGGTTCAGTACGATTACAGCGATACCCCATTTATATAATTTTTTAATGTTTTTGCTCTTTTGCACAATAAAAACTATTTTATTAAAAAAAAAATATTTTTGCTTTGCCTAATTCTGAGAGCTATGACTTTTTTATTTTTCTGCTGATGGAGCAGTATGGCAGCTTGGTTTTTGTGGGACAAAAAAAAAAAGATGACACTTTCATTTTTATCTACATTCGTCTTTTTGATCACGTTTTATTGCATCTTTTTGTTCGGCGGTATGATGCTAAAGCTTTTTTTTTACCTTGTGTTTTATTTTTTTTTTTTCGGTGTTCACTGACGGAGTTAACTAGTGTGATATTTATATAGAGCGGGTGGTTTCGGATGCGGCAATACCAAATATGTGTACTTTTATTGTTTATTTTATTTTACATATATACAGTAAATGTATATATTGGGAAAAAAAACGTTTTTTTTTGTTCTTTATTTGGGGATTTAAAAAAAATATTTTTACACTTTTTTAATTTTTTTTTTGTACTTTTCTACATTGTCACAGGATGGCACATCACTGTACAGTATCAGATCTCTGATCTGTTACTCTGCAATGCTTCTGCACTGCGGACATCAGGCCAACATCTGACAGGCAGGGACTGACATTCCATCTTCCCTGAAGGACCAAGCGGCCATCTTGCGGCTGGGGGTCTCCATGGAGACCATTAGGACAATATGATCGCATTACTTTGTCCTTATGGAAGCACGCAGGGGCCCATTCCCTGCGCGATGCTCCTCAATGTCACTGCCACTACTGACAGCGGCATCTGAGGGGTTAAATGTCCATGATCGGTGCTAGCACTGATCGTGGGTGTTGTTGCGGGGTGTAGCTCTCACGTAGAGCTGACACCCGCACTCTATCACTGGGGAAAGCTCAGCGTGAGGCCGCATGATCGTGCCGCCATTACATATACTGCTGTTTGCGCAGAGCAGTATATGTACGGCGCATGTTGGGAAAGAGTTAAAAATATATTACATGTAATATAAAAACCTATTTTAACCAATATGTCATTTTCTGAAGAAACATTCCTTTATAATTTATACTAGTATTTGGCATGTCCACGAACCTTTCTAAAAATAATCGTAAACACCTAATCTCCAACCTGTTGCAAATATTTTCTGAAATCCATTTAATACATATGAAAGCGGTTGCTTCTGCAGCACATGTATACATTTCTGCAAGCACCAGTCAGATGAATCACGCAAAAATCTTTGCAATATCTTTGACAAATATGAATATAAACCTAATTCAGCTAGAGTCATGGCCAAAAGTTTTGAGAATGACACAAATATTAATTTTTACAAAGTCTACTGCTTCACTTTTTCTAATGGCAATTTGCATTTACTCCAGAATGTTATAAAGAGTGATCAGCTTAACAGCAATTACTTGCAAAGTCAATATTTGGCTAGAAAATGAACTTTATCCCCCAAAACTAGTGTTGAGCATTCCGATACTGCAAATATCGGGTATCGGCCGATATTCGCTGTATCGGAATTCAGATTCCGAGTTCCGATATTTTCGTCATATCGGATACCGGAATCGGAATGTTCCTGTCACTGTCAGTGTCCGTCGGTTGGGTCTGTCAGGAGTCAGCGGCACTTACCTGGTAGAAGATCCCGGTGATCACGTCCTGGACTGCTTGATGGCCGCCATTATCTTCTCCTGGAGGTCACGTGCAGTTTCTCGCGATAACTGCACGTGCTGCCGGGTAATCGCGGCCGTAAAGCAGTCCGATGACGTCACCGCCGGGGAAGCAGGTAATCAGCTGTGCTGCGTCGGGACGTCAGGCTATGCCTGACATTCCGATGTAGCAGAGCTGGATCGTCGTGGGACCCTCGTTACTATGGACTGCGTCGGACAGGTGGTATACTGTTGGTTTGTTTTTTTTATTTTTTTCCAGGAGAACGATGGCGTCGCAGGATGAGCGTGTAATAAAATTAATGAAAAACTGTGTTGTCTCTTTTATTTCATTAAAAGACTTTTTTCTTGCTGTGTCTTTTTTTTAAAACATTTTAAAAACTTTGGGATTAATAATGGATCGGTGTTTATTGACGCCTCTCCATTATTAACCGGGCTTATTGTCACCGTGCAAATCAACGGTGACATTAACCCCTTATTACCCGCTTGCCACCGCTACAGGGCAAGTGGGAAGAGCCGGGTAAAGTGCCACAATTGGACATCTTTTGATGCGCCAAATGTGGGGCTGGTGTAGCTGGTATTATCAGGCTGTTGTGGGCCAAAATCCATGGGCCTTGACAGTCTTTTTAATACAGGCCGCAGCAGTCTGCATTTTACTTGGCTGGTTAACAAAATAGGGGGGATCCCCACGCCATTTTTTTTTTTCGAGGGGATCCCCTATTTTTGTTAACCAGCCAAGCTAAGCGACTGCTGTGGCCTGTATTATCAGGCTTGCAAGGTCCATGGAATTTGGATCCTTACCGCCTGAAAAACCAGGCCTCAGCAGTCTGCTTCATCTGGCTGGTTAAACAAAATAGGGGGGACCCACGTCTTTTTTTTTCGAGGGGATCCCCTATTTTTGTTAACCAGCCAAGATAAGCAGACTGCTGTGGCCTGGTATTATCAGGCTGGCAGGTTCATGGATCTTGGCTCTTAACAGCCTGAAAATCCAGGCCTCAGTATGTCTGATTTATCAGGTGGTTAACAAAAATAGGGGGGACCCCACGCCATTTTTTTTTTCGAAGGGATCCCTTTTTTTGTTAATCAGTTCTTCTGACGTCACTGATGGTGTCCCTGGTGACCTGAGTGAAAGTGGGAAGCAATCAATTAAGCTTTCCACTTCCTCTCCTGTCAGCCAGGAGAGGAGAAGATTCATTCGGGGGTTTACTGTGAGGCTGCGCTTAGCTGCGGGTCCCTGCAGTAAACATTAACACTTTCTGATGGATTACACCGTGGGACCTGATGCACATCGGATAGGTAAGAATAATTTTGCTTTTTTATTTTATTTTTTATTACAGGAAATGGTTTTTGCAGTAAAATAAAAAGATGGTCAAAAACGTGTCTTTATTTCATTAAATTATTTTTAATTAAAAGTGTGTGTGTTTTATTTTTATTTCATGCAATAGGATTAATAATTGATAGTTGTCTAATTGACAGCTCTCAATTATTTAACCTGCCGTTAAGGTCTCCTTTCAATAGCAAGGTGGCTTTAACCCCTTATTAACCCATTCGCCCCGTACAGGGCAATGGGAATAAGAAGGCAAGTGCCAGAAAGGGTGAATTCTAATTATAGATTTGTCTTTTTGGGGTGTTGGGGGCAGATGTTAGTAGCCAGGGGGGGGTGCAGAAATAATGGTCCTCTCTTGGCTATTATTATCTGCCCCCAATCGCTGGCTTTGTCTGTCTGGTGAGAAAATAGGGCGGGAGCTCACGCATTTTTTTTCAACAATTTTACACCTCATATATATATATAATGTCATTGAATTTGTGACATATATATATATATATTATATTTATATATATATATATATATATATTATATATTTTTATATTTATAGTTATACATTTCTACTAGTTAATTAGCCGCTAATTCAATTGCGGTTTTGTGAAAATGAGAACCCGACATGAAATGACACATGGTTTACATAGAGTTAACCATGTCATTTCAAGTTGTTTGATATATTGTTTTCACTAACAATTACATGAGTGTATAACCTGGGGTCTCACATAGCGATACACCAGCGATCCGACAAACGATATGCACTTGTCAGGATCGCTGGTGTATCGCTACATGATCGCTGCTGAGCTGCCAAACAGGCAGCTCAGGCGCGATCAGCACAGTGACACTGGGGTAACATCGCTTAGTTACCGCAGTGTACCTCTGGGATACCAGCGCCCTGATGCAGGGAGCTGGTAAACAAGGTACACATCGGGTTTACAGGCGTGCGCGGTGCCTGGAAACCCGCTGTGTACCTTGGTAAGGGGTTTTTTTAGTTCCAATATTTCTTTCCATAGACTTTGCATTGGATTTCCGGTATCGGAATGGGTATCGCCGTTACTTTTTGGATATCGGCAATACCCATTCCGATCCGATACTTCTTGATTATGGGGAGTATCGCTCAACACTACCCAAAACACATTTCCAACATCATTGCAGCCTGCCTTAAAAGGACCAGCTAACCTCTTTTCAGTGATTGCTCCTTAACACAGGTGTGGGTGTTGATGAGGACATGGCTGGAGATCCATCTGTCATGATTAAGTAGAATGACACCACTGGACACTTTAAAAGGAGGCTGGTGCTTGGCATCATTGTTTCTTTCTGTTAACCTGGTTATTCTCTAAAGAAACACGTGCAGTCATCATTGCAATGCACAAAAATGGCCTAACAGGAGAGTATCGCAGCTAGAAAGATTGCACCTCAGTCAACAATCTATCGATCTTCAAGAACTTCAAGGAGAGAGGTTCATTGTTGCAAAAAGGCTTCAGGGCGCCAAGAAAGACAGCAAGCGCCAGGACAGTCTCTTTAAAAGTGTTTCAGCTGCGGGATCGGGCTACAGCAGTGCAGGCTTGCTCAGGAATGGCAGCAGGCAGGGGTGAGTGCATCTGCACACACTGTGAGGCGGAGACTCTTGGAGCAAGGCTGGTCTCAAGGAGGGAAGCAAAGAAGCCACTTATCTCCAGAAAAAAAAATCATGGACAGCTGATATTCTGCAAAGGTACAGGCAGTGGACTGCTGAGGACTGGGGGTAAAGTTATTTTTCTCTGATGAATCCCCTTTTCGATTGTTTGGGACATCAGGAAAACGCTCATTCGGAGAAGACAGGTGGAGCGCTACCATCAGGCTTGTCTCATGCCAACTGTTAAGCATCTGAAACCATTCAGTGTGGGGAGCTTCTCAGCCAAGGTAATCGGCTCTCTCACGTCTTGCCTAAAACACAGCCTGATAAAGAATGGTACCAGAATGTCCTCCAAGAGCAACTTTCTCCCAACCTCCAGAGCAGTTTGGCGATCTAACAATGCCTTTTCCAGCATGTGGAGCACCTTACTAAATGGCTCAGGGAACAAAACATGAGATTTTGGGTCCATGGCCTGGAAACTCCCCAGATCTTAATCCCATTGAGAAATTGTGGTCAATCATCAAGAGACGGGTGGACAAACAAAAACTAAAAATTCTGACAAAATGAAAGCATTGATTGTGCAAGAATGGACTGCTATCAGTCAGGATTTGGTCCAGAAGTTGATTGAGAGCATGCCAGGGAGAATTGCAGAGGTCCTGAAGAAGAAGGGTCAACACTGCAAATATTGACTTGCTGCATTAACTCATTCTAACTGTCAATATAAGCTTTTGTTACTCATATATTTGCAATTATTATATTTCTGTCTGTGATAAAAACATCTGTCAAACACACATAAAACCAGAGGGCAGCAGATATGTGAAAATATAGTATTTGTGTCATTCTCAAAACTTTTGGCCATGACTGTATGTTGGCCATGGCAACCAATCAGAAATTCACCAATTTCATAAGTAAGAGCGCAAGGCTACAACTAACCTCAGAATTTTTCAATGGGCAAGACCCCAGTTCTCATTAGCACTAGTTGTTATACATGGATGTTGAATAAAGCAGATTTTCCGTATTGAAGAAGATAATTGAGCCTGTTTAATGCACAGGAGAGTTTTCTGGATGTTATTAAAACTTGCTTATAAGTTCTTTGTTCAGAAGGAGTTATATCTGCCTTAATGATGGTAATGTCACACGCCCCTTAAGTCGCCTCCATGGGCAGGGTTGTCTGGTAGTTTTCCCTCAATATGGCGCACGCCCCCCACGAATCTTGCTGGGGCTGTAGTGGGATGCTGCGGGGGGCTGTAGTGGGATGCGGAGGGTGTTTTTCAGCAAGGGGTTGACTAAGGAAACCCCTCTCCCGCTCCGCACAAAATCAGTAGGAAAAGGGTTTGGGAACCTTAACTGTTTATTTATGGGGGGGGATAAATGATGAATTTTTAGAGGAATATCTGTTCTGCCTACTGAGTACAGGGCAGATGTTTGTACTGTGGCTGGTTTGTTTGTTTAGCAAAAATCGTGGTGGCTGAATTTATAGCCTGTGCCTTTAACAAGCAGTAGAGTATTGCTTGTGGGGATTGAAGAGGTTGTGGGAAGAAGGATCTCCATTTTCTTCCATGTACTTCGGGAACACACGTGTTCTTTGTGTCTCTGAACCTCTACAACTTGAGTTTGCTATCCTGGTAAAAGCATTCTGTAAGATCAATATCTTCTTTTCAAATGCAGGTTTAGTAGGTTTTTAACTGTATAGCGGAGTGCATGGAGATGTTATTAGAATCCTGTGTAAAGTTTGATCAATGTTTATTTCCTGTTAATTGTTAAAGTGTCGCTGTGTGCCAAAAATTAACTATGTCATTGTTTTTTTTATTTTTTACCGCGCATGTTTATCTGTTCCCAATAAACAAGTTAGCTACAGGGGACAGTCTGCTTATTTGGAGTACGGAATCATGGTTTAGGCTGTTTGCTAGATTGCCCCATGTCAACGGTATGAAGGCAAAAAACAATAGCAAGTAACGCAAAACAAATGAAGTACACAATCTAAAGTACAGATCAAGATGGGGCTTTGCAGTAAACCTCTTGTTAGGATAATGCTTCCCCTTTAAATTCTAATAGGTACACTCCTAAAATGGAAATAACACGTCCAATGTTAAGCCCCGTTGCCGCGGATGTTGGTGCGCTTGCATAAACCATTGGTTCATGTAATACAGTAAGAATAAAATCCCCTCCAAGGCTGGTGGTATGAAATTGTTCCTTGTGTGTTAAACCCACAAGTCCCAGCAATGTTTACTTTAAGATAGTCTATTTACTTTCAATCAGTGGAACCATAAGTCCAGGAGTAGCTACTCACTCCTTGAGAAGCGTTTGGGACCCGGGGGTCCCAACCTGGAGCTCCAGGATCAGTCGCTTGGGAACGGAAGGCAGGATTCTGCTCTTTGATGGGAAGCCAAGTAAAGTGGGCAACAAAGGAAACCTGGCTTGTCTGTAGTGCTGCTCTCCAGGGCTCACTGTACTCCATGGAGCTGCGAACTCCCAAAACTTTCCTTCTGTATCCTCAATGTTTTTTCCACTAATGGCTAAGCCTCCATGTTCTTGTGCGTTAATCCTCCTTTTAAATTTGGATTAAGGTCTGGGCTTAAACTAGGCCACAAAAAAACTTTACATTTTCCCCCTTAAAGTTGCTTTACTGTATGTTTTTGTCATTGTCTTTTTGGATAGTAAACCTCCATTTGCTCAGGAATATCCTGTATTTCATCCCATATTCTTCCCTCGACTCAGTCATTTTCCTGCCCCTGTTGCTGAAAGATGTCCCCCAAGATAATGCTGCCACTACCATGTTTCACTTGGGGATGGTGTTCTTGAGGTGATAAGCTGTGTTGGTTTTGGCGTCAGACATGCATTTACCTTGGTGGCCAAAAAAATTCAATTTTGGTTTATTTTACCCAAGACCTTCCTACTATATTTGGATGTCTCCAAATGTCTTTGGGAAAACTCAAAATGAACCTTCAATTTTTGTGGGTAAGTAAAAGCTTTTTTTCTGCCCACTCTTCCATTATGGCCACCTTAAAGGAGTGCATAGTTTTTTTGACATTGTATGGACAGTGCTCCTCTTGCTTGAGTTTCTGAAGTCCTTCAGGGTTACTTTGGTCTCTGTGCTGTCTCTGATTAATGCCCTTTTGGTGGGCTGAAAGTTTTGGTGGGTGACCCCTCTTGGCAGGTTTGTTGTGGTATATGTTCTTTCAATTTTTATGATAATGGATTTGTGGTGCATGGGGGATCATC
This sequence comes from Oophaga sylvatica, assembly GCA_033576555.1. Taxonomy (NCBI): domain Eukaryota; kingdom Metazoa; phylum Chordata; class Amphibia; order Anura; family Dendrobatidae; genus Oophaga; species Oophaga sylvatica. The sequence continues at coordinate 591,084,513 of JARQOD010000001.1, read as the reverse complement.
AGAGATTGGGATATTTTTTAAATCCAACCCTGACTTGGACTTCTCAATAGAGTTGAGCATTCGATACCGCAAGTATGGGGTTTCGGCATTTCGCTGTATCGGTTCCGATTCTTAGTTCCGATTTTTTCCATATATGTTTACCGGAATCGGAAGTTCCCATAATTCTTTGGAGGCAATGTGTTTTAGTCAGCCAATGAGGAATCCTAAGAAGTGTGGGGCCCTCCTGTAATGCTGCGGCTGTAAACTAATGGCTGGCTGTGATTGGATGCTGAAATGAGTAGAATGCACTTAAAAGGCGCCGCCGCCATTTTAGCGTCACTGTGCTGTGAATTCAGTTGGGAAGAACGCTACTCTGACTTGAGGGACAGTTGAGATTGCGATTTTGTGTATGTGCTTTAGGCAGGCTAGTTTACCAACCCCTGGTAAAGCTTCCTTTTGCCTTGCAGTGTTGTTTTAAAGCTCTGTGCAAGGTTGTGTGTGAGGTGCAGGTGCGTTTCAGTTTGCTCTGCATCCACGCTGTTTGTAGGCATCTGCACGTGTCATCACAGACTCTTTTTTTTTTTCTTTAGTGTAATTCTTGCTGCTCCTTCAATAGAAATTATAGTGTGAAGGCTTCCATCCGTATACAATACATTGGTTGCAAAAAACTATAGAAGTACAGAAAGGGCCTTTCGAGATAGTGAACAGTTTTTGTGCAGTGTTCACTTAGTTGTGAGGATTTTTTTTTTTCAGTGCGATCCGTCCAGTTAGTTCTTCAAAACCCCTGTGCTTGTACCCCTGTGAGCGTGTCTATTGCCTCATCCTTGACATTTTTCTTCTAATTGGTGTGCTCCTTCTATTTAAAAAAAAATCAAATCTATTAGTGTTTACGTGTTCCATCCGTATCCAATACTTGGTTGCAAACATATAGAAGTACAGAAAGGAGCCTTTCAGAGATATGAACAGTTGTGTGCGTGTTCACTGTAGTCTGAGGTTTTCATTTTTGGAGTGCAGATCAAGCTCCAGTTAGTTCTTCAACCACTGTGGTTGTAGTTGCTGAACGTGTGTCATGCCTCTCCTTGACATTTTTCTTAATTGGTGCTGCTCAATTCTATTTTTAAAAAAGTAAAAATTTATTAGTGGACGCGCTTCCATCCGTTTTAAATACATTGGTTGCAAAACAATATAGAAGTCACAAAGGGGGGCCCTTTTACGCTAGTGAACATTGTCTGCGTGTTACTGTAGTCTGTGAGGTTTTCATTTTTTGGTGCAGATCACGCTCCAGTTGCTTCAACCACTGCTGGTTGTTGTCTGCTGAACGTGCGTCACTGGGTCATCCTTGCATTTTTCTCTAATTGGTGCTGCTCCATTTTTATTTTAAAAAAACTTAATTATTAGTGTGATGCGCTTCCTCCGTATCCAATACATTGGTTGCAAACCTTAGAAGTACACAAAGGAGCCTTTCAGAGATAGTGACAGTTGTGTGCAGTGTTCACTGTAGTCTGAGGTTT
>JARQOD010000001.1:591056184-591082923 GCA_033576555.1 Oophaga sylvatica | reverse complement strand
TTTGGATACAGATGGAAGCGCGTCACACTAAAGATTAGAGTTATTTTAAATAGAATGGAGCAGCACCAATTAGAGAAAAATGTAAAAGGATGAGGCAGGACACACCGTCAGCAGCTACAACCAGCAGTGGTTGAAGAACTAACTGGAGCGTGATCTGCACTCCAAAAATGAAAACCTCAGACTACAGTGAACACTGCACACAACTGTTCACTATCTCTGAAAGGCTCCTTTGTGTACTTCTATAGTGTTTGCAACCAATGTATTGGATACGGATGGAAGCGCATCACACTAATAAATTAGAGTTATTTTAAATAGAATGGAGCAGCACCAATTAGAGAAAAATGTCAAGGATGAGGCAGTGACACACGTTCAGCAGACTACAACCAGCAGTGGTTGAAGAACTAACTGGAGCGTGATCTGCACTCAAAAATAGAAAACCTCACAGACTACAGTGAACACTGCAGACAACTGTTCACTAGCTGTGAAAGGCCCCTTTGTGTACTTCTATAGTGTTTGAACCAATGTATTGTATACGGATGGAAGCGCGTCACACTAATAGATTTGACTTTTTTGAAATAGAATGGAGCAGCACCAATTAGAGAAAAATGTCAAGGATGAGGCGTGACACACGTTCAGCAGACTACAAACCAGCAGTGGTTGAAGAACTAACTGGAGAGTGATCTGCACTCAAAAATGAAAACCTCAGACTAAGTGAACACTGCACACAACTGTTCACTATCTCTGAAAGGCTCCTTTCTGTACTTCTATAGTGTTTGCAACCATGTATTGGATACGGATGGAAGCACGTCACACTAATAGATTTGATTTTTTTTTAAATAGAATGGAGCAGCACCAATTAGAGAAAAATGTCAAGGATGAGGCAATGAGACACGCTCAGCAGAGTACAAGCAGCAGTGGTTGAAGAAACTAACTGGAGCGTGATCTGCACTGAAAAAAAAAAATCCTCACAGACTAGAGTGAACACTGCACACAACTGTTCACTATCTCTGAAAGGCTCCTTTCTGTACTTCTATAGTGTTTGCAACCAATGTATTGTATACGGATGGAAGCGCGTCACACTATAATTTCTATTGAATGGAGCAGCAGAATTACACTAAAGAAAAAAAAAAGAGTCTGTGAGTGACACGTGCAGATGCTACAAACAGCGTTGGATGCAGAGCAAACTGCAGCGTCACCTGCACTCTCACACACACACCTTGCACAGAGCTGTTAAAAACAACACTGCAAGGCAAAAGGAAGCTTTACACAGCGGTTGGTAAACTAGCCTGCCTAAAGCACAGTACACAAAATCGCAATCTCTAACTGTCCCTCAGAGTCAGAGTAGCGTTCTGTCCCTAACTGAATTCACAGCACAGTGACGCTAAAATGGCGGCGGCGCCCTTTTATAGTGCATTCTGACATCATTTCAGCATCCATCACAGCCATGCCATTAGTTAACATGACCGCAGCATTACAGGATGTGCCCACACTTCTTAGGATTCCTCATTGGCTGACTAAAATCACATTGCCTCTCAAAAGAATTATGGGAACTTCCGATTCCGGTATACGATATATGGAAAATATCGGAACTAAGTATCGGAATTCCGATACAGCGAATATCGGCGCCGATACCCGATACTTGCGGTATCGGAATGCTCAACTCTATTGAGAAGTCCAAGTCAGGGTTGGATTATAAAAAATTTTCCCAATCTCTGATGATCCCCCAGTGCACCATCAAATCCATTATCATGAAATTGAAAGAACATGATACCACAACAAACCTGCCAAGAGAGGGTCACCCACCAAAACTTTCAGCCCGAGCAAATAGGGCATTAATCAGAGAGGCAGCACAGAGACCAAAGGTAACCCTGAAGGAGCTTCAGAATTCTCAAGCAGAGAGTGGAGCATCTGTCCATACAATGTCAATAAACTATGCACTCCATAGGGTGGCCATAATGGAAGAGTGGGCAGAAAAAAAGCTTTTACTTACCCACAAAAATTGTAAGGTTCATTTTGAGTTTTCCAAAAGACATGTTGGAGACACTCCAAATATATGTAGGAAGGTGCTTGTGGTCAAATGAGACCAAAATTGACTTTTTGGCCACCAAGGTAAATGCTATGTCTGACGCCAAACCAACACAGCTTATCACCTCAAGAACACCATCCCCAGAGTGAAACATGGTAGTGGCAGCATTATGCTGTGGGGACATCTTTCAGCAACAGGGACAGGGAAAATGATCTGAGTCGAGGGGAAGAAGTATGGGATGAAATACAGGGATATTCCTGAGCAAATGGAGGTTTACTATCCAAAAAGACAATGACTAAAAGCATACAGCTAAAGCAACATTTAAGGGGGAAACGTGTAAATGTTTTGTAGTGGCCTAGTCAAAGCCCAGACCTTAATCCAATTGAGAAAGGAGGATTAACAGCACTAGAGAACATGGAGGCTGTAGGCCATTAGTGGAAAAAGACATTGAGGATACAGAAGGAAAGTTGGTAGTTCTGCAGCTCCATGTGAGTACAGTGAGCCCTGGAGATGCAGCACTACAGACTAAGCAGGTTTCTCTTTGTTGCCCACCTTTACTTGGCTTCCATCAAAGAGCAGAATCCTGCCTTCCGTTCCCAAGCGACTGGATCCTGGAGCTCCAGGTTGGGACCCTGTGTGGCTGCCAAACTGCTTCGTCAAGGAGTGAGTAGCTACTCCTGGGACTTATGGTTCCATGATTGAAAGTATAATAGAGCTATCTATAAAGTAAACATTGCTGGGACTTGTGGTTCAACACACAAGGACACAATTATCATACCACCAGCCTTGGAGGGGATTTTATTCTTACTGTATTACATGAACCAATGGTTTATGCAAGCGCACCAACATCCGCGGCAATCGGGTCTTAACATTGGACTGTGTTTATTTCCATTAGTTAGGAGTGTACCTATTAGAATTTAAAGGGGAAGCATTATCCCTAACATTGAGGTTTACTGCAAAGCCCCATCTTGTATCTGTACTTTGTAGATTGTGTACTTCTATTTGTTTTGCTGTTACTTGCTATTGTTCTGCCTTCATACACGTTGACATGGTGTGCAATCTAGCATACAGCCTAAACCATGATTCCGTACTCCAAATAAGCAGACTGTCCTCTGTAGTCTAACTTGTTTATTGGTGAACAGTATAGAACATGCGCGGTTAAAACTATAAAAATACAAATGACATAGATAAGTATTGGGCACACAGCTGACACTTTACAATTAACAGGAAAGTATACAGTGTGATGCAAACTTTACACAGGATTCTAATAACATCTCCTATGCACTGCCTGCTATACAGTTAATAACCTACTAAAACACTGCATTGAAAGAGAAGATATTGATCTTACAGATATGCTTTACCAGGATAGCAAACTCAAGTTGTAGAGGTTACAGGAGAGCACATGAACACGTGTGTTCCCTGAAGTACATGGAAGAAAAATGGAGAACCTTCTTCCCAGCATACCTTGCTTCAATCCCACAATGCAATACTCTATCTGCTTGTTAAAGGCACAGGCTATAAATTCAGCCACCACTGGATTGTGCTATAACAAACAAACCAGCACACAGTACAAAACATACTGCCCTGTACTCAGATAGGCAGAACAGATTATTCCTCTTAAAATATTCTCATTTATCCCCCTCCATAAATAAACATGTTAAGTGTTTCCAACCTTATCTCTACTGATTTTGTGCGGAGCGTGGAGAGGGGGTTTCCTTAGTCAACCCTTGCTGAAGAACACCCTCCTGCATCCCACTACAGCCCCCAGCAGCATCCCACTACAGCCCCCAGAAGATTCGTGTGGAGGCTGTGCGCCATATTGAGGTGAAAACTACCAGACACCCTGCCCATGGAGGCGACTTAAGGGGGCGTGTGACATTACCATCATGTAAGGCAGATATAACTCCTTCTGTACAAAGAACTTAGTAAGCAAGTTTTAATAACATCCAGAATACTCTCCACTGTGCATTTAACAGGCTCAATTATCTTCTTCAATACGGAAAATCTGTCTTCATTCAGACATGCCATGTATAACAACTAGTGCTAATGAGAACTGGGGTCTTTGCCCATTGAAAAAATTCTGAGGTTAGTTTGTAGCCTTGCGCTCTTACTTATGAAATTGGTGAATTTCTGATTGGTTGCCATGGCCAACATACAGTCATGGCCAAAAGTTTTGAGAATGACACAAATACTATATTTTCACATGATCTGCTGCCCTCTGGTTTTTATGTGTGTTTGACAGATTTTTTATCACAGACAGAAATATAATAATTGCAAATATATGAGTAACAAAAGCTTATATTGACAGTTAGAATGAGTTAATGCAGCAAGTCAATATTTGCAGTGTTGACCCTTCTTCTTCAGGACCTCTGCAATTCTCCCTGGCATGCTCTCAATCAACTTCTGGACCAAATCCTGACTGATAGCAGTCCATTCTTGCACAATCAATGCTTTCATTTTGTCAGAATTTTTAGGTTTTTGTTTGTCCACCAGTCTCTTGATGATTGACCACAAGTTCTCAATGGGATTAAGATCTGGGGAGTTTCCAGGCCATGGACCCAAAATCTCTATGTTTTGTTCCCTGAGCCATTTAGTAAGGTGCTCCATCATGCTGGAAAAGGCATTGTTGATCGCCAAACTGCTCTTGGAGGGTTGGGAGAAGTTGCTCTTGGAGGACATTCTGGTACCATTCTTTATTCATGGCTGTGTTTTTTAGGCAAGACTGTGAGAGAGCCGATTACCTTGGCTGAGAAGCATCCCCACACATGAATGGTTTCAGGATGCTTAACAGTTGGCATGAGACAAGCCTGATGGTAGCGCTCACCTTGTCTTCTCCGAATGAGGCGTTTTCCTGATGTCCCAAACAATCGAAAGGGGATTCATCAGAGAAAATAACTTTACCCCAGTCCTCAGCAGTCCACTGCCTGTACCTTTTGCAGAATATCAGTCTGTCCATGATGTTTTTCTGGAGATAAGTGGCTTCTTTGCTGCCCTCCTTGAGACCAGGCCTTGCTCCAAGAGTCTCCGCCTCACAGTGTGTGCAGATGCACTCACCCCTGCCTGCTGCCATTCCTGAGCAAGCTCTGCACTGCTGGTAGCCCGATCCCGCAGCTGAAACACTTTTAAGAGACTGTCCTGGCGCTTGCTGGTCTTTCTTGGGCGCCCTGAAGCCTTTTTGGCAACAATGGAACCTCTCTCCTTGAAGTTCTTGAAGATGCGATAGATTGTTGACTGAGGTGAATCTTTCTAGCTGCGATCTCTTCCCTGTTAGGCCATTTTTGTGCATTGCAATGATGTTGCACGGTTTCTTTAGAGATAACCATGGTTAACAGAAGAGAAACAATGATGCCAAGCACCAGCCTCCTTTTAAAGTGTCCAGTGGTGTCATTCTTACTTAATATGACAGAGGATCTCCAGCCATGTCCTCATCAACACCCACACCTGTGTTAATGGAGCAATCACTGAAAAGAGGTTAGTGGTCCTTTTAAGCAGGGCTGCAATGATGTTGAAATGTGTTTTGGGTAGTGTTGAGCGATACTTCCCGATATCAAGAAGTATCGGATCGGAATGGGGATTGCGATATCCAAAAAGTATCGGCGATACCCGATTCCGATACCGGAAATCCAATGCAAGTCTATGGGAAGAAATATTGGAACTAAAAAAACCCTTACCAAGGTACACAGCGGGTTTCCAGGCACCGCGCAGCGCCTGAAACCCGATGTGTACCTTGTTTACCAGCTCCCTGCATCAGGGCGCTGGTATCCAAGGTACACTGCGGGTAACTAAGCGATGTTACCCGCAGTGTCACTGTGCTGATCGCTGCCTGAGCTGCCTGTTTGGCAGCTCAGCAGCGATCATGTAGCGATAAACCAGCGATCCTGAAAAAGTGCATATCGTTGTCGGGATCGTGGTGTATCGCTATGTGAGACCCAGGTTATACACTCATGTAATTGTTAGTGAAAACAATATATCAAACAACTTGAAATGACATGGTTAACTCTATGTAAACCATGTGTCATTTCATGTCGGGTTTCTGCTTTTCACAAAAGCCGGCAATTGAATTAGCGGCTATTATACTATGTAGAAGTGTATGAACTATAAATATATATATTATATATATATTATATATATATATAAAATATATATTTTAAATATGTATGTCACAAATTCAATGACATGTATATATATATATGAGGGTGTAAAATTGTTGAAAAAAATGCGTGAGCTCCCGCCCTATTTTCTCAACCAGACAGACAAAGCCAGCGATTGGGGGCAGATAATAATAGCCAAGAGAGGGACCATTATTTCTTGCACCCCCCCCTGGCTACTAACATCTGCCCCCAGACACCCCAGAAAAGGACAAATCTATAATTAGATTCACCCTTTCTGGCACTTTGCCTGTCTATTCCCATTGCCCTGTAGCGGTGGCGAATGGGTTAATAAGGGGTTAAAGCCACCTTGCTATTGAAAGGTGACCTTAAGCCAGGTTAATAATTGAGAGCTGTCAATTAGACAACTATCAATTATAACCTATTGCATGAAATAAAAATAAAACACACACACTTTAATTAAAAATAATTTTAATGAAATAAAGACAAAAGTTTTTGACCATCTTTTATTTTACTGCAAAAACCATTTCCTGTAAATAAAAATAAAATAAAAAAGCAAAATTATTCTTACCTATCCGATGTGCAGTCAGGTCCCACGGTGTAATCCATCAGAAAGTGTTAATGTTTACTGCAGGGACCGCAGCTAATGCTGCAGCCTCACAGTAAACCCCGAATGAATCTTCTCCTTCCTGGCTGACAGGAGAGGAAGTGGAAAGCTTAATTGATTGCTTCCCACTTTCACTTCAGGTCAGCCAGGGACACCATCAGTGACGTCAGAAGGAAATGATTAAAAAAAATAGGGGATCCCTTCGAAAAAAAAAATGGCGTGGGTCCCCCCTATTTTTGTTAAACCAGCCTGATAAAGCAGACTACTGAGGCCTGGATTTTCAGGCTGTTAAGGAGCCAAGATCCATGATACCTTGCCAGCCTGATAATACCAGGCCACAGCAGTCTGCTTATCTTGGCTGGTTAACAAAAATAGGGGATCCCCTCGAAAAAAAATGACGTGGGGTCCCCCCTATTTTTGTTAACCAGCCAAATGAAGCAGACTGCTGAGGCCTGGTTTTTCAGGTGGTAAGGATCCAATATCCATGGACCTTGCAAAGCCTGATAATACCAGGCCACAGCAGTCTGCTTAGCTTGGCTGGTTAACAAAATAGGGGATCCCCTCGAAAAAAAAATGGCGTGGGGATCCCCCTATTTTTGTTAACCAGCCAAGTAAAATGCAGACTGCTGCGGCCTGGTATTAAAAGACTGTCAAGGCCCATGGATTTTGGCCCTCAACAGCCTGATAATACCAGGCTACACCAGCCCCACATTTGGCGCATCAAAAGATGTGCCAATTGTGGCACTTTACCCGGCTCTTCCCACTTGCCCTGTAGCGGTGGCAAGCGGGGTAATAAGGGGTTTAATGTCACCGTTGATTTGCACGGTGACAATAAGCCCGGTTAATAATGGAGAGGCGTCAATAAGACACCGATCCATTATTAATCCCAAAGTTTTTAAATGTTTAAAAAAAAAGACACAGCAAGAAAAAAGTCTTTTAATGAAATAAAGAGACAACACAGTTTTCATTAATTTTATTACACGCTCATCCTGCGACGCCATCGTTCTCCTGGAAAAAAATAAAAAAAACAAACCAACAGTATACCACCTGTCCGACGCAGTCCATAGTAACGAGGGTCCCACGACGATCCAGCTCTGCTACACGGAATGTCAGGCAGAGCCTGACGTCCCGACGCAGCACAGCTGATTACCTGCTTCCCCGGCGGTGACGTCATCGGACTGCTTTTCGGCCGCGATTACCCGGCAGCACGTGCAGTTATCGCGAGAAACTGCACGTGACCTCCAGGGAAAGATAATGGCGGCCATCAAGCAGTCCAGGACGTGATCACCGGGGATCTCTACCAGGTAAGTGCCGCTGACTCCTGACAGACCAACCGACGGACACTGACAGTGACAGGAACATTCCGATTCCGGGATCCGATATGACGAAAATATCGGAACTCGGAATCGAATTCCGATACAGCGAAAATCGGCCGATACCCGAAATTTGCAGTATGGAATGCTCAACAAAGTTTTGGGGGATAAAGTTCATTTTCTAGCCAAAATATTGACTTTGCAAGTAATTGCTGTTAAGCTGATCATCTTTTAAAATTTGGAGTTTATGCAAATTGCCATTAGAAAAAGGAACTTAGACTTTGTAAAAATAATAATTTGTGTCTCTCAAAATTTTGGCCATGACTCTAGCTGAATTTGGGTTATTTCTTTTGTCAAAGTATTGCAAAGAATTTTGCGTGATTCTTTTGCGGTGTTGCGAAATGTATACATGTTGGTGAAAGCAACCCTTTCATATGTTTAAATGGTTTTACCAGAGAAATATTGCAACAGGGTTGGAGATTAGGTGTTTTCGATTATTTTTTAGAAAGGTTCGTGGACATGCCAATACATTATAAAATTATAAAGGAAGTTTTTCAGAAAATGACATTTGGGTTTAAAATAGGTTTTTATATTAAAATGTATATTTTTTTAACTTTTCCAACATGCGCCGTAAATTACTGCTCTGCGCAAAAAGCAGTATATTTTATGGCGGCAGATATGCGCTTTACGCTGAGCTCCGCAGTGATAGAGTGGGGTGTCAGCTCTACGTGAGAGCTGACACCCCGCAACAACACCCACATAGTGCTAGCACCCACTGGACATTTAACCCCTCGAGCCGCTGTCAGTATGGGAGTGACATTGAGGAGCATCGCGCAGGGAATGGCTCCCCCCGTGTTCCATAAGGACAAAAAAATGCGATCATATTGTCCTTTGGTCTACATGGAGACCCCCCGCCGCAAGATGGCCGCTTGGTCCTTCAGGAAGATGGAATGTCGTCCCTGGGCCTGTCAGATTTGGCCTGATGTCCTGCAGTGCAGAAGCATTGCAAAAAGTATCGATCAGAGATCTGATACGTTTCAATGATGTGCCCCTCCTGTGACAAGTAGAAAAGTACAAAAAATAATTAAAAAAAGTGTTAAAAATATATTTTTTAATCCCCAAATAAAGAACAAAAAAAACGTTTTTCCCCAAAATATACATTTTCTGTATATATGTAAAATAAAAGTAAACAAAAAAGTACACATATTTGGTATTGCCCATCCGAAACCACCCGCTCTATATAAAAATCACACTAGTTAACTCCCTCATGAACACCGTAAAAAAAAAAAAAAAAAACACAAGGTAAAAAAAAAGCTTTAGCATCAAAAAAGCCGAACAAAATGCAATAAAACGTGATCAAAAAGACGAATGTAGATAAAAATGAAAGTGTCATCTTTTTTTTTTTGTCCCACAAAAACCAAGCTGCCATACTGCTCCATCAGCAGAAAAATAAAAAAGTCATAGCTCTCAGATTAGGCAAAGCAAAAATATTTTTTTTTTTAATAAAATAGTTTTTATTGTGCAAAGAGCAAAAACATTAAAAAATTATATAAATGGGGTATCGCTGTAATCGTACTGAACCGAAGAATAAAGCTGCCTGATCAATTTTACCACACATGGAATGGTATAAAAAAAAGGCAATTCTTGAATTGCTGGTTTCTGTTCATTCTGTCTCCCAAAAATGGGAATAGAAATTGATCAAAAAATGTCATGTACCTGAAAATGGTACCAATAAAAAAGGTAACTTGTCCTGCAAAAAAAACAAACCATCACATGACTGTCGGCCGAAATATGGAAAAATTATAGCTGTCTAAATATTGTGAAGCAAAAACTAGTTTTTGCAATAAAAAGCGTTTGTTAATGTGTGCCATCAGCAAAAAACCTGATATAAATGTGGTATCACTGTAATCGCACGGACCAGAAGAATAAAGTCACCTAATCACTTATACCACGTGAGGAACGGCTTTAAAATTAAATAAAGCCAATTCTTCACCTGCTGTTGATTTTTTCATTCTGATTTCCAAAGATCGCAGTAAGGCTTGGCGCTTATTTATCCTGTGTTCTGCGCTGAGCGCTTACACCGAGGTTTCCGTGTAAATCTCTGAAATAAGTGTTTGAGAAATAACACCTGCTGGAAGATTCCCTATAATGAGGCAAATGGAGGCGCTGTGGAAACTGTAGGACCTGTGTGTCCGTCTTTTTAGGAATCCATAAAAGTGCCATCGGCCACAGTTTTGTGCACTTCTGAAAAGGAAACTGCTGAACAGAGGCCAGACAGATTCCAGATTAACTCTGCTGCCTCATTATAGTGAATGGATCCGTGGGGGGTTTCATCTGTCACATCACTCAGAGATTTAGATGGAAACTACTAAGCAAGTGGTCAGCGTAGAGCGCCGGATAAATGTGATCCCAAACATCATGTTAAATGTTCCCAATAAAAGCTTCAACTCAATCCACAAAAAAAGCAAGTCCCCACTCAGGTCTGTCATCTGTTTAATTATAGGGGGCTTTCACCTTACTGGCAGTACAAAGGCTCTGGAAAAGCTAAATGGCTCCTCGCTCCCCAAAAGAACATCAGCAAATTATCCGCTCCCAAAACCAAATGACCCTTCTGAGCCCCAGTGTGCCTAAACCACATTTAGCACCCACATGTTTGACATTTCTGTATTGATGAGAGCCTGCCTAGTTTACCGGTGTGCGTCTCAAGAAGCATGAGCTGGGCACTACAACGACAATTTACAATTTTCAGTCAGCAACATCCACTACTGCTTTTTTCTGGAAAACTCCCATGGAGTCAAAATTGTCACTATATATGTAGATAAATTCTAAAAAAGGAAATTGTTCGCAAAATGGGGTCACTTGAGGGGGAATTCTACTCTTTTAGCACTTAGGGGTGCCGTATATGCAGTCCGCAAACTATTCTAGGAAATTCTGTGCTCCAGGAGGCAAATAGTGCTTCTTACCTCCAGAGTCTCGCTGTGTGGTTAAGCAATACTGTATAGCCACATATTGGGCATTTCCACATTCAACAAAAATTGTGGGACAAACTTTGATGCCATTTTTACTAATTGTTCAGTGCGAAAATGTAAAATCTGGGGCTAAAACAAAATTTTGGTGGTAAAAAAATGTAATTATTTTTTTCTTTACAGCACAATGGTATAAAATTCTGTGACCACCCTGTGGTGTCAATATGATCACTGCACCCCTAGATAAATTCATTGAGAGGTGTAGTTTGTAAAATGAGTTTACATTTAGGGGTTTCTGTTGTTCTGACACCTTAGGGTCTCTGCCAATGTGTTATGGCACCCTCAAACCAGTCCAGCAAAATCTTAACTCCAATATGGCGTTTCTTCTGTTTTGAGCTGTGCACTGTGCCTTAAAAGTAATTTTTGACCACACATGAGATATCAGCTTACTCAGGAGAAATTGCAGAACAAAAAAAAAAGGTCCAATTTCTCTTGCTATCCTTGTGAAAATTAAAACATTTTTGGCTAAAACAACATTTTTGGGTGAAAAATATTTTTTCTTCATTTTCACAGATCAGCGTTGTAAAACTCTGTGAATCACCAGTGGGTTCAAGGTGCTCATGACACATCTAGTTAGATTCTTTGAAGGGTCTAGTTTCCAAAATGGTGTCACTTGCGGGGTTCTACTGATTAGGCGCATCAGTGGCTCTCCAAATGCGACATGACACCTGTAGACAATTCCATCAAAATCTGCATTCTAAAACTTCACTCCTTCTTTTCTGAGTCCTGTCGTGTGCCCAAACAGTAGTTTATCACCACATATGGGGTATATCCATACGCAGGTGAAATTGCCCAACAAAATTTGGGGCTCCTGTTACCTTGCGAGAATAAAAAATTTGGGACAATTAGAAAATTTGTGGGAAAAATGTGATTTTTTTTAAAATTTTTACATCTCTACATTCTTCTACGACGCACCTGTGGGTTCAAGGTGCTCAGCACACAATAAAGATAAGTTCCCTGAGGGGTCTAGTTTCCAACATTGTATAACTTTTGGAGGTTTCCACTGTTTAGGCACATCAGGGGCTCTCCAAACGTGACATAGTCCGCTAATTATTCCAGCAAATTTTGCTTTCAAAAAGTCAAATGTGGCTCCTTTCCTTCCAAGCCCTACTGTGTGCCCAAAGATTAGTTTTCCTTCACATATTGGCTATCGACGTACTCAGGAGAAATTGCACAACAAATTGTATGGTGCAGTTTCTCCTGTTACCTTTTTTAAAAAAAAATGCAAAATTGGGGGCTAAAAAAATATTTTTGTTTGGAAACATTAGATTTTTTTATTTTCACAGCTTAAAATTTTAAACTTATGAGAAGCACCTGGGGGTTCAAGGTGCTCACCACACATCTATATAAGTTCTCTAAGGAGTCTAGTTTCCAAAATGGTGTTACTTGTGTATTAAGTTATTAAGTTATTAAGTTATTAAGGTTGAAGGAAGACTTTAAGTCCATCTAGTTCAACCCTATATCCTATCCTAACCTGCCCTAACATGTTGATCCGAGGAAGGCAAAAAAACCCAAGTGGCAAACAGTAAGCTTCACATTGGGGAAAAAAATTCCTTCCCGACTCCACATACGGCAATAGACTACTCCCTGGATCAACGCTGTATCTAGGAAACTAGTGAATATAGCCTGTAATATTATACTTTTCAAGAAAGGCATCCAGTCCCCTCTTAAATTTTAGTAAGGAATCACTCATTACAACATTAGACGGCAGAGAGTTCCATAGTCTCACTGCTCTTACAGTAAAGAATCTGCATCTGTGATTATGGCTAAACCTTCTTTCCTCCAGACGTAGAGGATGCCCCCTCGTCCCGTCACAGGTCTAAGAGTAAAAAGATCATTAAGAGTAAAAAGAGAGGTTTCCACTGTTCAGACACATCAGGGGCACTCCAAATGTTACATGGCGCCAGCTAAATATTCCAGCAAATTTTTCATTCAAAAAGTCAAGTGGTGCTCCTTCACTTCTGAGCCCTGCCATGCACCCAAACAATAGTTTTTCACCACAAATCAGGTATCGGCGTACTCAGAAGAAATTGAACAACAAATTGTAAAGTGAAATTTCAGCTATTATTACTACATTTCTACATTTTGGAGCTAAATATAATTTTTTGTGGGAAAAATGTGTGTTTTTTATTTTCTCTGCTCAATGTTATAAACTTCTGTGATGCACTTGGAGGTGCAAGGTGCTCACCACACATCTCCATAAGTTCCCTTAGATGCCTTGTTTCCAAAACGGTGTCATATTTGGGGGCTTTCCACTATTTAGGCACATTAGAGGCTCTCCAAATGCGAAGTGGCATCTGCTAATTATTCCTGTAAATTTTGCATTCAAAAGGCAAAATGGCGCTCCTTCCCTTCCGAGCCCTGCCATGTGCCCAAACAGTGGTTTCCCCCTCATATGAGTTATTCTCATGCTTAGGATAAATTGCTCAACAAATTTTATGGTCCATTCTTTCCCGTAACCCTTGTGAAAATAAAAAAAACTTGGGTCTAAATTAAAAATGTTGTGAAAAAAAGGTAAATGTTCTTTTTTATCCTTCCACATTCCAAAAATTCTTGTGAAACACCTGAATTATTAACAAAACAGTTTTTAGAATGGTGTCACTTTTGGGTATTTTCTGTTATATAGACCCCTTAAAGTCACTTTAAATGTAATGTGGTCCCTAAAAAAGTGAGAAATTGCTGGTCAACTTTTAACCCTTATAACTTCCTTATGAAAAAATTTGGCTTCAAAAATTGTGCTGATGTAAAGTAGACTACATGCAGGAAATGTTATTTATTAACTATTTTGTGTTACCTATATCTCTGAGTTTAAAAAATAAAATTTTAAAATTGCAAAATTTTTGCCAAATTTCATTTTTTTTTTTCATAAAGAAACGCAAGTCATATTGAAGAATTTTTACCACTATCAGGAAGTACAATATGTCATGAAAAAACTTTCTCAGAATTAGTGGTATCTGTTAAAGCATTCTAGAATTATTACCATATAAAAAAGACACTGGTCAGAATTGTAAAATTTGGTCTGGTCATGAAGGTGAAAAAATACCTTGATGGGTCAAAAGGTTAACACTGGGGCTATTTTAGACTCAAAGGACCCAATTGATTAAGGTTTGCATGCCAGGATTCTGATGTAAAACACCTTTAAAAGTTGCAAAATTTTTGTGCAACTTGGAAACTGCAGTAAACATTGCAACTTTTGCCATTTTAAAGACATGCCTAATTCATTAATAGGCATGTGCCTCTTAGGGCTCGCTGACATTTGCGCTGAAATTGGACGAATGCAATCATATAAAAAATTGGATTGCATTCGGACCAAAGTTAATCAAAGCAAAAGGTGGCTACTTTGAAGAATCTAGAATATAAGACATATTTTTAGTTGTTTCACACTTTTTTGTAAAGTGTATTGTATAATTGCACATGTGTTTACTTTATAGTTTTGATGCCTTCAGTAGTGTTGAGCATTCCGATACCGCAAGTATCGGGTATCGGCCGATATTCGCGTTATCGGAATTCCGATACTTATATTCCGATTACTTTTTCCATATCGTATACCGGAATCGGAAGTTCCCATAATTCTTTGAGAGGCAATGTGATTTTAGTCAGCCAAATGAGGAATCCTACGAAGTGTGGGCACATCCTGTGATGCTGCGGTCATCTTAACTAATGGCATGGCTGTGATTGGCTGCTGAAATGATATCAGAATGCACTATAAAAGGCGCCGCCGCCATTTTAGCGTCACTGTGCTGTGAACTCAGTAAGGGACAGAACGCTACTCTGCTCACTCTGAGGGACAGTTAGATATTGCGATTTTGTGTACTACTGTGCTTGAGGCAGGCTAGTTTACCAACCGCTGTGTAAAGCTTCATTTTGCCAGTGTTGTTTTAACAGCTCTGTGCAAGGTGTTGTGTGTGACAGTGCAGGTGACGCTGCAGTTTGCTCTGCATCCACCGCTGTTTGTAGGCATCTGCACGTGTCCCTTTTTTTTTTTTTTTTTTTATTTTTTATTTTATTTAGTGGAATTGGTGCAGCTCCATTATATTAGAAAAAAATCAAATCTATTAGTGTGACGTGCTTCCATCCGTATACAATACATTGGTTGCAAACACTATAGAAGTACAGAAAGGAGCTTTTCACAGATTGTGGACAGTTGTGTTTCAGTGTTCACTTCAGTCTGTGTTTTTTTACTTTTTTGAGTGCAGATCACGCTCCAGTTTACATGTTCAAGCACTGCTGCTTGTACTCTGCTGAGCGTGTCTCAGTGGCTCATCCTTTTTCAATTTATCTCCAATTGGTTCTGCTACATTCCATTTAAAATAAATCTAATCTATTAGTGTGACGCGCTTCCATCCGTATACAATACATTGGTTGCAAACACTATAGAAGTACAGAAAGGAGCTTTTCACAGATTGTGGACAGTTGTGTTTCAGTGTTCACTTCAGTCTGTGTTTTTTTACTTTTTTGAGTGCAGATCACGCTCCAGTTACATGTTCAAGCACTGCTGCTTGTACTCTGCTGAGCGTGTCTCAGTGGCTCATCCTTTTCATTTTCTCCAATTGGTTCTGCTACATTCCATTTAAAATAAATCTAATCTATTAGTGTGACGCGCTTCCATCCGTATACAATACATTGGTTGCAAAACTATAGAAGTACAGAAAGGAGCTTTTCACAATTGTGGACAGTTGTGTTTCAGTGTTCACTTCAGTCTGTGTTTTTTTACTTTTTTGAGTGCAGATCACGCTCCAGTTACATGTTCAAGCACTGCTGCTTGTACTCTGCTGAGCGTGTCTCAGTGGCTCATCCTTTTCATTTATCTCCAATTGGTTCTGCTACATTCCATTTAAAATAAATCTAATCTATTAGTGTGACGCGCTTCCATCCGTATACAAATACATTGGTTGCAAACACTATAGAAGTACAGAAAGGAGCTTTTACACAGATTGTGGACAGTTGTGTTTCAGTGTTCACTTCAGTCTGTGTTTTTTTACTTTTTTGAGTGCAGATCACGCTCCAGTTACATGTTCAAGCACTGCTGCTTGTACTCTGCTGAGCGTGTCTCAGTGGCTCATCCTTTTCATTTATCTCCAATTGGTTCTGCTACATTCCATTTAAAATAAATCTAATCTATTAGTGTGACGCGCTTCCATCCGTATACAATACATTGGTTGCAAACACTATAGAAGTACAGAAAGGAGCTTTTCACAGATTGTGGACAGTTGTGTTTCAGTGTTCACTTCAGTCTGTGTTTTTACTTTTTTTGAGTGCAGATCACGCTCCAGTTACATGTTCAAGCACTGCTGCTTGTACTTGCTGAGCGTGTTCAGTGGCTCATCCTTTTCATTTATCTCCAATTGGTTCTGCTACATTCCATTTAAAATAAATCTAATCTATTAGTGTGACGCGCTTCCATCCGTATACAATACATTGGTTGCAAACAATATAGAAGTACACAAACGGGCCTTTCACAGCTACTGAACATGGGTTTTTAATTTTTAACTAAAATATGTATTTTTCAAATGACACAAATATAAAGTAATGTTGAAGAGGAAAGTCCTACATTCCATTGTTTGCCACATATTACAGGTGTCTTTCATGTCCCTTAATCAACAATGTTTATTATATTTATTTTGTATTTTTTTTATTTAAAAGCCAAGAACACAAAAGGAAAACCCTTTCGCACTGCAGCTGTTGTCAAAGTTCAACCCACATTATGCACTTCCAACTTTTGCAGCATTTGAGGCATGATGTGAGTTGGATTGGTCAAAGTTATGGAGTGAGAAGGTTCACCATCAGTACCCTATAGCATAAGTATGCTTTTGTTTTAGATTTGTGTTAGAATGTGGATATCTGCCATAATATGTCATCTGGCGAAAATGGGGTGTTAAAACCCCAAGGGGGTTGGGCTAGGGGGTTTTAAAAAGATGAACATAACAGGAGACAGGGGAAAAAGTTGCCACCATTAGTTAATCTAAAAAAAGGAAAGGGAAAATTCAGGCGAGATCCATCCCCATTTTTATTTTCAAAAAAATAAACCTTTTCCTTTTTGTAGGGGCGCTGAAAAGGGGGTTTTTTGTCACCACCCCCCGCGTAAAGACGCGCCCGATAATACATTTGCCAGCTAAACCAGCACCCCAAAAGAAAATTTTCTAAGCGGGGGCCCCTGTCCCCCGTTTTGAGCCCAAAAAATTTAAATGGGGAAAAACCTCTGGGGGTACCAGGGGGGCCCAAAAGAATGTAGTCTGCCCACCACTTACGGAAATGTTGCTCCTGCTGCGGGGCCCCTCTGGATGTTAGACTTGGGGCGTGCCACAAAATTCGAAAATTTTGGGGAAAATACGTTCTTGCCCTGTGCGGGCGTGTTTTTGCTCCCTTTGTTGCGGTGTCTCCCGCCTGAGCACAGAGCTGCTTTGTAAACAGTAGCAGCAAGGGGCTCTCGGCTGGAATGGAAAAACATTTGGATTGCCCCCTGTGTCTTGGTACTTCCGCTTTTCCCCTCCCGGTTCAACGGGGATGGGCTTTGAAAGGGGGGGGGGTTGCCCCGGGGGAGCGAGGTTTAGGAGGGTGAAACCCCCAAATTTAATCAAAATGGTGTAAATTTGTTTCGTTTCGGCGGTCGTTTCTCAGCCACTGCAGCAAAAATTTTCAACCATGGTGCAGCCCCCAACTGGCCAAAAAAAAGTTGTCCCCTGCAAGGGGCGTCTCCCCCCCTGCTGTGCTCACCCCCCGGTTTTTCCATACTAAAAGAGCATTGTCTACCCCCCTGGAGCGTGTCTTCTCCCCCATTAAATCCCCCTCATCCCCTCACAAAGGCCTTCAAATCATAAAAATTTAAAAAAATTTAAAAAATCAAATTTAAAAACTTTGTTTAAAAATTCTGTAACATCATTTTGGAAACCAAAAGCATTAAAAAATAGACAAAAATGTACATTTTTTGCTTTGTAAATCTTTAAAAAATTTTTAATGGTTATGAAATAAGACAGGGGGTTGGGGGTTAAATTTGTTGATAAGCGGGGACTTTGAAAGTCTCAGCCCTTTGTGGGCACTTTTCCTGCTTTCCAAAAGGGGGGGGGGAAAATTTTTTGACTCCTCATCCCCCCCCCTTTTCCCAAAAAACCCTTTTTCCTTAGGCTTGCGGGTTTTTTTTTAAGCGGCAGTAAGGGGGACGGGGGGGCGGCTCTAGTGCATCATCTGCACTCCCCCCCCTTTTGACTCATCAACGCAGCAAAAGTGGCAGATACCCTTTAAATAGATTTTATTCCCCTTTTTTTTTATTACCGGGAGTGGTGCCCATTCTTTAGGCCCCAAATTTTAATTTGGTTTTCCCAAAACTAGTCTCCCAGCGACCCCCCCAAAATCTCCTCCCTTATTTATTTTTTTGGGGCCAAAACCAAAATGCTAAAATCTGAAACGCCTTCGATTTAACCCCTGCATTTAATCCGTACCCCCCCCTTCCCAACCCCCAAAACTTTACCCCCGCTGCGCCAACCCCGGGAAAAATGCTCTCCCCCAGAAATTAGGACTATCCCCAATTTGGGGGGGTTTCGGCGCCCCTCAAAACACATTTGTTCCGTGGCCCATCACATTATAATAAAAAGTTTTTTCTATGTGTAATTTGGTGTTTTGCCCATTCACTATCTCCATGCACCCCCCATTCCCCTTTAAAAGGCGGGAAAACCCCCTTGAAAAAAAAACCCCTTGTTTTAAAAAAACCCTTTAAAATTTGTTTTCCCCCACCTCATTGTAGATTGAAGTTTTTCCCCCGGGGGCGGGATTTTGCTTTATTTTTGTTTGTTTTCGTTGTTACTTATACTCGTGTTTTGAAACTTTTTTAAAATGAAAAACACTGCGGAAAAATTATGGGCTTTTATAAATAAATAATATTATTATTCTTTTATAGGGCCCACTCAGTAGTGGTAAGTGGGGAAAGCCGCAAATTTTTAGTGGGTTTGGGGATGAGCTGATCTCCTTTTCTGTTTTGGGTGCTGCCACACAACCGCCCAACATAGTAACGAGGAATTCCCCCCTGGGGGGTTTGTTTAAATAATGCGGGTGTTCAAAAAGGTGAAATTTGCGTTGCAGGCTGAAACAGGTTTGGGGCCCTGCTGGAAACGTGAAATGAGCGCATTTTTGGGGGGCCTTTGCGCCCGTGCCCTCAAGATCCGGATTAAAACCCTCAAAAAATCTGCAGGGCCAGTTGAGCACATAGGGCGACATTTGGATGTGAGTGAGGTTCCCAAAGGGCCCCCAATCACCTTTTTGGCCATTGTCACACACTACCAAGCGCCTTAGATTCCTTCCCCAAAAAAACCCCCCCCGCTCTCTGTTTTAGGGGATTACGAGCTCTGCGCTGTGTGGCTAAGGTTTTCCCCCTGGAAATTAATTTCAGGAGGGCCCCGTTGACATTTGGACACGGCTGTTTATCCCGGCGAAAAGGGGGGAAAGTTCAAAGGGCCCCCTGGGGTAGACCGTGACGGCTCCTGCACGATGATTCTGGGAAAAAAAGGGGTTTGGGGGGGAATCAATTTTTCAGCTTGATTCCGCAACCCCTTTGGGGTTTGGGGGGAAACCCCTACAGGCCACCGCAAGTCGTACCCCCTGCACAACATTTCCCCCCAAAGGGCAGTGAGGAAAGGGGATTGCCCTGGCCCCTGGGGGTTAAAACCCCTTTGTTAGGGGTTTTTTTTCCCTTTGTGGTCACATGACCTTTTTTCCCTTTTTTAGTCGGCCCCGCCCCTTTGGTTTGCTTGACTTCTTTTTATTATCTAAATTTTTAACTAAAACCGGGGTGCTTAGGGGCCTTAATCGTGGGCTTTTGTTAGGATCAAAAGTTTTTTTTTTTCTGTTTTTAATTTTCCATGCTCCCAATTTATGTTAGGATAGGAGGGCCCCCCTTTTTTCCCAGCCCCTTTAATTTCTTGTAGGGTTTTTCCCTCGAAAACATGGGCTTCCTTTCAAAACCCAATGGGACTTTGGGGGTTGGCGCGGGTCAGGTTCCCCGTTACATGTGGGGTTAGCTTATTTTTATTTTAGGGACAAAAATTTCCCCTTTTTTCCCCTTTTGGTTGTGGATAAAACCCGGGGGGTTTTTGGGGCCACTTTCGGGGTCAGGGGGACCTTGTTTAACTGAGGGCTTTTGAGGCATTTTAAATTTTTCCCCCCCAAAATTTGTTTTTTTTAAACCCAAAGGGGGGCTTCCCGTGAAATAAAAACGGTTTGGGGCACATTGTTTTTTGGGGGGTTGACAATGATATTCGTTAGGGGAAATGCTGTCTCCACCCCTGAAAAACGGCATTTAAAAGGGGCAGGATTTTTTCAATTTTCCCGCTTTCAGACCCTGGTCGTGTGGTTTGGGAGTTGGCCTCTTTTATCCCTTTGCCGTCCCCCCCGCTGGCTGTTTTGGGGCCTGGGGTGTGAGGAAAAGGGAACTTGCTGCGGGGTTTTGGAATAACTTTTGTCTCTGGACAACAGTGGCCGGGTTCTTCCAGGGCGATCCGGGAAAGGAAGTTTACCAGCTGTGTGTGAGCTGATGAAGAGGCTTCAAACAACCTAAGTTTTGGTGTTTGCTGTAGGTTGGCCCCCCCCCCGTGTGTTTTTGGGTAACAAAAATGTGCTTTGTCCGCACATGTTTCCACATTTTTTTGGTTTATTGAAGGGGACTGAAATTTTGCTATTTTTTTTTTTTTTTAAAACGCTTGCATTTACATAGCAAATATCAAGTCAAGGGGTTTTAAAAAAACCCGCAGTGAAAAAGTCCGGGACCCCCCCGGAAGGAAAAAACAACTGTCCAAAGGGGGCCAAACTGGAGGAAACAGGAAAACCGGTCTGCAGCCTTTTTCCCTCCTTTCCTTTTTTTACGTTGGGGAAATGTCTTCCTCTATCTTCCTTTATCACTAAAAATTTCTCCCCCCCCTTTCCCCCTTTTTTTAACCAAAGTAGGGTTTTTAACCCAAAAGCCCCACATGAGCACCCCCCTACATCTCCTCCCCCCTTTTATCTATGGGGCCCAACCCGGGGCCTGCTGCGCTTGCAAACGTTTTTTCGAAAAACCCCTCCCACAATACGAAACTCCATCCCACCCAAGACTTCTCCGTCTACCCCAAAACCCTTGGAATGCTGTCCCCCAAAGGGAAAAATTAGGACTATCCAAAATTTTTCATGGTTTCGGCGCTCCCTCAAAACACTTTTTTTCAGGGGGCCCCAATCACATTCACTAATCAAATTTTTTTTCTATGTATTCGTGTAAGTGTGTGTGTGTCTTAGCCCATTCACTATCTCCATCCCCCGCCCTTTAAAAGAGGGGCTGGAACATTTTAAAAAATTGCCCCTTTGTATATAAACACCTTACTTGGGATCCCCCCAATCTCATTGTACATTGTAACTGTCACGAGCGGGGGGGATTATTTTTGCTTAAATTTTTTTTTTGTTAACGTTTTTATTTTTGCTTGTTTTTTTAAAAAATGCCCAAACTGTTTAAAGGCCTGGGTATGAGGGGCTTTAAAAAAAAAAATTTTTTTATTATTCCTCTAGCTGCCCCCCACCTTCCCGTTTTCTTCCATGTTGGGTATTGGACCTCATCTCCCTCCCTTTTCCCCAAAAAAATGCTGTTGGGGGGGTCGGGCCCCCGCCCCCAGCCCAACAAAAAATGGGGCCCCGGGTTCATCATCATCATAGAGCGTTCTCGGTTGCGCCCCCGGCACTGTCTCACCCGCCTCTTCGTTTTGAGAGACACAGCGTTGCGGGATCACTGCTAAACCCCCCTTCTTACATTACAGAAAGCTGCTGGGGGGGCCCCTGTTTTCAAACCAAAAGATTTTGAAACAAAGCAGACACCCCAGTGGTCCTGTACGAACTTCTACTGCGGAATTTGCAGGCGGGGGAAAAAGGGGCAGATGGGTTTCCCCCAAAAATGCGTTTGGGCCTGGAGGAGGTTTTGGGAAAACAAATTTAAATCGATGATTTTTGGGGGTTAAAACCCAAAAAAAAACGCCTTTTAATTTGTTCTTCCGCACGGGGGGTATCCAGCTCCTACAAAAAGTGCGCGGTTTTTAAAAAAGCTCACGGGCCCGGGGGGGAAAATGGTGGATGCTGGCCTGGGGGGCCGCAGCGCCACAGAATCCCCCCTCCTCTCCCCCAAAAAACTCCCCGACCCCCCGTGCCTTAATTTCCCCCCCCCTTTTTCAAATTTGGGGGTTGATAAAGAAAGGGGCTGAAAAATTATAAGGCCCAAGTGTGGGTTTTTTCCCCGAACTGCAGTGAACCTGACACAACCCGTTCAGTAGGTGTTTAAAAAGGCCCCCCTTTTTTTTTCTTTGTTTTGCCCAAAACCCAAAGTATTGTAACGGATGGAAGCGCGTCACCCAATAGATTTTATTTATTTGTAATTTTAAAAAAGGGAGAAAAAAATTTTAGAAAAAAAATTAAGGAGTGCCAAAATGCCCGCTCACGACTTTCAAAAAAACGGGGTTGGGAAAAACTAAACTGGAGCGTGATCTGCACTCCAAAAGGGAAAAAACCCCAGGCTACAGTGAACACCCGCAAAACAACTGCAAAACCAACGCGTTCGAGGAAGGCAGTTGTGCGTCAAAACAAAGGGCCCAAAATACATCCACGACCCTGTTTAAAAGCTATATAAAAAAAAAAATTTTTAGTATGCGCACATTTATTGGGTCAGTTTACATGCCAAATTTCCCCTCTGTGGGGTATGCAGTTCACTTATTTTTACCTTATCTATCCGGGTTTCATTTGCAAGTCGCGTTAAACTAAATAAACAATTTTCGTATGCCTATGCACTTTTTAAAAAGGTTTTTTTTTTTGTTTTAAAAAATATTTTTTCCCATTTATGAATATTACTGATGGAAAATTTTTTAATTTTGTTTTAAACTGTTTAGTGAATTTTTCGCAAAAGTAACTTTTTTTTTTTTGCAAGTTAAAATTTTTAATTTCTGATGTGTTTTTTTGTCAACTTATTGGGTTTACAATAAAAATGGTGTACATACTGTTACTTATCCATCTTAATGGTTTTGATATGTACTTTTTGCTTTTATTACAAAAACCCCCTAGCGTTTTCCCTTTAAATAATTTATTTTGTGGTTTTCATTTCTGTTCAAATTTTTAAGTTGTGTTTTTGTTTGTCAATTCTTTATTTATCTAATATTAGTTTAATGAAATCTTTTTTTTGGGTAGAAAAGGTTATCTTTCTCTTGTTTGAAGTATAAAAATTTTTAAAAATTGACGGTTTTTTTAAAAAAAGGAAATTATTGATTAGTTTTTAAAAATTTCCCCTTTCCCCCGGGCCAACACCGCCTTTTTCTGGGAAAGTGCTTTTTGCACAGTCAACACTTGCTCCGTGTTACTGGGGTTTTAGAAACGTAGTGGTCTGGGTTTGGCCATTGGCTTTTTTTCCTTTTGCTGCCCCTCCGGGTTCAGCACATCAGCGGGGCCTTTCTTGCTTTGGGGCTTTTTGTCCCCTTCGCACCCGCCCGGGGGTTTCCAGTACCGTCATTTTTCTCCCCAGTCCCCTTTTTGGGCCCAGGTGCCCCCATCTGGGTTTCCCCCTTTTTTCCCGCAAGTCTGCTGGTCCTTGGTATTTTCTTTGGGCCCGGAAAACCCCTTTTTGAAAACCCGTGTCCCAGAACGCAGGGCCCCGGTTGTGCCATTGGCTTTTTCCCCTTTTGTGCCCCCCCCGGGTTCCTTTTCCGAAAGGGTTTTTTGCGGGTTGCCTTTTTTGGGTGCCCCCAAAATCTCGGTATCCGTTTTTTCCCGAAAGGGTTTTGGCCCTTTGGGGAGTGCTTTGGACCCCGGTCCCTCCCGCTTATACCTTTCCCCCCGTAATCAAAACTGGTCCTGGGTTTGCCATGGCTTTTTTCCCCTTTGGGCTCCCCCCGGGGGTTCCCCGCCCCCTAAAATGGTTCTCCCACCCCCTTTTTGGGCTAGGTGCCCCCTCCGGTTTTCCCATTTCCCCGCAACGTGGGGTCCGGGAGGTTTGGAGCACAGGTACCTCCTGCTTGAAACCCCTTTCCCAGAAAAGTAGCGGGGCCCGGGTTTTGCCTTGGCTCTTTTCCTTTGTTGGCCCCCCCGGGTTCCGTACCGTAAAATTGGTTCTAGCGGCCTTTGGTCTAGGTCCCTCCATCTGGGGCCCCCGGGGTTCCAAAAAACTTTTTGGGGGGTTTTTGGTTTTGTTTTTGGGGAAACAGGTTCCCCCTTTTTTGTAACCCTGCCCCAAAGTAACACAGCTGGTAAAAAGATTGTGTACAAAAACAAAATACGGAACAAGAGACACAAGAACAATAAGCAGAAGATCTAATGCAGAAGAAATAAAGTTAAACCAAAATAAAAAGCAAAATAATGCTCTAAATTCTAAGCAAAAAAAGATAAGCTTTTGTATGGGGGTGAGTCCGTTCCCCTCGGGGCCCCCTGGAAAATGCCTGCTGCTGGGGCCCAAAAACTAAAAACGGACAAAAACTGTTGAATTAAATCTTTTTTGACAGCAAAAAGGAAAAAGGTGAAAAATTTTACTTTGACAATTACAAGTACAGGATTCTCTGTCAAAAATAAGAAAAATTATGAAGAAAATGAAGCAGAAATGAAAAAAATAAAAGTTTTAAAAAAAAGGAAAAAGAGTAATGTTTCAAAGTGAAAAGCAAAAAAAATTTAAGAAAAGATAAAAAAGGGGAAATGAAGATATTTTTATGAAAAAGATTGGTGCTGCCAAAAAGATTTTGAAGGAGGGAAAAGGGGTGAAAAAAAAAAAAAGGGGAAAATGAAGGCATGGAAGGTTTTTAATAAACAATTTTTCCCCAAAAAAAAAAAAGTTTCATTGTCATTTCTTCTCAAAACCGACATCTTTAAAAAAAAAATTTTTATGCTATTCCCCCTTTATTGGGTTAAACATCTATGCCTTTAATGTCTCCCCCCCTTCCCCAATAAAATTCTACATACTTTTTCTTGTTTTCCCCTTATGTACAATTAACAAAAAAGGGGGGAAAAAGGGTTTTTTTTTTAAATTTTGATTTTTTTCCCCCAAAAATTTAAAAGGGGGCTTCCCTTTTTCGATTGGGTATCGCCCCATATTTTGTGATTCGGCGATACCATTCCCTTTTGTACTTTAGGGTTTTGGGGGGGTACCTAAAATCAGCCTTTTAGGTAATTCTACAATTTTCTTTGTCATGAAAAAAAAGAAAAAATTTTAATGAGAATGTGGCCCCAAACCCTTTTTGGGCTTTTCTGTTTGTCAATTTTGGGGGAAAATTTTTAAAAAATTTACGCACATGGAAAAATTTTAAAATCTGGGAGGGTTTTTTCAAGTTTTTTTCCAAAAAGGGGGGGGAAAATTTCATCAGCCCCTTGCTGAATTTGTAAGCCCAAAATCATCCCGGGGGAAACCCCCAAAAAAAAAACACGCCTCACGGAGATCAAAAAACCTAGCAAAACCCCATTTTAAATTGGTTTGGGGAAAATGTCATCCTGGCAGGGGGCGGGGGGGGGGGAAAAAAAAAAGCTATCTCCATGGAATTTTAGCCACGTGATCAAACTTGGACCTATGTATGCCGAAATGTAACCCCCAAATATTATGCGATCTACGGGGGGGGCAAACTACAATGAAAAGGGCCCCCCAAAAAAAAAAAAATTTTTGTTTTTATATAGTCCAAAAAAAAAAATTTTTTTTCTACTTTAATTTTTTTTAAATTTAAAATTTTCTGTAAAAAATTTCATTTCCCCAATGTAAAATTTTCAAAAGAGTAAACCAACTTTTAAAGAGTTTATTTGTAGGTCACCCATGCACCTTTTTTGGTATTTTGTATGTTAAAGGCTGTTTTTTTTTTATGGGGGTTTTTATGTGTTCATTTTTTTATATTTGTTTAAAATTTTTTATTTATTTTGTAAATTTTTAACCCTTTTTTGGAAAGTAAAGATAATGGCTTTAATGGTAAAGGTATGTTTCCTGCGTAAGTTTAAATTTTTTTTTTTTTTTTTTTTTAAATTTTTTTTAATTTCTGTTTCCCCTTTTTAAAAAAGGTTTTCACACCACTGCCCTTTGTTGGAAGCATTTCTGTGCGCGAAAGGAACCAAAAATTTGTTAAGTTGCCCTTTAAATTTTAAAAATTTTGGTGTTATATTTTCTTATGCGATGTTTTCGATTTTAAAAATAATTTAAAAAAAAGTGTTAAATATCACAAATTTGTAGGGACTTTTTGGGAAAAGTTTTTTTATATTAGGGGAAGGAAAAAAAATTGATCCTTGTGAAATTTTTTTAAATTTTTTCCCCTGACAAAAACATGAACATCTAAATTTTTTGGGGAGGTTAATTTTAAAATTTAAGATAGAAAATTTAAAAAAAAAAACCAGGAAAAAAAAAATTGAAAAAATATAAATTTATTTTTCATTTTTTAGGGGGAAAAAAATATTTGATTCCTCTGGCAAAAAAAACTTAAAATTGGTGGTAAAACCCCCGTGGAAGCACAGCAGTCAACTTTTTTTTTAGTTGAAAAACCCAAAAAAAGAACCTAAAAATTATGATCTAAAAAAGGAAAAAAACAAGGACTAATAGATTCTTTTTTAAAAAAAATTTTCCCCCCCCCCAATTTTAAAAAAAAATGATAAACTGTAGCACCAAAAACAAAAAAAACCGTACTTGGAATATGGGTCAATTTTTAAAAGGGTAATA
>JARQOD010000001.1:590992770-591056084 GCA_033576555.1 Oophaga sylvatica | reverse complement strand
GATGGTGGTCATTCTCTGAGAAAAGAAGGTCGGAAATGAAATCCATAGAGATATGGGTCTATGGTCTCTTGGGCACAGGCAATGGCATCAACAAACCACTAGAGCGAGAGCAAGGCTTGGGGAAGCAAGTCCCGCAGACTGCCACAAATTCCCTGACATCACGAGACAAGGTAGGCCACCAAAAGGACCGACTAACCAAGTCTCTGTACCAAAAATTCCGGGATGCCCAGCCAACGCGGAACAATGAATCTCAGACATCACACTCTTTTTCCACTGGTCCGGGACAAAAAATTTTCCAACAGGGCAGCACTCGGGCCTATCCTCCTGACAACCCCACCAGAGCAAGTCTAAAATTTGGGGCGAGAGGGGCGGAAAGAACTACACCCTCTTTCAAAATAACAGAAGGATCAGATAACTCAGGAGAGTCCGCAAGGAAACTCCTCGAGAGGGCATCCGCCTTAACATTCTTAGGGGCCGGGAAGAAAGGAAACCACAAAATTAAAATGTGTGAAAAACAAGGCCACCTGGCCTGTCTAGGATTAAGTCACTTGGCAGATTCCAGATAAACCAGATACTTATGGTCCGTAAGGACCACCACCTGATGTTTGGCTCCCTCCATCCAATGTCTCCACTCTTCAAAAGCCCACTTCATGGCCAATAACTCCCGATTACCCACGTCATAATTACGTTCAGTAGGAGAAAATTTTCGAGAGAAAAAGGTACAAAGGTTACTTTTAGAGGTCTCTGGATCTTTTTGGGACAAAACGGCACCTGCCCCAATTTCAGAGGCATCAACCTCCACCTGAAATGGCAGAGAAACATCAGGCTGCCGTAGAACAGGAGCAGAAGTGAATCTCTGCTTAAGTTCCTGAAATGCAGAGACTGCCTCAGGAGACCAATTCACCACATCAGAACCCTTTCTGGTCAAATCATTAATGGTTTAACAATAACCGAGAAATTACCAATAAATTTACGATAAAAATTGGCAAAACCCAAAAATCTCTCAAGAGCCTTTAATGAAGTAGGTTGGACCCAATCACAGATGGCCTGAACCTTGACCGGGTCCATTTCAATAACAGATGGGGACAAAAATGAATCCCAGAAATGAATCCTCTGTACGCCAAAAAGACACTTTGATCCCTTCACATGCAGAGCATTCTCTCTCAAAATCTGGAATACAGTTCGAACATGTTTCACATGAGAGTCCCAGTCATTAGAAAAAAATCAAGATATCATCCAAATAAACAATCAGAAATTTGTCCACAAAATCCCTGAAAATGTCATTCATGAAGACTGGAAGACGGAAGTAGCATTAGTGAGCCCAAAGGGCATCACAGGTACTCAAAATGCCCTTCAGGGGTATTGAATGCCGTCTTCCATTCATCCCCGTGCTTAATGCAATAAGGTTATACTCCCCCCTGAGGTCAAGCTTGGTATACCAAGTAGCGTTTTTCACCCTGGAAAACAGGTCAGAAATCAAGGGTAACGGGTATTGATATTTCACAGTAATATTGTTCAAGAGACGATAATCAATACACGGCCTTAATGAACCATCCTTTTTGTCTACAAAGAAAAAACCGGCACCTAAGGGTGAAGAGGATGGTCTGATATGACCCTTCTCCAATGATTCCTTGATATAAGACCGCATAGCGTCATGTTCAGGTACAGACAAGTTAAAAGGCGACCTTTAGGGAATTTACTACCCGGCACTAATTCAATAGCGCAGTCATAGCTCCTATGGGGAGGCAAGGATGCAGATTTACTTTCGCTAAACACATCAGAAAAATCAATCAAAAAGTCAGGAACATCCTGAGCCTGGGGGGAGGCAGAAAAAACAGGGGTGTTGGTATTAACACATTGGCAGCCCCAACTGGTTACAGACACAGATTTCCAATCCAAAACAGGATTATGAGACTGTAACCAAGGAAAACCCAGCACGATAATGTCATGCAGATTATACAGAACCAAAAATTTGCAGCACTCCTGGTGATCAGGTTCAACCCTCATTATCACCTGAGTAGAAAACTGGGGTTTATTCTCAGCCAAAGGGGTAGAATCGATCCCCAGTAGGGGAATAGACTTCTGTAGGGGTATCAAGGGAAATCCACAACGTTTAGCAAAATCATAATCCATCAGGTTAATAGCTGCTCCAGAATCAACGAAAGCCTGAGCAGAAAATGAGGACAGAGAGCATATCAGAGTGACAGTTAATAAAAACTTAGTCTGAACACTACCCAAGACAACTGAGCGTGCAAAACGTCTTCCCCGCTTAGGGCAGACTGAAATAGCATGAGAGGCATCACCACAGTAGAAACATAACCCATTGCGCTTTCGAAACTCATGACGCTGTGCCCAGACTCCACTCTATCACACTGCATGGGTTCAGAAGCTGGCCCACAAGGCAACACCATTCCACGCATACTTCTCCGCTCACGCAAACGTCTGTCAATTTGAATCGCTAATGACATAGAATCATTGAGACCAGAGGGGACAGGGAATCCCACCATAACATCCTTTACATTATCTGACAGACCCTTCCGGAAAAGGGCTGCCAAAGCGTCGTCATTCCATTTGGTCAGGACTGCCCACCTACGGAATCTCTGACAGTATAACTCAGCGTCATCAAGCCCCTGATTCAATGCCAACAAGGCTTTCTCAGCTTGATCAGTGACATTAGGCTCATCGTACAATAACCCCAAGGCCCGAAAAAATGCATCAACATCACTCAAAACAGGATCCCCAGGTATCAGGGAAAAAGCCCAATCCTGAGGATCGCCGCGCAGGAGAGAGATGATAATTTGAACCTGCTGCGCTGCGTTCCCTGAGGACTTAGATTTTAAGGCAAAAAACAATTTACAATTATTTTTGAAATTCTGAAACTTAGCTCGATCCCCTAAAAACAAATCTGGCATGGGAATCCTAGGTTCCACAACAGGCAACCCAGCAAGATAGATAGCAATACTCCGAACCTCAGTGGCAAGCTGATCCACACGGCCAGACAACTGTGCAAACTACATTGAGAGAAACGATCCTCCCCAGCACCCAGAGATACAGAGGGGAAAAAAAAAAAATGCAACAAACAGAAAAATATCTCTGACAACTCTGACAATATTTTTTCCCTTCTGTGAGTACCATACAATTTTCAATTTTCTGGCCGGTGATACTGTTATGTTTCGGTAGCTGAGGAGTGCAGGTAAAAAAGGCAATACACCAGAGCAGTTGGAATCTATGAGATTGCAGTACCCTGACTAACCACCACAACTAGAGGCAGCCGTGGAGCGTTCCTACGTTGGTCCTAGACGCCTCGTCACAGCCTGAGAAACTAACTACACCTAAAGATAGATATAGGAAAGCTATCTGCCCGGAGCAGAACCCCAAAGATAATAGAAAGCCCCCAAACATGTAATGGCGGTTAGACAAGATGAAATACTGACACAGAAAGAAAATAGTATGAGCAAACGCTGGGGCCCAAACTAACTAAATAGAAAAGGATAGGAAGGGTACTTACTGCAATCCCAGAAAACCCTGAAAAGCACCAACTCTACTAATTTCAAAAACACCTGAGATCACACGACCTCTTCCACCTAAATTAGTTCTCTGGTGTAACAAAATCAAAACAGCAGCCACTGAAAAAACTGGAAAAAGCAAAAGTACAAACATCAGTGGCTGAACAAAACTGAGAGGGCAGAAGCCCCCGGAGGGGACCCTGAAGGCCCCCACAGAAGTGCAGGACAAAATGCAAAAATATAGCACAAACACAAAAGAAGAAAATGTCTTATCTGTTAGCAGGAGATGCAGACACGACACAGCAGGCTACAAGAGAAACTGGAATAAAGGATTCAGACCAGAACAATTGATCACCGGCAACCCTGATGGGAAGGTGACTCCCTTATATAAGACCAGTCAGTAACACCTGATTCCCAGTCCTCACAATCTTCACTGGACAGACTAGCACCGCTTGTAACCACCAGAGGGAGCCTCTGCTCAGAACTCATCTCAAACCCATTCACAACAGTTATGAGTCTGACCTGTTCACAATCATCATTTGGAAAGGCCATGTGATGCAAACAGTGGAGGTCAAGATAAGGAAGACCAATTTTTACATTTTAAAAAATACAAAAAATATAATGGGCTGATAAGTTTGTGCATCCTTGGAGATTTGTGTGCTCATAACTTTGACCAAGGTTTCAGAACTTAATTAGCCTGTTAAGGTTATGGCCTGTTCACAATCATTGTTTGGAAAGGCCATGTGATGCAAACAGTGGTCAAGATAAGGAACATCAATCAAAATTTCAGTGAAAGCTGCTAGTATGATTTCTGGAGAGGCGATCAGAACACTCGCTTGACCACAAAAGACCTTCAGAAAGATTTAGCAGACTCTGGAGTTGTGGTACATTACTCTACTGTTCAGAGACACCTGCACAAATATGGCCTTCATGAAAGAGTCATCAGAAGAAAATCTCATCTGCATCATCACCATAAAATTCAGCATCAGAAGTATGCAAAATCCACAATTGAGTACCTCAAAAAGCACAAGCTGAAGGTTTACAATGGCCGTCATAGTCCCTAGATCTGAACATCATTGAAGATATGTGTCTAGACCTGAAAAAAACAGTGCATGGAAATCTCACAGAACTGGAAGAATTTTCCAAGGAAGAATGGATGAAAATCCCTCAAACAAGAATTGAAAAACTCTTATCTGTCTACAAAAGGCAATTAAAGGTTGTGATAGTTTCAAAAGGGGAGTGCTACTAGGTACTGACCATGCAGAGTGCCCAAACGTTTGCATCAGCCCATTTTCCTATTTTGTAATTTTTAAAATGAAAAAGATAAAAATATATATATTTTTATAATGCACAGTAGAGTGTAAGGGCACCAATTCTAAAGCATGATTTCAGTGTCAATTACCTCTTGTGGCTAATTCTCATCCTCTTGCACAGATTTCTTCTGGGTGGTGCAAAATCAAAGACATGTGCCAAACCTTCAAAGATAAAAAAGAGGAAGTGCCAGCACTCACCCGATCTGAAGGTAAATCAGTCAATTTTTTTTCATTTCATCCTGGACAATCACATAAAGTGTGGAAGTGTTGACAATGCAGGTCAGGTGTAGGTGCAGGGACGATAGACATGTCCGTCATGTCTATCATTTTCTTTTGAAATCCCTTCACCTGAACCTTCATTGTCAGCACTACCGCATTTTATGTGATTGTCCAGGATGAAATGAAAAAAAAATTGACTGATTTACCTTCAGATCGGGTGAGTGCTGGCACTTCCTCGTTTTATCTGTATTTTTTTGCCTAAAATACAAAGGAAAATATTTCATCTTTACCTTTGCCCTTTTAGAGATCATTTCATCTTTTTCATCTTGCTTAACTGTTCACAATAACAGTAATTTTGACCAGGGGTGACCAAATTTTTACATGCCACTATATATACTGGCAGAGGCAGACCATGTGACACTTTTTTTTAAACTCTTTTTATTGAAAGATTCCACAGGAGAAAATTATAAGACCGTGTGACACTTAGATTGCACGCAGGTGGACTTCCTTTCTAAGCATGTGACTTATGAAGTTAATTGCTTGCACCAGAAAATTTTAGGGGCTTCATCACAAAAGAGGTGACTATAAATACACATGCCAATTTTTAGTTATTTGATCCCATAAATTCAATTTATGCCTACCGTATATACTCGTGTATAAGCCGACCCGTGTATAAGCCGACCCCCCTAATTTTGCCACAAAAAACTGGGAAAAATTATTGACTCATGTATAAGCTGGGTGTATAAACTGCCCTCCTGCTCTGTGCTGCCCCCGTCCTGCTCCTTGCTCCCCCATCCAGCTCTGTGCTCCCCCATTCTCCTCTGTACTCCCCCCCTCCTGCTCCGTCCTCAGCTGTGCCCTCCATCCTCCCCTGTCCTGCTCCATGCTTCCCCCGTCCTCCTCCACGCTTCCCCCGTCCACCGATCTCCCCCCGTCCTGCTCCATGCTTCCCCCGTCCTCCGTTCTCCCCTCCGTCCTCTCTATGCTTCCCCCGTCCTCCTCTATGCTTCCCCCGCCCACCGATCTCACCCCCGTCCTGTTCCATGCTTCCCCGTCCTCCGTTCTCCCCCTGTCCTCCTCCATGCTTCCCCCGTCCTGCTCCAGCTTCCCCCGTCCTCCTCTATGCTTCCCCCGTCCACCGTTCTCCCCCCCATCCTGTTCCGTGCTCCTTGTCCTCTCCTCCATCATACTCACCCTTCCCCGTGCCATCGCTGAGCGTCCCTGCAATCCTGCGTTCTCCCCGTCTTCCTGCAGCTCTCTCCAGCACTGAGCGGTGATGTAATACCGCTCATTAAGGCCATGAATATGGAGGCCACGCCTATGGGAGTGGCGTCGCGTCCATATTACATGACCTTAATGAGCGGGTATTACCTCACCGCTCAGTGCTGAAGAGCTACAGGAAGCAGGGGAGAACGCAGGATTGCAGGGACGCTCTGCGATGGCACGGGGAGGGGTGAGTATGATCCCAGCCACCGGCTCCTGCCGCGGCATCCCCTCCCCCGCTGGTTTCTGCCCTATGACTCGTGTATAAGCTGAGGGGGCATTTTCAGCACGAAAAAAGGTGCTGAAAATCTCGGCTTATACACGAGTATATACGGTATATTTTTCTCACTTCACCAACTTAGACCATTTAGTGCTGATGCCTCACACACAAATCAGATTACAAAAATATTAAAACACTGGTTACAAAATATGTAAACATCCAAGGGGGAGGGGAGTAAGGATAATACTTTTGCAAGTCATTGTATCATCATTTTATAGCAATCATTATGCCATGCCTAAAAGTTGTCTTTTTGCACAGTTCCATATAGCATGCTATGTAGTACAAGACTAAGGCTCCACCTTGATTTTTGGCTATGAAATATTGTAGTGTACCAGGCCTGTTGCGCAGCCTAAAAGTACATTTATTACCACGTTTCACAACACATCAATTTCTGAACAGAAATCTTAGACCTGATAGGACTGGTGTGCTTACTAAGTATAACACATGTCAGAATGGTTGCATAAGCCTAATATTAAAAAGAGCATTTCATGAGTCCATCTGAAGACTGAGAGAATTCCTGAGACCAAGTGTATTCAGTCTCAGCCAACAAACATGGCTGACAGCTACAACTTGTACTGAACAGTCTTTAGGCAATGAGCTGTAAAATTTAAAATCCCTTCATTCTTGAGAAAAATTGGAGTAATTTCCAAAGTTGCCTGTTTTGCACTTTGCAATTTTACTCATCAATGAAAGTGATACAAACCCTTTCAATTATGAGTCAATTTTAATATTTGGCTTTTGTTTCAATTAGCTATTGCTTAGAACAGTTGAGAATTAACTGACTGTGAAGGCAACAAGGACTTTGGCCTTTCCTTCTGCTCATCACATTAAGACAATACAAAATAAGACCAAAGTGAAGCTTTCAGTCATTCCATTTTGATAATCAGGTATTGCCAAATATTATAGTCTATCACCTCCTAACATCCCATCCATTGAATGGACCCAGTATGAAGATATTCACACTAGAAATAAATATGGAGCATTAAGATCTTGGCGGGTAATGGACTCTATCATCTTGTGGTAGGCCTTAGCATTCAATAGTAGCATAATACATTTTGCAAAATGACATTTTCTCTGTGGGGGTTCATTAGTTTGCATTTGCCATTGACCTTTCCTATTCATTCAGTTACATTCTGGCAGAAGAATATAAGTCTATTTTACATCCATCTGCTCTTTTGATTTCTAATATAAAGACATAAAAGTTGCTTAGCAGAGGAAGACGAGGAATACCAGTGTTTGAATGATGACAGTGTCTTGGTTCTTCTCGCTTAACTGCATCTTCTTTGCCATATATTTTAGTAACATTTTCCATCCTACAGTATGTTAACAGATTGCGCTGACTGACATACAGTGCTATACTACATACCTTCAAGCAATTTTATGAAATATGGACAGAGAAAACAGATTTCTTCTAAATTGTATAACTGTTGTAATCTTTGCATTACGCTAATTTGTTTTTTAAATCATCTGTCATATTGAATAGTTCCATCTGGCTATGTAGAAATATACCTCTGCAGCTCTTGATACAACGCAAATGATTCTACAAAAAAAGACTATGTATGTGTGCAGAGCATAGACTATGGATTGGTGATGTGTGTAGAGCGTAGACTAGGAATTGGTGATGTGCAGAGCATAGACTAGGGATTGGTGATGTGTATAGAGCATAGACTAGGAATTGGTGATGTGCATAGAGCATAGACTAGGGATTGGTGATGTGTATAGAGCGTAGACTAGGGATTGGTGATGTGTGTAAGAGTGTAGACTAGGGATTGGTGATATGTGTAAGCGTAGACTAGGGATTGGTGATGTGTATAGAGCATAGACTAGGAATTGGTGATGTGCATAGAGCATAGACTAGGAATTGGTGATGTGCATAGAGCATAGACTAGGGATTGGTGATGTGTATAGAGCGTAGACTAGGGATTGGTGATGTGTGTAAGAGTGTAGACTAGGGATTGGTGATGTGTATAAGAGCGTAGACTAGGGATTGGTGATATGTATAAGAGCGTAGACTAGGGATTGCTGATGTGTATAAGAGCGTAGACTAGGATTGGTGATATGTATAAGAGCGTAGACTAGGGATTGGTGATGTGTATAAGAGCGTACACTAGGGATTAGTGATGTGTATAAGAGCGTAGACTAGGGATTGGTGATGTGTATAAGAGCGTAGACTAGGGATTGGTGATATGTATAAGAGTGTAGACTAGGGATTGGTGATGTGTATAAGAGCGTAGACTAGGGATTGGTGATGTGTGTAAGAGTGTAGACTAGGGATTGGTGATATGTGTAAGCGTAGACTAGGGATTGGTGATGTGTATAGAGCATAGACTAGGAATTGGTGATGTGCATAGAGCATAGACTAGGAATTGGTGATGTGCATAGAGCATAGACTAGGGATTGGTGATGTGTATAGAGCGTAGACTAGGGATTGGTGATGTGTGTAAGAGTGTAGACTAGGGATTGGTGATGTGTGTAAGAGTGTAGACTAGGGATTGGTGATGTGTATAAGAGCGTAGACTAGGGATTGGTGATATGTATAAGAGCGTAGACTAGGGATTGCTGATGTGTATAAGAGCGTAGACTAGGGATTGGTGATATGTATAAGAGCGTAGACTAGGGATTGGTGATGTGTATAAGAGCGTACACTAGGGATTAGTGATGTGTATAAGAGCGTAGACTAGGGATTGGTGATGTGTATAAGAGCGTAGACTAGGAATTGGTGATGTGCAGAGCATAGACTAGGGATTGGTGATGTGTGTAGAGCGTAGACTAGGAATTGGTGATGTGCAGAGCATAGACTAGGGATTGGTGATGTGTATAGAGCATAGACTAGG
Organism: Oophaga sylvatica; assembly: GCA_033576555.1. Lineage (NCBI taxonomy): Eukaryota > Metazoa > Chordata > Amphibia > Anura > Dendrobatidae > Oophaga > Oophaga sylvatica. The sequence goes on along the minus strand of JARQOD010000001.1, from coordinate 591,046,669 downwards.
AATTGGTGATGTGCATAGAGCATAGACTAGGGATTGGTGATGTGTATAGAGCGTAGACTAGGGATTGGTGATGTGTGTAAGAGTGTAGACTAGGGATTGGTGATATGTGTAAGCGTAGACTAGGGATTGGTGATGTGTATAGAGCATAGACTAGGAATTGGTGATGTGCATAGAGCATAGACTAGGAATTGGTGATGTGCATAGAGCATAGACTAGGGATTGGTGATGTGTATAGAGCGTAGACTAGGGATTGGTGATGTGTGTAAGAGTGTAGACTAGGGATTGGTGATGTGTGTAAGAGTGTAGACTAGGGATTGGTGATGTGTATAAGAGCGTAGACTAGGGATTGGTGATATGTATAAGAGCGTAGACTAGGGATTGCTGATGTGTATAAGAGCGTAGACTAGGGATTGGTGATATGTATAAGAGCGTAGACTAGGGATTGGTGATGTGTATAAGAGCGTACACTAGGGATTAGTGATGTGTATAAGAGCGTAGACTAGGGATTGGTGATGTGTATAAGAGCGTAGACTAGGGATTGGTGATATGTGTAAGCGTAGACTAGGGATTGGTGATGTGTATAGAGCATAGACTAGGAATTGGTGATGTGCATAGAGCATAGACTAGGAATTGGTGATGTGCATAGAGCATAGACTAGGGATTGGTGATGTGTATAGAGCGTAGACTAGGGATTGGTGATGTGTGTAAGAGTGTAGACTAGGGATTGGTGATGTGTGTAAGAGTGTAGACTAGGGATTGGTGATGTGTATAAGAGCGTAGACTAGGGATTGGTGATATGTATAAGAGCGTAGACTAGGGATTGCTGATGTGTATAAGAGCGTAGACTAGGGATTGGTGATATGTATAAGAGCGTAGACTAGGGATTGGTGATGTGTATAAGAGCGTACACTAGGGATTAGTGATGTGTATAAGAGCGTAGACTAGGGATTGGTGATGTGTATAAGAGCGTAGACTAGGGATTGGTGATATGTATAAGAGCGTAGACTAGGGATTGGTGATGTGTATAAGAGCGTACACTAGGGATTAGTGATGTGTATAAGAGTGTAGACTAGGGATTGGTGATGTGTATAAGAGCGTAGACTAGGGATTGGTGATATGTATAAGAGTGTAGACTAGGGATTGGTGATGTGTATAAGAGCGTAGACTAGGGATTGGTGATATGTATAAGAGCGTAGACTAGGGATTGGTGATGTGTATAAGAGCGTACACTAGGGATTAGTGATGTGTATAAGAGCGTAGACTAGGGATTGGAGATGTGTGTAAGAGCATAGACTAGGGATGAGTGATGTGTGTAAGCATAGACTAGGGATTGGTGATGTGTGTAAGAGAGTAGACTAGGGATTGGTGATGTGTGTAAGAGCATAGACTAGGGATTGTTGATGTGTAAAAGCGTAGGCAAGGGATTGGTGATATGTGTAGAGCATAGACTAGGGATTGCTGATGTGTGTAGAGGGTAGACTAGGGATTGGTGAAGTGTGTAGAGGGTAGACTAGGGATTGGTGAAGTGTGTAAGAGCGTAGACTAGGGATGGGTGATGTGTGTAAGCGTAGACTAGGGATTGGTGATGTGTGTAAGAGAGTAGACTAGGGATTGGTGATGTGTGTAAGAGAGTAGACTAGGGATTGGTGATGTGTGTAAGAGAGTAGACTAGGGATTGGTGATGTGTGTAAGAGCATAGACTAGGGATTGGTGATGTGTAAGAGCGTAGACAAGGGATTGGTGATATGTGTAGAGCATAGACTAGGGATTGCTGATGTGTGTAGAGGGTAGACTAGGGATTGGTTATGTGTGTAATTGGCGATGCCTGCCACTTAATACACAGCCACAAACACAGCAAGCTGGGATGTCCTTTGTGTATCATAGTTAGCAGTAAGTTGTTTAACTGTTTGTTCTACAGTAACTGTGACATTCATTGTCTGTTTATTGCTCATTTACAGGGGATTTCCCATTTTAAGACAGTTTTGCCATGTCCTCAGAATACAGTGAAGGAAATAAGGCAACAAATGAATGGTTCAAAAAGAAGCACATTAAGGTCATGGAGAGGCCCAGCCAGTCTCCAGACCTTAATCCTATAGAAAACTTATGGAGGGAGTTAAAGCTCCAAGTTGCCAAGTGACAGCCTCAAAATCTTAATGATTTAGAGATGATCTGCAAAGAGGAGTGGACCAAAATTCCTCCTGACATGTGCGCAAACCTCATCATCAACTAGAAAAAAAGCCTGATGTGCTGTGGTTGCCAACAAGGGTTTTGCCACCCAGTATTAAGATTTGTTTGCCAGAGGGATCAAATATTTATTTCTCACTGCAAAATGCAAATACAATTATATAATTTATACAATGTGATTTTCTGGATTTTATTTTTAATATTCTCTCAATGTTAACATTAACCTACCCTTAAATTTATAGACAGTTCATATCTTTTTCAGTGGGCAAACTTATAAAATCAGCAAGGGATCAGATAATTATTTCCTTCACTGTATACTATAAATGTTTGATAAGTGTGGATCTTGCCTCTGGTGCCTGCATTTACAATTGTGCTCAAACATTTACATACCCCGGCAGAATTTTTGCTTTATTGGCCTGTTTTCAGAGAATATGAATGATAACACCAAAACTTTTTCTCCACTCATGGTCAGTGGTTGGGTGAAGCCATTTATTGTCAAACTACTGTGTTTTCTCTTTTTAAATCATGATGACAACTCAAAAACATCCAAATGACCCTCATCAAAAGTTCACAAACCCTGGTGATTTTGTCATGATAACATGCACAGAAGTTGACACAAATGGGTTTGAATGGCTACTAAAGGTAACATCCACACTTGTGACCTGTTTGCTTGTAATCAGTGTGTGTGCATAAAAGCTTAGTGAGCTTCTGGGATCCAGACAGACTCTTGGATCTTTCATCCAGCCACTGGGAAAGCAAAATAATTGTCAATGGATCTACGGGAAAAGGTAGTTGAACTGTATAAAACAGGAAAGGGATACAAAAAGATATCCAAGGAATTGATAATGCCAGTTTGCAGAGTTCAAACTGTGATTAACAAATGGAAAATCAGGGGCTCTGTAAAAACAAAACCATGATCAGGCAGAACAACAAAATTTTTGGCTACAACTGCCAGGACATTTGTTCGGGATGCAAAGAAAAACCCACAAATAACATCAGCTGAAATATCGGACTCAGAAAACTAGTGGTGTCACTGTTGCACAATAAAGAGGCACTTGAAGGAAAATGGGCTGCATGGTCGAGTCACCAGAAGAAAACCATTACTGCAGAAATGCCACAAAGTATCTAGCCCACAATACGCAAAACAGCACAGAGACAAGCCTCAAAACTTCTGGAACAAGGTAATTTGGAGTGATGAGACCAAAATTTAACTTTTTGGCCACAACTATAAATGCTACATTTGGAGAGAGGTCAACAAGGCCTATGATCAGGGCCGGTTTTAGACAAAGTGGGGCCCTAGGAAAAAGTTTAAAGTGGGGCCCCAAATGCTAACATTGTAAAACCACACAAACATTTAGGTTACATTACATGAGCAGGATGCGGATACAGTTGGCGGAGGGGACTGGAGCCAGTGCTCACACTGTGGCCCCCATATTCAGGGGCCTTATATCGGCCGACGGGTCTGCCACTATTAGCAGTATGCAGGGCGTTGCTAGGGTCAGAAAAGATTGGGGGCCCAAGCCCCAAGACAAAGAGTTACCCCCCAAACCCCCTTAATTTTTTTTTAACACTGCAGATAACACAGTGATAACTCTCTGAGTACAGATAATGTAGTAGATAATGAGTACAGATAATGTCACCTGCAGGCCTATGCAACATCACAGATAATCATAGCGTTTCAGAGTAAGACTATGTTCACATGCAGCATTTTTTTCAGTAGCCAAAACCTGCTCTATTGGCGGTAAAAATGTTGCATTCAAAATACCTGTTTTTCAGCTTGTTTGGTGGTGTTCTTTATACTTTTTTTCATCTTTTTTTGGAGTGAGGATGTTTGTTTTGTCTGCAGTATGTTTAAGGCCACGTTCACACATTAAGTATTTGGTCAGTATTTCACATCAGTATGTGTAAGCCAAAACCAGGAGGGTGAGAAAACCAGAAGTGGTGACATGTTTCTATTATACTTTTCCTCTCATTGTTCCACCGCTGTTTCTGCATTACAAATACTGATGTGAAATACTGACCAAATACTGAACGTGTGAACAAGACCTAATAGTTCAATTCACCAAAACCACTTAAAAATTGCAGCGAAAAATGCCGTTGCAATATCTGCAGCTTTTTTTTTCTTCTTTCATTGCTTTCTACGGGTGAAAACACACTAAAAGAAGTGACACGCTACATATTTAAAAAGCTCTACAGTTCTGAAATTCCGTCAGAAAAAAAACAAGCGCGTGCAGGAGATTTCGTAAATCTCATACGTTTTGCTGTCACTTAAAAAAGCAGCTTTTGGCCGTGTTCATATGCAGAATTTTTGCAGCTTTTTCTTCTGCAAATAAGAAGTTTACAGCACAAGCAAAAACAGACTTTCAGAAATCTCCTGCACACACCTGACTGAATTTCACAACTGCAGCGTTTTATAAATCTGCAGCATGTCACTTATTTCAGCAATTTTTTTCACCCGTAAAAAGCAATGAAAAAGTTTAAAAATGTCACAACTTTTTTTTCGCTACGTTTTGGAGAATAAAACTACCTTTATTAAACATGCATTGTAGACAAAATGCATGCTGTAAAAAAAACAAACAGCAAAAGCTCTAAGGGTCCATGTCCACAATCAGTAATCGTATCTGTACTTGTACAGCGTCCAACCCGCAGCAGCCAGATGTTACAGCACAGTGGATGGGATATCAAGAAATTCCATCTCCACTATGTGTCCACAGAAGCCCGCACCTCACCCGCACAGACGGACATGCAGCGCATCTCTCCAGACTGCAGCATGTCAATTTATCTTGCGTAGATGCGAGTCTCCACAAGAGAAATCTCACCTGCACGATGTATTGGACGCGGTGATTCCGCATGATTCAGTGAACATATGCGGAATCACCTGTGTTCAAAAGATGGCAGCACTTTGGACGGAGCACATGTCCGCTGCATCCAAAATGCTGCCATTTCCGGATCGTCTGCACATACCCTAAAAAATGGGTGTTTTGAAAGCAGTGTTTTTACTGCCAAGAGAGCAGGCTTTGGCTGCAAAAAAAAATGCACCAAAAACGCGGATTCATATGCACACCTGTAATATATATGTGTATGGTTTACCCTTATTATTTCACATGGGAATTCATTTATTTCTATATAATAAATACCCTGATTCAGAAGACGATATTCCTGTCTTATGTCATCTAGACAGTAGTGACAGGAGGTCGCCCTGTCAGATTACAAGCAGTGATTTAGTGACTGTGGTCAGAGCTGATGCTGATTGCTGCTGTATGTGGCTGTAAAACTTGATCCTACAGCAATCAACACAGAGCTCCGGGACCACAGTGAGTAATCACTGCTCTCTGACCTGTTATTGCTGCTCTTACCAGGTTCTGCTGCTTCATTTATGCATATCCATTCTCAGGACAGTGCTAGGAGCATCCATGATGAGAACACAGACTCTCAGCATCTTCCTGGCTGCTCTGACCTCTGTCTGCTGTGCTGTAATCGGCCCCTCCCCAACTTCTAACCTGACTGCAGCAGGGAGAAAGGGGAGGTGCTCAAGGGGGTTTGCGATAGATTCTCTGGGACTGCAGAGCAATGCATAGCATTATTCACTGCTGTACACCCTCTGGGCACTTCATAAAGGGGCTGCAGACGCAGGGGGCCCCTTTGTAGGTGGGGGCCCCAGGCATCTGCCTGGTCTGCCTGCCCCAAACGACTGCCCTGCCTACTGGAAAGCATGGAGATGGATCGCTGATGTTTTGGGAATGTGTGAGCTACAAAGGCACAGGAAACTTGATCAAAGATGAAGGAAAGATGAATGCAGCACGTTATCAGCAAATACTGGAGGCAAATTTGCAATCATCATCCCGTAAGCTGCGCATGGAACGTACTTGGACGTTCCAACATGACAACGATCCAAAACAGAAGGCCAAGTCGACCTGTCATTGGCTACAGCAAAACAAAGTGAAATTCTGGAGTGGCCATCTCAGTCTCCTGACCTCAATATCATTGAGCCACTCTGGGGAGATCTCAAACACGCAGTTCATGCTAGACAGCCCAGGAATTTACAGGAACTAGAGGCTTTTTGCCAAGAAGAGTGGGCAGCTTTACCATCTGAGAGAACAAAGAACCTCATCCACAACTACCACTAAAGACTTCAAGCTGTCATTGATGTTAGAGGGGGTAATACACAATATTAAGAAATGAGATATGTGAACTTTTGACCAGGGCCATTTGGATGTTTTGGGTTGTCATTATGATTTAAAAATAGAAAACACAGTAGTTTGACAATTTTTATTATTATACATTTATTTAGCGCCATTTATTCGATGGCGCTTTACATATGAAAGGGGAAAATATAGACAGGTACAATAAACATGCTAGACAAGGGACACACAAGTACAGAAGGAGAGAGGACCCTGCCCGCGAGGGCTCTCAGTCTACAGGGATGGGTGAAGATACACTGGGAAAGGGTAGAGCTGGTCGTGCGATGGTTCAGTAGACTGAGGATCATTGCAGGCTGTAGGCTTGTCGGAACAGGTGGGTCTTCAGGTTCTTCTTGAAGGTTTCCGTTGTTGGTGAAAGTCTGATGTTTTGCGGCATGGAGTTCCAGAGTATGGGGGAAGCCTGGGAGAAGTCTTGTATGCGGTTGTGGGAAGAAGAGATGAGGAGGGAGTCGAGAAGGAGATCTTGAGAGGATTGAAGGTTGCGTGTGGGTATTTAGCGGGAGACCATGTCACAAACGTATGGAGGAGAAAGGTTGTGGATGGCTTTGTATGTCATGGTTAGGGTTTTGAACTGGAGCCTCTGGGCAATAGGAAGCCAGTGAAGGGCCTGGCATAGGGGGAGGCTGGGGAATAGGGGAGACAAGTGGATTAGTCAGGCAGCAGAGTGTAGGATGGACTGGAGTGGTGCCAGAGTGCTAGAGGGGAGGCCAGACAGTAGGAGGTTGCAGTAGTCGAGGCGGGAGATGATAAGGGCGTGCACTAGTGTTTTTGTGGTTTCATGGTTGAGGAATGCGCGGATCCGGGAAATATTTTTGAGTTTGAGGTGGCAGGAGGTGGCGAGGGCTTGGATATTTGTTTTGAAAGAGAGGGCAGAGTCGAGGATCACCCCAAGGCACTGAGCATGCGGGACTGGGGAAAGCGAGCTGCCATTGACATTGATTGATAGGTCTGGTGGAGGGGTAGAATGAGGTGGGGGAAAGATGATGAGACAATAAATGGCTTCACCCAACTATTTACCATGATTGGAGAAAAAGTTTTGGTGTTATCATTCATATTCGCTGAAAAAAGGCGAAGAAAGCAAAAATTGGGCCAGGGTATGTTAGCTTTTGAGCACAACTGTATATTGAGAACATGGCTATCCTGATAATTATGATATAATGAGCCATGACAAAGGGTATTGGCACGTCCCTCCAGCATATTCTCTTTCTTACTTCCTCCCCCAGCTCCCTCCTACAGGCCATGATTCCTTACATGACCTTGAACCTCTGACTGTTACCTCAAATAAAGAGAGTAGACACAACTGTCTGGAATGATTTGGCCACAGCAGCCTTTCATTAAACATGATAAATGAACATTAGAAAGAAATAGCTATCCCCAAATATCCCAATCAATGGAAGAGGAATCATACTCGAAGCCCCATAAATCTGACCAGCCAACTATATGTATGCCATGACTGCTCAGCTCGTATTACCTCTAGCTAATTCCACACCTGCTCAGAGGCACCTGAATAAAAAACAATGTCTTATGTTTACCACTACCCACAGGCCCACCAAGCCCTCTTTCTGTGGGCGTCCCACTTCTCAAATTAAATAAGTCCACCAGGGGGGTCTAGAGCAATTACTGGCTTCCCCTACCCAACCATCCTATGTGAACCTTACTCCAACTTTGAGGACTTTCTCCCCGCCATCAATTTAAAAGTTTTTTAATCCCTCAAACATTTACATCCCTCCAAAACGCATCATAAACATACAGTATGTAGCTGAGGAATACATACCGTAATGTAAAGAGAAGGCGCTCCTCTGCAGATATACATTGGCGCATACTGGTGTCCTGGTAGGTGATCCCTGGGCGCACTGTCTCCAACAAAACATCAAAGGTGGCAATGCTCATATGACACTGGGTATGGCTGGCCAAAGCAGCAGGACAAAACCCAGTTGTATAGAACACGGTTATTTGAGGTGAACTGAAGTGTGTCTGATATTTTGGCAAGCAACCACCAATACTCCAACACAAGCACAGCACCAAAATGGCCAGATTGGGGGCTGCCACCTGATGCAGAGGCAATAAATAGGGTTGCTGATGATGGTTTAAATTATTTTCAGGCCTAAAAACAGTTATATGTCCGATGCCATACGGATTACATACGGATGCTTACATGTGCAAAAAACTGAGCCACACCTTGACAACGGAAGACATACGGATCACGGTTTAGAGAACATTCCTGTGTATTATGTCCATACAATATGGTCCGTATTTTTATACGTTGGGTCTGACTCCGGCCTAAAAGAGTCAACCTGACAATGCCTGTAGTTTACTTAGCAAAATCATGATGACAGGTTTACTTTAAAACAGTTGTTGCTCCATGCAATCTGCCACAACTGGAGCACTCGCACTTGAACTTACATTTTGTGCTAAATTTACATCCTCCTTCATTAAACATAAAACACAAACTTTTTTGCATGGCTGCCAAGTGTCCTGGTGGGGCTGATCAGCTGTCTTGTGCTTCTAACAGCCTAGGGTAGATCTGAGGTCCACCCATGGCTGTTAACCAGTTTAATGCAGCTGTTAATCACTGACAGAAGCATTTAACACGCGCCGTCTGGCAGTGCTTCAAAAGTCCCACCCATTGGAGCCCCTGTGACTTGATCGCTTTGTCATGACAGCCCGGGGTTTGCAGAAGACCCACATGCCTGTCATTATGATACTCCTGTGAATGCTGGTTTGTGGCTGGCGTTCAAGGAAGATCACGATTTTTGCAACACACAAAAGAGTTGAAGCAGTACTATGTATGGCACAAGTGATAGAATGATCACAGCTGCAGGTCTCTTAAGGGAAATATTGACGACAGTAAAGAAATAAAGTTTTTAAAAAATTTAAAAAACCCACAAAAGTTAAATCCCCCCCCCCTTTTGTCCAATTGGAAATAAAACTATTTATAAAAAAATAAAAAATACACAAGTTTAGTAATGCTGCATTCAGAAATGCCAGATCTATCAAAATAAAAAGTAAATGAATCCAATCGGTAAACAGCGCAATAAGGAAAAAATTGAAACTCCACAATAACTTTTTTTTGGCCGCTAGGGCATTGCAATAACAGGTGATAAAAACATTGTATCTACCCCAAATGGTATCAATGAACATGTCAGCTCGGGGCACAAAAAACGAGCCCTCACTCAGCCCTAAATCACAAAAAATAGAGACTCTACAGGTCTTAGAAAATGGCGACATAAGCAAATTTTTTTTTCCTTACATAATTTGGATTTTTTTTTCAGCACATAAATATAAAAGAACATATACTTGGTTGGTATCTGCATACTCGTACTGACCTTAGTAGTGCAAGTAAATGAAAAAAAAACAGTTGAGGAATTGCACTTTATTTGCAGTTTCCCAACATTTTGAAATTTTTTCCCGTTTTCCACTACACTATGTGGTAAAATCAATGGTGTCAACTATATTGATGGAAAAATAATAAAGTTACTGCTCTGGGAAGAAGGGTAGCAAAAACGAAAGCGCAAATTTAAAATCGCAAGGTCGTGAAGGGGTTAAATGTGTTGCGCCTTCCAGAGTCCTCATTGGGCACTACAAGAAGACAGCGCCATACCTTTTACTCCAGGGAAGGTAATCCAGACCTACGGTACATCACACTATTCACCTGTTTTTTATGTTCGTTATTGTGGACAGAGTTTGGGTTTTCCATGTTTTTGGCCGATACATCAATTGCTGGAGTTATTTTCATGCCGGCCTCAAAATTTTGTGCATATTTTACAACATCTGTGAACATTCAGCAACTAAGAATTTGCAAAAAAGGTTAAAGATTGACATTAAAAAACAATTTTCATTTTTCAAATTGATGAATCAATTTTCATTTTTCAAATTGATGAATCAGTCGAAAACGTCTGGAAAACCAAAACCCCACCTACAATGGCCAACATCAAAAAAACCCAAGTGGACACCTAAAAAAATTGAGTTTAAAAAAACACAAATGAAGAACAGGCGAAGAAGATCAAAAACTAGACAAAAATAAGGCACAAATGCAACAATGAATGAGGCCTAGAAGTATATATATATTTTTTTTTATTTGAATAATTCTTCCAGTCGAGTCCTCCATGGAAAACCTCACCGTTGTCTGTATTTGTCACATTTCCCATCCCCCATGTCATTCTTGATTGGTTGCTGTCAGGAGTAAATCTATGTATCTGCTTAAAGCAGACTCACCACTGCAGTATATCTCCGCCAGCTTAGATCTCCATTCTGTTTATAAGCAATTCATTTATCTAATAGAATAATTGAATTTCTTAGGAAACATAATCTAGCTAACCGACTGAAGCCTCCCTGAGGTTTTGGTGCTTAGGAAACTGAACAAAGGGTGAAGAGAACACGTTTAGAGCTTTGTTTTTACAAATTGAGATGTTCTTCTCTGCAGGAAGCATAGAGGAGTCTTCTTTAAATGTTAAGCAACCAAATCCGACTTTCATGGCAGCTAATGCTCTCTAAATTACATGACAATGCACGTACATTCATAATAATGGTTCCTGAGCAGAAACACTTAATAGCAAGGGCAAGATAACTTGTGGCATGAAATAAATCCTTTTTTCATGATAATCAGCACATGCTGCACCAAAAAAAATATAAAAGGAATTCAATATGTTGTTTTATATTTAGAGACTTTTTTAATAAACTGTTTGTAGGCTCTCATATGGACATGTTTTCCAAAGCATACACTAATGAGGGCTACCAAACCTAAAGCACTACCTATTACATGTATGTTACACTGTCTGATGTTCTTTAGGCCCCTTTTCCTATGCCATATGGACAAAAGTATTGGAACACCCACACATTACCCCTATGGCAATAATATAGAGTTGGTTCACCTTTTGCATATAAAACAGGTTCAACTCTTGTAGGAAGGATTTCTACAATGCTGTAGTGTGTTTGTGGGAATTTGGCCTATTCATCTAGAAGATCATTTGTGATGTCAGACACTGAGGACCCAGCTCTGCTCTAGTTCATCCCAAAGATTTTTGATGAAGTTGAGGTCAGAGCTATGTATGCATCCATCAACGTCTTCCTCATCTAATTCACACATCAATGCCTTTATGAACCTTGCTTTGTGCACTATGGACAGTTGTGCTAGGATAGAAAAGGGCCTTTCCAAAACTGGTCTCACAAAATTGGAAGCATAAAATTGTCCAAAATGTCTTACTATGCTGAAACATTAAGATTTCTCTTCACTGGAACTACATTTTTCGCTTGGCACAATACAGTCAGGTAACATTTTCCTGGCATTTGCCAAATCCAGACATGTACTTCAGCCTGCCCAATAGAGGATCATGCTTGATAACTCTATCCACTGCTTTATGCCTGGCATTGTGCGTAGTGATGTACGGCTTGCATGTAGCTGCTTGGCTATGGAAACCCATGCCATAAAGCTCTCAGGTTTTTGTGCTGGTGCCGAAGAAGGATTGTAGGTCTTCAGTTATTGAGTCAGCAGGGCATTGTTGACTTTTATACACTATGCGCACCATCAATCGCTGAACCCGCTCTATGACTTTAAATGGTCTGCCACTTCATGACTGACTTGTTGTAGTTCCTAATCATTGCCACTTTTCAATAATACTATAGAAAAATGGAAAAACAGCCGCACTCAAAAATTTTTTCAATGCAAGTGAAAAGGATTTATTGAAAACACCACAGCGTAAATAACGTGTTGAGTAGTGTTGAGCGATACGATACTGCAAATATCGGCTATCGGCCGATATTAGCTGTATCGGCCTTTCGATAATTCGTTTCGATATTTTCGTCATATCGAATACCGGAATCGGATTTGTCACTGTCACTGTCTGTGTCCGTCGGTCGGGTCTGTCACTGTCAGTGTCCGTCGGTCGGGTCTGTCAGGAGTCAGCGGCACTTACCTGGCAGAAGATCTCCGGCGGTCACGGCCTGGACTGCTTCATGGCCGCCATCCTCTTCTCCCCGGCCGTCACATGCAGTTTCTCGCGATAACTGCAGTGACTGCTGGGTAATCCCGGCCGTAAAGCAGTCAGTCCGATGACGTCACCGCCTGGGAAGCAGGTAATCAGCTGTGCTGCGCCGGGATGACAGGCTCTGCCTGTCATTGCGATGTAGCAGATCTGGATCGTCGTGGGACTGTCGTTACTATGGACTGCGTCGGACAGGTGGTATACTGTTGGTTTGTTTTTTTTCTTTTTTTACAGGAGATCGATGGCGTCGCAGGAATGAGAGTACAATAAAAGAAATGAAAACTGTGTTGTCTCTTTTATTTCATTAAAAGACTTTTTTCTTGCTTTGTCTTTTTTTTATGCATTTAATAACTTTGGGATTAATAATGGATCGGTGTCTTATTGACGCCTCTCCATTATTAACCGGGCTTATTGTCACCGTGAAATCAACGGTGACATTAATCCCTTATTACCCCGCTTGCCACCGCTACAGGGCAAGTGGGAAGAGCCGGGTAAAGTGCCACAATTGGCACATCTTTTGATGCGCCAAATGTGGGGCTGCTGTAGCCTGGTATTATCAGGCTGTTGAGGGCCAAAATCCATGGCCTTGACAGTCTTTTAATACCAGGCCGCAGCAGTCTGCATTTTACTTGGCTGGTTAACAAAAATAGGGGGACCCCTACGCCGTTTTTTTTTCGAGGGGATCCCCTATTTTTGTTAACCAGCCAAGCTAAGCAGACTGCTGTGGCCTGGTATTATCAGGCTTGCAAGGTCCATGGATATTGGATCCTTACCAGCCTGAAAAACCAGCCTCTAGCGGTTCATGCTTCATTCACTGCGACTGGTCGTATATCAACAACAAAATAGGGGGGGGAGGACCCCACGCCAATTTTTTTCGAGGGGATCCCCTATTTTTGTTAACCAGTTCCCTCTGACGTCACTGATTGTGTCCCTGGCTGACCTGAAGTGAAAGTGGAAAGCAATCAATTAAGCTTTCCACTTCCTCTCCTGTCAGCCAGGAGAGGAACTCATTCATTTGGGGGTTTACTGTGAGGCTGCAGCATTAGCTGCGGTCCCTGCAGTAAACATTAACCCTTTCTGAAGGATTACACCGTGGGACCTGACTGTACATCGGATTGGTAAGAATAATTTTGCTTTATTATTTTATTTTTATTACAGGAAATGGTTTTAGCAGGAAAATAAAATATGGTCAAAAACTGTGTGATTATTTCATTAAACTTCTTTTTTATTAAAGTGTGTGTGTGTTTGATTTTTCTTTCATACAATAGGATTAATAATTGATAGTTGTCTAATTGACAGCTCTCAATTATTAACCTGGCTTAAAGTGACCTTTCAATTGCAAGGTCATTTTAACCCCTTATTAACCCATTCGCCACCGCTACAGGGCAATGGGAATAGACTGGCAAAGTGCCAGAAAGGGCAAATCTAATTAGAGATTTGCCCTTTCTGGGGTGTCTGGGGGCAGATGTTAGTAGCCGGGGGGGGCCAAAAATAATGGTCCCTCTCTGGGCTATTATTATCTGCCCCAACTCACTGGCTTGTCTGTCTGGTTGCGAAAATAGGGCGGGAGCCCACGCATTTTTTTTACAATTTTACACCTCATATATATATATATATACATGTCATTAAATTTGTGACACATATATATATATATTTATATTTATAGTTCATACACTTCTACATAGTATAATAGCCGCTAATTCAATTGCGGCTTTTGTGAAAATGCAGAACCGACATGAAATGACACTTGGTGTACATAGGTTAACCATGTCTTTTCATGTGCTTTGCTATCTGATTTGCACAAACAATTACATCAGTGTAAGTGTGCAAAATTTCACACCTGTAGGGGTTAATTAAAGGTGTAAATTCGTAGCAAAAAAGTCCTTTTTTTTACAACGAATTTACACCTTTAATTAACCCCTACAGGTGTGAAATTTTGCACACATAGACTGATGTAATTGTTTGTGCAAATCAGATTGCAAACGACATGAAAAGACATGGTTAACCCTATGTACACCAAGTGTCATTTCATGTCGGGTGCTTCTGTCTTTTCACAGAAGCCGGCTTTACCCGGCAATTGAATCAGAGGATATTTTACTATGTAGAAGTGTATAAACTATAAATATATGTATATATATATATGTCACAATGACATGTATATATATAATATATATATATATTGTATTCTATGTGTGTATATTTAGTGTTTACAAGGAAATAAAGGTTTTTTTTAGTTGCGATATTTTGTTCCCATAGACTTACATTGGACTTCCGGTATCGGAATCGGATATCGACGATATTTAGTGATATCGGCGATACCATTCCGATCCGATATTTTTAGATATCGAGCAGTATCGCTCAACACTAGTGTTGAGGTAACGTTTCGACCCCGCGTTGGGTCTTTCTCAAACCTAACCAAAAAAATATATACAAAAGATAGAAAATTAGACTTTAAAAAATAAAGGTGCAGTTATAAAATTATATACAGGATCGGTGGAGAGTATATACATACATACATATTCATACTAGGTACAAACATGAAAAAACATTTTTGAGGAGAAATATACGAGAGACATTTTAAACAATATACAGAGGAATATATACACAGAAATATACACACAAAATTATGTGTACTTAATACATATATGCACATATTTATTCCATATTTATTAGTAGCGTCCGTGAAATATCAGAACATATGTCACGCGCTGAGAGGTGCAGTCTCGGAACGAGACAATGGGGGGGTTGAAATGCTAGAATATGCAACAATGGTAATTAATACGGATGCAGAGGCAGTGCAAACATAAGGACTGACTATAGGGTAGAGCACGGAAAGGAAACAGAAGCGGCCACTGCGGGATATGTCGACTTGAAAGGCTAAAAATAGGATCAAAAGGTGGTGGAAATCAGAAGTAAGCGAATATTTGTAATATTTGTTTTCTTTGATAGAAGTTTAAAAAAGTCAATTTGTTTGCATATCTACTATTACTCGACTATATAAGTAAAAAAAACATTATATGATATTGTACAATATCTGTTTAGCCTTATTGTATGCTCAATGTTAGTTCTGACCCCAAAATAAGATAATATAGTTTGCCAGCAGAATCACTGGTACTGTATGGCCCTTCTGTACAAAATGCTCTATAAGCCTAGCAACTGATATGTTTAGTAACTGTTCTCTATCCATTCTTAAAGGGATTATCCCATGAAAAAAAATTACCTTAGCTTCTTAGATAACACAAAACATAAATTTAAATTCAAATCATTTAAAAATTTTGCCTGTGCCAGGAAGATACTACATGTCCTGTTTTGTTCCAATTCATACTCATGTAAAGATAAAGAAGCTTTGAAACAATGATCTTGAAGATGTTGTCCATGACTGTGTTTTGATGACATATCAATGGAGTAAGTCATCAATATCAGATCAGTGGTAGTCTGAAAATTGTCACATCCAAAGATAGTTGGTGGCTGGATGTAGGCAGTGTAAGGAGTCAGAACAAATCATTCCTTGGTACTGTAGCTTAGCTTCAAATTCACTTCAAAAGGAGATGAGTTGATGGGCCCAGGGCCTGCATGATGCAGTATGTATGGCAGTCCTGTCTGAGCCCAATACACTGTTTCCCAATGGTAATTGGCGGACCTGCAACAGCTAATCGGTGAAGCTTCAGATGTCGAATGTGCACCAATTTGATACTATTGGCCTATCCTAAAGTTCCCCATGTTAGCAGGCATCAATTTAGTGTTTGCTAAGTGTGCCTTATACTAGGCCTTAATCTCGATGTAATATTGTAATTAGCATTTTTCTATCCCTATGAAGCCAAAAACGAATGTAACGACGCTCATCGGTTGCGATTTTTATAAGACTTTAGCGGTACAAAAGTACCGCTAAATCGCTAAGAAAAGGTGCCACACTAGCGATATATACTTACCCAGCGGGAGCGCGACGAGAAAATAGGGTCCGGAACGATTCCAGCGACGAGCGAGATCACAGCAGGAAGCTCGTCGCTGGCAGCTGCCGCACTGAACAACATCGCTAACGGGATCGCTAAATAGTGACGTTTTTTAGCGATCCCGTTAGCGATATTGTTCAGTGTGGCATACCCTTTACTCTAAGGCCTTATTCCGATGTAAGTATTTTTAATTAGCATTTCTTCTTACCTTGAAAGCCAAAAACCCAGAGTGAATACAAAACTCATGGTGTGAATTTTTCCATTATAATTTTCATGTCTGTACCTTTCACTCCTGATTTTTTCTTGCAAATCCTGATACAAACCACAATGAGAATAGTAACGTGTAAAGCCGGTAGGACACATTTACTACCGTCCCATGTATGACATTTCCTGTCGGAATGTATCCCTTGTAGCTGGATATAACTGATGGAGTGTAGTTTAGAACTTTAGTAAACGGCAGTTGTATCCTTCAACGCCAACTGATCTTCAGATGTGACAATTTTCAGACTGTCACTGATCTGATATTGATGATTTACCCAATGGATAGGTCACCAAAATGACAAGGCAATGTATTGATGACACAGCCAGGTTAGCATTGTCATCCAGGCTATGTGAGTGGATGAACGAAATTGTTTACCTGTGATTCATTTTAAGTCACTTTGTAAATTAAAATGTTTTGTGAATTTACCTTATATGTGCTGTAAATTTAGTGGTGAGTGTAACAGATTTATTGAAAAAAAAATAGTGGCTATTCAGCTAACTCTCTGCCACCCTCATAGACCACTCTGTATAGATTTTCTAAAAGCGTTAGGATTGGCTTCTGTTCCAAGCCTCTTTTATACTACAGTTCACCCCCCACTAGTCCCCATATGGCTAATTCTGTTTTACAAAGTGGCATTATTCCCGAAAGGTAATAAATCAAAACAACAGAAAATTGTATTTAGTAATTATATATTCATTAATAATAAATATAGTATATAATACAGAACCACATTAACCCTTAAGGAAAACCATTTCTGCTTCCCTTTGACTATATAAATTCTTTTAATAATATGCTTTCTATGAGTCATTGTAAACAGAGTATCATTAGATATTATTATTATATTATTATTAGATAAGAAGATATCTGAATCAATTATCAATTTTCTTTATGCTTCCTTATGGCATTTCTGCTACTAAGAACTGATTTTCATTTTCTTGATCTTTTTGGGAAGGGAGCATACATTTGACAACCTTATATAACCTTTTTTCTGCCTGTATTTTTTATATAAGTGAAGGGGCTTGAAAACAGTATGAAACCATTAGACTTCTGGAATATGTCCATTTACTGATGAGCAATAGCCTTGCAAGTGTCCTTGAACATTGTATGTGCAATACACAAAGATGTTCAGACCTAATTTACCTATTCTTGCTTTGGTGATGAATCACAGAAAGGCAAAGAAGGTAATGTCCTTGAAATGTCTGATGTAACAACCACGTGCATTGTCTGCCCAAATTCAAGACTTATAAACTTGTGTTATGTTTTATGTGGAAAGGGTTACACCGGAGAAGAACTGTTTAGCACAGCATGCAGGCCAGCAATTCCTCCTCCATGCTCCCCATTTGTGAAAGCAGCTGCACAGTGGGGCTCTTCAGTACGGATAGAGAAATATATCTTTTATGCTAGCAGGTAGAATTTCTTCATAGATACTGAGCGATGTAAGTTAAGTCAAGGACAAGAGCTTCAGTGCCACAGTAAGACACCAAGATCATGGGAAAATGCTGATTTTTTTATTCTGTAATTTAAGGTTTTCAATGCAGTCATTATTTAGACAGTAGTATCTCAGTATCTGCAAAGATTCAGACTATGAATAAAAGATGACACTATATATCAATATATTTGTGTACATAAGGCTAGGGTCACACGGTCGTACAGCCTCTCATCCCTTCCAAGTTTGATAATAGTGTGATCCAATTATCTCGGATGAAGCGAAGATGGAGAAAAAATGTCTCCATCTTCTCCATTGTGTCAGTTTGTGGAAATATGTCGTCTAAGTGCAGTCCGATGGTTTCCACGGACTCATTGACTTGGATGGCATGTTCGATCCGACTATTGAATCATACTTGGACATGCTGCGATTGTTACCCCAGACCAGCTTGGATTGAGGAAAAAATCAGACATGTTCGCGGCCCTCTAAAGGCCCAATGTTTTGTTGGATCGCACTCAGACCGATAATATGGTAGTGTGAGCGAGCCCTAAGCAAGATTAGACTAAATTGCCAATCTGTGATGTAATAGCTAGAGGCCTATTTACATGTGATAACCAATAGAAATGGTGAACCTAATTTGTTAAAATGATGTCAAATTTTGCCTTGTTACCAATAAGTCATGTAGTATGAAAGAGCATGAGCGACAAAAACACATAAACACGAAAAAAAGATAAAGCACATAATATGAAAGATTAGGACATGTTCACATCACATTTTAAAGGGTTTTTATGGTTTGAGAGAATCCTTGTCCCAAGGCTCAGCCAGTTCTAATCTCAGCAGGGCCATCACTTAGGTTCCATTCCTGCTCCTGGTGTCTATCATTGTCTTCAGCGCTAATGTCACATGGAAAGCGCTGCAGCCAGTAACTGATCTCAGCGACTCTGTGCAGGAAAATCGTCATTCCAGCCTGAGGAACCAGGACAAGAAGACCCTCCCACCCTTCCCTTCTTGTGTTGGTTATTCAGCATGGGGGCATGGCTTGTTGAAAAATAAAAATAATAAAGAAAAAAGAAAGGAAAATACAATAAAATGAAAATTTTGGGGAGAAGTATTGCGCACATATATACTTATTTGGTGTTTGTACTCGTCACAGTAGCAAGGATGGCGGGAGTGGGGTTCTTGGAGTTGAAGCTGATTGGTCGGGGAAGTAATTGTAAGTAAATTCCAGGCAGTTTGAAATTGTGTGGGGTTGATTTTGCATTTGGGTTTGGGCTCTGGATGGGGTTTTACCCCGGGAGCTTTTGGTGGTTAGTCTTCCCAGAACGGGTTGTATGGTGCCCTCAAGCTGGTGATGGACGGATGAGGGTAACATGGAGCTAGAGGTTCATTTGTCTTGCCAGATATTAAGCCAGATCTTTTAGCTCCAAGAAACCTCCCCTCATATTTACATACCGATTGTATGTATATTTATGGTTATATGTTACTGTTTGTTAAGAAACTTGGCCACTGTGGCCAAAAATGTATCCAAAGAATTTTAAATTGTAGTGTTTTTATTTAAAGGGGTGGCATGTTGGTACGGATGGGTTCAGTATGGAGGTTACAAGGTAAGAAGCCATATTCGCCATACGAGGTCATGAGTCTAGCTACAATGGCACACAGTAGGCTTATTGGAACAAAACAGAGGGAAAGCAGGCAATATAAAGAATGCATTGTGCTGGGCACACAACACAAAGCCTTATCTCCAGTCTCTACTCCATGGTTCTCCTGAACTTGACAGCACCTGTCAGGCCTCAGACTGGAGGTGCTTAAGGCATGGAATATTCAGTAGATCACTGACAGGCAGGAAGTCCTCAATGGATGTTTGCCAGTCAATCCCCAGCCTTTCACAGACATCCAACATGTGAAAATCTGGGTAAGGCTGGGTTCACACTTGCGTTCGACTGGTCTGCGCATAGATGCGTACTTCCTCCCTTAAGCTCCGCCTACGCTCCACCTACTTCCACATGCATCCTGCGTCATCCTGCATACCTATCTAGAAAGACAAGAAAGAGTACATACCAGGACACCAGGGATGCCAAAAATAAATCATAACAATTAGAAAATATTTTTATTGAAAAAACTGCAAAACCACACTGTAGTCATTAAAAACAATTAAAACAAGGCACAAAGCCCCATAACAGGAACAATAAACCCCTATAACCCCTATCTGTATAATACAATACACTTAGATGAAATATATATGGAAACCTTAGCCAAACATGGTAGTATACTTAGAGCATAATCACCCCCAAAGGCCAAAATGAAGACAGGACCAGAGAGGAATAATTAGTCCTCAAATTGCTGCATTAAAAAAAAAAAAACAGGTAAGCAAGGACAATATGAGATGGTAAAGCAATACAAACAAATTGCTATAGACTAATACAGATCAGATGTGAATAGGTCTACTCATAAAGATTAATATATCAAGTAGATCTTAGCATAGCAGATAGTATAACAGTTGTCTAATACACAAAATAATGCAGCAAATAATATAACAGTTGTCCTTAATCTAGTGCACAAAGTGATGCAGCCCTAGTCTAGTGCACAAAATAATGCAGCAAATGGTATAGCAAGTGTCCTTAATCTAGTGCACAAAGTCACAAAGTAATGCAGCAAATGATATAACAGTTGTCCTTAATCTAGTGCACAAAATGATGCAGCCCAAGTCTAGTGCACAAAGTAATGCAGCAAATGGTATAGCAGTTGTCCTTAATCTAGTGCACAAAATAACAAAGTAACACAGCTATAGGGGGGATCTCATGTTAGAGGCATGACCAGGTTACCAAACCAGGGGTTAATAGGCGGGATAGAGCCCAACAACACAAAACCTTCTCTCCAGTCTCTACTCCATGGTTCTCCTGAACTTGACAGCACCTGTCAGGCCTCAGACTGGAGGTGCTTAAGGCATGGAATATTCAGTAGATCACTGACAGGCAGGAAGTCCTCAATGGATGTGTGCCAGTCAATCCCCAGCCTTTCACAGATATCCAACATGTGAAAATCTGGGTAAGGCTGGGTTCACACTTGCGTTCGACTGGTCTGCGCATAGATGCGTACTTCCTCCCTTAAGCTCCGCCTACGCTCCACCTACTTCCACATGCATCCTGCGTCATCCTGCATACCTATCTAGAAAGACATGTGAAAATCTGGGTAAGGCTGGGTTCACACTTGCGTTCGACTGGTCTGCGCATAGATGCGTACTTCCTCCCTTAAGCTCCGCCTACGCTCCGCCTACTTCCACATGCATCCTGCATCATCCTGCATACCTATCTTTAGCATTGGGTATGCAGGGACATGCATTCTTCCTCTCCCCTTCACAAAGAGCCACCAGAGGACAAGCTTGGAGAAGAAACTGCCTACATCTCTGACAGAGGTCTATGGCGATATACCTTGCTGAAAAGACATTTAACCCAATAAGTCACCTATAGGCTCTTATTTAAAAATACATGAAATGTTGAGCTGTGAAATGATCTGACATAACTGTTTAACTCTGCTGTACAAAAAAGTTTGTGAAGCTGCAGATTATTTATTATGAGGATCTACAAACCGTGGTGAGGTGAATTTGTTTATGGGTAGGTGTTGTTATTATTAGTTTTTTTTATGTTAACTTTTTTTTGTATAAAATAATGATTGTTACATAAGTTCCTTACCAATAGTGTTTTATACAGATCTCCCGCCGTATTTTCAGTTACTTAAACGATTTATAATATCAAACCCATGATTAAGGCTGGCAACAGCTGAAACACATAGGTTTATCATAAGAACTGCTGGACGTGATGAACATTTACACGATTTTAAAATGAATCAATTAACGTGGATTTTTACATTTCTCACACTGTCTCGCTGGAGTCTTCTCTTTCCTGATAATATCATTGTGAATTATTTATTGCATCTACTATTGTTTATGGATTTCTCCAATTCCCACCTGTCAGTGCGCTTGATACATTTGCAAGTTATTGCAGATGGATAGGTTTTGAGTACAGGTCTGTGCAGGTCTGTTTCGCTGTAATATACATATAAGCTCTTATTATTGCTACACTCATTAGTGTTTGTTGTGATTTTATTATTATCACTGTTGTTTATTCATGTATTGCTATTTTTTTCCATGACGCTAATTTTACCCAGTGAAAGTCGCAAGTGTCCATTATTTCGAAAGTATGATAAAAATGTGGCAAAGACGTTTATTGAGTGAAGCTGAATTGGAAAAGCTGGCGAAAGTATCTGAAGATGAGGACCACATAAGTGGCAGTGAAAGTAATTGAGAATTCGGATTGTGAAGTTGGATCTAATGTTTGACAAATCGTCCGAAGCAATCAATTCAGTATAAAAACAAAAATATACTTTGCAACTTGCAGCCTTCTGCCCAGGCAGGAAAGTTGTCCTCTGCTAACTTCAGATAATTCTCTAATAACGAGCCGCTATCAGAGAAGTTTGGGATAAAAGGATAGATTTTTCCAAAATTATACAATACTGGTGAAAATATCACTGTGGATGAACAACTTGTGTCTTTTCGAGGTAGTTGCCCATTCAAACAATATATACCGAGTAAGCCAGCAAAGTTCGGCATCAAGATATGGACACTTTGTGACAGCAGCAGTTCATAAACTCTAAACGCTCACGTATATACAGGAAAAAAGCCTGGAGAAAAACCTGAAAAGAATTGGGAATTCGAGTTGTTTCAGATTTGAAGTATGGACTAAGAGGACAAAATGTGACAACTATTTTTTATTGCACCAACTGGGGCAGCTGGTGTTAAAACGAAAACTTACAATGCTGGGAACTGTAAGAAAAAGCCTGAACTGCCGCAATGTACCCTCGGTAAAAGAGATATTCATAGTTCAATGTTTTACTTTACTGAAGATACGACAGTGGCTTCTTATATTCCCAAAAAAAACAAAACGGGTCATGCTGATGAGCACGATGCACCATGACAATGCAGTAAGTAGTCGAGATGACAAAAAAACGCAGATGATGTTAGACTATAATTCCACCAAAGGGGCAGGTGGTACATGAGATCAACTAATAGCTACGTAGACAAGCAAACGTAAAACCAAGCGGTGGCCAATGGTTTTAATTGATAGCATTCTTGATGTATTTGCCTACAATTCATTTGTTTTACGGTGTGAAATAAACCCCAATTGGAACGCCAATAAACTGCATAAACAAAGACTCTTTCTGGAAGAATAAGGAAAGTTTCTTGCTATGCCATCTATTTTAGTAAGAAAAGTAAAACCCCATATTGAAGGAGCAGCAACCAAAGTAAACCATATCCAGCAGCTCAACAAGGCGAAATTACGGTCTTCATCCACACTGTCAAAAGCCTAGAAAGAAAAGATGTAGCATTTGGTTGGAGTAGAGTTGTTGTAGTAGTCTTCCATGATTTGCTGTATTATGTGTGTGTTTATCTACTTTTCCCTGGTCCCATTTAGTTTATTCCTCTCGGTCGCTATCTTCCTCCCTATTTTGGTTAGTACTTTTGTATAACAGAGGTTTTCTGTTATGCCTCTTTTGTCTTTGAGTCTTGTTTATCTTACATTTCTGTCCATGCCTCATCGGGTGGGGGAGGGGGCATATCAGAGTTTAACAGGAGCATAGTATGGTCAAAAACTAGGGCCTCTCCACCTTCAAGAGTACCCCTGAGATAAGCATAGTTAGGGTCCCAATTCCACGGAATGTTTGAGGCCCCCTTCCTTACCGAATGCTGTCACAGCATGACATGAATATGTTTAACTTAGGTGTCAATAATTTATTGTTTTAATGGAATACCCTATCCCTTAAAATACCACTCCAGCGTTATTGTTTATTTCAGCATTGTTGTGCTGCTACTAATGCTTACATTAGTGTTCCTGCACCTAATATTATACTCAGCACCTGCCCTGTTAACCTTTCCCCTGCACTCCGGTCTCATGCCGTTATCTTGTGACCACAACGTCTGACTGACCACAAGTCAGGGTTAACAGTTACAAGCTCTCAATGCAAGTGGACGAGCATTGATACATTGAAAAGTCATCTCCAAATAGGTCAGCAAACACTGGAGTGATCTGGCAGATCACAGACTGCTGGAGACCGACCGGAGCTGTGCAGATTAAAGATGAAGACGGAGAATAGTAAGTATAAAACTAGGCACAGGGAACTCACATTAGTAGCATCACTCCAGCGCTGCAATAAAAAAAAACCCGCTGGAATGGTGCTTTATCTATGGAATCATAGAATGTTAGAGTTGGAAGGGACCTCTAAGGTGTTCGTGTCCAACCACCTGCTCAATGCAGGATTCACTAAACCTTAGGACAACAGAAATATTGATTAACAGATTAGCACAAGTTATGTTAGTGCAGAGACAATTAATACACATCTTGGACAACTATCACTGTACTGTTTTGAATTCTACAGTCTACCCACTTTAGGCTTCATGTTGAAATAATATGGTGCCTGTAATCTGTAGTGGGCTTTCTATGCACTTCTGTATTAGTTTGGTTTCATTTGGAAAAATAAGGGGGTCCGTGGAAGGAGACAACAATGAAACTTTTCATATGCTCCATTTCTTGATGTATTACAAAGATTATTTGCCTTAGAAGTATTTCCTCTAAAGTAGAATATAATTCTTTGGAAATATCAGACGGTGGTATGAGGAGCCTGTTGGTCCATTTTATAAAACCAGTATGGATTTTGTGATTTTGTAAAAAATATGGGTTAATGGCAATGCTTTGACCATGGATTCTAATAGTTTTCATACACAATATATGGCTGTCAACTGAATGATCCTTTCCCTGATTATTCATCGGATAGCCACCTCAGCTGACTCTCCCATCTTCTATATGAGAAAGTCGCTAGGTGACATGTCGGCTGTCAGGTTATTTATAGGAGAACTATGTGAGTGGAAATCCGAAATTGGACATGCTCTATCTACATTTCCCTGACCATGAGTGAGCTGGCGCCCCCATGCACATTACACTGTATTGGCGAGTTCAGCTGACATTAATGTAATGTGCATGGGGCCCTTAGGATAACAGAAACATTGATTAACAAAAGTTTTGTTAGTGCAAAGATACTTTATACATATCTCGGTCAACTCCTAAACAGCACTTACAGTTAGGTCCATAAATATTTGGACAGAGACAACATTTATCTAATTTTGGTTCTAGACATTACCACAATGAATTTGAAACAAAACAAATCAGATGCAGTTGAAGTTCAGACTTTCAGCTTTCATTTGAGGGTATCCACATTAAAATTGGATGAAGGGTTTAGGAGTTTCAGCTCCTTAACATGTGCCACCCTGTTTTTAAAGGGACCAAAAGTAATTGGACAATTGACTCCAAGGCTATTTCATGGACAGGTGTGGGCAATCCCTTCATTATATCATTCTCAATTAAGCAGATAAAAGGGCTGGTGTTGATTTGAGGTGTGGTGTTTGCATTTGGAAGGTTTAGCTGTGAAGGAAACATGCGGTCAAAGGAGCTCTCCATGCAGGTGAAACAAGCTATCCTTAAGCTGCAAAAAACAGAAAAAACCCATCTGAGAAATTGCTACAACTTTAGGAGTGTCAAAATCTACAGTTTGGTACATTCTGAGAAAGAAAGAAAGCACTGGTGAACTCATCAATGCAAAAAGATCTGGGCGCCCACGGAAGACAACAGTGGTGGATGATCGCAGAATACTCTCCATGGTGAAGAGAAACCCCTTCACAACAGCCAACCAAGTGAACAACACTCTCCAGGAGGTAGGCGTATCAATATCCAAATCTACCATAAAGAGAAGACTGCATGAAATTAAATACAGAGGGTTCACTGCACGGTGCAAGCCACTCATAAGAATCAAGAATAAAAAGGCTAGGCTGGACTTTGCTAAAAAACATCTAAAAAAGCCAGCACAGTTCTGGAAGAACATTCTTTGGACAGATGAAACCAAGATCAACCTCTACCAGAATGATGGAAAGAGAAAAATATGGCGAAGGCGTGGTACAGCTCATGATCCAAAGCATACCACATCATCTGTAAAACATGGCGGAAGCAGTGTGATGGCTTGGGCATGCATGGCTGCCAGTGGCACTGGGTCACTAGTGTTTATTGATGATGTGACACAGGACAGAAACAGCCGAATGAATTCTGAGGTATTCAGAGCCATACTGTGTGCTCAGATCCAGCCAAATGCAGCCAAACTGATTGGTCGTCGTTTCATACTACAGATGGACAATGACCCAAAACATAAAGCCAAAGCAACCCAGGAGTTTATTAAAGCAAAGAAGTGGAATATTCTTGAATGGCCAAGTCAGTCACCTGATCTCAACCCAATTGAACATGCATTTCACTTGTTAAAGACTAAACTTCAGACAGAAAGGCCCACAAACAAACAACAACTGAAAACCACCGCGGTGAAGGCCTGGCAGAGCATCAAAAAGAAGGAAACACAGTGTCTGGTGATGTCCATGAGTTCAAGACTTCAGGCAGTCATTGCTAACAAAGGGTTTTCAACCAAGTACTAGAAATGAACAATTTATTTACAATTATTTAATCTGTCCAATTACTTTTGGTCCCTTTAAAAACAGGGTGGCACATGTTAAGGAGCTGAAACTCCTAAACCCTTCATCCAATTTTAATGTGGATACCCTCAAATGAAAGCTGAAAGTCTGAACTTCAACTGCATCTGATTTGTTTTGTTTCAAATTCATTGTGGTAATGTCTAGAACCAAAATTAGATAAATGTTGTCTCTGTCCAAATATTTATGGACCTAAGTGTATAAACATAAAATCATCAGTCTGCCCCATGTATCACATAAGTATTAAGTATGAACCCAACTTTCCACCCAGACTTTTCTTACCTCGGCTGCTAGTATTCACTCGGTACATAACCCAACTTTCCACACAGACTTTTCTTACCTCTGCTGATAGCATTCACTCAGTACATAACCCAACTTTCCACACAGACTTTTCTTACCTCTGCTGATAGCATTCACTCGGTACATAACTCAACTTTCTGTAGAAAGATAAATCGTGTGCACAGCCTGAAAGGTGCCAGAGTAGGTTCCTACACCGTGAGAATAATATAAAGAGAACTCGGCACTCAACTTAACAAAAAGGTAAGTATTTATTGTAGTCCACGGTTGTGGACTACAATAAATACTTACCTTTTCGTTAAGTTGAGTGCCGAGTTCTCTTTATATCATAACTCAACTTTCCACACAGACTTTTCTTATCTCTGCTGATAGCATTCACTCGGTACGTAACCCAACTTTCCACACAGACTTTTCTTACCTGTGCTGCTAACTTTCACTCAGTACGTAACCCAACTTTCCACTCACAGTTTTCTAACTCTGCTGCTAGCATTCACTCAGTAGGTTTCCACTAACCCCTGCTTTACCCCAATGTTATTTATGAGCTTGTTTAGGCCTCTTTCACATTTCCGGCGGGCGCCTGGCGGCGCCCCCGGCATTTTGCCGCAGCGCCGCATGTGAAAACCTTTCACACTTCCGGCGGCCAAAATGCGTTTTTTTGCCGGATGGTTTCTGATGCTTGGAGAGATCAGAAACCATCCGGCAAAAACAAAAAACGTTACATGCAGCGTTTTTTCCGGACGCCGCAATGTACATTTGCGCCGCATCCGGACAAAACCGCATGCAACGCATTGACATGCGGCGCCATCCGTCGCTAATGCATGTCAATGCGAAAAAAGCCGCATGCGGTGCATCAGATTTTCAGATGCGGCGCTGCGGCAAAATGCCGGGGGCGCCGCAAGGCGCCCGCCGGATGTGTGAAACCAGCCTTACACTGCCTTGATCATATGCATCTGGCTCATTGTTAATTATCTGACCAAGATGAGCACAGACCACTCCCCTCTGCTTCACACCTGAATGCACTTTCTAGCAAATATATTGCAGACCCCAAGTCTGATAGATAAAGCAAGGGAGACACAAAGCGCAATAGGGTCTTATCCGATAGTAATTTAGCACTTTTTAAGTAGGAAGCTGCTCACCTGGTATTAGGTGGTTAAAACACCTGTAGGAGAGGCTGCCACAGAACCACATGTCGGTCGATGACCCGACAATACAATACACTGCAGAAAAAATGTGGATTCCAGTACACGCTGCCCAAATAATAGATTTCTAAGACGTAGTAGCAGTTAAGAAGTGGTTTAATTTATGCGTTTCAGGGTGAATACCACCCCTTCCTCAGGAAATACCACATATAGCTACTCCCCCTCCAACTGGCTGTCATTTACTACCCCCAGGGCCAGCCACCACCTTCTTTGACCACTTCACCACCTGACTACTTTATTTCCTTTCCAATTACATCCCCACTATCATCTTGTGCGACTTCAACATCCCCATTGACACTTCCCTCTCAGCTGCCACAAAACTTCTATCTCTCACTTCATCCTTTGGCCTCAATCAATGGTCTTCTGCAGCCACTCACAAAGATGGCCACACACTGGACCTCATCTTCACCAGCCTCTATTCCCTATATAACCTCTCTAACTCACCTCTACCTCTTTCTGACCACAACCTAATTACATTCTCTTCCTTCTCCTCTCCAGGTCCACAATCACCACCCACAAACCTGCACACCGTTGCAGAAATCTTAAAGACCTCAATCTACACTCACTGTCTGAATCCCTTCTCCCTCTTACAGACATAAGTTCACTACACAATGCGGATGCCGCTGCAGTTCTATATAACACCACAATAGCTATAGTTCTGGAATCGGTTGCCCCTCTCACACATACCAAAGCTCGCAAAACAAACAGACAGCCCTTGCACACCAACCTGACGAAAAAACTGAGGCGGGCTTCTAGAGTTGCTGAGCGGAGATGCAAAAGATCCCACTCCAACGAGCACTTCATCACATTCAAACAGTCCCTCACTACTTTCAAGGCCAGACTCGCTGCAGCAAAACAAACCTATTTCTCATCTCTCACATCCTCCCTGTCTCACAACCCTAAACAGCTATTCAACACCTTCAACTCTCTCCTCCATGCCCCAGCACTTCCTCCCTCTCCTCTCATCTCAGCTGAAGACTTTACCTAATTTTTCAAGCAGAAGATTTATAGCATCAGAGACAGTTTAGGTCGACAACCCCCAGAGCACTTCCTCCTAACTGCTCAGCCCTCCTCCTCCAAAACCAACTTCTCCACCATTACAGAAGATCGACTCTCCACTCTACTCTCAAGATCACATCTCACCACCTGTTCACTTGACCCTATCCCATCCCACTTCATCCCAAACCTCACCACAGTCTTCATCCCAACCCTAAACCATTTCTTCAACCTATTACTAATAACTGGTGTTTTCCCCTCAAGCTTTAAACATGCCTCAATCACACCTATCCTCAAAAAGCCCTCTCTTGACCCATCCTCT
Source organism: Oophaga sylvatica (assembly GCA_033576555.1). Classification (NCBI taxonomy): domain Eukaryota; kingdom Metazoa; phylum Chordata; class Amphibia; order Anura; family Dendrobatidae; genus Oophaga; species Oophaga sylvatica. The sequence continues at coordinate 591,017,275 of JARQOD010000001.1, read as the reverse complement.
GTATCTAGCTATCACTCTATATCACTTTCCCCTATAACTCAAAACTACTGGAACAACACGTCCATCTTGATCTGTCTGCCCACCTATCTTCTTGCTCCCTCTTCAACCGCTTACAGTCTGGCTTCCGGCCACACCACTTCACTGAAACTGCCCTAAATAAGGTCACCAATGACCTATTAACTGCCAAGGCAAAGCGACACTACTCTGTCCTCCTCCTCTTGGACCTGTCCTCTGCCTTTGACACAGTGGACCATTCCCTATTACTACAGACCCTCTCATTTCTTGGCATCACAAACTTGGCCCTGTCTTGGATCTTGTCATACCTAACAGACCAGATATTCAGCATCTCCCACTCGCACACCACCTCCACACCTCGCCCCCTATCGGCGTCCCCCAAGGTTCAGTCCTAGGGCCCCTGCTCTTCTCCATTTACACCTTCGGCCTCGTACAGCTCATAGAATCTCAGGGCTTTCAGTATCACCTCTATGCTGATGACATACAGATCTACATCTCTGGACCAGATATCACCTCTCTACTAACCAGAATCCCACAATATCTGTCTGCTATTTTATCCTTCTTCTCCGCTAGATTTCTAAAACTTAATATGGACAAAACAAAATTCATCATCTTTCCCCCATCTCACTCGACTTCCCCAGCGTAACTATCCATTAAAGTAAATGGCTGCCCACTCTCCCCTGTCCTGCAAGCTCGCTGCCTCGGGGTAATCCTTGACACTGATCTCTCTTTCAAACCACGTATCCAAGCCCTTTCCACTTCCTGCCGACTTCAACTCAAAAATATTTCATGGATCCGTACATTCCTCAACCAAGAATCTGTAAAAACCCTAGTCCATGCCCTCATCATCTCCCGCCTTGACTACTGCAACCTCTTGCTCTGTCACCTCCCCTCTAACACTCTTGCACCCCTCCAATCTATTCTAAACTCTGCTGTTCGAATAATCTACCTGTCCCCCCGCTATTACTTGGCCTTTCCCCTCTGTCAATCCCTGCACTGGCTCCCCATTACCCAAAAACTCCAGTTCAAAACCCTAACCATGGCATACAAAACCATCCACAACCTTTCTCCTTCATACATCTCTGACCTTGTCTCCCGGTACTTACCTACACGGAACCTCCGATCCTCACAAGATCTCCTTCTCTACTCCCCTCTTATCTCCTCTTTGCAAAATCATATACAAAATTTCTCTAGCACATCACCCCTACTCTGGAACTGTCTACCACAACATATCAGACTCTCGCCTACCATGGAAACCTTCAAAAAGAACCTGAAGATCTATCTCATCCGACAAGCCAGCAAACTGCAGTAACCATTGATTGACCAAGCCACTGCAAGACCAGCTCTACCCTCGCCTACTGTATCCTCACCAATCCCTTGTAGATTGTGAACCCTCGCGGGCAGGGTCCTCTCTCCTCCTGTTCCAGTCATGACTAGTATTGTTTAAGATAACTTTCCTCATTTTTATGTATATGCTTTTCACATGTAAAGCTCCATGGAACAAATGGCGCTATAATAATAAAAATAATAATAATAATAATAATATGGGTCGTTTAGGATAAAAAAAAACTGTTCTCTTTTCAGACTTACGACTTTTGTCTATTGGTTGTGACTTGTTTTACAGATTATGCCTAATCAATTAAAATTGATGAGATGCAATAGCGGACTCACCTCTGGACAAAAGTATCTAGAAGCAAAAAAGATCCAGACCATTTTTTCTAAACTACAATAATTCCTCAAAGTATTTTTTTTTTTCATTAAACAGCTGCATAGAAATAGGTCTATACAGTAGATATATTGTAAATAATGTATGTTTTGCCCCTGACCCCTAAAAAAATATTAACAATCAGTAGTGTCACAGAAGACCATATCTCATAACTCTGCAGCTCTTACAAAGTAATTTTGCTCCCAATGAAGCCCTTTAGTGTTCTTATGTACTAAGATTCCACATTCATAGTGCACCATAAATTGTGATGCCAACAAAGTGCCCCAAACACAGTACAATACCTCCTCAGTGAATTTCTACACAGTACCCTCCACACGCACAGTTGGATGACTCGGCAGTACCCCTCACAAAGTATCGTAACCTCACAGTAATCCCTTACACAGTATAATGCCCCCATAATTGCCTACACACAGTATTATGGCCCCCATGGTAACCCTACAACATGATGGCCTACACACAGTCCTATATACAGTATCATGGCCCTAAAATAAAGTATAATGGACCTCCTTTAAGTATAATGGCCCCACACCCCGCCATACCTCTCCACACAACTTTCCACATAGTATGATCAGCTCCACACAACTCTCCACACTTTATAATCCCATCCACATAGTAAAATAGCTCCCCACAAAGCCCTTCAAATAGTATTATAGCCTTCCAAACAGAAAATTGGCCCCACCTAGCTCTCCAAACAGTAAAGTGTTTCGCACACAGCCCTCCAAACAATATAATTGGCACCTATATAGCCCTCCAAACAGTGTAATTGGCCCCCACATAGCCCTCCGAACATTATAATTGGAACTCCCCAAAGTCCTCCAAACAGTATAATTGGCCTCCACATATCCCTCCAAACAATATAATTGCCCCCCCCACATAGCCCTGCAAAAGGTGTAATTGGCCCCCACATAGCTCTCCAAACAATATAATTGGCCCCTACACAGCCTTTTAAACAATATGATGACGCCCCACAGCCCTCAATACAGGATAATGACTCACACGTAGCCCTCCAAACAGTAAAATGGCTCCCACATAGCCCTTCGAATAGTACTATGGTCTCCAACATAGCCTTAAAAAATTATAATTGCTCACATAATCTACTAAATGATTTTAAAAAATATGTAAATACTCACATCTCTCCGTTCCCCTGATGCTGCAGTTTCTGCAGCGTGTGGTCTGAAGCTCTGCAGAGCTCTGCACACTGGGTGTGATGTAGCAACATAATTGCGCCCACAGCAATGAGGCATCAGAGCTAAAACACACTGGGAGAATGATGGAGGAGTGAGCTGACAGCTCCTTGCTCCATTGTTTTCAAAATAGGGCAATAGAGTCTGCTGGTATTAGCGATACATCACTACGTCTAACTAAGCACATAGTTTTGTAGGTGATGCAGCCCTTATACAAATCAAAACTTAATTGTTCTATTTGCTGATTTCTGTTCTGAAGAAACGTAAGTTTGGCCATACAAAGGGTTCAGTGAGCGCCATAATGAGCGTATTTGATTAAACTTTCATTTTTTGCAGAACAGAGACAGCTATTAGATCACTATCGGCATGGTTTTTACAGTTTGCATCCCCTAGAATGTCATGTGCTTAGGCTGCTTTCATATTTGCGTTTGTAGGCGCAGCGTTTTATCCGCATAGATTCGCATGCGTCATGCATACATATCTTTAACATGGTGTACGCAGGGACATGCATTTTCATGCTTTGTGTACCCATGCGTTGTTTCACGGTGTGCGGCAGTGTCTGGCGAATGCAACATGTTGCACTTTTTGAAGCATCAAAAATCAGTCAAATATGCACAGAGATGCGCATGAGGATGAGTGCAAAAAAAAAGCATTACTGTCTAAGGGAACACAATGATATGCAAGACATGCGCATGGATGCATTCGATACGCATGTGAACTTCAGACTGCGCATGTCCAGGAACTGATTACAGCAGCTGGAAATATCGAACGCATGTGCATAAACAGCACAAACGCATGCAAAAACGCATACAAATGCGCCTTTTTTGGCGTCATGTGTAAGATGATGTGCATAAAAACGCTGTGTAAACATGCGTTTGCATGCGTTTGCGTGTGCAGATGATACGCTATGCACACATACGCAAATGTGAACTTAGCCTTAGTTAATACTGTCAGTTTGGGGTGAAAGACCGCTTTAAAACCTCTTTACACATTAGAAATTGTTGTGTCTTGATGAAAATATCTTAAGACACGTTTCCACAGGTTATGGTGAATGATGTGCTGAGTTATCTCTTTATTGCAGTAAACAGCTCCATATATCACATAAATCATTAACTCTAGTGTCCTGTTTTTTCATCTGGCAGTATCATTTGATCAAATCTACAGTATGTACTTATGTTTTTTTGTGTTCTAGCGAGCAGTAAATTAATTGTGCGTTGAACAAACTAAATGTCACTTAATTACAAAACACGTAATCAAATCAAAGCACATATTTTCTGACAAAAGGGCCTGCTATTGTTGGGTACCGATGAAGGATATTTAATTAATTACAAACAACAATAAGGCTAGTAAATCAGTCTATAAAAAGGTCAGTAAAATATATACACTGCTCAAAAAAATAAAAGGAACATCTAAATAACAGAATATAACTACAAGTAAATCAAACTTCAGTGAAATCAAACTGTCCACTTAGGAAGGAACACTGATTGACAATCAATTTCACATGCTGTTGTGCAAATGGAATAGACAACAGATGGAAATTATTGGCAATTATCAAGACACACTCAATAAAGGAGTGGTTCTGCATGTAGGGACCACAGACCACATCTCAGTACCAATGCTTTCTGGATGAAATTTTGGTCACTTTTGAATGTTGGTCGTGCTTTCACACTCGTGGTAGCATGAGACAGACTCTATAACCCACACAAGTGGCTCAGGTAATTCAGCTCATCCAGGATGGCACATTAATGCGAGCTGTGGCAAGAAGGTTTGCTGTGTATGTCAGTCTAGTGTCCAGAGGCTGTAGGAGGACAACAACCCAGCCGCAGGACCGCTACCTCTGCCTTTGTGCAAGGAGGAACAGAAGGAGCAATGCCAGAGCCCTGCAAAATGACTTCCAGCAGGCCACAAATGTGCATGTGTCTGCACAAACGGTTAGAAACTGACTCCATGAGGATGGTCTGAGTGCCCGACGTTCACAGATTGGGGTTGTGCTCACAGCCCAACACCGTGCAGGACGCTTGGCATTTGCCACAGAACACCAGGATTGGCAAATTCACCACTGGCGCCTTGTGCTCTTCACAGATGAAAGCAGGTTCACACTGAGCACACGTGACAGACGTATCAGAGTCTAAAGATGCCATGGAGAACGATCTGCTGCCTGCAACATCCTTCAGCATGACCGGTTTGGCAGTGGGTCAGTAATGCTGTGGGGTGGCATTTCTTTGGAGGGCCACACAGCCCTCCATATGCTTGCCAGAGGTAGCCTGATTGCCATTAGGTACCGAGATGAGATCCTCAGACCCCTTGTTAGACCATATGCTGGTGCGGTTGGCACTAGGTTCCTCCTAATGCAGGACAATGCCAGACCTCATGTGGCTGGAGTGTCTCAGCAGTTCCTGAAAGATGAAGGCATTGAAGCTATGGACTGGCCCGCCCATTCCCCAGACCTGAATCCGATTGAGCACATCTGGGACATTATGTCTTGCTCCATCCACCAACGTCACATTGCACCACAGACTGTCCAGGAGTTGGCGGATGCCTTAGTTTCAGGTCTGGGAGGAGATCCCTCAGGAGACCATCCGCCGCCTCATCAGGAGCATGCCCTGTCATTGTAGGGAGGTCATACAGGCATAGGGAGGTCATACAGGCACATGGAGGCCACACACACTACTGAGCATCATTTTGACTTGTTTAAAGGACATTACATTCCACTTTAATTTTGCGGGTGACTCCAAATCCAGGCCTCCATTGGTTAATAAATATGATTTCCATTGATGATTTTTGTGTGATTATGTTGACAGCATATTCAACTTTGTACAGAACAAAGTATTCAATGAGAATATTTCATTCACTCACATCTAGGATGTGCTATTTGAGTGTTCCCTTTATTTTTTTGAGCAGTGTATTTAGTATGTGTTTCCTTTCTTTGAAGTAGAAAATTGTTTAAAAACAGGAAGTGAAATGTTTTACCTCACAGAGAACCAGCTGTGATCCCTGCTGCCCTGTCTGTATACGCTGTTTTGCTTCCTTCCCTGCCCAGGAGCTGTGGTATGATGAGACCATGTCCCTGTATAGTCAGACACAGCCATTACACAGTACACAGCAGGGGCACATTTATAAGATTATCTCAGCACAGGAACTTTTTATTTTCACACATCCAATTGTGGAAATTATTATGGAAAGATACTCTGAATAAAATCAACTTTTGTTCGTGGGAAAACTCCCTTAAGGGACCTCTTTATATAAAATAACAGTGGGTAGTTTCCCCCTGCTGAAATCTGTGGGGAAGTGATCAGTTGTAATCTGTGGGAAAACTTGACAATATGAACTCAATTCATAAAGCCACGCCGGTCTTGATGAAGGGCATGCCTGCTGGAGTTAGAGGTTCATGATTCATTAACTTAGTGAATCAGGCACATCTTAAACATTGCGTGTGCCATGCAACAAATCTTACTCTAGACAAGAACTGGAGTAAGATTTGTGATGTAAGGTCTGCCACAACTCATCATGAATTAGACTAGAGGTCTATGCTCTATCCCACCCCTCTGGTCTAAAGCTTTCAGGAAAACATCAAAAGTCGCAACATTTTTGTGGAACAATTTTGCAAGTTTTCACAATTTTTGATGAATCAGGGCCTATGTGAGTTTTTTATTTTGCTGTAACCTTATATATCCTTTTTTGGAAATATACTAAAATGTCCTCTTTCTGTGCGTACAATAAAAACCCATCTTTTGATATGAAGCAGAAAAAAATTTCCACACAGACTGAGTAATCCTGGTATGCTCTTGCCTCTGATGCATCGTTCCCTAATTTTACCAGCGCTGGCAGGCTAAGATACCCCTTGTGTCTCCCCCAAAAGCTCTCCTAGGAAGGGTTTCCATAACCGGAGAATGAGTATTGCACAGACATCCCACCGCAAGAGGCATTCTCTGTAGCTGCTCTAAATTCTGCTTTAGTTTCCATGTAAAATGCAATGCAATATATTCCCACTCATAAGAACCCCCCATAACTAACTCAAAATTCTCAAATAGGCCATATAAAATAGGCTTTACAAACTAATGTTTTTAAAGAATACTAAAATGGATAATTGATTGGCATATATAGAACCACATCCCTTTTGCCTAAATCAGGTCACACACATTATCCCCCCTCTAAACGAGGGTTATTTCTCTTCAAACAAAATATTGGGCTCTTGAAATCCAACCATCCTATCCTTATGCCCCCTGATATAATCTCTATAGGGATGTAGTTAGGTTCCTTTGCAAAGATGATTGGCTGGTCCTGCGATAATATGCAGGTCTGACTGACTAATAGGGTATTGGTTTGGGGATCTTTAATCATGTATATGATATTGTAAGTTGAAATTGAAAGCAGGATTTCCTGCCGAGCAGTTGTGTATTAAGAGGGATCATGGTAAAACAAAAAAGAGATGCTGCAAAAGCCAACTAGCCATTTATGTCAATGTGACCAAATGTACCACTGACTGCAGTGCCAGCTCCCTTATTAATGCAGTATTCTCAATATTCAGCATTTCCTGTACAGGACCATATTAACTTTGGTATAGAAGATGGAAGTAGTACACGGTGTTCCTGAGAATAGTTGGTGTCAGAGAATTTTTGGTAAAGGCCATTATGATAATAAAAGACAATAGTATAAGATCTTTTTGTAAAAAATGTTAAAACATTATCTGGTAATGAGACAATATTATGGCTGTCATAGCACTTTTAGTGAGTTATATCTATTAGTCCGCATAAAAGATTTATAGTTGTCATCCTGACAAAGAATCAGTGGCTTCGCTTCATTTGCTTGTTGACTCTGAATGTGTCTGATTGAATCTGACCTTCCTCATTCATGTATCATGTTTTCCATGAGAATAAAAAATTCAGAAGTGCGGTTCTCAAGCGGCAGAACAAAATCTGTCATGGGAGACCCTAGTACTGATTTTTTGTGGTGCAACAGAATACCCTTTAGGACTCCCTTAAAGGGTTTTCTCATTATCCTCTTCAGGAGAGCACCACTCCAGAGCCTCTCTGCTCCCCGCTGACTGGGTTTGGTGGTCGCCTGCTTGATTGCCATTGGTCCAAGCTATCAATTTCCCACCGCTGGTCCGAACTGTGTGCTCTCCGATTTCTGCAAGCCGTGGTAGCTTTGCTTCTGGAAAATAAAAAAGTGCAATTGTACTGAGACTAGTCGGGATCGGGAGCTAACAGTTCACTCCAGCGGTCTGGCAGCTTCAGAACAGCGCTTGCAAGCTCTATAGAAAGAAATCTTGTTAGCACTGTGCTTTATGCCTAAGAGACCAGCCAATGATGATAGACTGTAGAGAAGGAGGGTAACATAGGCAATGAGAAGTAAAGCACAAAATAGAAAATCTCTCTGTTCTTCAGAAGAAACAGAATTTTCAAGAACAAGTACATTGTAAAGTTGCTTTTTTACAAGTATTTTACAGTTTTAACCAGAACATGGAAATAACAACCTGCATTGCCCATGATATATATTAAAACATGCCGCTGAGGACATCAGGACGTCTTAGGTCATTTGCACCAGGTGTGAACTGACTTGCATGACAAGTGGGGGTCTGCCCAAGGACTTGGCAACTAAGGAACCACCGCCACGTCTGTCCTCTTAGTGCCGTGGTAGATTATTTTCTGTCTTTGACGCTCAGCTGGACAGTATGATGAATGTCTCACACATGATGGGGGGAGGGGGACAATAGTAATTAGATTTTTTGACCTTTAGGTTTATATTGGTCAAGCGACTATATTGTGTATGACTATACTAGACATATTAGTCAGTGTTTCTATGGGATTTCAGTAATATCAAACAGACATACAGCATTAGCTATAACTTGGGCTATGCTCCCACAGTGAGCTTTTGGTGAATTTTTGACACTGTGTATTTATAAAATAATGTAAGTTACCTATTTTACATAATAGGTGCAGAAATGGTGCAGAAAATCTGTTACATCGAAAACTCACAAAAAAGCTCATCATGGGAGCTGATTTTTCTATTAGCCCAATAACACAAGGAACATATTTTTGGTTGGCTGACAATATCCCCAGCCACTCATATATGCATGTAACTTGTAGGGAATAATACGCGAACTAATATTTGCAAGTCTATTTAAAGGAAGTGCCTGAAATATTACCCTTTGTTTAAATGGACCCAATTAGTAGATGTGAAGATGATCACCCATAGAAGTGTTAGCAGACATGAAACAGCCATAGCCTGCTGTTTGCCTGTATCTCCACTCCTGATCTTTACTGCTTGCTATAAAATAATAAAGAAGATTTCTCCATGATGTGGCGTATAATAATAAATTATATTGTGGTACCGTGTTAGCCAGAAAAATCGATGTGAATACTTTTCCGTCCAATTATGCCATAATTTTCTGGTTAGCCAGTAAAGGGATCACTCTAAGAATACTCTTGTCATAATTGGGAGGAAAAGTAATCACATCCATGATGTGGCAAGTGCCATCTTCAGTTCTACTACTTTGGACTTTCAGTGACTTTTTGTATAATGACAGACCACCGCTCACGGCTGCTGGCAATATGTGTGGACTATACCTGTATACATCATTGTCAATTTATTGGAGGAAGACAGTATTGCCAAGTGGTTTCTTTTTTGCCTATTCATACTATTTCAATTGAGTTTTATTTTAAACTTTTTGTTTTTTACATTTTTCTTCTTTTTTTTTCATTTTTATAAAATTATCTACAGTATGTAAAAAAATCCTAAACTCTTGCAGTTTGGATCTCATACTAAAAAGAATATTAAACTCATACTTCCAGTTCTGTTTTTTAATTATTTATTTTTCTCATATTATATAGCGCCATTACTTCTACAGCACTTTACATTTTTGGCACCGTCACTGTTGGGGCTCACATTCTAAGTTCCCTATCAGTATGTCTTTGGAGAGTGGGAGGAAACCCTTTCAAACATGGGGAGAACATAAAAACTCCTTGCAGATGCTGTTCTTGGTGGGATTTGAACCCAGGACGACAAGGCTGTAGTGTTAACCACTGAGCCACAGTGCTGCCCATTGATTGACTTCAGTAGCCATCATATTATCATCACAGACAGGAGAACAATGACAGGTGATATTCAGATAACAAATGATCACATCATTCCCTAAAGATAGTAGACCCAGCTCACTTTGCTTTTTTCTGCATAATGCCTTCTGCACAGACCACAGAGAATGCCTCGAAAACTCTCCTGCATAATTCAATGAGTCAGTTACTGACTGTGTTTCTATATGGCATCTGTAAATTATATATCTAAATGCACAGATTTACGGTATGCTCATTCTCAGATAGAAGGAGAAAAGAGAGCATTTGAGTTATAGAATATCTATAGTGCTCAGGTCTTTATGTCCAATGCGGTTATCAGAACTATTTACCGTAAAATATTAAAAACACTGCTGAGTAGAAATGAGTGAATTTTTAAATAGAGTTGAGCGAAACAGGTCGGTCAGATTCAAAAATCGCCGACTTTCGCCAAAGTCGGGTTTCGCCGAGCGAAACCCAACCATAGCGTGAGGTCGGTCATGCGGTCGTCGACCCGAGTGCCAAAGTCAGTTTTCCCATAATGCTTGCAGGTGCCTTTTCTTAGCCAATGAGCAAGGACGCACACTGTGGGCAATGAGATGACATGGGCAGCGGCCACCACCATCTTACAGAAGGGCATTGCAGTGATTGGCTTGCATTGTGTGGAGTCACAGTGCCTATAAAAGCCCTCACCGCCAACCGCCATTTTACTTCTGCTGATCTTAGCATGTTTCTCAGAAGGAAGAGAGTTAGGCAGGAAAAAAAAGTTATTCTGTGCTTGTGCTGATAGCGATTGTGCTGTACAGTTAGTGTGAAGTGACAGGGGAGGATTTTCTTTTGTGCAGCAGCAGAGCTGGTTAATAGGCTGCCTGCTAGCTGTATTGCTGTGTGTACACTGCTGTGCAGACTGCTTTTTACACAGCACTAATACTTTTATTATTTTTGTCTGCACAGTTGCCGAGCCTTCATTTTTTCCCACACCGTATAGAGCTGTACACTCCTCACACACTACCATGTATCGGCTGGTATCATGGACAAATACTTGCTGACTATCTGTGTGTGACTTCGGAAATATATACGGAGATTTACAATTACCCCTAAACTGTATACAACTGTATTCTTGTGATACAGTACCCTATTTCTGTTTTTTATATTCTGCTATTATCCATACTGAGCCTGTGAGCGTCTGTGTGTTACTCCGGAAATCTATACGGAGATTTACATTTACCCCCACACTGTATACAGCTGTACGCTTCTGATACAGTACCCTTTTTCTGTTTTTTGAATTCTGGTCAAATCCATACTGAGTGAGCGTCTGTCTGTTACTCCGGAAATGTATACGGAGATTTAAAATTACCCCTACACTGTACACAGCTGTACACTTGTCATACAGTAACCTTTTTTTGCTTTCTATATTCTGGTCTAATCCATACTGAGCCTGTGAGCGTCTGTGTGTTACTCCGGAAATCTATACGGAGATTTACAATTTACCCCTATACAGGGTCTGACTGGCCCACCGGAGAACTGGAGGATTCTCCGGTGGGCCCTGGCATCTGGGGGGCCCTGGCACCTGCTGGCATACAGGGGCCAGTTGCCTAGGGCCCCCGCTGCTCCAGGGGCCCCCAGCCGGTGGCGTGTCGCTAATAGCGGCACACCATGCTGCTGCCATGGGGGCCCCGTGCCAGCGGAGCAGCAGCGGGTGACAGGAGGCAAGAGCCCCTGTCCCCGCTGCTAAAGAGAAATGAATATTCACTGCTTCCCACACCCACATGGGCGTGGGAAGCAGTGAATATCATTACTTACCTGTCACCCTCTCCAACCGCTGAGCGCCGCTGTGTCCTCGGGCCCTCTTGCTGCGATGTTCAGGCAGAGGGCGCGATGACATCATTAGTGAGCGCCGCGCCCTCTGCCTGAGCATTCACTGCCGGAGGACCGAAGACAGCGGCGCTCAGCAGTGGAAACGGTGACAGGTAAATATCGCAGGTGCCGGGCCCTGAGCCAGCGGTGACACCGGCACCTGTCCCCATAGCGCGCCGGTGTCCCCGCCAGCTCAGGACACCGGCACCTAGCCCCAGCGACGAGAGGTGAGTATGTCTTTTTTTTTTTTTTTCTGCAGCATCTATGGGGGCATAATCTGTGGAGCATTTATGGGGGCATAATCTATGGGGGCATAATCTGTGGAGCCTTTATGGGGGCATAATCTATGGAGCATCTATGGAGGAATAATCTAAGGAGCATTTATGGGGGCATAATCTATGGAGCTTCTATGGGGGCATAATCTATGGAGCTTCTATAGGGGAATAATCTAAGGAGCACTTATGGGGGCATAATCTATGGAGCATCTATGGGGCATAATCTATGGAGCATCTAAGGGGGAATAATCTAAGGAGCATTTATGGGGGCATAATCTATGGAGCTTCTATGGGGCATAATCTATGGAGCTTCTATGGGGGAATAATCTAAGGAGCACTTATGGGGGCATAATCTATGGAGCATCTATGGGGGCATAATCTATGGAGCATCTATGGGGGAATAATCTAAGGAGCATTTATGGGGGCATAATCTATGGAGCTTCTATGGGGGCATAATCTAAGGAGCTTCTATGGGGGCATAATCTATGGAGCATCTATGGGGGCATAATCTATGGAGCATCTATGGGGCATAATCTAAGGAGCATCTATGGGGGCATAATCTATGGAGCATCTATGGGGGCATAATCTAAGGAGCACTTATGGGGGCATAATCTATGGAGCATCTATGGGTCATAACCTAAGGAGCATTTATGGGGGCACAATCTATGGAGCTTCTATGGGGGCATAATCTAAGGAGCATCAATGGGGTCATAATCTAAGGAGCATCTATGGGGCACAATCTATGGAGCATCTATGGGGGCATAATCTAAGGAGCACTTATAGGGCATAATCTATGGAGCATCTATGGGGGCATAATCTAAGGAGCATTTATGGGGGCACAATCTATGGAGCTTCTATGGGGGCATAATCTAAGGAGCACTTATGGGGGCTAATCTATGGAGATCTAGGGGCATATCTAGGAGCATTTATGGGGGCAAATCTATGGAGCTTCTATGGGGGCATAATCTAAGGAGCATCTATGGGGGCATAATCTAAGGAGCATCTATGGGGGCACAATCTATGGAGCATCTATGGGGGAATAATCTAAGGAGCATTTATGGGGGCATAATCTATGGAGCTTCTATGGGGCATAATCTATGGAGCTTCTATGGGGGAATAATCTAAGGAGCACTTATGGGGCATAATCTATGGAGCATCTATGGGGCATAATCTATGGAGCATCTATGGGGGAATAATCTAAGGAGCATTTATGGGGGCATAATCTATGGAGCTTCTATGGGGGCATAATCTAAGGAGCTTCTATGGGGGCATAATCTATGGAGCATCTATGGGGGCATAATCTATGGAGCATCTATGGGCATAATCTAAGGAGCATCTATGGGGGCATAATCTATGGAGCATCTATGGGGGCATAATCTAAGGAGCACTTATGGGGGCATAATCTATGGAGCATCTATGGGTCATAACTAAGGAGCATTTATGGGGGCACAATCTATGGAGCTTCTATGGGGGCATAATCTAAGGAGCATCAATGGGGTCATAATCTAAGGAGCATCTATGGGGCACAATCTATGGAGCATCTATGGGGCATAATCTAAGGAGCACTTATAGGGCATAATCTATGGAGCATCTATGGGGGCATAATCTAAGGAGCATTTATGGGGCACAATCTATGGAGCTTCTATGGGGGCATAATCTAAGGAGCACTTATGGGGCATAATCTATGGAGCATCTATGGGGGCATAATCTAAGGAGCATTTATGGGGGCACAATCTATGGAGCTTCTATGGGGGCATAATCTAAGGAGCATCTATGGGGGCATAATCTAAGGAGCATCTATGGGGGCACAATCTATGGGGCACAATCTATGGGGGCACAATCTATGGGGCATAATCTATGGGGGCATAATCTATGGGGCATATCTATGGACATCTATGGGGGCATAATCTAAGGAACATCTATGGGCCATAATCTAAGGAGCATCTATGGGGGCATAATCTATGGAGCTTCTATGGGGCATAATCTAAGGAGCATCTATGGGGCATAATCTAAGGAGCATCTATGGGGACAATCTATGGGGCACAATCTATGGGGCATAATCTATGGGGCATAATCTATGGAGCATCTATGGGGCATATCTAAGGAACATCTATGTTGCCATAATCTAAGAGCATCTATGGGGGCATAATCTATGGAGCATCTATGGGGCATAATCAATGGAGCATCTATGGGGCATAATCTATGAAGATCTATGGGGGCATAATCAATGGAGCATCTATGAGGGCACAATGTATGGAGCATCTATGGGGGCATAATGCATGGGCAGCATATGGGCACAATCTATGGAGCTCTTGTGGGCATAATACATGGGGCAGCATATGGGCATAATCTCATTTCCACCTAGGCTTATACTCGAGTCGATAAGTTTTCCCAGTTTTTTGTGGCAAAATAGGGGGGTCGGCTTATACTCGAGTATACATGGTATCTTGTATGATTTGGTAGCTGAGGAGAGCAAGCAAAAAAGTAAATACACCAGAGAGGTTGGAATTTATGGGATTGCATTACCCTGACTAACCACCACAACTAAAGGCAGCCGTGGAGCGTACCTACGTTGGTCCTAGATGCCTCGTCACAGCCTGAGAAGCTAACTACACCTAAAGACAGAAAAAGGAAAACTATCTGCCCCGGAGCAGATCCCCAAAGAACATAGAAAGCCCCAAACATGTAATGGCGGTTAGACAAGAAGAAATACAGACACAGATAGAAAATAGTATGAGCAAACGTTGGGGCCCAAACTTCCTAAATAGAAAAGGATAGGAAGGTCACTTACTGCAATCCCAAAAAACCCTGAAAAGTACCAACACTACTAATTACAAAAACACCTGAGATCACACGACCTCTACCACCTAAATTAGTTCTCTGGTGTAACAAAAACTAAACAGCAGCCACTGAAAAAACTGGAAAAGGCAAATGAACAAACAACAGTGGCTGAACTAAACTGAGAGGAGCACAAGCCCCCGGAGGGGACCCGGCAGAACCCCACAGAAGTGCAGGACAAAATGCAAAAAGCAAGCACAAAAACTAAAAGAAGAAAATGTCTTATCTGTTAGCAGAAGATGCAGGTACGAAACAGCAAGCTACAAAGTGAACAGGAATCAAAGAGAGACCAGAACAATTGATCACCGGCAACCCTGATGGGAGGGAACCTCCCTTATATAAGACCAGTCAGTAACACCTGATCGCCAATCTTCACAATCTTCATTGGATAGTTCAGTACTGTTTGTAACCACCAAGGGAGCTTCTGCTCAGAATTCATTTCTAGCACATTCACATCAGTACCCCCCCCTTGAGGAGGGGTCACCGAACCCTCATTTGAGCAACCAGGTCGGTCAGGATGAGCTCTGTGATACGCACGGATGAGTCTCCTAGCATGGATGTCCGAAGCAAACACCCAAGAATTGTCCTCCTGACCATAACCTCTCCACTTAACCAAATACTGGAGTTTCCGTCTAGAAAAACGAGAATTCAATATTTTCTCAACCACATACTCGAGATTGCCCTCAACCAAAACAGGGTCAGGAGGCACAGCCATAGGAACCACTGGCTCGACAAACCTCTTCAATAAGGACTTGTGGAATACGTTATGGATCTTAAATGTCCCTGGAAGAAGTAAACGAAAGGAAACAGGATTAAGAATCTCCATGATCTTATAAGGTCCAATGAACCTAGGCTTAAACTTAGGAGATGCAACTCTCATAGGGATATTTCTTGAGGACAACCAGACCAAGTCCCCCACTTCAAACCGAGGACCATCAGTCCTATGCCGGTTGGCAAACCGCTGGGCCCTCTCCTGAGAGAGGGACAACCTCTCCACTACCTGGTCCCAAATCTGCTGCATACGCTCCACAACAGAGTCAACACCTGGACAGACAGAAGCCTCCGTCTGTCCTGAAGAAAATCGAGGGTGAAACCCAAAATTGCAGAAAAATGGAGACATCAAAGTGGCAGAGCTAGCCCTATTATTAAGAGCAAACTCAGCCAAAGGCAAAAAAGAGACCCAGTCATCCTGATCAGCAGACACAAAGCATCTCAGATAAGTCTCCAATGTCTGGTTTGTTCTCTCAGTTTGTCCATTGGTCTGAGGATGAAAAGCAGAGGAGAAAGACAATTGAACAACAAGTTTAGAACAAAAAGTCCTCCAAAATCTGGAAACAAACTGGACTCCTCTGTCAGACACAATGTTCTCAGGAATGCCGTGTAACCGAACCACGTGCTGAAGGAACAAAGGCACCAATTCAGAGGAGGAAGGCAACTTAGGTAATGGCACAAGATGTATCATTTTGGAAAACCTATCACAAATCACCCAGATAACGGTCATTCTCTGAGAAACAGGGAGGTCGGAAATGAAATCCATAGAGATATGGGTCCATGGTCTCTTGGGCACAGGCAATGGCATCAACAAACCACTAGAGCGAGAGCAAGGCTTGGAGCGAGAGCAAGTCCCGCAGGACTGCACAAATTCCCTGACGTCACGAGACAAAGTAGGCCACCAAAAGGACCGACTAACCAAGTCTCTGGTACCAAAAATTCCGGGATGACCGGCCAACGCGGAACAATGAATTTCAGACATCACACTCTTTTTCCATCGGTCTGGGACAAACAATATCCCAATAGGGCAGCGCTCGGGTTTATCCTCCTGACACCCTTCTAGAGCCAGTCTCAAATTGGGCGAGATGGCGGAAAGAACTACACCCTCTTTCAAAATAACAGCAGGATCAGATAACTCAGGAGAGTCCGCAAGGAAACTCCTCGAGAGGGCATCCGCCTTAACATTCTTAGTGCCAGGAAGAAAGGAAACCACAAAATTAAAACGTGTGAAAAACAAGGCCCACCTGGCCTGTCTAGGATTAAGTAGCTTGGCTGATTCCAGATAAACCAGATTCTTATGGTCCGTGAGGACCACCACCTGATGTTTGGCTCCCTCCAGCCAATGTCTCCACTCTTCAAAAGCCCACTTCATGGCCAATAACTCCCGATTACCCACGTCATAATTACATTCAGTTGGAGAAAATTTTCGAGAGAAAAAGGCACAAGGGTTACTTTTAGAGGTCTCTGGATCTCTTTGGGACAAAACGGCACCTGCCCCAATTTCAGAGGCATCAACCTCCACCTGAAATGGCAGAGAAACATCAGGCTGCCGTAGAACAGGAGCAGAAGTGAATCTCTGCTTAAGTTCCTGAAACGCAGAGACTGCCTCAGGAGGCCAATTCACCACATCAGAACCCTTTTTGGTCAAATCAGTCAATGGTTTAACAATAACAGAGAAATTACCAATAAATTTACGATAAAAATTGGCAAAACCCAAGAATCTTTGAAGAGCCTTTAATGAAGTAGGTTGGACCCAATCACAGATGGCCTGAACCTTGACCGGGTCCATTTCAATAACAGATGGGGACAAAATGAATCCCAGAAATGAGATCCTCTGTACGCCAAGAAGACACTTTGATCCCTTCACATACAGAGCATTCTCTCTCAAAATCTGGAACACAGTCCGAACATGTTTCACATGAGAGTCCCAGTCATTGGAAAAAATCAAGATATCATCCAAATAAACAATCAGAAATTTATCCACAAAATCCCTGAATATGTCATTCATGAAGGACTGGAAGACAGAAGGAGCATTAGTGAGCCCAAAGGGCATCACTAGGTACTCAAAATGCCCCTCTGGGGTATTAAATGCCGTCTTCCATTCATCCCCATGCTTAATGCGAATAAGGTTATATGCCCCCCTGAGGTCAAGCTTGGTAAACCAAGTAGCACTTTTCACCCTGGAAAACAGGTCAGAAATCAAGGGTAACGGATATTGATATTTCACAGTGATATTGTTCAAGAGACGATAATCAATACACGGCCTTAATGAACCATCCTTTTTGGTCACAAAGAAAAAACCGGCACCCAAGGGTGAAGAGGATGGTCTGATATGACCCTTCTCCAATGACTCCTTGATATAAGACCGCATAGCATCATGTTCAGGTACAGACAAGTTAAAAAGGCGACCTTTAGGGAATTTACTACCAGGCACTAATTCAATAGCGCAGTCATAGCTCCTATGGGGGGGCAAGGATGCAGATTTACTTTCGCTAAACACATCAGAAAAATCAGTCAAAAAGTCAGGAACATCCTGAGCCTGGGGGGAGGCAGAAAAAACAGGAGTGTTGGCATTAACACATTGGCAGCCCCAACTGGTTACAGACACAGATTTCCAATCCAAAACAGGATTATGAGACTGTAACCAAGGGAAACCCAGTACGATAATGTCATGCAGATTATACAGCACCAAAAATTTGCAACTCTCCTGATGATCAGGTTCAACCCTCATTATCACCTGAGTAGAGTAACTGAGGTTTATTCTCAGCCAAAGGGGTAGAATCGATCCCCAATAGGGGAATAGACTTCCGTAGGGGTATCAAGGGAAACCCACAACGTTTAGCAAAATCAAAATCCATCAGGTTAATAGCTGCTCCCGAATCAACGAAAGCCTGAGCAGAAAATGTGGACAGGGAGCAAATCAGGGTAACAGTCAACAAAAATTTAGTCTGAACACTACCCAAGACAACTGAGCGTGCAAAACGTCTTCCCCGCTTAGGGCAGACTGAAATAGCATGAGAGGCATCACCACAGTAGAAACATAACCCATTGCGTTTTCGAAACTCATGACGCTGTGCCCCAGAAGCCACTCTATCACACTGCATGGGTTCAGAAGCTGGTTCACAAGGCAACACTATTCCACGCATACCTCTACGCTCACGCAAACGTCTGTCAATTTGAATCGCTAATGACATAGAATCATTGAGACCAGAGGGGACAGGCAATCCCACCATAACATCCTTTACATTCTCTGACAGACCCTTCCGAAAAAGGGCTGCCAAAGCATCGTCATTCCATTTGGTCAGGACTGCCCACCTTCGGAATCTCTGACAGTATAACTCAGCGTCCTCAAGCCCCTGATTTAATGCCAACAAGGATTTTTCAGCTTGATCAGTGACATTAGGCTCATCGTACAATAACCCCAGAGCCTGAAAAAATGCATCAACATTACTCAAAACAGGATCCCCAGGTGTCAGGGAAAAAGCCCAATCCTGAGGATCGCCGCGCAGGAGAGAGATGATAATTTGAACCTGCTGTGCTGCGTTCCCTGAGGACTTAGTTTTCAAGGCAAAAAACAACTTACAGTTATTTTTGAAATTCAGAAATTTAGCTCGATCCCCTAAAAACAAATCTGGCATGGGAATCCTAGGTTCCACAACAGGCAACCTCGCAAGATAGGTAGCAATACTCCGAACTTCAGTGGCAAGCTGATCCACACGGCCAGACAACTGTGAAAACTCCATTGAGAGAAAAAAAAAATCCTCCTCAGCACCAAGAGATACAGAGGGAAAAAAAAAAAAAAAAATCTCTGACAACTCTGACAATCTTCTTTCTTTAACACTATTTTTCCCTTCTGTGAGTACCATACAAATATCAGTTTTTGGCCGGTGATACTGTTATGATTTGGTAGCTGAGGAGAGCAAGCAAAAAAGGAAATACACCAGAGAGGTTGGAATCTATGGGATTGCAGTACCCTGACTAACCACCACAACTAAAGGCAGCCGTGGAGCGTACCTACGTTGGTCCTAGACGCCTCGTCACAGCCTGAGAAGCTAACTACACCTAAAGACAGAAAGAGGAAAACTATCTGCCCCGGAGCAGATCCCCAAAGAACATAGAAAGCCCCCAAACATGTAATGGCGGTTAGACAAGAAGAAATACAGACACAGATAGAAAATAGTATGAGCAAACGTTGGGGCCCAAACTTCCTAAATAGAAAAGGATAGGAAGGTCACTTACTGCAATCCCAAAAAACCCTGAAAAGTACCAACACTACTAATTACAAAAACACCTGAGATCACACGACCTCTACCACCTAAATTAGTTCTCTGGTGTAACAAAAACTAAACAGCAGCCACTGAAAAAACTGGAAAAGGCAAATGAACAAACAACAGTGGCTGAACTAAACTGAGAGGAGCACAAGCCCCCGGAGGGGACCCGGCAGACCCCCACAGAAGTGCAGGACAAAATGCAAAAAGCAAGCACAAAAACTAAAAGAAGAAAATGTCTTATCTGTTAGCAGAAGATGCAGGCACGAAACAGCAAGCTACAAAGTGAACAGGAATCAAAGAGAGACCAGAACAATTGATCACCGGCAACCCTGATGGGAGGGAACCTCCCTTATATAAGACCAGTCAGTAACACCTGATCGCCAATCTTCACAATCTTCATTGGATAGTTCAGTACTGTTTGTAACCACCAGAGGGAGCTTCTGCTCAGAATTCATTTCTAGCACATTCACAACAGTATCTATCTATTATCTATCTATATATAGCATTATACCCTATGAGGGGGGGCAGCATTATCCTCTATGAGGGGGCTGCTTTAATCTATGAGGGAGGCTACCCCAACTCCTGCTACATAATTAAGACATGTACTACCTTATATTATACCTGATATTAGTGTGTTATACTGCACAATTGGTGGTCTTGTATTTATTTCTATGTAGCCCCAAGAATGATTTTCTCTGGTGGGCCCAAGGTGTTCCAGTCCAACGCTGCCCCTATACACCTGTTATCTTCAGATACAATCCCCTTTTTCAGCTTTTTATATTGTGGTCTAATCCATACTGAGTAGTGTTGAGCGATAGTGCTCGATATCTAAAAATATCGTATCGAAATGGTATCGCCGATATCACTAAATATCGTCGATTTCCGATTCCGATTCCGGAAGTCCAATGTAAGTCTATGGGAACAAAATATCAACATTAAAAAAAACCATTCTTGCCTTGTTGGTTAATTGTACATGAAGGAAAACAACAAAGAGTAATGTAGAATGTATTGGGGGAGGTTGAGGAGACAATAAAGGCATACATGTTTAACCCAATGCATTGGAATAGCATTAATATATATTTTTTTTGGAAATACGTTTGGATTGACTAACAAATTGACAATGTTGTTAACCTTTTTTCTATTTTGGCAAATATGTATGTTTCACAACTTCCATGCTCTTCACCTTTTTAACTTTTGCCAGTGCCACACTTTCTCCTTCATAATCTTCAGCAGCAGCATCATCTTTCTCATCAAATTATTCTTCATCTTCACCTTCTTAATCTTCTTCTTAAACTTCTTGCTATTCATGTTTTTGTTTACATTACTCATATTGTTATTATTAAACTAATTAATCTTCTTCATATTCAAATTCTTCATCTTCTTCCTCTTCACCTTCTTCATCATATTCTTATTTGTGACAGAGATTCCTGTACTTGTAATCTGTAAAAGTATGAATTGTTCATCCTTCCGTTCTTGCTGTCACAAAAGATTTAAATTACAACAGTATTTGTCCGTGTTCAGTTTAGCCTGCAGCAGCAGCAGGCATTTTCCAGGGGCACCACGAGGAGGAACGGACTCACCCCCATACACTGCTTAGTCTTCTTCTGCTTAGAATTTAGAGCATATATTTTGCTCTTCATTTTGGTCTTATACTTCATGTTCTTCTGCTTTTTGATCTTTTGCTTATTGTTCTTTTGTCTCTTGTTCTGTATCTTGTAGTTTGTCTTAACCTTCTTTGTCCTGTTGGTGATCTTCTTCTGGGTAATCTTTTATTTTTTCTTTGTGATGGTGTTCAGGCTGGTTGGCTTCATGCTCGTCGTCCTTGTTGTCGTCATCTTCTTCTGGGTGGTCTTTAAGGTCGTCTAATTTCCGAGAAACAGCTGACGTTACTGGAACCCTGACGGGTATCAGATGGAGCAAGAGACAATGGAAGTAACGAGGACCAGCTGACTGTGCTGGACCCCGGACGGGTAGCAGAAGGAAAAGAGGCAATGTCACAACCGAGTACCAGCTGACGTTACTGTGACACGGTTACTAAGCAGGAGGTACCTGTGCTCCAAAGCACTACCAAGGACCAGCAGACGTTGCTGGAACTCGGATACGGAGATGGAGGCACCTAGGCCAAAGGCACTGGGGAGAACCACTTGACGGTACTGGACCCCGGACGGGTAGCAGAAGGAAAAGAGGCAATGTCACAACCGAGTACCAGCTGACTTACTGTGACACGGTTACTAAGCAGGAGGTACCTGTGCTCCAAAGCACTACCAAGGACCAGCAGACGTTGCTGGAACTCGATACGGAAGATGGAGGCACTAGGCCAAAGGCACTGGGGAGAACCACTTGACGGTACTGGACCCCGGACGGGTAGCAAGAAAAGCATGTCACACGATCCAGTGACTACTGTACACGTTTAAGGGAGTACCTGTGTCCAAGATACAAGGACCCGCAGCGTTGCTGGAACTCGTACGAATGGAGCACCAGCCAAAGCACTGGGAGAACCTTGACCGTACTGACCGTCGTACGAAGGAAAGAGGCCAATGTCACACTATCCGCGACTACTGTACACGTACTAACAGGAGTACCTTGCTCAAAGCACTACCAGGACCATAGAGTCGTGCTGAACTCGATACGGAATGAGCACTAGGCCAAACATGGAGGAACATTGACGTTACTGACCGAGGGTGAAGAACTACCATGAAATGTAGTTGAACAGGACGCAAGCCGTCGCAGTTACCTGAATCACACAGTCCTACATGGGTGTTATCCTATTGTCACATGGGAAACGCCTTTATTTACATATCCACGAAATAGAACACCTAAACAGAGCACCATAAGTCGGCTAAACCGTATGCAACACAACAGCACAACTTATTGGATAATTGACTTCACACTGCCAGGAAACAGCTGTCGTGCTTAACCAGGCTGGCAGGAGTCAGTACCCTGCCAATTTTCGAGAACAATGGCGGTGTTGTAGCCCAGGAGTAGAGTTCAGGTGTAGAAAGTGAACATAACAGAGACATGGAAACGTGCAACAGTTATTTAATCTGAACAACGGACAGCAAAATTCAGGTGAGATCATGCCTTGTTCATTTTCAGAACAAGCCGGTCTACATTCTCATGAGGATAGTGCTATGCACGGTCTGTTATACACACCTGCAGCACTAAAAGACACGCTCAGATAAACACTGGCAGCAGGGCAAGCAGCACCTCCAATGCATATGGCTAAGCTCTGGCCATGATCCAACTAGAGACCAAATTTGAAGGGGGAGGATCTGGAGTCACTAGAGGAATCAAGTATCTGTCACATCTTACGGAAACGTTTCTTCCTGGTGACTGGAGCCGTCTCGGATGGTGTAGACCTTGCTGGCGCTGTCACAAAACTTTGCCACATTTGTAACATACAGTTCTTGCCCTGTGCAGAGGCGCTGCTTCTGATCCCTGTTGTTGTAGAGGTGTCTACACTGCCTCGACGCACAGAGCTGCTTTGTAAAGCAGTAGCAGCAGCAGCAGCAGCTCTCTCGGCTGGAATGTACAACAGTATGGATTGCACCAGTGTGTCTTGGTACTCCTGCATTTTACGGTCCCGGTTCACCGGTGTGATGAGGGTTTGTAAGTTGTCACGGTAGCGAGGGTCTAGGAGGGTGTACACCCAATACTCTGACGTGCTGAGAATGTGGGCGATGCGGCGGTCGTTTCTCAGGCACTGAATCATGAAATCAACCATGTGCTGCAATCCCAACTGGCAACAAAAGGGTTCCCCTGGAAGAGGCTCATCTCTGCTCCTCTCATCACCCCCCCCTCGCCTACATACGACTACGCATTGTGTACTCCCCCTGTAGGGATTTTTCCTCCCCATTGATCCTCCTCCCCCTATCCTCCCCACAAAGTGAGCCCCCCCAGCCCTTTTGAGGAACCCGTTCGTGATGTCCCGAAAGGATTGAATTTGTGACTCCTCATCCTCCACCTTTCCAAAAACCCTTCCTTTTGTGCTTTCAGTGATTCTGAAGCAGGCGATAAGGGGGACAGTCATGCTGACTAGTGCTCTCTGACCCCCATCCGCGTGAGACATCAAAAACACGCAAAAAGTCGCAGATGCCTTCATAGAGGCCCCCCTCGGGGTGATTTGAACGGGGCAAATTGCGAGTTTATTGCGCCCGTTGCAGGGGATACCCATTATGCTGGGGCTGCTCACACAACCGTCCCAAAATATGTAAGTGGATTCCACTGGTGGGTAGTCACATATGATGCGATGTTCAGGAAGGCGAAATCTACTTGCAGAGCGCAATGCGCGATTGGCCAGCTGGAACGTCGCAAGTGAGCGCACTAGGCGGCCTTTTGCAGCATGCATCAAGATCCGGGTAGTCCTCAAAAAAAATCGACGACCAAGTTGACACATGGCCAGACAGGGTTGTGGTGGGTTGCCAAGGCCAGACCCCCCGATTTTTGGCCCTTGCACACATACCAAACCGGGTGGAGATTAGTGACAAAAAACACAATCGCTTCCGCTTGTGGCATCCCC
>JARQOD010000001.1:590806503-590992670 GCA_033576555.1 Oophaga sylvatica | reverse complement strand
GCCTGAGAGCCTGACAGGACACAGAAGTTTGTCTCAGCGGCTCTGTGACGTAACAGGGTTCGCTTTCATCGCTAGACAGCGCCCTAGCGTGTTTATTTTGCGACTCAGTTGTGTTTAGTGAGTTCGCACACATCGCCATATAGCGCTGCGGCACTCCTTCTAGCGTCTCTGTGGAATAACAGAGTTCGCACTTATTGCCACAGCGCATTGCGGTGTTTATTTTGGCGACTCTGCGGGATAACAGAGTTCGCGTCTTGCGCCATTTTACTAGCAGCAGGTTCCGCCTGCACGGTGGACTCCGGGCTGCGAATGCACCTCTCTACCTCATATATTTGGTGCGTTCCGCAGACCCTAACAATAACTCTCTTGTTTAACAGAATAAAAATTCAAAATTTGAAAATTGCGAAATTTTCAAAATTTTCGCCAAATCTCAGTTTTTTCACAAATAAACGCAAAAATTATCGACCTTAATTTACCACTAACATGAAGCCCAATATGTCACGAAAAAACAAACTCAGAATCGCTACGATCCGTTGAAGTGTTCCTGAGTTATTACCTCATAAAGGGACACTGGTCAGAATTGGAAAAAATGGCAAGGTCTTTAAGGTAAAAATATGCTGGGTCATGAAGGGGTTAAAGAGAATCTGCAACCCCATCTGAAAGCAGCATGATGTAGGGCCAGAGACCATGACTCCAACTATGTTCTCTATCAGTGTGAGTTTTCCATGGTGCAGATCTGCCAGCTCTCTGATTGCTGAGCTCTGTATAACTCTTCCAACACCACTGTTTGGCCGCTTTTTTGTTTACTATGTATAGGCAGAAAGCTGCCAAACATTGATGGGAAGTTGGGTTATACAGAGCTCATAAATCTGGAGGACTACATGGCAGCATGTTTACTAGTCTAGTCTTCCATCCTACTAATAAAACAGTGATTTTATCAAAACTACATAAATTACCTAGTAAGTGATACATAACTGGAATCAGGGTCTCTGTCTCTTCATTATGCATCTCTCAGATTAGTTGTCTATAACCTAGTTACAGATTCCTTTTCAGGGATTATCCAGGATCAGTTTATTCCTTTTAGAACGGGGTCACACTTGCGAGAAACTCGCACGAGTCTCGCACCTCAATACCGGCACTGCCGCCGGCACACGGCACAGGACCGTGCGGCTGCATGTATTTCTATGCAGCTGAACGATCCGGTCCCGAGTGTCGGCGGCAGTGCCGGGTATTGAGGTGCGAGACGCGTGCGAGTTTCTCGCAAGTGTGACCCCGGCCTTATTATGTGCCTAAAAGCTAGCAGGCAGATAGTTGACTATTCTGTTCTACATGACTTAGTGCAGGCACGGACCACTATTACTGGTGAATCTGCTGCTTCACATCAAAAGAGCAGCTCTTCCTCTTTCGGGCTGCTCTTTTGATGGGGCGTGCCTATTGATATTATGCTGATTGATATCTGGCTTTCCGCAGTTAGGAAGAGGGGAGGCGGCCATCAATCAGCATGATATCAGCAGGCAGACCCCTTCAACAGAGCAGAGGAGAATAAGAGCGGCTTCTCTGTTGACATGATGTCAGTGGAAGCAGCAGAACTGCAGTTAGGTGCGGTATGTGACCGCTCTGAGCTGGCAGAGATCAGCAACGAACAGAACAGCCCAGTAGTTAGCATCTGTTAGTTCTTAGGCACATAGTACAAGATTAAAATTGGCTTTGATAACCCCTTTAAATATTACCTGCCCTTTTGCAGGTTTCAAGCAATAACTACTGTGCCGCAGGTGAGGTACTGTAGACTGACAATGTAGTCTCTTTTTAGACTGGACCAGTGATCATAATATCTCCTGTACATCTGATATCCTTGCTGACTACCAAAACATAATTGGTTACACTGGCATACAAGAAGCAGGTCATGCAACTGCGGTGGCCCGTTAATGCACTGTCTGCACTGCTTGCTTTGACATTTTCATAGTGGTTAGCTTTAGTGATGAGCGAGTACACTCGCTGCTCGGCTTTGCCCGAGCAAGCTCGGGTGATCTCGGAGTATTTGGAAGTGCTCGGAGATTTAGTTTCTGTTGCTGCAGCTGCATGATTTATGGCTGCTGGACAGCCTGAGTACATGTGAGGAATGCCTGTTTGTTAAGGAATCCCCACATGTATTCAGGCTGTCAAATAGCTGCAATTTATGCAGCTACAGCAACAGAAAGTAAATCTCCGAGCACTTTCAAATACTCCGAGATAACCCGAGCAACGAGTATGATTAGGGATGGATCTAAAACTAAAACTACAATAGAACATTCATAAATCAAAACTTAGCTAACGGTGGCTATTCCTTCAAACTACTTGGATAAAATTAGATATATGCAGAATTTTCCAATGTTAATTTACGATATAACGACAAACAGCTGTGTAAATTTATATGCATACCTCCTAATGGTGGCTACATGCATCGACAGCCATATATTTAAATACAATGGATATGGGAACATCTGCTGCTGAATGAAAGAAATTTTTGTCTATTTGTCATAAATAAAGTCATTGTATATGATCCAACCATAAGGTTGTGTGCCCACGTTGCATTTTTCAAGCGTTGCCGCCGCGGAAACGATTAAAAAACGCTAGTTAAAGCGCATCCCATGCAATCCTATGGGATTCCGCAGTTGCTGTGCCCATGGTGCGGATTTTTCTGCTGCTGAATCGCATTGCGGAAAAATAAGCAACATGTCCATTAATTTGACGGAATTTCGGCGATTCCGCCGCCATAGGATTGCATTAAAACGCTCACTTTACGCATGTGGCCATGTCCACCATGTGTAAAGTGAACGTTCCATGCGCAGATGGTACCCAGGGTCTGGAGGAAAGGAGATAAACTTACCCTCTGTCGGCCCTCAGAGGCGCTCCCGTTCCTCAGCAGTGCACGCGGTGGCTTTGTTCCCAGGCGTACTTCACGCCAAAATGACCTTTGTGATGTCGCAGTCGCGTGACATCATCAGAGGTCATTTTGGCGCGAAGCACTCCAGGGAACAAAGCCACCGCGTGCACTGCTGAGGACCGGGAGCGCCTCTGAGGAGATCATTGGCCGACAGGAGGTGAGTGTGACCAACCTGTCAATCACTTTTCCAAGCTATGCTTCAAATCGCTTGGAAAGCGCTTAATTCCACAAGCTAAAAACGCTTGCATAACGCTTATGTTTTGCGGGAAAACGCATGCGAATTCTGCATGCGTTTTACCCACGGCGGGGAGTTGTGGAAATGCGGACAATTCCGCAACATTTCTGCAACGTGGGCACATAGCCTAAATGTAGTTTCTTCTATTTGATTATATAGTGTAATACTGTAAAGGGAATCATATGTGAGGATCGCTGTATGCCCCCCAGGATGCGTATAGAAGCATATTAAACCCGCTGAAGCACATTGTGATTACAGCCTCACCTTTGGTTGCAATGCAAAATAAAAGAGAGTGTGAATTTGTCAAAAGCGTATCTCTCCCTCCACTCCGGGTTTTGTATAGAAGCATATTAAACCCGCTGGAGCACATTGTGATTACAGCCTCACCTTTGGTTGCAATGCAAAATAAAAGAGAGTGTGAATTTGTCAAAGAGCGTATCTCTCCCTCCACTCCGGGTTTTGTGAGTGTTCACGATTCACATTAAACTTTGAGTTGAGGTTTGTCTGTGTCAGTGTTTGGTTTTGCAAGCTTGAGAGCAGGAGCTCTGTGTATGTCAGGTCTGGGTGAGACTGAATTCAGGCCAGAGCCAGAGGCAACAAAGACACTGAGGCATCCAAGAGGTGTCATCACCCACAGCAAGAGTCTTATGGACTGTTATGGATGATCCTGCTGAGATCCAGAGGATAACGTTTGCCTTTTTGTTGTGACTTGCCAAAATAAAGATGTTTAAATTGAACTAACATGGGTCCTGCCTCTTTACCGCACTGCGTGAACACTGCTGCATTACAGTGGTTATGATGGGTGTCATTTGTATAAAAAATACTGCTCAAATAGTGTACTATGCACAGAAGTCATATATCTCTGCTTGCTGGGAGCTGATACCACAGGGAGCCCCATCTACATGCATTCCATTCAAATAATTGCCACAATAAAGCCACATACATCAGTCATCATATTTTCTCTGCTTAGTGAGGATTCCTGTTCTACAGGGTGGGCCATTTATATGGATACACCTAAATAAAATGGGTATGGTTGGTGATATCAACTTTCTGTTTGTGGCACATTAGTATATGGGAGGGGGAAAACTTTTCAAGATGGGAGATGAACATGGCGGCCATTTTGAAGTCAGTCATTTTGAATCCAACTTTATTTTTTTCAAAGTGAAGAGGAAAATGTGACACATCAAACTTATTGAGAATTTCACAAGAAAAACAATAGTGTGCTTGGTTTGAATGTAACTTTATTCTTTCATGAGTTATTTACAAGTTTATGACCACTTATAAAATGTGTTCAAAGTGCTGCCCATTGTGTTTTGAATGTCAATGCAACCCTCTTCTCCCACTCTTGACAAACTGATAGCAACACTACAGAAGAAATGCTAGCATAGGCTTCCAATATCCATTGTTTTAGATGTTGCACATCTCGTATCTTCACAACATAGACTTCAGATGACCCCAAAGATAAAAGTATAATGGGGTCGGATCGGGAGACCTTGGTGGCCATTTAACTGGCCCACGATGACCAATGCACTTTTCCAGAAACTGAAGATGGCACGTTGCCTGAGTTTTTCCAGCAAGATGGTGCACCACCATATTATGGGTGTCAGGTCAGAGCATTCCTACATGAACAGTTTCCTTGAAAGTGGATTGGTCATCGTTGAGGATGAGGGGATGATTATTTTGGGGAGGATGCTTCTCAGGGGGCAAGAGAAAATGTTGGCTTGTCAAGATCAGGTACAGGGTTCGTGCATGAATGGAGGGATGACAGAAAGAAGGACCCAGCTGTCGACCAAAAATGTAGATGATCTCACCTTCATTAAAATGAACCATGCCTGGGTTTCAAAGGATTTTGTACCACCTTCCCCTGATGACACATAGGTTGCCAGCAAAATGGCTCGCTTTGTCCTCCTCTTCCTCCGACTTCTACAATACCTCCATTTGCAGCTGCTGAACGTCCAGCCTACACCTCAACATATGCCAGTTTTTCCACCTCCCTAACTGGGCTGTACCCCCCCAGGGCCGGAGTCAGCACCTGGCGCATCTGGGCAAGTGCCGGTGCCCTGAGCAGGTGGGGGGCACACTTGCCGTCAGAGATACCGACATCCTATGAGGGGCCCTGTGCCAGTTCCCAGTGCCCACAAGTGTGCCCCCCCTGCTAGCTCAGGGCCCCAAGCACTTGCAATGCTTACCTCTCCCTGCTCCAACACTGTGACGTCTTCCGCGTTTCCTGACAGTGACATTCAGGTCAGAGAGCGCGATGATGTCACTTCTGTGCGCCCTCTGTCTGAACAGTCACAGTGCAGAGAGCTGGAAGATGGCGATGCTGAGGAGTCCAGAGTAGAGCAGTGCCCAGCGAGGAGAGGTATTTCATTTTTTTTAATGGTTGGAGCAATATATGGGGAGCATTATACACTGGAGAATTATATATGGGGCCCATCATACACTTGAGCATCATAGAGAGGGCCCTTTATACACTGGAGCATCATCCATGGGGCACATCATATACTGGAGCATCATATGGGGCCCTTTATATATGGAGCATCATATGGAGCACATATGGGGCCTATTCTGTATGGAGCATTATATGGAGCCCATTCTGTATTGAGCAATATATGGGGCTCATTATTCTGTATAGAGCAATATATGGAGCTCATTATTCTGTATGGTGTACTATGTGGTGTCCATAATACTGTATGGAGGACTATACTGTCCGGTTTTTGAGCTATTGTAGAATTTAAAATGGATATCACTCATGTAATGCAAGAAGTGAAGTATTTGGAATTGTACTATACCTATATTTCTCTGCCATATCCGAGCATCATGAATTGTGGTATGTGTTAAAGGGGCCCTCTGAGACTCTTTGGCCCGGGGCCCATGAAAACCTGAAGCCAGCACTGCCCCCCCCCACAACTATACCCAAATAACCCCGTTTTAAATTTGTTACTATTTTTATAAAGTTAATTAAGGTTGACAAGCTTAAGTACTGTATATACTCATGTATAAGCCGACCCGTGTATAAGCCGACCCCCCTAATTTTGCCACAAAAAACTGGGAAAACTTATTGACTCGCATATAAGCCTAGGGTGAAAAATGATTATGCCCCCATATGATGCTCCACAGATTAGGCCCCCATAAACTGCAGATTATGCCCCCATATGCTGCACAGATTATGCCCAATATGCTCCAGATTATGCCCCCATATGCTCCAGATTATGCCCAATATGCTCCAGAGATTATGCCCCTATATGCTCCACAGATTATGCCCCCATATGCTCCAGATTATGCCCCCATATGCTCCAGATTATGCCCAATATGCTCCAGAGATTATGCCCCCATATGCTCCAGATTATGCCCCCATATATACCACAAATTATGCCCCCATATGCTGCACAATTATGCCCCGTATGATCCACAGATTATGCGCCATATGCTCCAGATTATGCCCCCATATGCTCCAGATTATGCCCCCATATGTTCCACAGATTATGCCTCCATATGCTCCAGATTATGCCCCCATATGCTCCAGATTATGCCCCCATATGTTCCACAGATTATGCCCCCATATGTTCCACAGATTATGCCCCCATATGCTGCACAATTATGCCCCATAGTATACGTCCCTTATGCTGCTGCTGCTGTAAAAAAAAAAAAAAAATGACATACTCACCTCTCGTCGCTGGGGGCCAGGTGCCGGTGTCCTGAGCAGGCGGTGACACTGGCGCACTATGGGGGACAGGTGCCGGTGTCACCGCTCGCTCGGGACCCCGGCACCTGAGATATTTACCTTTTCTCTCTCCACCTCTGCACACTGCTCCCTCTTCTAGGTCCTCGGCAGTGAATGATCAGGCAGGGGGCGCGACGCGGTGGAGAGAGGACAGGTAAATATCGCTATACTCACCCCTCCGCCGGCGCGATCTCTGCAGCCTCTCCTCTTCTCCTGGCGGTCTCCGCAGCGCTTCAGTCCTACAGCAGTCACGTGGTACCGCTTATTAAAGTCATGAATATATGCATATTCATGACTTTAATGAGCAGTGCCATGTGACCGCTGCAGGGAGGAGCCGGATATCGTGGAGAAGCAGGGGGGCTGCATAGACCGCGCCGGCGGAGGGGTGAGTATGATCCGACTCCTCCACCCATTCTGGTCTCAGTGTACTGTTCAATTTTTTAGGCCCACCATTTTCATTATTTTACATATATATTTACTTGAATTTAAATTTGTATTGTGTTCTATGTCATACGCACATTTTTAACATAGTATCTCTGTTGCTATTTCTATTTAATAAAGGTATATATTTTATCTGTATAAGCTTGCCTGTTTTTTTATGGATAGCCATACTTTCAAGTAATTGGCTTTCTAACCCTTATGTCACAGATATGGCTCAGAGCGGCGTGGAGGAAGGCGCTCCAGGATTACGGATAGAACCTACAGCGAAATGCGCCTCCAAGTACTGACAAAGACCAATATTTGGCATTTGCTTTTTATTAACACAAGTTAGCTCTCCTCTGGTAACTCATAGCACGGCATGTCATGGGATTTGGCTTCAGTTTCAGAAAATTATAAGCTTCCAGGATATCTCCGCCCCTGTGGGTCACAGGCGGGAGATATCACTGTCATCTTTCCTATCATGATTTTACTGTTACACACATGACAGGTATAGCCCCATCTATTAGGTCCTTATTCATTTGGAGGGATTCTAGTGGCCCTAGACTAATGTTAGTTAATGCGCCACATCCATCCCTTCGCTACAACACTGGAAATTGGCCTGTTTATCTGCCTGCGCCATTTTCATTCACCATGGGAGCTTCTGCCTGGTGAGGGGAAACAGTTCTCCTACTTTTTGTAAACAGATCTCAGCCTCCTGTTTTCCCAAATAATTTTCTGTTTCATTACCTGGTCACTGCAGGCATCCCTGGCTTCAAAAGTAAATTGAATGCTTAGCTCTTCCTATCTTAATTAATTTTAATTACTTTTTCTCTCCCTAGCTATAATTGGATTCCTCTTCCCCATATGCCCAAAGTGTCAGCTCTTTGTCCCTGAATTCTACGAGATGAGGGAGAATGTTCCTGGAGATGCCTTATGGATTTTAATCTTTCTCTATGACTATGTATCACACTTGAAAACTTTCCAAAAAGGTTATACAAGCATTGTCAGGGTTTTTAATATTAGTACACCAGCCTCATCAGATCTAAGAAATATATATAAACAGTATATATGTATGTACTGCTGTATATATAAAACTAGCAGCAAAAAGTGTAAAATAAATTAATAAGTTGTGTGTATATATATATACAGTACAGACCAAAAGTTTGGACACACATTATTCAAAATTGAAGCGGTGAGCGGTCCAGCTCACCCCAAACCATCTCGACTGGGTTCAGGTCTGGTGACTGTGGAGGCCAGGTCATCTGGCGTAGCACCCCAACACTCTCCTTCTTGGTCAAATAGCCCTTACACAGTCTGGAGATGTGTTTGGGGTCATTGTCCTGTTGAAAAAAAAATGATGGTCCAACTAAACGCAAACCAGATGGAATAGCATGCCGCTGCAAGATGATGTGGTAGCCATGCTGGTTCAGTATGTCTTCAATTTTGAATAATCCCCAACAGTGTCACCAGCAAAGCACCCCCACACCATCACACCACCTCCTCCATGCTTCACGGGGGGAACCAGGCATGTAGAGTCCATCCGTTCACCTTTTCTGCGTGCAAAGCAGTTATCAAAGCAAAAGGTGGCTACTTTGAAGAACCTAGAATATAAGACATATTTTCAGTTGTTTCACACTTTTTTGTAAAGTGTAATGTATAATTCCACATGTGTTAATTCATAGTTTTGATGCCTTCAGTGTGATTCTACAATTTTCACAGTCATGAAAATACAGAAAAATCATTGAATAAGAAGGTGTATCCAAACTTTTGGTCTGTACTGTATATATATATATATATATATATATGTATATATATATATATATACATATATATATGCATATATATATAAAAACATACTAAGTTTATATTGTGAAATCAACTGACAGATCCACTTTAAGTATTAAAAGAATAAATACATTTCTAACAATTTAACTTCCTATTTTATTTTTAAAGACATTTTCAAATCACAAAAACATTCCTCTAGGCAGAAAATCTGAGAGAGCAATGTGCAAGCCAAGGACGGCTATTGAATAGGTCCAAGCATACAAGCTATATACAACTAGCAATGATCCTCCAGTATTTTTGAATATTTTACAGCAGGGTAACTTAGAATGACTCAGTCTCTGATTTAAGAATCTAATTTCTGCAGTTAGTTGCAATCTATTACATTAATTGTCTTGAATATTACATTTTAATATCCATGTGCTGCTGCTACTGCTGCTTATCTTGCTTTACGTGCCCACTCTCCAAATTATTCAAGTAAAACAAATGCAAGACTCTTTTGTCCTTTCATCTTCAAAATGCCTATTGTCGTTAAGTTATATTATCCTCAACTCAACTCTTACCTTATACTGAATCACATATAATTACTGATTTGTTGCCCAAGATGCAGATTTTCCAGCAGCCCGGGAAATCAATTCTGTAGATACAGAGCGGTATGCTCAATCTTATTAACGCCCACACAAAATTAATTAAAAATACCAATAATTTTATTTTCAACATATTCCATTTTTGCGTAATACTGCCTCGCACTTTAGAACCCGAGGCCATAATATCTGTAATCTAGTGTCTGGTAAACTTTGCATCTCCATATTTTAGATATTTATGTGAAAATGTAAAATGTACAGACAATTTGATTGCTACTATTTTGTGACATCCCCATTCCTCCCCCCCGCCATGCAGATCCAGCATAATTTTCTCAAGACAGAAACACATTTTACATTTTATTACATACACACGTGGGCAAAATTGTTGGTACCCCTCGTTTAATGACAGAAAAACCCTCAATGGTCACAATAATAACTTGAATCTGACAAAAGTAATAATAAATAAAAAATCTATGAAAATGAACAAATGAAAGTCAGACGTTGCTTTTCAACTATGCTTCACAGAATTAAAAAAATAATAAAAATCATGAAATAGGCCTGGAGAAAAATGATGGTACCCCTGAAAATAATGTGACAAAAGGGACATGATGAATCAAGGTCTGTCCACTAATTAGCATCACAGGTGTCTACAATCTTGGAATCAGTGAGTGGGCCTGTATAGAGGGCTATAGATACTGACTGTGATGTTTGTTATTTCACATGACAATCAGTTGCTGATTGTCTGGAGCCTTAAATATTTTGTTAAAGAGTTATTCCCAGGTTAGCTATGTTACAAGAGGTTGAGAATCCATAAACAGTGGAGCAGACTACACTGCACTGACTCCATAAGGCTGTGTGCACACGTTGCGGATCAGCATCGAATTTTCCATGCGGAATCGCTGCAGATCCGCAAGTGTTTTACAGTACAATGTAAAGCAATGGAGAAAAAAATTGCTGTGCTCATGCTGCGGGAAATTCCGCACGGAGTCCGCAGCAGTTTATTTTCCGCAGCAAGTCAATTCTTTGTGTGGATTCCGCAGCGTTTCTACACCCATTTCATGATAGGAAACCGCAGGCCAAAAAACGGAGGAAAAAAAACGCACAAAAAACGTGCTGATTTTACCTGCGAATTCTGCCAAGAGATGCAGAATCTGCTCAGGAAATTCCTGAGCCCAATCCACAATGTGTGCACGAGGCCTAACTCCTCTTGAAGATAATTGAAGTTAGGTAACAATCATTGCACAGTGAGTTATGCTGTTTCTACAACTTAGTCTTTTGTTGTATTTGGTGATTTTGGCTTTGCTATGGATTATATATTAATAGAACATCCTAATAAAAACGTTATTCTCCCATAAAATGTTGTTGCAGCATAGCTTGCTGACAATAATTACAATTAAAAAATATTGGGGCATATTTATCAGATGTTGTGCCATAATTCTGGTCAATTTTGGATAAAAAAATCCTGTATTTCATGAATTGTGCCAAATTTATTATGTATTTTACACACTTTTTACATCTTATATCAAAACTGTCTACAAATCTATCTGCAATAAATGGAACACATGACACTTTTTGCTTAAAATTCTATGGAGAGAGATGGAAAAGCTGGAGGAAAGCAAAAGCAGAAACACACAAAAAACCTGTTGAGGCTTCTAGTATAAAAGCCAATTGTTGAGTACTAATGTCCCACAATATCTTTAAGGAGGCACGTACTATTTATACACACATATTACACTGCATAAATCACGCTGTATGTTTAGTTTACTGCAGCCAAACATTGGTGTTAATGCAAGTCCTCAACACGTCAATATTCACAAACCAGAAATGTGACCTTGCTCTTGACTTTTTAAGATGAGCTATGCAATGTTTATATAGAAGGTAAATTGTGGCAAAAATAATGAAGTGTAAAAGTATAAGACATTTTTGGATCAGGAAATACTTGCCTGGATATAAATGGAGTCTAATTTAAATTTGCTAGTTTTCTGGCAGGAAACTTAAAGTTTAGGTCCAACAGTGTAAATCTGTACACTTAATGTTGGAGACAATTACTTTTATTTCTGCTTCTTTATGCACTTTCTTACACTAGAGGAGTTTAATGACAGCTGCGGTCAAAGGTTTATGGAATTTTGAAAAGTTTTCCTGGAAGTGGAATATATTTGATACTGATGTTTCTGCCAAAAAGACTTGGCCGCCATTCTCATGTTCCAATTCCATTAAAAGCATTCACACCACACAATATAGATACATTCAACTTTAATTGAACTATCAGTCTTTTGTGTTCCTCCAACATTAGATGCGTGTACAGATATTGATATACAGTCATGACCGAAAGTGTTGGCACCATTGAAATTGTTCCAGAAAATATAAAGTATTTCTCCTAGAAAATTATTGCAATTACACATGTTTTGTTATGCACATGTTTACTTGCTTTGTGTGTATTGGAAATTGAAAAATCAGAAAAAAAATCAGAGAAACAATGGCAACTTGGACTTAATTTCTCACAAAAAAACCCAAACTGGGCCTAATAAAATTT
Organism: Oophaga sylvatica; assembly: GCA_033576555.1. Classification (NCBI taxonomy): domain Eukaryota; kingdom Metazoa; phylum Chordata; class Amphibia; order Anura; family Dendrobatidae; genus Oophaga; species Oophaga sylvatica. The sequence continues at coordinate 590,980,469 of JARQOD010000001.1, read as the reverse complement.
TTGGCAAACTCAACTTAATATTTGGTTGCATACTCAATCACTTCCTATAACCATCAACTAGCTTCTTATAGCCCTCAACTTTTATTTTATACCAGTCTTCTTTTGAAAACTGCTTCAGGTCTCTCATATTTGATGGATGCCTTCTCCTAACAACAATTTTAAGATCCCTCCACAGGTGTTCAATGGGATATAGATTCAGACTCATTGCTAGCCACTTTTGAAGTCTCCAACACTTTGTTTCCATCCATTTCTGGGTGCTTCTTAAAGTATATTTGGTGTCTTTTGTTCTGCTGGAAAACTCATGACCTAGGATGCAAACCCATCTTTCTGACACGGGGCACAACATTGTGCAGGGCTGCCACTAGGAATTTTGAGGCCCCATACTGGCAAAATTTTCGGACCCCCTTGAGACTCTTCCCAGGCTCCACCCCAGCTCTGACTCCACTCTTCGAACCTTCCAGAGTCCCACCGCCCAATCTTGGAAAAACTCAACTTCTCCAGCACGTCCTCAACAGTCAGATATTAACAGTTCACATCAAACACCATATCACATACATAACCAGCAGATTTTGTTCTGGATACAATAATTTTTAAGCCAAGACCACGACAAAGTAGACTCTTTTGGCTGGGCCCTACTCTACCCTATTAAATATTTCCCAAAATATCCAATACTCTTTTTAGGTATATTTTATGTATTTTTCTTTAAGGGAATTAGTCACATACATTTGTTTTTTAAATGACCATTAATACCACATGCAAGGAACAAATACTGTCACACCATGACCAGACCACATATTACCACTACATAGTGACCAAATAATACTACATACAAGGGAGAAATACAGCCACACTATGACCAGACAACATATTACCATCACATAGTGACTTAATAATGCCACATACAAGGAAAAAATACCGCCACACCTTGACCAGAGCACATATTACCACATAATGACAGAATAACACCACATACAAGGAACAAATACCACCACATCATGACCAGATCACATCTTACCACCACATAGTGGCTGAATACTAAAATACTGATCATTAATAAAAAAAAACACATTACTAAGTGCCATTATACACATGAGCTTTGTATTTACTGTCAGTGTACAGGAATTACAGTGCTCACCAGTGACATTATACACAAGAAATCTGTATATAGTGTTAGTGTACAGGTAATACAGAGATCACCAGTAACATTATACATAGGACCTCTGTATATGGTATGCAATGTATAGTGTCAGTGTACAGGTAACACACAGACTTACCAGTGACATCTCTAGCTGAAGTCCTTCATCTTTGCTTTCCTTTTCATCCAGCGCAGACCACCATCAATTCTTCCAGCCAAGACTCGTGTCGGCATAAAATAACACACAGTTACCTAGAGCACCCCTTCCAGAGCACATTCCCCACTTTTTCCTTTTCTTCCACACTACACAGCTGAAAACAGACGTGCACCCACCATTAATATATAATTGGTTATTATGCTATCCATCATTCCAAATATAAATTATATTCCACCACTGTGCCCCTACTAACTATACATAGCCATTTCCCTCACATAATATATAAATTAATTAGCACCTGCACTCTTTCCCAAATTCATTACTAGTCACTGCATCCTCAACGCCCCTCACTATGTACCTCCTGCTCTAACCCTAACCCCGATTCATTATAGTTACATGCCACTTCTGTCCCAATTCAATGTCATGTCTTTCTCTCACCCTCTATTCATTATCAACTGCTTTCCCCACATTCAATGCATCATTTACTCCCCTTCCTCAAAATTCATCATTATTTGCTCTCCCCAGTTCATCATTTGCTGTCCCCACCCCCACCTTCAATTCATGATTTGCTCTTCCTACCCCCCACTTTCAATTCATCATTTACTCTCCCCACCCCCACTTTCAACTTAATTGCTGTCCCCATCCTTTATCTGCAGTCCCACTTACTTCATCATTTGCAGCCCCCTATCCCTCTCACTTAATAATTTGCAGTCCCCCAGACGCACTTCATCATGTGTAGTTCCCCTCCCTCCACACACACTTCATCATGTGCAGTCCCCCTCCCCCACTTCATCATGTGCAGTCCTCCCTCAGACACACCTTATCATGTGCAGTCCCCCTGCCCCCACTTTATCATGTGCAGTCCCAATCACCCCCCTTCATCATGTGCAGTCACCCTCACCCTCCACTTCATCATATGTAATCCCCCTACCCCCACTCATCATGTGTGCAGTCCCCCTCTTCCCTGCTTCATCATGTGCAGTCTCACTTCCCCCACTTCATCATGTGCAACCCCCCTCACCCCTCTACTTCATCATGTACAGTCCCCTGCCCACACTTTATCATGTTCAGTCCCCCTCACCCACCCACTTCATCATGTGCAGTCCCCCTCCTTCTCCTCATACTCCTCCCTCACCCATATAATTAATATTATAGAGAAAACAAAAAGTTTTTCATACTTTTTGCCCTGACGATCCACTGCAGGTGTACACGCCATCACCTGACTGGAAGTACAGAGAAGACGGAGGGAGCGGGAGCTGGGCAGCCATCAAAGTTATGTGATAAAATAGAATTCTTTAGAAGATAGAAATGTTAATGGATTATTTTTTGTCAATTAACAAAATGCGGAGTTAAGGAACAAAAGCGAAATCAATTTCACATCAATATTTGATGTCACCACATTTGTCTTCAAAATAGTATCTTTTTTTCAATGCACATTTGAACATAGTTTTTGAAGGAACTTGGCAGGGTGGTTGTTCCAAACATCTGCCAGACAGACTTAATGTTGAAATTAGGGCCATATGGAGGACTTATAATCACTTCCAAGACTTCTTGTACTTTTAATACTGAGGAAAATTCTTCATGACATTGACTGTGTGATTGAAGTCATTGTTCTGCGCAGAATAAATTTAGAGCCAATTAGACACCTCACCTATGGTATTGCATGGTAGATAAGCGTCTGTATTTCCCAGCATTAAGGACCTGATTAATCCTGACTAAATCTCCACCTTTATTTGCTGAATTGCAGCCCCAAACCTGCAAGGAACCTCCACCATGCTTCACTGTAGCCAGCAGACACTCATTATTGTACTTCTCCACAGCCCTTTTGCAAACAAACTGCCTTATTTTAAAGCCAAATATATTGCATTTTGACTCATCAATCTAGAGCACATGCTGCCATGTTTATGCAGCCCAGTTTGTATTTATTTTGTGCATTGATGAATAGCTTGGCCTTATTTTCATATTAAAGGTATGGCTTTTGGCCACAATTATTTCACTAAGACTTTTTTCTGGCCAGACTTCTCTTAACAGTAAATGGGTGTAGCTAAGTCCTACAGGTATCCTCCAGTTCTCAGCTGATGCCACTTCTGCCATCTTCTGAAAATAAAAAGGAAGTAAGCATGATGTGACTTTCATTTGCTTCTCTAAGTTTCCTTGGCTACTGCTGCAGCTATGGTCTTCAACTGTACCAATTTCTTGGAGATTTTAAAAAAAGTTTGAAGAGTACATCTTGAAAAAACATACTGCTTTGAAACATTTGACTTTGAACCTTCTATGATCTAGTATAGCTATTTTGTGTCTATTTCTGTGCTCAGTCTTGCCATGTTGTATGACCCATGATATGACACTGTCTTCCCCAACCCCACCTTTATATCAGAGTTTGGGTACATACTCACTGGCGATGAAAACGTCCGACAGTCGCATGTAAAATCCCAGCTCTGGCGCCGACACTCGGGAGTGGAGCGAGCGGCTGCATAGAAATACATGTTAATGTTTGTATGTTAATGACCCAGACAATTTTTTACAATTCTGACCACTGTACCTTTATGAGGTTATAACTCTGGACGCTTTAACGGATCTTGGCAATTCAGAGATTATTTTCTCGTGACATATTGTACTTCATGTGTTAGGGGTCGAGTACCCGCTCCTGCACAAGGGAATCTCGAGCTATCCCCGCTGCGGTCTCCCATCCATCTCCGGCCGCAGTGGAACCTGCTCAGCAGAGACGTCGGTCCCAGCGTCTCGCTCAGTCTAGTGCTGTGCAAAGGATATCTGCTGCCACTCAAGGTCCTGCCATTGTAACTAGTGCAGGTCAGCGGCAAGCAGACTAATTTGGGACTAAGTCCTGTGCTTTCCTTTCTGAGCATGCCCAGGGTAAGATCTCTCATGGGAGATCAGGGGTCACATGCTCAGCTACTGTAGCGACTCCCATTGGTTCTCCTGGAAGGTCCTGAACCTGCTTGGAGTTCTGGGGCAGACTTCCATTGGTTCTTCCAGGAAGGTCTTGCAGTTGCTGCTGCTATAAAAGGGTTGCACAGCCGCATGGCCATGCGCTAGTGTCAATTGCATTATGTGCTTTGCGCCAACGTGATCATGCATGCATGTGGTTAGGGCTCGGCTGAAATAACCCCTAGAATACCGGCACCTCCGGTGAGGAGATTTGTGTTGACATGTTTAGGGCTTGGCTGAAATAAGCCCCTAGAATACCGGCTTCTCCGGTGAGGAGATTTGGGTGCACGTGGTTAGGGCTTGGCTGAAATAAGCCCCTAGAATACCGGCTTCTCGGTGAGGAGATTGCTTGATTGCTTTTCTGACTGCATGACCACAGACTGCTATCCACACAGCAGTTATCTGTGTATCCCTGTGGAGTTAACAGGACACAGTACCTATCTCTGCGTCTCTACCTCAGCGACTCTGTGGTGTAACAGAGTTCGCTTATACCGCCATATAGTGCCACAGTATTTATATTTGCGACTCTGTGAGGTAACAGAGTTTGCCTATACCACCATCTTACTAGCAGTGGGCTCTGCCTGCACGGTGGACCCTGGGCTGCGAACGCACCCACTATTTATATTTATCTGGTGCGTTCCGCAGACCCTAACATCATGTTAGTGGTAAAATTTCTTCGATATAACTTGTGTTTATTTATGAAAAAAATGGAAATATGGCGAAAATTTAGCAATTTTCAAACTTTGAATTTTTATGCCCTTAATTTTTTTTTGGTTAGGAAGTTAAAAAGGGTTAAAAGTTGACCAGCGATTTCTCATTTTTACAACACCATTTTTTTAGGGGCCACATCACATTGGAAGTCACTTTGAGGGGTCTACATGATATAAAATACCTAAAAGTGACATCATTCTAAAAACGGCATCCCTCAAGGTGCTTAAAACGACATTCAAGAAGCTTATTAACCCTTCAGGTGCTTCACAGAAATTTTGGAATGTTTAAAAAATGAACATTTAACTTTTTTCACAAAATATTTATTTCAGATCCAATTTTTTTTTATTTTACCAAGGGTAACAGGATAAATTGGACTCAAAAGTTATTGTGCAATTTGTCATGAGTACTCTGATACCCCATATGTTGGAGTAAACCACTGTTTGGGCGCACGGCAGAGCTCAGAAGGGAAGGGGCACCGTTTGACTTTTTCTATTCAGAATTGGCTGGAAATGAGTTCGGACGCCATTTTGCTTTTGGAGAGCCCCTGATGTGCCTAAACAGTGGAAACCCCCCACATGTGAAATCATTTTTGAAAGTAGACTCCTTAAGGAATTTATCTAGATGTGTGTTTAGCAGTTTGAACCCCCAAGTGCTTCAAAGAAGATTATAAGGTAGAGCCGTAAAAATAAAAAATCATATTTTCACAAATGATCTTCTCGCCCATATTAATTCCAAGTAAAAAGAAATGCCCAAAGTTTGTGAAATTTGTCCTGAGTACGCGTTCCATGTTGGGGTAACCCGTTGGGTTAGCAGATTTATTGCAAGTGTGCACCATTTGGAGCTATTTCAGTTTGCCAAGAGTCATGTAGCTTGTTATTGTGGGACTAGTTGACGTTTTTATTGGTACCATTTTCGGGCACATGACATTTTTTGATCGCTTTTTATTCTGGTTTTTGGGAGGCAGAATGAACAAAAACCAGCAATTCATGATTTTTTTTTTGGGGGGGGCATTTATACCATTCCGTGTGTGGTAAAATTGATGAGGCAGTTTTATTTGTCGGGTCAGTACAATTACAACGATACCTCATTTATATCATTTTTTTATGTTTTGGTGCTTTGCATTGCTTTATTCTGAGAGCCATAACTTTTCTTATTTTTGACTTATGACACTATACGGGGGCTTGCTTTTTGCGGGACAAGATGACGTTTTCAGCGGTCCACAATGCCTCCATCTGCCTTATTATAGGGAATCTTCCACCCTTCTGAATGTGCACACTGTCTGTTTAAGAATGCAGCAGGCAGAGGGAATAACTCACTGAATGGCCTGGAGTGGTGAGTAAGTCAGTGTATCAGCATGGTGGGAGGTGGGAAGCCATACAGTGATGCTGACAGAGATGTTACAAGATGAACTCCATTCAACCTCATGTGCTCCCTTGAAGGCACCTGGAAATCCTTGTGTCTCACTGCTATATTATCATTCCTTGAAACAAAATGAGTCACTGTTTTATTTACTTTAATCTTGGTCTTATTGATCCACTCCACAAATTTTCCATACCTCCAGGTAAACCATGCCACAATGTCTTACCAAACAATAATAATCCACGTATAGGATGACCACAACCTTAAAAGATCAAATTTACTGTTTCTAATTAACCCCGAGAGGATCTAACTCCCAGATCATTACCTACCATATGCAACACCAGCACATTCGGTGGTTGATGCACTCTGCAGTAATAGAAGACTTCGGGAAAAACCCTTCCTCAAGTAACACCATGAATTCCAAGCCATTTGATCAGCACTATGGATCTAGCCTGCCCAAGCTGTCAACCATCCAGATGCACATCGTCCACAATGCACCCAAGAACTCGTAGGCGTGGCACAGGATCCAAATTAAGCAAGCACCTATAGTGAAACAAAACAATAACCATATTAATATTTGCATTTCTATGACCAATCCAAAAAACCTGACTCCGAACTCGCACAGCATTACAAATAGGCAAGATGAGGGCGAACTTAAAAACTAAATTGTGCTGATTCCCAACTCCAAATACGCCGAACAATCTCTTCTCCCAAACCCCAAGGTGAATCCTCCATCTCAACCCGGTGCAAAAGGAATTTGTCCCATATTCCTCAGGTGTCAACAAACATTGCTTTAAAACTGCAATGAATTGACATTTGAAAGTGAAAAACCATCCTTAGGCCTCAAGAACGAACCTATGCAGCCACCTTCAATTTCCATGAAGTGTTTCACCACGGCAATAAGGCAGGCCTCATGACCCATTTTTGCATACAAAATCATCAACTTAAAACATTCCACCCTGTTTACTAATCAAAGACCACCCAATCCCAAATCCCCTTCAACCAAGACTAACCAATTAACGAATAGGAAATGCACTGTAAAAAGCCAAAACAAAAGCTGCTGAAAACAACACCTCATATTTAGAATGACAAACTGACCTCACACAAGACAGCAACCTACTCAACTGTTCAAAGAAAAGTGTTCTCCTTCTATCGCGACTTATTATTCCTTTTTGAAAACCCTTCAGTGCCTTGCTCACCAAAAATTCCTTTGTTACATCCTTTACGTCTCCCAATTAAAATAAAATTTCCAACGCTGTCAATCCTTGCGTCACCACTGACACAAAATCCTGCCCCAAAAAGGATAATACTGAAAACAACTTAACCTTATCAGAAGAATTCACATTAGTATTAACACTAAACTCTTTCCATTCCTTCCAAACTTTCTGATAATGACCCCATGTATCCTCAGTCACCGAGTGCCTGATTAACTAAAAAACTACACTTTTACAAGGTTCCACAGCAAATTGGGACATTCTGCTCCCATTTCGTCCCCGCCCATGGTGTCGAACTGAAAGCGAGACAGTGCCTCAGCCACATCATTGGATACCTCCGAAACATGTCTACCTTTTATGCACAAATTCCACTCCAAACACCACAAAACCAAATTACGTAGGTAAGCTAGTACTGGATAAAATGTATCTTAAAATTAATTTATCGCATAAACTGACAGTCACAATAAAAACACACATTTTTTTCCAGTAAATTCTGATCCCCAAAGCTCAAGAGCCACTACAATTGGGAATTTTTCCAACAAAGACAAGTTCCTCACTAAACCTGCTGCCTGCCATGACTCAGGCGAATGCCTAGGAACCAAGTGCCCCTGAAAGAATGCACCAAAGCCAACAGAGGCAGCAGCATCTGTGTAAAACTGAAAGTAACCATTGGACAGCACCTTATCCACCCACAAAGTACAACCATTGTATTCTTTTAAAAAGGAATCCCAAACCTCAAAATAGGTCCTGATCTCAAGATTAATGAGAACAAAATGGTGAAGGGCAGACTTCCATGATATAGCCACTGAAAATTGCCTGAAAAACTCATTGGCATAATCCGGCAAGCAAAGTTAAGCTTACCCAATAAAGACTGTACTACCTTTAACTTAACTTTCTTGACTCAGCTCAAAGCCACTACCGTCAACCACAAATCAACCAGTTTTTCCTCTGAAAGCCTATACCCTATGACTATAATAATGATCTCTATGCACAGAAAAAGCATCATCATAGCTGGGTCCTCAGTCTTGTCTTGAGCCAATGGAATACTGAACAATGAAGCCACCTGCATAAAATAAATTGTCCAAGTAGTGAATTATCGAGAGAACATCGGACACTGTACAACCCACTCAACAAATGAACTGAAAGCCTTGGAATACATACAGGAGATGGAACAACCTGTAGGTAAACACTGATCAATATAAAATTCACTATCCCACATGCACCCCAATAGATGAATACTATTAGGGTGCACTGGGAGCAGGCGAAAGGTCACTTCAATGTCGGATTTCACCATCAAAACCCCCGGCCCCACTGACCTTAACAAATCCAATGCCCTATCAAATTAGACATACGACACATATTAAATCTGATGAGATGCATCATTCGCAGAGTCCCTGCCAGGTGGGAAAAGTGATGGATAAGCCGAAAACCTATTAAGTTGCCCTTAGGAATGACTCCCAAGGGGGAAAATGTGACATGCAGAAATAGTGCTAACTGCTGTTGCTTCAAAAGCATCCAGCAACTAGAGGGGTTAACACTGTCACATGAGACAGGAAGTGATTAGCAGAGCCATAGAGGGATTGTGGGAAACTTGTTTACATTCTAGCAGCAGCCGAAAGAGATGAGTTGTGTATGATCTGTCTTTCAAACACCTTCAGCCAAGTGAACAATAGGGACACAGGGTTCCATTACAGAGTGGAGCTGGGCTACCCCTATACTGCGATTTGAGAAAGTCTATCAGGAGCAGGAAGATAAGTATGATAAGAAGTTGTGTTACAGAGATAATCTCCATCAGCAAACCCTCCCCCTACTCCATCTCACTGTCCTAGCAGAAATGCTGTGTACTGCTGTGCCTTTGTAAAAAGTCTTGATCTGTGCTGAACTGTGCTAACAAAAGAGACTGTTAGTCAATGTGGCTCTAAGAAGCAGCTGTACTGTTATAAAGCCTGTGCTTAAGAGACTTGAATTGTACTGAATATGCTGTGACATTAAACTACACTGTTCATGTTCATGAGTACTCTATTAGTTGTATCTGTGTGAGCAAGTGGATCCATCTTGTGCCTGAGGAAGCTGCAGTACATGGTCTCCCTGAGTAACGGTTCCCCCAGAGTTCCAAAGAATTCATGAGACCTGTTCCACCCCTATCTGACTCTGACCCTAGCGGCGCACACGTAACAATAACTCCGGCCATGGAGGATCCCAAAATGGCTTTGCCATGTGCCCCAATACTATTTCCTTGCTTAACTTTTCCCTCAATACCCCTGGATGCTCCCTTGCTGACTTTAAAATTTCCTGGCCTAAAAATAGGTGCCCCAGAATCAAACGGTATCCTGAATCCTTCTAAAAAACAAACTTAAGTAAAAGAGCATCCTCAGAATCCGGGTACCTACTTAAAAACAGAAGCATTGCTGTGACCCTCACTGGGGTTCTCCCTTTTTCCAGCACCTTCAACTGACTTTACCTTTGATCCCTTGAAGCACCTGCTGGGACTATCACTGCCCCAATTACCGAAACTCTCATGTGTAAACTTACATGTTGCCCCAAACTTGCACTGCCACTTGTTAACCTGGCAACAGAAACATTTCTTTTGGGTGGCCGGGGATCTGCTGGCTGATCTAAAACCCCTTGCACCTCATTGAAAGGACTGAGATGCGAGAAATGCCATCAAACACATCCATAAGGAAATATCCTTTTGATCCCACAACACAATGATTAAATTATTTACGGGGATCAATAAATGGAGCAAAAAAATGGAGTGACTGAGATTCATTTCTCTATTAAACCCATAAAAAATGTAATAAAAATGTAACTCTGAGGCCGTGTTCACATGTAGCGTAAATGCTGCATTTTTTTCTACTGCTTTTTTTTCTGCAGGTGTCCTCACCACACAATGCAATAACAATCTTCCCTGATTATTGCATGTTTGCTGCAATTGTTTTATGTGTATTCCCCCAAATTTAATGAGCTTTTGGTGCAAATATGAATACACGTTTTTAATGCTTTTTTAATACAACAGAAAAGCTTTGATTCTGCGCCAGGAATGCTGGAAGGTAAGAGATTTGCAGCCTCCCGTTCAGCCGCCAGGTACCACTGATCTGAACACTGGACTGGAGTCCCGTGATTCCATCTGCACATCTCTAGTCCCAACTGTCCCGGTTACAGCGGACTGTCCGGATTTTGGTCTACACCCTGCAGTCTCGGGCATCTGCTGAATGTCCCTCACTGCCAGCGCCCCTCTGACATATCCCCCTGCCAGGGGAGAAAGAAATGGTAAATGGGTGTGCATTGGTGTGTGGCCAGGAGTATGATGAAAATATGCTGCTACATGTGCAGCATAATTTCTCCCTCGTTCTGATCTTCAATAGTTGGGAGCTATAGGGATCTGTATATAGTGGACATTGTGAGGGCACATACATATTCCTATATGGCATGGTATATAAGGCACTAAGTAGGGGATCATACTGTATATAGGGGCTATCTTGGATCTCATCCTACATATAGGGATCTATGTGAGGGCTCATTTTGCATATAGGGAGTTTTGTGGGGGCTCATTCTGCATATAGAGAGTTATGTGGGGGCTCATACAGTACATAAGACACTATGTAGGGGATCATATTCTATATAGGGGTTATCTTGGAACTCATTCTGCATATAGGGATCTATGTGAGGGCTCATTTTGCATATAGGGAGTTTTGTGGGGGCTCATTTTGCATATAGAGAGTTATGTGGGGGCTCATACAGTACATAAGACACTATGTAGGGGATCATATTCTATATAGGGGTTATCTTGGAACTCATTCTGCATATAGGGATCTATGTGAGGGCTCATTTTGCATACAGGGATATGTGAGACCTCATACTGTAGATAGGGAAATATGTAGAGGCTATGTGAAACCCCATATTGTATATAAGGAGGTTTGTAGAAGCTCATATAGGGGTTATATGGGGGTTATCCTGTGTATTGGGAGACATTGTGAGGGCTCATTCTGTATCCAGGGAACTGTGTAGGGGCTCATACTGTATACAGGGGCTATTTGAGGGCTAATGCAGTATATAGGGAACTGTGTGTGGACTCATACTGTATGTAGGGGCTACCTGGGGGCTCATTCTGTATATAGGAGACTATGTGGGGCACATAATGTATAAAAGGGGTCTGTGTATGGGCTCCTGTGGTATGCAGGGAGATGTCAGCATACTTAGTGTTTCTCAATATTAAGTGATACAATTACATGAAATAATAATTATGTTACTATTAATATTAAGCAGAATGAATTTCAGCATATTGATTTCGCCTCCACAGCAGTCAGATACTCTCATGTTGCCCCTCGAGAACATGAATTTCTCACCACTGCTCTATTATGTATAACACTGTACATAAGGGAAAAAGTATCCAGCCACAGATGTGCATCAGAGCACATGTGTGTTAATCACATGACCTATCACATGATTTATCAAAGGGAATAATGAAACATGTCACATGATATAGCAGCTGCTGGGGGCCCATGCCTTCTTGACCCTGGCTGCTCTTAATCAGCCTCTGCCTATTTAGTTTTTCAGTAAAGATCTTTTTTTAATAACTATGGCCTCTCTTTTTCCTTTGAGAGTGCCAGGAGTACACTGTGCCAGAGCAACCGGCCACAAAGGGAGCCGGAATACCTGCTCTATACACCCACATGTATGTTGAAAGGGAACCTGTCATGTCCCCAATAGCTATTAGCCAGCAGATATAGGGTTAATAGAGTTACATTGCTGCATGACTGTCTAAATGGAAGCTCAGCTACCAGGAGGGAATAAACTTTATTCCTCCTTGGAATCACCGGCTTTCATACAAAGAGGAACGCACAGAGTGGTTACAATACCACAAAGTACAGAGTGAGCGACCAGTGTAAACACTTTGACACTACCTCTCAGCTAGCCCTCTTCCAGCTAGCCCTCTTCTATAGCGCATCCTGGAGCCATGTCTTCCTCACCTGTGCTGTTAAGGAAATTTTGACTAATATATTATTGTGATACTCACATGTCCATTTATAGACACTTTCTGCAGTGGACAAGGGTGAGCATGGGTACACTTTCTGGCTGAAACACATCAAGCTGTGAACTCATGTTGGTTCTGTCACCAATTATAAACATATAGATTTTTTTAGGGATCTGTTTTCCATACTCCATTTTGTGGTATTGTAAGGAAATGGCCACGTTGCCCACGTTTCTACTTTTGTGTAATGTAAATTGTGCTATGCATTAACAGTGTTAGGCTAGGTTCACACTGCGTTTTACCAGCACGTTCAACACATAGCGTTGACGGGCTGGTAGCGGTATAGTATAATGCGATCCAGGGGCGTACATAGAAATCATGGGGCCCCATAGCAAAAGTCTGAATGGGGCCCCCCCCAAAAAAAAAAACAGGTGCTCTTAACTCCACACACACACACACCTGCAGTGCATGCAGGGCCCCCTACACCCTCCACAGTGCGTGCAGCCGGGCCCCCCTCCCTAAGGTGCAAAGTGCAGTCAGAGCCATTGTAAATGTAAAGTGCCAGCACAGTGAGGGGACACATTTAACAAAAAAAATCGACCCCCAGCCAGGCTCACCATCTTGTGTGTGCAGTGGCGTAGCAACTGTTTGTGGGGCCCGGGACGGCTGAAAAATTTGCCGCCCCTTTGGTCATTGATAATCCTGAAGCATTCACCATTACAACCAAAAAAAAAGGCTCAAAGTAAATACCTTTCACCTGTAAAATCAGCATGGCAAAAATACACACTGCAAAGCAGCAACACACAGTATGGACTTGTGTTTATGATGTGCTTTATCCTCCTTGGACAAAAGGGACTTCTTTAGGCTTGGCTCACATTTATACAGTGCAGTCTGCTGGACAAATATGTCTGAATTGCAAAAAAAAAATGGTATTCAGACGTATATGGAGGCATACACAAACCATAATGGGCAACACGTAGTGTAAAAAAATGTTCCTCTGACTATGTTTTGCCCTGATCACGTTGTATTGTGGGAAAAAAACATAATTGACCAAAGGTACGCGTTTTTAATGTGGGGTGAAAAAAAGTTTATTCCTCTGGACACCTCCTCACAGAACTGATGCCAAAATGGAGTGGGATGGGACTGTTGACACCAGTAAAACTAGATGGAAAAAAAATGATTCTTTTTAAGTAAAAAAACATATAGAGACAAAGATGGAAGTACGATATGTATCAAATGTACTTTAAATTCGTAGGTTGATGCATGACATACGTTTTAATGTATACGTCCAACGCATTAAGTCTGCAGGCGTATAAATGTGAACCTAGCCTGACGGAACATGCTGCATAGTGTGCTCCGATGTAAGAAGTGAGGTACCTAATCTGACAGCAGGTACAAGCAATGCCCATCATTCATGGCATCATATAAGACAGATAGACGGATGTCATATCTTTGTATATGAAATGATTGGAATATGTAAGCTATGCAAAGTTCCAACATGTGTACAAACTACAAGACACATTTTATCACAGGTAAGCTGACACAGAAATGCCGCACACAATATCTTCCATAACATCTGCAGAACTTCCACTCTCAGGCACCTCATGAGCTCAGCACGCCCCATGTAATTGCTGTCTCCCAGGTGCATGCCTCTGGGGTGAAGGAGCAGAATAAATTAGTAACATTTATTGGCTGCACCATGATTTCCAGGGCATTGCACATTTTTAGTATTGCATGAACATGCATTGTTGCACACCTTGACAGTGAAGTTGGTGGTGGGACATAGACTGGAGGTCTTACCTACAGCTAGGAAGCATCATCCTGCCTGGTGGTGGTACAAGGGTTAAATCACATGAAACCAGCTCTAATGGAGAAGCATTGTGAGGAGTACAGAAGGGTGTCTGCAGTGCATGCAGGGCCCCCCTCCTCCACCCTCCACAGTGCCTGCAATCAGGACCCCCTCACTCCCTAAGGTGCAAAGTGCAGCCAGAGGCTAGCCATTGTAATATAAAGTGCCAGCACAGTGAGGGGACACATTCAACAAAAAAATCCACCCCAAACTCCAGCCAGCAGGACTCACCGTCTTGTGTACCTCTCCCTGAGTGAAACTTATGAATGTTTTCTGCTTCCTGTGATGCACATGTCTCTGGCTGCAGGCTGGCTTTCTTATGCAAATGCAGCCAGAGACTTAAGCCAACTGCTGACCAGGAGACAACAAGGAAAGGGGACCTTCAAGGGGGTTTACAGTGTCTGGCCGTCGCTTATATTTAATTAAAGGAGATAGTACTGTGTCAGCACAGCACAGCTGCCAAACGACAGCGGCCGTCGTGGGCCCCCTCACCTGTCTGGGTCCCGTAGCTGCTGCTTAGTCTGCTCTATTCACGGAACGCCACTGATGCGATCGCGTTATGCTATACCCGCTAGCGCAGATGAATCAGCAGATGAATCATCTGTGCTAGCGGTTATGGAGCCCAGATGCTGCAGCCCGCGTCCGAGGTGCCGTGCACATCGCAAACACATGCCGCTTTACGGCATGCATCGCGATGCGTCCGACAATGGCAGTGAATGGCAGCATTAACGGACTGCGTTACACCGCGTTACACTGCGGTGTAACGCAGTCCATCTAATGGACTGCCTAATAAAATGTGAACCCAGCCTTAGTGATGTTAATGTTTGCTGCTGACTGACAGTAGGGAAAGCAAGAATGAATGTTTAGGGCTAGCCCAGAGTGGGAAAGGGTTAGACTGAAGGGACAGAGGTATTTTCCAACCAGAAGGTCAGAAAGAGCCAAGTGTGCATAGAAAGAAGGAGTAAGGTCTGATGTGAGGAGTGCAGCATGACGTGAGTGTCCCTACCAAGAGAGGAGACAGAGACAGAGGAAAGTGAGATCCTAGTGGAGAGAACAAGAGAGAAGGTACTGAGTGAAAGACAGGAGACGGCTCCTAAGTCAGGACGCCCAGCAGTACAGCCCAGAGTTTATAACTCACATAGGTAAAAAGTCAAATCAGGTTAGATTAAGTGAGACAAAGAGAGTGTCCTGGGCGAGAGTTCCAGAGTGCCCTAGACAGAGAGCATAAGTGCTACTCATACTGGCAATATATTTCCTTAGAGGGGAAAGAAGACATTGAGCCACGGGTTGAGCAAGGGACTTTGCTAGTTGGACTGTAGTATTGATTGTGGTGAAGTAGAAAGGAATGTTAAAGGTACGGAGCAAGCGAGTGAAGAGGAAGGAATTGAAACTGTGTGTGGAAAATGCTATGTAGTCTAAAGGAAATGTTTGTCAAAATGTGTACCTGCTATCGACTGCATATAATTAGCCCCAAGTTGTCACTTAGTAAAAAGTTTACTTCTGACTTGTGGTCTCCCTTACTGAACTATCAAACATCTGGTCCTGGCCTGCCCAAGTCATCATTTACATGTGGCCTACAAGGGCGTAGCGCCCCTTCACCACAAATCCACACATCCAGATAGGATCCCCACCTTCTTGTAACATGCCGAGGCATAAGCGATCATTACTTCGCCCATTGCTACTGTCCCATGCCTCGTTACACTATCGTACCAGCCTCAACCACTTCCGTCACATCAATGAGAGCTCTGGGCATTCATGACCCAGTTCTTTTATTACAATTCATCCCTCCCAACTAGGCTAAGTCACTCAGATCCATGCATGCTTCAAAAACATCCATCAGAGCATAATCAAAGTTATTCACTTTACAATTGTGGTTTCAATGTCAGATTGATTAGTACAGTGGGTACGGAAAGTATTCAGACTCCTTTAAATTTTTCACTCTTTGTTTCATTGCATCTATTTGGTAAATTCAAAAAAGTTCATTTTTTTCTCATTAATGTACACTCTGCACCTCATCTTGACTGAAAAAAAATAGAAATGTAAAAATATTTGCAAATTTATTAAAAAAGATAAACTGAAATATCACATGGTCATAAGTATTCAGACCGTTTGCTCAGACACCCATATTTAAGTCACATGCTGTCCATTTCCTTGAGATCCTCCTTGAGATGGTTCTACTCGTTCATTGGAGTCCAGCTGTATTTAATTAAACTGTTAGGACTTGATTTGTAAAGGCACACAACTGTCTATATAAGACCTCACAGCTCACAGTGCATGTCAAACCAAATGAGAATCATGAGGTCAAAGGAACTGGCCAAGGAGCTCAGAGACAGAATTTTGGCAAGGCACAGATCTGGCCAAGGTTACAAAAGAATTTCTGCAGTACTCAAGGTTCCTAAGAGCACAGTGGCCTCCATAATCCTTAATTGGAAGAAGTTTGGGACAACCAGAAGTCTTGCTAGACCTGACAGTCTATCCAAACTGAGCAATTGTGGGAAAAGAGCCTTGGTGAGAGAGGTAAAGAACCCCAAGATCACTGTGGCTGAGCTACACAGATGCAGTAGGGAGATGGGAGAAAGTTCCTCAAAGTCAACTTTCACTGCTGCCCTCCACCAGTCGGGCATTTATGGCAGAGTGACCGGACGGAAGCCTCTCCTGTTATGTTTCGGTAGCTGAGGAGGACAGGAACAACAGCAGGGCAGCTGAACACCTGAGATGTTGGTAACTGATGGGTTGCAGATTCCTAAACTAACGACACAACAAGAGAGAGCCGTGGAGCGTTCCTACGTTGATCCTGACCTCACAGCCTGAGAGATAACTACACCTAAAGGCAGAAAGATGAAAGCTATCTGCCCCGGAGCAGATCCCCAAAGAAAATAGGAAGCCCCCAAACATATAATGGCGGTTAGACAAGATGAAAATACAAACATAGGCAGAAAATAGACTGAGCAAACGCTGGGGCCACAAGCTGACTAAATAGGATAGGACAGGAGAGATTACTTTCTGCAACCCAGAAAACCCTACAAAAATCCAACAATTCTGATTACAAAAATACTGAGATCACACAATCTCGCCACCCGCTAAATCAGATCTCAGTGTGAACAAAAACCAAGCCACAGCCGCTGTAAAAACAGGAAAAAGCAAATGAGCAAATAACAGTGGCTGCAGACAAACCGTGAGGAGCCCAGGCCCCAGGAGGAGACCTGGCTGACCTCCACAAAAGTGCAGAAAACAATGCAAAAAGAAAGCAAAAAAGAAAAGCAAAAAATATCTTATCTGTAGGCAGGAGATGCAGGCAAGACTCCAGCAAACTTCCAAATGAACCAGGAACCACAATTGAGACAAGAACAATTGATCACCGGCAACCATCATGGGAGGGAACCTCCTTTATATTAGACCAGTCAGTGAACCCAGATTGCCACTCCTCGCTGAAAGGTTCAGTACTGTCTGTAACCACCAGAGGGAGCCTCTGCTCAGAAACCATCTCTAGCACATTCATAACACTCTCCTCAGTGCAAGACATATGAAAGCCCTCATAGAGTTTGCTAAAAAACACATGAAGGACTCCCAGACTATGAGAAATAAGATTCTCTGGTCTGATGAGAAGAAGATAGAACTTTTTGGTGATAATTCTAAGCGGTATCTGTGGAGAAAACCAGGCACTGCTCATCACCTGCCCAGTACAATCCCAACAGTGAAACATGGTGATGGCAGCAAACATGCTATGGGGGTGTTTTTCAGCTGCAGGGACAGAATGACTGGTTGCAAATTAAGGAAACATGAATGCTGCCAAGTACAGAGATATCCTAAATGAAAACCTCTTCCAGAGTGCTCTGTACCTCATACTTTGCTGAAGTTCACCTTCCAACAAGATAATGACCCTAAGCACATAGCTAAAATAACAAAGGAGTGGCTTCAGAACAACTCTTTGACCATTCTTGACAGACCCAGCAAGAGCCCTGACCTAAACCCAATTGAGCATCTCTGGACAGACCTGAAAATGGCTGTCCACAAATGTTCACCTTCCAACCTGATGGAACTGGAGAGGATCTGCAAGGAAGAATGGCAGATGATCCCCAAATCCAAGTGTGAAAAACTTGTTGCATCATTCCCAAGAAGACTCATGGCTGTACTAGCTCAAAAGGATGCTTCTACTCAATACTGAGCAAAGGGTCTGAATACTTATGACCATGTGATATTTCATTTTTTTTTTTATAAATTTGCAAAAATTTCTACATTTCTGTTTTTTCAGTAAAGATGGGGTGCAGAGTGTACATTAATGAGAAAAAAATGAACTTTTTTAAATTTAACAAATGGCTGAAATGAAGCAAAGAGTGAAAAATTTAAAGGGTCTTAATACTTTCCGTACCCACTGTATGTATCATTTATTATGTTTCCTTAGATAGGACTATTATATTCCACAGCATTTTGCAGCCAATCTCATCACTGACCCCATTGGGGCTCACAGCCTAAATTTTCCATTACTATCTTTTTTTTGCTGGAGGAAACATACACAAACACTGGGAGAACACATAAACTCCTTACAGCTGTTGTGGACCCCATGGTAGAAATTAAACCCAGGATTTACCATGCTTTCTACATAGCCACCCGTTGTATCCAAACTATATTACTGGGCATCACAATAATTTCATTGACTTGCTTAATAATTTATGGTAGTAACAAGTCTATCACAACTGAGATAGTGCATGCATTTTACATAGTAATATATAGAAAATTTATTTTGGAAGCTTCCATTTTTATTTAGACTATATTTGCATATGTGTTGCACCTTTCCACTCTGCCACAGATTCTGTCATATGTGTGTAAGGGAGGGCCCGGACTGTAGTTGTGACCTGGATTACAGTAACATCCATGTCCAGCCCTTCCCCTACATGAAACGGTGTTCTTCCCTCTGGCGTACCTGCATCTCCAGATTCCATTCCTCCTGGGCACCTTCCAGGCATCGACAGCCCTCTTCCTTGAGACCCCGGTAATGGATACACAGTCCAGAATAACTTGAACACATTCTTTAATTAACTGTTCAAACGTTACATCCACAGTTGGCACAACAGGTGTTACATTCGTTTCCTTTAATCTCCCTTCCTTACTGTCACTTCTGTGCAGTACACGCCCGGACCGGACCGTCTTAGACTGATCCCCAGTTCCTTGCAGGACTGACCTCGCCATAATGACTCTTCCTTCAGCCTGCTTCGCTTCAGTACTGAATTCATCAATCACTACATTTGGTGGCCCCCGGTGAAGCATCCGGCCTGTTTGTACCGCACTCGTTGAAGCTCCAGCTCCCCTCAGTTCCTTGGTCCAGCCAACTTCTGCCCTAAAAGCATTGTTCCTGGCGGTAAGACGCCATATTTTTCCTCTCTGTTTAGGCCAACTGTGAGAGTATGCAGTGGCCATGGGTTAAGTGGATTGCTGTCCTTAAACTTTGCATGGCTGCCGGTTGTCCGAGCCTAAGCCCTTGTGGACACATGGGCACACTGGCCCCATTTGAGCTAACTTCCTAAGAACCTCTCACTACTACCTGGCAGCCTCTCCTACACTTAATCCTGTGCAAAACTACCTAGCAGCTATACTTAACAAGGCCCACTAGTATGTCCCCACCTAGTGGACCACAACAGTACTACACTTACCTAGATATAGAGACTATATGCTAAAGTGCCCTCCTCTAATGTCCCAACAAGATGCACTTAACTTTCCCTAAGCTATACATATGTAAAGAACATCACATAATATAATGTTATACAGAGAAACACAAAACATAGGCAAAACATATATACAAAATGGTAACACATCATGAATGTGGCAATACCATTACTATTAGCAGTAGTACATAATATTATGTAGCAATGCCACCAAACGTTTATACTTACACAACGACTATTTACATGATAAAACATTAAGCACACTTAAGGGGTGTGGCGAAACAGGAATACTCCTTCACCCCCTTACATGTGCAGAGAAGAGCAGTGCAAAAATTGTGGACTCCAAACTCCAAGGAAAAAGCTGATGACTCTAAAGTCAATAGGATCCATAGTAACTTGGTAAAAACCATTGTGTGACTGATCTGTTAATGTGTAGAAGCTTGATGTAGAAAACATGATGAAATGTGAACAGAGCCTTTCCAAAATTTGCCTACTATTGTTAAAGGGATTTCTCATCATTTGTAATTGATAAAAATGTTTATAAAACCAAGCAACTTTGCATTGCAACTTTTATTAACATTGTTTCTGTTCTCAAGAACAAAGGGATATTTAATTCTATTGTGCGTTGCTTGTTACCTAGACTACCAGCCACCTCTGCAGTTTATAAGAGGAAAGGAATGTAGGCTTACAAGCTTTTTGCTATACAACTTGGAAATGCTGCTCTAAAGGTGGCCAGATATCCTCCACACTACCTCAAATAACAGCATTGAAGAGCATGCAGCTCTGGCCAGCAGCTCAACCATGCCATCATCCTGCACTATCAGGGTGAGTTTCCACGGTCAGGAAACGCTGCGTGTTTGGCGCTGTGCGCTGGCGCAGCGCCAAACACGCAGCGTCCAGATGTTACAGCATAGTGGAGGGGATTTCAAGAAATCCCGTCTCCACTATGCGTAACAACACGCAGGCGGAAGACCTGCGTATCCGGACATGCTGCGCGTCTTTTCAGACCGCAGCATGTCCTAGCGTATTGCGGCGATGCTGCGGCGACGCAACGGACTTTAGCACAGGGCTATGTAGCCCTGCGTTCTTTCCGGAGGTGTTCTGGAGGTGTCCTGAACACCACCGGAAAGAGCGCGCGTCAGAAAGGGGGCGGGGCTTAGACGGAGCGGAATTTCCGCTCCGTCAAATGCGCTGTGTTTCCTGACCATGGAAACACAGCCTCAGTCATCAGTAGCCCACTGCCCTGGCAACCAGGGAGAGCGATGTGCAGTGTGCTCCTGAAGATTGAAGATGAGAGCTACTGTGTCGACCCGCCACCACAATTGTGGATTACCAGGGCAATGGGGTACTCAGAGCCGAGCCCGTAGAAGTCTATGGGGTTTGTCACAGGTAGCGATGGCTCGGTCTGTGGCCCTGGCGGTCTGGCGTATGTTGGGGGAATATTTACAGGGGATAGATTTATATACAGTTCGTGACGCCACCTGTAGTCTCTGGTAATTTGTACCAGCGCTGCTGTAGATCTCTGAGGGGATGGTAAGGCAGCTAGATGTCGGGTCCCCTACAGGTGGGACTCTTCCCTCAGGTCGATGGTTATGGTGGGGTTGTGCAGGCATGCAATTAAATAACTCAGTCTCACACCGTCAGCGTCTTTCCATACCTTTTACTTGTAAGATGGTAAGGCAGGTCCCAGGGAGGCTGATCCAATGGAGGATGTGTTTTGAGGTAGCAGCTGGACAAGTTAGGGGCCTCCTTTACTTTCACAATGATGAGTCCAACCAGCATAAAGCGTAGTTCCCTCTATAAACTCCAGCTATTTCAAAGCTGTACTGCCCGGTCAGTTTTGTGGTCGGAGCCTTCCTGTGAGAGAGCTGAGTTCCTATTCTTGCTGATCAGGCTCAAAGTTCTCACTCCCCCTGACCCCAGTTACGTACCGACACTCCAAGGGCTGCTTGCTGTTACCTAAGGTCCAGTAAGCCTCTGGTTTTTCTACCACTATGCGTGAAGCTATAGTGATGCTTCGGTCCCCAGTGACCGGTGACAATGTGCAGGACTTCTCCAATCCTATAGCACTCAGAATTCCTACCACTGTGCCTTTCGCCTTGTCCGCGCTTGTAGCATAAGCATTCCTCACTTCCACAGGTTATATAAATCAGTCCCTTTCTTAACTTCTTTCTTGAGCTTGTTGCCAGAATCTCAGTAATCCTCTAGGCAGGAGCACGTCTCTGAACCTTCACTGTCCTTGGGACAGGAGACTGAAGTATATCTGCAACTCCCTCTTCTTTCTCAATAAAAGTCTCAGTCTGTCTGCCGGTGGGGCACAGCTCTGACCAGGCTGAGGTGATCTGGCTCACCTTTACTGGCCTCCACTTTCTGAACTGCACAATGAATCCCTCCTCTGTCCGAAGACAGGAAGCTGACTCCTCAGAGTCGCTGACTGAACTGCTCACAGGTCCAGGCAAGACTACTGGATCACTAACTAACTGACCCTGAACACTCCCTGTGACTAGACTTTATACCTGTGGGCGTGTCTAAGTGTGTTGGAATGAATGTTCATTGAGCATTAAACTGCTATCTCTCCACACATCCTCCAGGGTACTGCGTGTGCCTTCACACCAGGGCTACACACTACCCTCTCAGAACTGAAATTTAATCCACTTTAATCCAATTTGATGCTATATGATTTCTCAACTATATCATGATTGGATGATGATTAGATTGGAGTTGTGACCCCTTTCACACTGTACAAGTTGCGACACTAATAGAGTAAAAATAGACAAAAAAAAACCTATTAAAAAGCTATACGGTTGCACCATAAATACAAAGAATAACTACTCTAGAACATTGAAACTGCATTACTGCCATAGAAAATGGAAAAAACGCAATATAATGTATTAATGAAATGCTAATCTGCAAAGCTGCTATAAAAATTTACAGTTAAAAGAAGGTACTTAGCACATAGATTGGCCAATATAAGTGAGCCCAACTGCCAACGTCACTTTGTCCTTCATTGTTGGGTCCCTGTCCTGATATGTCACCTCTCCTGCTACATCATGATTGAATGATGATTATATTGGAGCTGTGACCCCTGTGACACTATACAAGTCCCCACATCAGATCCTGCTATGTGGTGTGAAAGTGCTTTATGTAACAGTGTAACATAGATGTTGCCCTTAGCTCTATTGATCCGTCTCATTATCGACAGGAATATGCCCTTTGACAAACTAGCTGCTAAAGGCACATATCCCGCTGTCCATAGACTTCGATCAGACACATTCATTAAGTGGGCTTGCCCATAGGCTTATGTATCAGACAATGGATGGCATGTATCAGCACTGCAGCATAACAGCAATAGTTATGAGAAGAATTCTGCGGTGATGGGGACATTCTTGTTTAGTGAAGATTATTCTCAGAACGAGGACTTTTGGTTCTTGGATTTTAACCTAATATGCTTTACTTTCAGCTCGTCATCATGGCTGGCACTGTTCTGCTTGCATACTACTTTGAGTGCACAGATACCTTTCAAGTGCATGTTCAAGGCTTCTTCTGCCAAGATGGAAATCTCATGAAACCATACCCAGGGACGGAGGATGAAAGTTTCATTTCCCCTTTGGTGCTGTACTGCGTACTGGCAGCAACGCCAACAGCTATTGTAAGTAATTCAGATGCTAAGCATTCTTAATTATTTAAGTGCCATGTTTAGTTACTGGGTGGTTGCTGTAAAAATATATGCAAATTTATATAGGTTATGATATAACATGTATTACAAGATGTTAAGGATGTTTAATTTGGAGGCAGATTAAGCAAGTTTTACAAAAATAGTCCAGTCCATTTCATGGGTCATGGAGATTTTATTCAATACAGTGTAGTAATAATATAGAATATATACAGTATATATATTGTGTATGTAGATATATGTGTATATATAGATTTGTTATTAATATTATTGTCTTCCTGGAGGATTATAAACTGTGACATCTTCATTGCTTGTACTATTTACTGCAATACTGTAATTATTGTAGTGAACTGTAAAATTCCCTCCAATGAAGCACTGTTCGCAGGTAGACAACCATGACAGACATTTGCTTTCAGTAGGCTCTACGGTTGCCATAATAACTCTATTCACAGCCCACAATAAAGTTGCAAAGTGGACTATTGGGCATTGGAAGGATAGAAGCAAAACCTTCCTCCATTTCCAACTTCTGAATGCCAATGTCACAATATACACTTGCATCTAAGAGGTTAATCTGCTGTGATTGAAGCTGGCTCCTTATCTTGCTCCATACTTGCAGTGTACACATCTGCCACACATGGATGGTGCTAGACGTTAGTTGGAAAGGTGTTGTGCACCTCCACGTTCACCAGGATCTGGTGTTGGCCTTGATTTATCAGTATCTATTTTAAAGTAGAACCAGCTAAATAATTAAGGCTAAGTATTCAGTAAAAGCCATGATGCCAGTGTGAACAGAGCTTTAACCTTGAGAAATTTTGAATTTATATTTAAGAGCCTCAGCAAGTGGAGATCTAGTAAAGGTAATTTAGCAGTGTGATCCCCCCAAGCTCTTTACATGGACATCTAGGTCTTTGAAACAAAAAAAATCTGTACCTTTACTTCAACAATGCATTTCTTCTTTACCGAAAAAGAATGTTTAAATCGACGTCCAAATAAGGCCAAGGTGCTCTGGGTGTGATTGGAGCACTTCCCGAGCCTCTGCCTGCCTGACCCTATTCCCTGCTTGACTGACAGCTCATGAGCCTAAGAGTAACCTAGCCTAAAGTGGCAATAGGTGTTATCCAGTCCCATCCAGAAAGCATATGGAATAAATCATCACATTTCCAGCAATGTGGATGAAACGAACAGATTCCTTTTTAAAACAAATACACCGTATATATATAAGCTGTATAAAAATTCTGCTCTTATACCTAAATACTTAGTGAGGAATATGACTCTACATTAAATCATTAGAGCATCCATACAGGTTAAGCCACACTGGTTCTGATTTTAAGATCTAGACTGAGCCCATCATGTTACCTTCCACCTGATGATATAATGACAATAATAATGATAATACAAGGATGGATAACCAATTATCTCAAATATATCACTTATTGTACAGTGCACTAATGACTACTATACACTCCCCTGCCTCACAGAGTGGGCTAATAAGAAGGATCAGTTTATCGTAGTTGGTAAAAATAGGTCACATTTAGCTACTCTCTTTGATCAAATGTTAGTTTCTGGAAAGCTTTCGGGGTTTTGTATAAATTCTGGAGGCTTTGATAAATAAATAACTCCATCTTCAATTATGTGAATGTTCACTGTACTTGAGACTCGTCCAATTAGAGATTCTTTGACAGCTCTTCATACAATTAGATCTTTTAGTGATAACTATGGGGAAAAGCTAAAACTACAGATCAGTTGCTCATTCCAGCTCTTCAATGGGTTTTCCAGGCTTAAGATATTCATGACCTAGTCTCGGAATAGGTCATCGATTTGGGCTCCGACACCCAGGACCCCCACAGATCAGCTATTTTCAGCTATACTGGCGACTGGATGCAAAGGCAAACAGCACAAGTCCATTCACTTTGTAGTGGCTCTTCTTGGTTATTGTAGCTCAACTCCTATTCATGTCAACAGAAGCTGAGCTGCAGTACCCAGTGACAACCACTAGAACGCTCCCTGAAACAACTGATGGATTGGGGTGTCTAGTGTTGGACCCCAATCTGATATTGCCGACCTGATATTGCGACAACCACTAGACCGCTCCCTGAAACAACTGATGGATTAGGGTGTCTAGTGTTGGACCCCAATCTGATATTGCCGACCTGATATTGCGACAACCACTAGACCGCTCCCTGAAACAACTGATGGATTAGGGTGTCTAGTGTTGGACCTCAATCTGATATTGCCGACCTGATATTGTGACAACCACTAGACCGCTCCCTGAAACAACTGATCGATTGGGGTGTCTAGCGTTGGACCCCAATCTGATATTGCCGACCTGATATTGCGACAACCACTAGACCGCTCCTGAAACAACTGATCGATTGGGGTGTCTAGCGTTGGACCCCAATCTGATATTGCCATCCTATCCTAAAGACAGTTCATAAAACCCTGGAAAACCTATTTTAAAGGGGTTATTTACTACTTTTATATTGCTCACTTGTTTTTTGGATAGGTCATCAATACAAGATCGGTGTGATCCAACTCTGCATTCCAGCCGATCTGCTGTTCTCAGCTTCACTGACCACCATTACTAAACAGTGAGCAAAGATGAACATTACAGCTCCAAATGAAGAGATCAGGCACTTATATGCAGTACCCGAAAGCAGCCACGAGACAGCATATGAAGTTTTCTGAACTGTGCACTGTACCGACTGCCGCGGCTTGTGATAAAGGCTGATTGGTAGGGGTGATGAGTGTCAGACCCACACAGTTTTATATCGATGACCTTCTAGAAGGATAGCTCATCAAATAATCAATATAAATGTAGTGGCCAGCCCTATTAGTTGTGTGGTATCTGCTGACACAGGGTACTGTGCATGTTTGCACTCAGCCTGTACGCTCAGGTCCCAGGTAGTGATGATCATAGAAGCAGCTTACTACAAAACCTGCTAATTCATGTCTTGCTTGTTTTTGAGTCTGTAGGAAGGGCCCCCCAGAAAAACAAAAGGAAATTCTCCAATGAGGTCCGTATTTAGACTGCACTTCCCGGACTGACTGCTGGTCTCCCGACCCAAACATATAGCTTTGCATGTGTCTATGCAATGTCAGTCTGGAACTTTTATGCACTGTGAACCCGGGATAAGTAGAGACAATGAAATTAGGTTTCGGGGCTATAATGTGCACCTCCACGTCACATAAGACCTGTATTTTCAGCTTTTGCACCAGGGCTCAGTTTTGAGTACGAAAATCCAAATGTCCATTTTTCAATGCATAAAAGTAACGATGCTTACAGAAATTGGCGATAACAAGCATATTATCTCAGTTACTGGGAGCATAGCCAATGTACTCTGTTCTGTTTGGCTGATACATTATTTTAGATACATCTCTTTTAGCAGGCAGCATGCAAAGTAATTAAATAGATAAATAATTTTGATAATAATCAAGTCTCATTCCACTGAAATGAATTGAGTGTGGATAAATAATAGAAATTCATTATGGCTCGGCTTTTTTGTGTGTTTTATAGACTTAGAAATCTTGGATAAAAAGATTACACCTCTTCATGAATCAGGGGCACAGGACGAGTGGCATATACCTCTGTGTGTGCCATGCCACAAGTTTTACTCCACAATACCTACTCCAGTCCCTGCTAGAGTAAGATTTGTGGCGTAGATAAGTGAATTTGAAGAGCAGAGGTCGCCATGTTTCCATCCCACTTCAGCTCGACCCACCTTGTCTGAGATGCATGAAAATGGTGTGAGAACGCCAAAAGTCACACAATTTTAGCAAAGTCTCAAGTTGCACACAAATTATGCAACTTTTCAAAGCTTTTTTATGCCTGAATACTGTCATAAACAGGAAAGATGTGTATCTTTGTACCATGTTAGCCAGTAGATAGAAAAATATTAAGAATTGAGAGTCCTCAGTGGTTGATACCTTTTAATGGCTAACTGAAAAGATGGTAACAAGTTGCAAGCTTTCCAGACTACTCAGGACTCTTCATCAGGCTAGACTAAGGGCCCCGTCACACATAGCGACACACCAGCGATCCCGACAACGATATGCACTTGTCAGGATCGCTGGTGTGTCTCTACATGATCACTGGTGAGCTGCCAAACAGGCAGCGATCAGGACAGCGACACTCGGGTAATTTCGCTTAGTTACCCGCAGTGTACGTTGGATACCAGCCCGCTGGTGCAGGGAGCTGGTAACCAAGGTACACATCGGGTTTCCAGGCGCTGCACAGCACCTGGAAACCTAATGTGTACCTTGGTTACCAGCTGATAACCAAGGTCTCCTGCCTGCCACATGCAGCGATGCGTGCTGGCCAGCGGGCGACCAACGATCAAAAAAATGTCCTGGCCTTTGGACAATGATCAGCAATACCCGGCAGGGGGGCCGGTCGCTGATCAGTGTCACACACAGCGATATCGCAGGGGAGATCGCTGTTGAATCACAAAACTAGTGACTCAGCAGCATTCTCGCTAGCGAGATCGCTGTGTGTGACGGGGGCTTAACACAAAATCTGAAGAATCACATATTTATCTGTAAAAGCACTGATGAATCAGTCCCAATGAATGTGAATCTTCAACAGGTACAATGATTATGAAAGTGGATTGCAATTGCATTGACTTTCTGGCATCTCACCCTCCACTTTTAACCACTATTTTAGCACTTTTTAGCTAAAACCACACATTTCTGTGTATTTTGATTTTTTTTAGAGAAAATAGAGGTGATGGAATAGTCATTTCTTTATACTTTTCCTTCTTTTTGAATCCACTTCTGTATTTGGCTGAAAAGAAATTTGATCAAAACTGCACCATAAACTGCAGGTGCGAATCCAGCCATAGACCATTTTATGAGTAGACTGCTATAGTGGAAAGATATTGGGTATTGTCTTATAATGGATTTGTGATAAATAAAGTTCAGTCAAGAATGTTGCCTGTTTCTGTTGCCCCGACCTGTATACATAGAGAGATGCTTGATACGTAACCTAATGGTTTCTGTAAGTGAATTTGTGTCAAACCTGCTTTCTCTGACATACTTGCTTAGGCTAAGTTCACACTTGCGTTCGGCTGATCAGCGTATGGCTGCGTACTTCCTCCCTTACGCTCCGCCTAAGTCTGCATGCGTCCTGCACACCTATCTTTAACATTGGGTACACAGGGACATGCGGAAGTATGCGGAAGTGTCCGCATGCGGCGTTTTGATGTGGCACCGAACGCAACATGTTGTGTTCCCTTGCACGTCAAAACGCCGCATGCGGACACATCCGCATACTTCCGCATGTCCCTGCATACCCAATCTTAAAGATAGATATGCAGGACGATGCAGGACACATGCGGAAGTAGGCGGATTGTAGGCGGAGCTTAAGGGAGGAAGTACACAGCCATTCGCAGACTAGCCGAATGTGAAGTGTGAACCCGGCCTTAGATCCTTTCCAAGTACCATGGACTCATTGTTGCCATTTCTTTGCTCTCGTGGCAATAAAGTAAAACATATAGAGTCCATTATTCACTATATTATATGCATTGTACTTTTGATGGAAATAATTACAGTAGTTACATAGTTTAGTATCCAATATATTATGTATTGATATTGTATCCGATATATTTATATTTGGTGATCTCATTTTTAGATATTTATTGGTGAAATAACGACTTACTTTATAAAGTCTACGAGAGAAAACCTGATTACACAAGAAAAGATGATTCTGACTGGAGAATGCTGTTATTTGAACCCCCTAATCCGACGAATCATAAGATTTATAGGTAAGGTGTATTATTTTATATAGTATCAATATTTTATGCTTTCCTTCTCTTCGATTAAGACTGTATAGATACTATTCGTGGTAATATTTTTATAGATGGTCAAACTGATTTGATGTGATTCAAATTTGAGTCAAAATTTATGAAATTCGCAAATCTGCACAAATTTTAACAATTTACAATTTTCAATTCAATTTACGCAAATTGCTAACAAAGTGCTCACCACCATTTTACACATTACAGAAGATTAAATGAGTCAAAAAGGCTGACATGACCTCAAGCATGAGTGCACCAGCTTCCCATAGTGCCTTGCAGCTATCACATCACATGGTACAGTGCAGTCAATTAGGAGGTGCAATAAAGATAGCAAGACAAAGCCCTAAAACATTGAACAAATACTCCAAAAACTTATGGATTCTATAAAAGCTATAGTGAAGAAGATGATTGTAGTAGTATGTGACTAATACAGAGATTAAAATAATATGGTGAGAGAGATATGAAAGGCTTAAGCAGCTGTGGCAGTCTCAGTGTGATTGATTAGTGATATAATGTAGCTGGTATCTGTCCTACTGCACTTGAATTACAATTTTCATTTTTCTTCATTCTTAATGGCCTAGAAAGCAGAAGCAAAACAGTACATTACTTTCTATAGACAAAACTCTGAAATCAGTCTCAGACAGTGTGCGTTACAAGTGCCTGTAGTATGTTTTTTTTATTACTTGTGCAAACTTTTTTGCAAAGAGGGAAATAATAGGTATTTAAAAATACAAAATAAAATTGTCTAAAACAAAATGTGCAATATTTTTGTACATCTCTTTAACAAATTAGAATTAACAGTTATACATACCACACCAATACAGTTACAAGTGCTGGCTTTTAGTATCCAACTAACATTTGCTATTACATCATTTTTTGGAGAGGAGTTGAACATTTTTAAAAAAAAATTGGAAAAATTAAAAATAGATAAAAAATTTTTTGGACATTTAACTGTGTATGTCTGTTTTTGATAGTTGAGTTTGACATCCATATATTCTACACTTATATTATTGCCTGCTGCCATAGTTTGAGCTTTATTTACCTAGCACTTCTTATGTTCTTTTTGGCAAGGGTTGAAAAGATTGCCAAAAGTTAATTCAAGTGTTCTACAAAATGCTTGATAAAATAAAAAGTGGGCACATGGCAAGAGGACATAAGAATAGGCTCACTAATCTCTCGTCCCCTCCTTTTAGGGGATCAACCACTGATTGATAGGAAGAGACTGACCCTGAGGACCACAAAATACCCCTGGATGCTGCCATCCAGAACTGCAGATAAAATAACAGACATCCATCTTCTCACAGCCAGATATAACAAACTTCCAGCCCTTTGTAGAATACAGTGTGAAAGACCCCCCAGAACCTCATATCTTACAGTGTAACAGCACCCTAGACTGGCACCGCATGCAATGTAATAGACTTGATACCTCATAGTATACAATGCATCAAATGCATCAAATCTCCAGCTCCTTCCAGTATACAATAGAACAGATTCTCAGATCCTCTCATAAATCAGTCCTGCTTATACCCTTACTATAAATGCACCATGCACAGCCTGCAGCTTGGTGCTGCTTGAGCAGCATAGGAGGATAGGGCTGAAAGACAGCGTAGAAAGAGGAAAAGGGATTCAGAGCTAGCAATAAGTTGTGCACAGAACAACCTATTTTTGACCATTGCCAGGACCTTATATGCACTGCCTGGATGGGTGGAGCAGATCCAGCTGCAACTTATTTCTAAATATTACATAAAATTAAGAAATTGTTAGAGGTCGAGTTCCCGCTTCTGCACAGGGGGAATCTCAAACCATTCCTGCTGCGGTCCCCCATCCATCTCCGGCCGCAGTGGAGCCCCCTCAGCAGAGACGTCGGTCACAATGTCTTGCACAGCCTAGTACTATGCAGAGGTTTACTGCTGCCTCTCCAGGTTCTGCTATTGTAGCCAGTACTGGTCAGCGGTGAGCAGACGTCTTTGGGACTAAGTCCTGGGTTTCCCCTTCTGAGCATGCCCAGGGTAAGATCTCTCATTGGAGATCAGGGGTCACATGCTCAGGTACTGCAGCAGCTCCTATTGGTCCGCCAGGAAGGTCCTGAGACTGCTTGTGTTCTGAGACAGTTTTTCATTGGTCCTTTTCTGGTAGGTCCTGTAGCTGCTGCTATAAAAGGTGAGCATGGCCACTCGGCCGTGCGCTAGTATCAATTGCGTTATGTGCTTTGCGCCAGTGTGATCATGCACACATGTGGTTAGGACTCGGCTGAAATAAGCCCCTAGAATACCGGCTTCTCCGGTGAGGAGATGCTTGTTTGCGTTGCCTGACTGCATGACCACGGACTGCTATCTGCACAGCAGTTATCTGTGTATCCCTGTGGTGTTAACAGGACACAGTTTCTATCTCAGCGTCTCTACCTCAGCGACTCTGTGGTGTAACAGAGTTCGCTTATACCGCCATATAGTGCCACAGCATCTATATTTGCAACTCTGTGAAGTAACAGAGTTCGCCTATACCGCCATCTTACTAGCAGCAGGCTCTGCCTGCACGGTGGACCCCGGGCTGCGAACGCTCCCACTATTTATATTTATTTGGTGAGTTCCGCAGACTGTAACAGTATACTAGCGCCAGTGTCTGGCTAGTAAAATGGCGGATGACCAGCGTCTGCAGCAGTATATCCAGCAGCTGGAGGGTAGGTTGGCGACTCTAGAGCACACAACCTCAGCTTTGGATGTTACTGCAGTCGCTGTTCAGGTTGCTAGTGTGGCTCAGCCAATTTGTCCTCTGCTACCCCTGCTCCAACTTTTTCCCGCCTCCCACTTCCAGACAAGTTTGCTGGTGACAGTAAACAATGTTGGGGTTTCGTGAGTCAGTGCTCCATACATCTAGAGCTTCTGGCTGCACGTTTTCCTACGGAGCGGGTGAAAGTGGGTTTTATCATATCCCTTTTGTCGGGCAGGGCATTGGAGTGGGCAACGCCGTTGTGGGAGCGCAATGATCGCGTGGTGCAAAGTGCTCCTCTCTTCTTGGATACTCTGAGACAGGTCTTTTTAGGACCTCGTGTCACCCACAAAACGGCTCTCCAACTGTTGGCAATCACCCAGGGTTCATCCATGGTTAGCCAGTTCGCCGTCCAATTTCGGACTCTGGCCTCTGAGCTGGAGTGGCCAGATAAAGTCCTTATACCAGTGTACTGGAGGAGGCTAGTAGACTATGTGAAGGACGCCTTGTCCACCAGGGAGATTCCTGCCACACTGGAGGAGCTCATTACCATATCGACCCGCATCGACCTCCGTTTTAACAAGCAGAGGTTGAAGCGGACCCAGTGTAGGCAGAGGTTCCGGCTGGCGCCCACCTTCGCCAGACCTCTTGAATCTTTCGTTCAGCTGCCTGATTCCCCTGAGGCCATGGAGGTTTCTCGAGCGAGACCTAAGTCTCGGGCCGCTCGAGTACCTGTGATTTGTCATGTTTTCCAACAGTTAGGGCATTATGCTAATAAATGTCCACAGCAGTCGGGAAACGACCGTGTCTAGTAACCATTGGAGGGGGTTCACTAGAAACAGCAGTACATGCCTCCAAGTTGTCCTTTAAGGGGACAATCAATTTAGGCTCATCCACTATAACAGTTACGCTTTGTAAGAAAAAAAAATGGAGACAAACGCTATAATATGGCAGACCAGAGTCAAAAATCTCCTCCGTGTGGAAGCCATCTAGCATAGACTAATGTGATTTACCCATCGTCCAATATAACATGCAAAAGAATAGTGATGTGACCATCACAAAAAAGACGATAGAGGGTACTAAATCAATAAAACATATAAATCTTTATTAATAATTTCACAAACAAGTGTAGACACAGTAAAAAACAAGGACAGATTGTAGCAAATGAACGGCATAAACAATTGCACCGCCTAAGAGCGCGAAAGACAGACCGATCCCAGCACCTGAGAGAATGGTAGATGCCTCATAAATTAAAAAGAGGGGTGATGTGTCTAAATCACAAATATGACTCCAGAATGTAATTACCATAGCCACTAAGGGGTTAATATCCCACAGTCAATAGAGTGTTAAGGTCAAACTAACCACAAATCCCCAGATGAATGAAATATCAGCACAAGAGGCAACTAATATAAACACATTGTGCCAAAAGTGGCAGAAAGAACAATGGCGTGTGCCAAGTTATTACCTCACAGTGGAGTGTGTAATCAGGGCCGGGATCAGCGCGTCTGCCCCGACGTGCGTTTCGGAGAAATCTTTCATCAGGGGGCGTGCTAAATGCTGTAACCGGAGGGTTTAAAAAGTGGTACAGCCGGAAATCATCTGCCGCGGACCGGAAGTGATGCTCACTTTGCTGGAGCAACACACTATGCTGAGCGGCGCCAGCGTCATGCGAGGGGCAGGCAAGCAAAACATTACCATGCCAACCTGTCACATGGAGATGCCAGGAACCGCCCCGCAAGCGGAGTGCAGCAAGTGAGCGTACAGAACCACGGCAGTAAATCTCCAAATCTGATCACACTGTAGGTAATATGTATAGAGACTGCTGAATCTGCATCACATACATCCTAATGAATGTGACCTATATCTCTGACCCAAATCAAAGGAATTAGATATATATCTCTCACAGATTACAGAGACCTATACACATAGTGAAAAGCAGATCAAAAAACCGTAAATATGTAAATAAGACAAGCATCCATAATTAAAATTCTAATAATAAGGTGGAAAATACAACCAATCAGAATGTCCATATATTCAGTGGGCAATAGACCTCACCATAAGACAATTATAAGAAAATAATAAAAAAAACAAAAAACATGAATGACAATACAGATAAGAACATAAGAAAAAAACAAAACATAGATTATATTGGATCCATATCCAGGATCCCAGGTAAAGGGTGAAAGGGGTATCTTCCAAGCATGTTGATAAAGCCGCCATCACGGAATATTATAATCAAAAGAAGCATGAATGCCTAAAGTGTGAAAAAAACAGACATGTTAAAACCGGTTAAAAACAAAGGAGGCACACTTTGCCCTTGCCAATCCACATCCCAGCAGGACTATGATCATCTCCACTGTGAGGTAATAACTTGGCACACGCCATTGTTCTTTCTGCCACTTTTGGCACAATGTGTTTATATTAGTTGCCTCTAGTGCTGATATTTCATTCATCTGGGGATTTGTGGTTAGTTTAACCTTAACACTCTATTGACTGTGGGATATTAACCCCTTAAGGGTATGCCACACTAAACAACATCGCTAACGGGATCGCTAAAAACCGTCACTATTTAGCGATCCCGTTAGCGATGTTGTTGTGTGCGGCATGCAGCAATGACGTGGCCCCTGCTGTGATCTCGTCCGTCGTCCTGATCGTTCCGGACCCTATTCTGATCGTCGGCGTCCCGCTGGGTAAGTATATATCGCTGAGTGTGGCACCTTTTTTAGCGATTTAGCGGTACTTTTGTACCGCTAAAGTCGTTAAGGAGATCGCTAACCGCGATAGCGTCCTTAACGACATCGCTAAATGTGGCCGACACTAGCGATATTGTAAACGATCCCGCTAGCGATCTCATTAGTATGCGACGCTAACGAGATCGTTAGCGGGATCGTGTAGTGTGGCAGTACCTTTAGTGGCTATGGTAAATACGTTCTGGAGTCATATTTGTGATTTAGACACATCTCCCCTCTTTTTAATTTATGAGGCATCGACCATTCTCTCAGGTGCTGGGATCGGTCTGTCTTTCGCGCTCTTAGGCGGTGCAATTGCTCATGCCGTTCATTTGCTACAATCTGTCCTTGTTTTTTACTGTGTCCACACTTGTTTGTGAAATTATTAATAAAGATTTATATTTTTTATTGATTTAGTACCCTCTATCGTCTTTTTTGTGATGGTCACATCACTATTCTTTTGCATTTATGCTTTGTGTGGACTCTGGAGCAGAAGGAAATGTCATGTCCTCTACCTTTGCTCTCCGCTACTCTATACCTCTGGTGATGTTCGCCAAACCAGTGACTGTTCGAGTAGTGAATGAGTCGACACTGCCTTCACAAATCACACATCAGACCATCCCTTTCACGTTATCTATGTCCCCTTCCCATCAGGAGATTATCTCACTTCTTGTCATTCCCGAGGGAATAGACGAGATATTGCTAGGGATGCCCTGGCTCCGTTTCTATTCCCCACATATTGAGTGGATCTCTGGGAGGATATTGGGTTGGAGTGAGTCCTGTAAAGGCAGATGTATGAGGGAATGCATTCAGGTGGCTACTACAGAGATACCCGCAGATCTTACTTCCCTTCCCAAATTCTATTGGGCTTATGCAGACGTGTTCTCCAAGAAGGCTGCGGAGATCCTTCCGCCTCACCGTCCCTATTACTGTCCTATTGACCTCTTGCCCGGAGCAGAGCATCCTCGGTGACGATTCTATCCCCTTTCTCTCCCGGAGAAGGAGGCTATGTCTCAATACATTCAGGAAAATCTGGCAAGAGGATTCATTAGGAAGTCAGTGTCACCTACAGGGGCGGGGTTCTTCTTCGTTCAGAAAAAGAACGGGGAATTACGTCCATGCATCGATTACAGGGGTCTTAACGCCATTACCGTTAAGAATAAATACCGTTGCCCCTGATTTTGGAGCTCTTTGATAGGCTACGGGGAGCAAGGGTATTCATTAAATTAGATCTGCGGGGTGCTTATAACCTGATTCGCATCCGTGAGGGGGACGAATGGAAGACGGCTTTCAATACTAGAGATGGGCACTATGAATATCTTGTGATGCCCTTCGGGCTCTGTAATGCCCCAGCCATCTTCCAAGACTTTGTTAATGACATCTTCCTGGATATGCTTTCCACCTCAGTCATAGTCTATCTGGATGATATTCTCATCTTCTCCCCAGATATTGACTCCCACCGGAAAGATGTCTGCAGAGTCTTCGACCTCTTACAGGCAAATTCTCTCTATGCAAAGTTGGAGAAATGTATGTTTGAGCAGGAGTCCATACCCTTCTTGGGCTATATTATCTCTGCCCAGGGACTGGCTATGGATCCTGCCAAACTACAGGCGGTGATGGACTGGCAAGAACCCCATTCTCTGAAAGCGGTGCAGTGCTTTATGGGGTTCATTAATTACTATCATCAGTTTATTCCCCACTTCTCAACTTTGGTAGCTCCCTTGGTAGCCCTCACCAAGAAGGGAGCAAATCCTAAATTGTGTTTCAGAAGAGGTCTCCAAGGCCTTCACTTCTATTAAGTCCCATTTTGCTAGTGCTCCCATCCTACATCGACCCGATGTTGATAAGCCGTTTATTTTGGAGATGGATGCCTCGTCCATTGGTGCTGGAGCAGTCCTCTTCCAGAAGGATGCTCAAGGTCGGAAGCATCCTTGCTTCTTCTTTTCCAAGACCTTCACACCAGCGGAGAGGAATTATTCCATGGGGACAGGGAGTTGCTAGCAATGAAGTTGGCCTTCTCTGAGTGGAGACATCTGTTGGAGGGGGCTCGCTTTCCCTTCCAAGTTTGCACTGGTCACAAAAATCTGGTGTATTTACAAACTGCCCGGAGGCTAAATTCCCGTCAGGCCAGATGGTCCTTATTTTTCTCACGCTTTCACTTCACCCTCCATTTTCTTTTGGGAGAGAAGAATATCCAGGCTGAAGCTCTCTCTCGCTCCGTCGTGTCTTCCGAGGAGGAGGAAGGGGAGCCGCGGCTTATTGTCCCATCTGAGAGCCTGAGAACTGTAGCTCCGGTGTCGCTAGAGTCTGTGCCTCCCGGCAAGACTTTTGTACCATATAATTTGCGACCGGGGGTTCTCTCTTGGGCCCATTCGTCCAGGGTGGGTGGACATCTTGGGAAAAAAAGGACATCCGAGCTACTGGCGAGGACGTACTGGTGGCCGCATATGGTCCGGGACGTTGGAGACTATATTCGGGCATGTGTCTCCTGCACCAAAAATAAGTCCCCTCGTCAACGGCCAGCTGGGTTACTTTATCCATTGCCGGTGGCAGACAGGCCCTGGGAGATGGTCGGGATGGACTTTGTGGTAGGCCTACCCAAGTTTCGTGGTTGCACCATCATATGGGTTATCACCGA
Organism: Oophaga sylvatica; assembly: GCA_033576555.1. Classification (NCBI taxonomy): domain Eukaryota; kingdom Metazoa; phylum Chordata; class Amphibia; order Anura; family Dendrobatidae; genus Oophaga; species Oophaga sylvatica. The sequence continues at coordinate 590,942,925 of JARQOD010000001.1, read as the reverse complement.
CCACTTCTCTAAAATGGTGCACTTGGTACCGCTACCCCGGTTACCTTCTGCACGGGCCTTGGCGGCACTGTTTATTAGACACATCTTCCGTTTACACGGTATGCCGGACAAAAATGTCAGTGACCGGGGTCCCCAGTTTGCATCTCGGTTCTGGAGAGAGCTTTGTCACCTTTGTCAGTATTGAATTAAATCTCTCTTCTGCCTATCATCCCGATACAAATGGGTTGGTAGAGAGGGCCAACCAGACCTTGGTCACATATCTGTGTCATTTTGTTTCAACCAGGCTGAATGACTGGGCATCCTTGCTACCGTGGGCGGAGTTTGCATTAAACAACGCCGTGGCTGATTCCACTGGACAAACTCCGTTCCTCCTTAATTACGGTCAGCATCCGCGTGTTCCTGTACCTATGCCCGTGTCTTCCACCGACTCCAGGGTGGAAGACTGGACTGTGGAGGCACGGGACATTTGGGACCGCACTCAGGATGACATTCTGGCCTCCAAGGAGAGGATGAGGTCCACCGCCGACGCACATCTTCGCCCCGCTCCGACTTTTGCCCCTGGCGACTTAGTGTGGCTCTCCGCCCGTAACATCAGTCTGCGAGTAGAGTCCACTATGTTTGCACCTCACTTCTTGGGTCCCTTCAAGGTCCTCGAACAGGTTAATCCTGTGATCTATCATCTAGCCCTTCCGCCATGCCTGGGTATCACCGACACATTCCATGTCTCCCTCCTGAAACCCGTATAATTGTCCCAGTTTTCCGAGTCATTTGCCGGGACATCGGGTTCTTCTACGGACGACTGTGAGGTGAATGATATTTTGGGGTGCAAGGTGGTATGTGGCAAAAAGTTTTATTTGGTGGATTGGAGGGGGCCCTAGGGGGAGTAATGTTAGAGGTCGAGTTCCCACTTCTGCACAGGGGGAATCTCGAGCCATTCCCGCTGCGGTCCCCCATCCGTCTCCGGCTGCAGTGGAGCCCCCTCAGCAGAGACGTCGGTCCCAGCGTTTTGCACAGCCTAGTACTGTGCAGAGGTTTACTGCTGCCTCTCCAGGTTCTGCTATTGTAGCCAGTACTGGTCAGCGGCGAGCAGACGTCTTGGAGACTAAGTCCTGCGTTTCCCCTTCTGAGCATGCCCAGGGTAAGAGCTCTCATTGGAGATCAGGGGTCACATGCTCAGGTACTGCAGCAGCTCCTATTGGTCTGCCAGGAAGGTCTTGAGACTGCTTGTGTTCTGAGACAGTTTCTCATTGGTCCTTTTCTGGTAGGTCCTGTAGCTGCTACTATAAAAGGTGCGCATGGCTGCTCGGCCGTGCGCTAGTATCAATTGCATTATGTGCTTTGCGCCAGTGTGATCATGCACGCATGTGGTTAGGGCTCGGCTGAAATAAGCCCCTAGAATACTGGCACCTCCGGTGGGAGATTTGTATGCACGTGTTTAGGGCTTGGCTGAAATATGCCCCTAGAATACCGGCTTCTCCGGTGAGGAGATGCTTGTTTGCGTTGCCTGACTGCATGACCACATACTGCTATCCGCACAGCAGTTATCTGTGTATCCCTGTGGTGTTAACAGGACACAGTTTCTATCTCAGCATCTCTACCTCAGCGACTCTGTGGTGTAACAGAGTTCGCTTATACCGCCATATAGTGCCACAGCATCCATATTTGTGACTCTGTGAAGTAACAGAATTCGCCTTTACCGCCATCTTACTAGCAGCAGGCTCTGCCTGCACGGTGGACCCCGGGTTGTGAACGCACCCACTATTTATATTTATTTGGTGCGTTCCGCAGACCCTAACAGAAATAATTTTAGCTGTGATAACAGCTTATTGATGGGGATTATGGGTGTCACTAATTTCATATTGATGACCGATTATAATAATCATATTTCAGTGTCATATTTAATATATTGACAGCCTCATGTATTATATAAACACCATATAAACACCAAACACGAATTAAATACATTTTTACACTATCATGTAATCCAGCACACATATACACACACATATACAGTACAGACCAAAAGTTTGGACACATCTTCTCATTCAAAGATTTTTCTGTATTTTCATGACTATGAAAATTGTACATTCACACTGAAGGCATCAAAACTATGAATTACCACATCTGGAATTATATACTTAACAAAAAAGTGTGAAACAACTGAAAATATGTCTTATATTCTAGCTTCTTCAAAGTAGCCACCTTTTGCTTTGATTACTGCTTTGCACACTCTTGGCATTCTCTTGATGAGCTTCAAGACGTAGTCACTGGAAATGGTCTTCCAACAGTCTTGAAGGAGTTCCCACACATGCTTAGCACTTGTTGGCCCTTTTGCCTTCACTCTGCGGTCCAGCTCACCCCAAACCATCTTGATTAGGTTCAGGTCTGGTGACTGTGGAGGCCAGGTCATCTGGCGTAGCACCCCATCACTCTCCTTCTGGGTCAAAAAACCCTTACACAGCCTGGAGGTGTGTTTGGGGTCATTGTCCTGTTGAAAAATAAATGATGGTCCAACTAAACGCAAACCGGATGGAATAGCATGCCGCTGCAAGATGTTGTGGTAGCCATGCTAGTTCAGTATGCCTTCAATTTTGAATAAACCCCCAACAGTGTCACCAGCAAAGCACCCCCACACCATCACACATCCTCCTCCATGCTTCACGGTGGGAACCAGGCATGTAGAGTCCATCTGTTCACCTTTTCTGCGTTGCTCAAAGACACCGTGGTTGGAACCAAAGATCTCAAATTTGGACTCATCAGACCAAAGCACAGATTTCCACTGGTCTAATGTCCATTCCTTGTGTTCTTTAGCCCAAACAAGTCTCTTCTGCTTGTTGCCTGTCCTTAGCAGTGGTTTCCTAGCAGCTATTTTACCTTGAAGGCCTGCTGTTGTGAATGGACTTGAAATGAGTTCTGAGCAGAGGCTCCCTCTGGTGGTTACTAGCGGTACTGGACTGTCCAGTGAAGATTGTGAGGATTGGGAATCAGGTGTTACTGACTGGTCTTATTTAAGGGAGTCGCCTTCCCATCAGGGTTGCCGGTGATCAATTGTTCTGGTCTCAATCCTTGATTCCTGTTTCCTTTGTAGCCTGCTGTGTCGTGTCTGCATCTCCTGCTAACAGATAAGACATTTTCTTCTTTTTGTTTTTGTGCTTGATTTTTGCATTTTGTCCTGCACTTCTGTGGGGGCCTTCTGGGTCCCCTCCGGGGGCTTATGCCCTCTCAGTTTAGTTCAGCCACTGATGTTTTGTACATTTGTTTTTTCCAGTTTTTTCAGTGGCTGCTGTTTTTGATTTTGTTACACCAGAGAACTAATTTAGGTGGTAGAGGTCGTGTGATCTCAGGTGTTTTTGAAATTAGTAGAGTTGGTGCTTTTCAGGGTTTTTTGGGATTGCAGTAAGTGCCCTTCCTATCCTTTTCTATTTAGATAGTTTGGGCCCCAACGTTTGCTCATACTATTTTCTGTCTGTGTCAGTATTTCTTCTTGTCTAACCGCCATTACATGTTTGGGGGCTTTCTATGTTCTTTGGGGATCTGCTCCGGGGCAGATAGCTTTCCTCTTTCTATCTTTAGGTATAGTTAGTTTCTCAGGCTGTGATGAGGCGTCTAGGACCAACGTAGGAACGCTCCACGGCTGCCTCTAGTTGTGGTGGTTAGTCAGGGTACTGCAATCTCATAGATTCCAACTGCTCTGGTGTATTGCCTTTTTACCTGCACTCCTCAGCTACCAAATCATAACAGTCTGCTGCACAAAGTCTCCTCTTAACAGTTGTTGTAGAGATGTGTCTGCTGCTAGAACTCTGTGTGGCATTGACCTGGTCTCTAATCTGAGGTGCTGTTAACCTGCGATTTCTGAGGCTGGTTACTCGGATAAACTTATCCTCAGAAGCAGAGGTGACTCTTGGTCTTCCTTGCCCGGGGTGGTCCTCATGTGAGCCAGTTTCTTTGTAGCGCTTGATGGTTTTTGCAACTGCACTTGGGGACACTTTCAAAGTTTTCCCAATTTTTCAGACTGACTGACCTTCATTTCCTAAAGTAATGATGGCCACTCGTTTTTCTTTATTTAGCTGCTTTTTTCTTGCCATAATACACATTCCAGCAGTCTATTCAGTAGGACCATCAGCTGTGTATACACCAGACTTCTGCACAACACAACTGATGGTCCCAACCCCATTTATAAGGCAAGAAATCAAACTTATTAAACCTGACAGGGCACACATGTGAAGTGAAAACCATCTCCGGTGACTACCTCTTGAAGCTCATCAAGAGAATGCCAAGAGTGTGCAAAGCAGTGATCAAAGGAAAAAGGTGGCTACTTTGAAGAACCTAGAATATAAGACATATTTTCAGTTGTTTCACACTTTTTTGTTAAGTATATAATTCCACATGTGTTAATTCATAGTTTTGATGCCTTCATTGTGAATGTACAATTTTCATAGTCATGAAAATACAGAAAAATCTTTGAATGAGAAGGTGTGTCCAAACTTTTGGTCTGTACTGTATATAGATGCAGTGGTGTGAAAAAGTGTTTGCCGCCATTCTGATTTCTTATTCTTTTGCACTTTTGTCACACTTAAATGATTCAGCTCACATGACAAATTTAAATATTAGACAAAGTAATCACAATCATATTAAACACAAGTAATCAAAAAATGCAGTTTTTAACCCCTTTCTGCCATCGGACGTACTATCCCGTCCATGTGACCTGGGCCAAGACCATGGATGGGATAGTACGTCACATGCGATCGGACGAGGAGCGCGGCCAATTGCGGCCAGGTGTCAGGTGATTATCACAGCTGACACCCGGCACTAAGTGCCAGGAGCTGTCACAGACCGCTCCCGGCACATTAACCTCTGGCACAGGGAAGCATCGCGCAGGGAGGAGGCTCCCTGCGTGCTTCCGTGAAACCCTCAGAACAGGGTATCGTGCTGTTCCGAGGGACCCTCCTCCCTCCAGGACCCCGGATCCAAGATGGCCTCGGAGTCCTTCGGTCCTGCAGGGAGGCGGCTTCCTCAGTGCCTGCTGAGAGCAGGCACTGAGAAAGCCTGCAGCAGTGTCTGTCACATCGTTGGTCTGACAGAATGCTGTGCACACTGTCAGACCAGCGATCTGACTTTATACAGTGATGTCCCACCCTGGGACATAGTAAAAAAGTAAAAAAAATTAAAATAACGTGGGTCAAAAAAAAAAATTCCCAAATAAAGAAAAAAAAAAATTCCCCTATAAATTAATTTCTTCATGTAAAAAAACCAAAAAAACAATAAGAGTACACATATTTGGTATCGCCGCGTCCGTAACGACACGCAAAATAGAACTGTCCCATTAGTTAATCCCTTTAGTGAACCCCTTAAAAAATAAAAATAAAAAAAACAATGATATATCATCATACTGCCGAACAAAAAGTGGAATAACACGCGATCAAAAAGACGCATATAAATAAGCATGGTAACGCTGAAAACGTCATCTTGTCCCGCAAAAAACAAGCCACAACACAGCATCATCAGTGAAAAAATAAAAAATTTATAGCTCGCAGAATAAAGCGATGCAAAAATAATTATTTTTTATATAAAATTGTTTTTATTGTATAAAAAGTGCCAAAACATAAAAAAATGATATAAATGAGGTATCGCCGTAATCGTACTGACCTGAAGAATAAAACTGCTTTATCAATTTTACCACACGCGGAACGATATAAACGCCCCCCCAAAAGAAATTCATGATTTGCTGATTTTTGTTCATTCTAACCTCCCAAAATTCGAAATAAAAAACGATCAAAAATGTCTTGTGCCCAAAAATGGTACCAATAAAAACGTCAACTCGTACCGCAAAAAATAAGACCTCACATGACTCTGTGGGCCAAAATATGCAAAAATAATAGCTCTCAAAATGTGGTGATGCAAAAACTATTTTTTGCAATAAAAAGCGTCTTTTAGCGTGACAGCTGCCAAAGATAAAAACCCACTATAAATAGTAAATCAAACCCCCTTTATCACCCCCTTAGTTAGGAAAAATAATAAAATGTAAAAAAATGTATTTATTTCCATTTACCCATTAGGGTTTGGGTTAGGGTTGCGGCTAAAGTTAGGGTTAGGGTTGGGATTAGGGTTAGAGGTGTGTTAAGGTTAGATTTGTGGTTAGGGTTATGGTTAGGGCTGTGACTAGGGTTAGGGGTGTGTTGTGGTTAGGGTTGAAGTTAGAATTGGGGGGTTTCCACTGTTTAGGCACATCAGGGGCTCTCCCAATGTGACATGGCGTCTGATCTCAATTTCAGCCAATTCTGTGTTGAAAAAGTCAAACGGTGCTCCTTCCCTTCTGAGCTCTGCCATTCGCCCAGACAGTAGTTTACCCCCACATTTGGGGTATCAGCGTACTCAGGACAAATTGCACAATAACTCTTGGGGTCCAATTTCTTCTGTTACCCTTGGGAAAATAAAAAATGGTGGAGATAATATCATTTTTGTAAAAAAAATGATTTTTTTGCTTTTACGGCTGTACGTTATAAACTTCTGTGAAGCACTTGGGGTTCACCACACATCTAGATAAGTTCCTTGTGCGGTCTATTTTCCAAAATGGGGTCACTTGTGGGGGGTTTCCACTGTTTAGGCACATAAGGGGCTCTCCAAATGCGACATGATGCCCGCAGACCATTCCATCAAAGTCTGCATTCTAAAACGTCACTACTTCCCTTCCGAGCCCCGACGTGTGCCCACCAGCGTACTCAGGACAAATCGTACAACAATTGGCTGCGGCATTACAGTGCATGGCTGACAATCCCTGCATGTTGATTGGAGCTCTCAAGAGCACCAAAAACTCAGGGCGGGGACCCGAGCTCCCGCCAAGCAACCCTGGAAATGCTCTCCGCTTGCCGAGCATCAAGCATTACCGAGCATGCTTGCTCATTACTAATTGAAATGCTTTTACATAGGAAAATGTTTTCTATTTTAAAAATGGTGATATCTTTTTGATGCTGTGTTTTTATATGTCATGTTTTAACCCCTTCATGATCTTGCGATTTTCCATTTTTATTCTTTCATTTTTTCCTCCCTTCTTTCAAGAGTCATAACTTTTTTATATTTCTGTGAATATAGCCGTATGAGCACTTCTTTTTAAAGAAGCGAAATTTACCTTTGAATTACACCACTGATTTTACTACATATTGTACTGGAAAACGGCAAAAAAATTCCAAGTGCGTTGAAATTTTAAAAAAATGCTATTCCACAATGGTGTTTTGTTTTTTCTTATTTACCTTGTTAACTATATGGTAAACTGATCTGACAATATGATTCTCCATGTCAGTATGACTACACAGATGCCAAACAAGTAAGGATTTTTTTTTCATTTAACCCCTTCACCCCAAAGGCTGTTTAAACATGACCGGATCAAATTTGACAATTCTGACCAGTGTCACTTTATGTGGTAATAACTCTGGAACGCTTCAACGGATCCCACTGATTCTGAGAATATTTTTTCGTGACATATTGTACTTCATGATAGTTATAACATTACTTTGATAAGACTTGCACTTATTTTTGAAAAAAAATGAAAGTTTTGCAAAAATGTAGAAAATTTGGGATTTTTCAAATTTTAATTTGTATGCCCTTAAATCAGAGAGTTCTGTCAACTAAAAAGTTCATAAATAACATTTCCCACATGTCTACTTTACATCAGCACAATTTTTAAAACATACCGTATATACTCATGTATAAGCCGACCCGTGTATAAGCCGACCCCCTAATTTTGCCACAAAAAACTGGAAAACTTATTGACTCGCGTATAAGCCTAGGGTGAAAAATGATTATGCCCCCATATGCTCCACAAATTATGCCCAATATGCTCCACAGATTATGCCCCCATATGCTCCAGATTATGCCCCCATATATTCCACAGATTATGCCCCCGTATGATCCACAGAATATGCCCCCATATGCTCCAGATTATGCCCCATATGTGCCACAGATTATGCCCCCATATGCTCCATATTATGCCCCCATATGCTCCATATTATGCCCCCATATATTCCACAGATTATGCCCCCATATGCTCCAGATTATGCCCCATATGTTCCACAGCTTATGCCCCCATATGCTCCATATTATGCCCCATATGTTCCACAGCTTATGCCCCCATATGCTCCATATTATGTCCCCATATGCTCCAGATTATGCCCCATATGTTCCACAGCTTATGCCCCCATATGCTCCATATTATGCCCCCATATGTTCCACAGATTATGCCCCCATATGCTCCAGATTATGCCCCATATGTTCCACAGCTTATGCCCCATATGCTCCATATTATGCCCCATATGTTCCACAGCTTATGCCCCCATATGCTCCATATTATGCCCCATATGCTCATATTATGCCCCATATGTTCCACAGCTTATGCCCCCATATGCTCCATATTATGCCCCCATATGCTCCAGATTATGCCCCATATGTTCCACAGCTTATGCCCCCATATGCTCCATATTTTGCCCCCATATGCTCCAGATTATGCCCCATATGTTCCACAGTTTATGCCCCCATATGCTCCATATTATGCCCCCATATGTTCCACAGATTATGCCCCCATATGCTCCAGATTATGCCCATATGTTCCACAGCTTGCCATATGCTCCAATATGCCCTGTTCCATAGTTATGCCCCCATATGCTCATTTGCCCCAAAGCTCATATTGCCCCATATGTTCCAAGTTATGCCCCCATATGCTCCATATTATGCCCCATATGTCCACAGTTATGCCCCCATATGTTCCACAGTTTATGCCCCATATGCTCCATATTATGTCCCATATGTTCCACAGTTTATGCCCCCATATGCTCCAATTATGCCCCCATATGTTCCACAGTTATGCCCCATATGCTCCATATTATGCCCCATATGTTCCACAGCTTATGCCCCATATGCTCCATATTATGCACCCCATATGCATAGCTCCATATTATCATTGCCCTATTATGTAATGCTCCAGATTAAGTCCACATATGCTGCACAATTATGCCCCATAGTATAGGCCTCATATGCTGCTGCAAAAAAAAATAAAAAATGACATACTCACCTCTCGTCGCTGGGGGCCAGGTGCCGGTGTCCTGAGCAGGCGGTGACACCGGCGCGCTATGGGGGACAGGTGCCGGTGTCAAAGCTCGCTCAGGACCCCGGCACTTGTGATATTTACCTGTCCTCTCTGCACCGCAGCGCTGCTCCCTCGTCCGACTCCTCTGGCTGTGAATGACCTGGCAGGGGGCGGGGCGCGCACTAACGATGTCATCGTGCCCTCTGCCTGAACATTCACAGCCAGAGGAGAGTCAGACCGAGGGAGCAGCGCTGCGGTGGACCGAGGGACAGGTAAATATCACTATACTCACCCCTCCGCCGCGCGTCCCTGCAGCCTCTCCTCTTCTCCCGGCGCTCTCTGCAGCGCTTCAGCGGTCACGTGGTACCGCTCATTAAAGTCATGAATATGTGCATATTCATGACTTTAATGAGCGGTGCCATGTGACCGCTGCAGGAAGGAGCCGGAGATCGTGGGAGAAGCAGGGGGCTGCAGAGACCGCGCTGGCGGAGGGGTAAGTATGATCCGACACCCCCGCTCCCCCTCCCCCGCCGACCCCCGTATATGACCCGCGTATAAGCCGAGAGGGGGACTTTCAGCCCTAAAAATGGGCTGAAAATCTCGGCTTATACATGGGTATATACGGTAACTTTTTTTTGTAAAGAAGATATAAGTTTGAAAAGTTGACCAGCAATTTCTTATTTTTTCAACTAAATTTACTAAATCATTGTTTTTAGGGAACACGTTACATTTGAAGTGACTTTGAGGGGTATATATGACAGAAAATACTCAAAATTAACAGCATTCTAAAAACTGCACCCCTAAAGGTGTTCAAAACCACATCAAGAATTTTATTAACCCTCCAAGTGCTTCACATACATTTTTGGAATATGGAAGGAAAAAAATGAATATTTAGCTTTTTTCACAACAATTTTATTTTAGAACCAAATTATTTTATTTTCACAAGGGTAAAAGAAAACGTAGACAACAGAATCTGTTGTGCAGTTGCTCCACAACATGCTGATACCTCATATGTGGGGTAAAACTACTGTTTGAGGGCACGGCAGAGCTCTGAAGAGACTTTTTGAATGCAAAATTTGCTGGAATAATTAGTGGACGCCATGTCGTATTTAGAGAACCCCTGATGTGCCTAAACAATGGAGAACTACCATAAGTGACCCAATTTTAGAAACTAGATCCCTCAAGGAATCTATCTAGATGTGTTGTGAGCACCTTGAACCTACAGGTGCTTCACAGAATTTTACAATGTTGATCTGTGAAAATGAAGAAAAAATATTCTTCATCCAAAAATGTTGTTTTAGCTCCCAAATGTTTTCATTTTCACAAGGATGGCAGGAAAAAATGGTTTTGAATATTTGTTGTGCAGTTTCTCCTGAGTATTCCGATACCCCATATGTGGTTACAAACTACTTTTGAGGCACAGTGCACAGCTCAGAAGGGAAGAACAGCCATATTGGAGTTCAGATTTTGAGGGTGCCATGTCACATTGGCAGAGCCTTTAAGGTGCCAGAATTACAGAACCCCTCATAATAGATTTTACATTTTACAAACTACACCTCTCAATGAATTCATGTAGGGGTGCAGGGATCATACTGACACCACAAGTGCATCACATAATTTTATATCACTGGGCTGTGAAGGAAAAGATAATTACATTTTTACCACCAAGATTTTGTTTTAGCCCTGGATTTTAAATGTTCACACTGGGAAATGGGTAAAAATGGCACCAAAATTTGTCCCACAATTTCTGCTGAATGTGGAAATACCCCATATGTGGATGTACAGTATTGCTTAACCATACAGAGAGACTTGGCAGGGATGGAGCGCTATTTGCCTCCTGGAGCGCAGATTTTCCTAGAACAGTTTGAGAACTCCATATACAGAGCCCCTAATTGATAGAAGAGCAGAATTCCCCCTCAAGTGACCCCATCTTGGAAATTATACCCCTTTGGGAATTTATCTACAGGTGTAGTGACGATTTTGACTCAATGGATGTTTTCCAGAAAAAGTAGTGGATATTGCTCAGTGACAATTGCAAATTGCTGTTGTAGTGACCAGTACATTGTAGTGAACAGTACAATGAGCCCAGCTCATGCTAATAGAGCAGCCATAAAATAGGCCGGCTCTCATCGCTATAGAAATGCCAAACATGTGGACGCTATATGTGGTTTAGGTATTTAGGTACACTGTGGGGCTCAGCAGGGAGAGGGGCATTCGGATTGGGAGAGCAGAATTCATTGGATTTCTTTTGGTGTGCGAGAAGCCATTTTGCTTTTCCAGAGCCTTTGTACTTCCAGTAACGTGAAAGCCCCCTATATTTCCATTGACAGGTGATGAACCTGAGTGGGGACTTTTTGAAGCTTTTATTGGGAACATTTTACATAACGTTTGGGATCACATTTATCAGGCGCTCTACGCTGAGCATTTACTTTGTGGTTTCCATCTAAATCTCCTAGTGACGTGATTCAGATGAAAAACCCGAGGGAGCCATTCACTACAATGAAGCAGCATAGGATAGGTGCGTAAGACCACCTTCTCTAGAGCCTCTTTTTTCAAGGTATTGCCCCTTTGCCAGGGATCAGTCTAGCGGTAAACCCGTACTGGAGAGGGTGGAGGAGTCCATGCAGTTAGGGGTTGTCTCTGCATCATACATTTTCCGGGATATTTGCAAAAAAAAAGGATGTGGTTTTTTTTTGTGGAAAAAAGGGACATTTTATTGGGGCCTGTCCTTTGATGCCAAAACAAATGAGACTCGTTTAACCCTTGGTTTTCTAGAGTGAAATAAGCAAGTGGTGCATCAATCGTCAACCTGCAGTTCCCGGTTTGTCCTGACAACAGAGGTGGTGCTGGAGAGGAAAACCTAGGAGATTTCTGTGCTGGCAGACAGTTGAACTGGAGTCATCATGATTGATGCTGAATTTGCCAGAGCTCACGGGCTGGTTTGCTGTGCTTTAGCTAAACCCATTCCCATCTTCACTATTGACTCAGCGCCACTTGCACAGAAAGCTCTCACTCAAATTGTACAGAAGATAAGAGTGAGGGTGGGTTGGATCATTCTGAAATAATTCTTTGCTATGTGCTGGATGGTCTTCCCACCCCAATTGTATTGAGTCTCCCCTGGTTGGTGAAACATATCCGTTGGTGGATTAGCAAGCCAGGGAGATCATTGAGTGGGGTGATTACTGCCATGAGAACTGTTTAAATATTTCCCTTTCTACAGTCGCTGGCTACAAAAATCTTACCTGCATTTTTGTTGGGGCTTGAGGACGTTTTACTCTGAGAGAGGGTGTCAGGATTTGCCTCCTCATTGTGAATATTACTGTCCTAATAATCTGACCCCAGGAGCTAAACTACCAAAGTCTAGACTGTATAATCGTTCTGAACTGCAATATGTAGACAGCACACGGTCGGGTCAGGGATGCACGCTCCGGTCCATGGATCCAAATGGACCACAAAGTCCACAAGTAAAAGAAAAAGCAGCATCCATCCAGGTGAAGAATATGAAAAGCTTTATTCTGCCATGTCACAAGACGACGTTTCGGCCATACATTGGCCTTTTTCAAGTATATCAAAACAGACAAAAGGCGTCCTTTATATAGTGTGGAGGAGCCAATCACTATCAAGGTCACGCCTACATGTTAATAGACATATAAAATATACAGGTATAAGAATAATACAAAATAGTGATCAGTAGAGTTGAGCGATACTTTCCGATATCCAAAAGTTTCGGAATCGGAATGGTATCGCCGATACCATTAAAATATCGGCGATACCCGATACCGATACCGGAAGTCCCATGTAAGTCTATGGGAACAAAATATCGTAACTAAAAAAACCTCTTTCTTTCCTTGTAAACACTAAATATAACACACATAGAATACATATATATATATATATATACATGTCATTGTGACATATATATATATACATATATGTATAGTTTATACACTTCTACATAGTAAAATATCCTCTGATTCAATTGCCGGGTAAAGCCGGCTTCTGTGAAAAGACAGAAGCACCCGACATGAAATGACACTTGGTGTACATAGGGTTAACCATGTCTTTTCATGTCCTTTGCTATCTGATTTGCACAAACAATTACATCAGTCTATGTGTGCAAAATTTCACACCTGTAGGGGTTAATTAAAGGTGTAAATTCGTTGTAAAAAAAACGGACTTTTTTGCTACGAATTTACACATTTAATTAACCCCTACAGGTGTGAAATTTTGCACACTTACACTCATGTAATTGTTTGTGCAAATCAGATATCAAACTACATGAAAAGACATGGTTATCCCTATGTACACCAAGTGTCATTTCATGTCGGGTTCTGCATTTTCACAAAAGCCGGCAATTGAATTAGCGGCTATTATACTATGTAGAAGTGTATGAACTATAAATATAAATATATATATATATGTGTCACAAATTCAATGACATGTATATATATATATGAGGTGTAAAATTGCTGAAAAAAAATGCGTGGGCTCCCGCCCTATTTTCGCAACCAGACAGACAAAGCCAGTGAGTGGGGGCAGATAATAATAGCCCAGAGAGGGACCATTTTTTTGGCCCCCCCCGGCTACTTAACATCTGCCCCCAGACACCACAGAAAGGGCAAATCTCTAATTAGATTTGCCCTTTCTGGCACTTTGCCCGTCTATTCCCATTGCCCTGTAGCGGTGGCGAATGGGTTAATAAGGGGTTAAAATGACCTTGCAATTGAAAGGTCACTTTAAGCCAGGTTAATAATTGAGAGCTGTCAATTAGACAACTATCAATTATTAATCCTATTGTATGAAAGAAAAATCAAACACACACACTTTAATAAAAAAGAAGTTTAATGAAATAATCACACAGTTTTTGACCATATTTTATTTACCTGCTAAAACCATTTCCTGTAATAAAAATAAAATAATAAAGCAAAATTATTCTTACCAATCCGATGCACAGTCAGGTCCCACGGTGTAATCCTTCAGAAAGGGTTAATGTTTACTGCAGGGACCGCAGCTAATGCTGCAGCCTCACAGTAAACCCCCAAATGAATGAGCTCCTCTCCTGGCTGACAGGAGAGGAAGTGGAAAGCTTAATTGATTGCTTTCCACTTTCACTTCAGGTCAGCCAGGGACACCATCAGTGACGTCAGAGGGAACTGATTAACAAAAATAGGGGTTCCCTTCGAAAAAAAAATGGCGTGGGGTCCCCCCTATTTTTGTTAACCAGCCAGATGAAGCAGACCGCTGAGGCCTGGTTTTTCAGGCTGGTAAGGATCCAATATCCATGGACCTTGCAAGCCTGATAATACCAGGCCACAGCAGTCTGCTTAGCTTGGCTGGTTAACAAAAATAGGGGATCCCCTCGAAAAAAAAACGGCGTAGGGGTCCCCCTATTTTTGTTAACCAGCCAAGTAAAATGCAGACTGCTGCGGCCTGGTATGAAAAGACTGTCAAGGCCCATGGATTTTGGCCCTCAACAGCCTGATAATACCAGGCTACAGCAGCCCCACATTTGGCGCATCAAAAGATGTGCCAATTGTGGCACTTTACCCGGCTCTTCTCACTTGCCCTGTAGCGGTGGCAAGCGGGGTAATAAGGGGTTAATGTCACCGTTGATTGCACGGTGACAATAAGCCCGGTTAATAATGGAGAGGTTCAATAAGACACCGATCCATTATTAATCCCAAAGTTATTAAATGTATAAAAAAAAGACAAAGCAAGAAAAAAGTCTTTTAATGAAATAAAAGAGACAACACAGTTTTCATTTTTTTTATTACTCTCTCATTCCTGCGATGCCATCGATCTCCTGTAAAAAAATAAAAAAAACAAACCAACAGTATACCACCTGTCCGACGCAGTCCATAGTAACGACAGTCCCACGACGATCCAGCTCTGCTACATCGGAATGACAGGCAGAGCCTGACATCCCGGCGCAGCACAGCTGCTTACCAGCTTCCCCGGCGGTGACGTCATCGGACTGCTTTACGGCCGCGATTACCCAGCAGTCACTGCAGTTATCGCGAGAAACTGCATGTGACCGCCGGGAGAAGAGGATGGCGGCCATTAAGCAGTCCGGGATGTGACAGCCGGAGATCTTCTGCCGGGTAAGTGCCGCTGACTCCTGACAGACCCGACCGACGGACACTGACAGTGACAGTGACAATTCCGATTCCGGTATCCGATATGACGAAAATATCGGTACTCGGAATCGGAATTCCGATACCGCCAATATCGGCCGATACCCGATATTTGCAGTATCGGAATGCTCAACCCTAGTGATCAGATATCAAAAACAAGTAGAATATTAATAAATCATATACACAGTATAATCATTTCACCAAACCTCCAAATAAAACAGAACATAAACAAACTTCTAAATAGTGACAAACCAATCACCACATAGCTATAGCGTGACCCTGGTAACGATAAACCTATCCAATAGCAGAGTATAATAAACGGGTTACCGCCAATCGGAATGATCCTCCTGCTTTGGCGCCATATTCCATTCATCCCCTTCTCTGATTCTAACCAGGTTGTAGGACCCCCTTAAATTCAACTTAGAGAACACCTTAGCTTCGACAACTTGGCTGAACAGATCAGGAATCACAGGAAGGGGGTATGGATCCCAGACGGTAATTTGATTTAATTCCCGGAACTCTAAACAGGGACATAGACCACCATCTATTTCTTCACAAAGTAGAACCCAGCCACTGCGCGCGAAGATGAGGGTCTGATGTGTCCCTTCTCCAGATTTTCCACAATGAAATCCATCATGGCTTGTCTCTCAGGACCAGAACGATTATACAGGTGAAGAATATGAAAAGCTTTATTCTGCCATGTCACAAGACGACTTTTCGGCCATACATTGGCCTTTTTCAAGTATATCAAAACAGACAAAAGGCGTCCTTTATATAGTGTGGAGGAGCCAATCACTATCAAGGTCACGCCTACATGTTAATAGACATATAAAATATACAGGTATAAGAATAATACAAAATAGTGATCAGATATCAAAAACAAGTAGAATATTAATAAATCATATACACAGTATAATCATTTCACCAAACCTCCAAATAAAACAGAACATAAACAAACTTCTAAATAGTGACAAACCAATTACCACATAGCTATAGCGTGACCCTGGTAACGATAAACCTATCCAATAGCAGAGTATAATAAACGGGTTACCGCCAATCGGAATGATCCTCCTGCTTTGTCACCATATTAAATATCCCATCATCAGTGCCGTAGCAAAAAGCCACTTCAATATATGTATAACGGCGCCTTTCACTGCATCAAACAAGTGACGCAAGCACTGCGCCGAGTGCGACGATCTCTCATCCAATCCGGATTTCTTCTCATGTCATGGGACCTATCAGGTGACCAAAAGGGTCACATGGGCTATGACGTCATCTGATCTGCGCATGCGCATTACATAATTCATCGGAAGTCTCATAGGAAAGACGTCCTAAGTGGATATCAAACCAGGGTAAGTATCGCGATGTTTCGGGACAAAAAAGGAAGAAGGTACACTATATACAAAAATTAAAGAACACAAATACCATAGAAAAATAAATTATACATCACAAAACCGAAATCAAAAGGATCACCATATCTACCAGTTACTGTCTAACCATCCTATACCTAAATAAGAATAAAACATCTAAAAACAAAGTATACGAGAGATGAGCTCTAAATGAAAAAGGGGGCAAAATCAAGTACAAATATGTAAATTATAATCCAAATTTAGTCCCTTCGGCTGCAATGTATCAAGGACAGAAATCCAGCGAAGTTCCTTTCTTTTAAGTAATTTGGACCTATCACCACCCCTTCTCAGAGTCGGAACTCCATCAATCACTCTGAATCTAAGCTGATTCACTGAATGTCGGCAATCGATGAAATGCTTAGGCACTGGTAAATCGACAAGTTTGGTTCTAATTGTGCTCTTGTGTTTGCTGATTCTTGCTCTCACCTCCATCATGGTCTCACCCACGTACATCAATCCACATGGGCAGGTGAGAACATAAATCACAAAACTAGAAGTACAGGTATAGCGTTCTCTTATAAAGAATTTCTTCCCTGTCCGTGGGTGGTTAAAACTATCCCCACGCAACATGTTACTGCAACAGGCACAACCAAGGCAGGGGAAATTCCCCAGTCTTTGTGGGTATAGAGTACCTTGTGTCAACATCCTACTAGGGCCAATATCAGATTTGACAAGCATGTCCTTCAGATTACGTCCACGTCTGTATGAGAGAAGTGGTCTATGTGTGAACTCTACCACATGTGGGAGCCCCGCCTGTAATAGATGCCAATGTTTATTTAGAATCCCACCTAATTTGTTGCTAGCTGGACAAAACGTCGAGACAAAAGGTACCCGTTTAGAAACACTCCTATTGCGTCTAAGGCTGGCACCATCCGGTGTCAAAGCCATTGCATCCTGTTTATAACGCTGGACACTGTGCTTAGGGTACCCTCGTTTAATAAACTTGTCACACATGTCATTAAGTCTCAAGTAGGGTTGAGCATTCCGATACCGCAAGTATCGGGTATCGGCCGATATTGGCTGTATCGGAATTCCGATTCCGAGTTCCGATATTTTCGTCATATCGGATACCGGAATCGGAATGTCACTGTCACTGTCAGTGTCCGTCGGTCGGGTCTGTCAGGAGTCAGCGGCACTTACCCGGCAGAAGATCTCCGGCGGTCACATCCCGGGCTGCTTAATGGCCGCCATCCTCTTCTCCCCGGCGGTCACATGCAGTATCTCGCGATAACTGCAGTGACTGCTGGGTAATCGCGGCCGTAAAGCAGTCCGATGACGTCACCGCCGGGGAAGCTGGTAAGCAGCTGTGCTGCGCCGGGATGTCAGGCTCTGCCTGTCATTCCGATGTAGCAGAGCTGGATCGTCATGGGACAATCGTTACTATGGACTGCGTCGGACAGGTTGTATACTGTTGGTTTGTTTTTTTTTTTTTTACAGGAGATCGATGGCGTCGCAGGAATGAGAGAGTAATAAAAAAAATGAAAACTGTGTTGTCTCTTTTATTTCATTAAAAGACTTTTTTCTTGCTGTGTCTTTTTTTTAAACATTTAAAAACTTTGGGATTAATAATGGATCGGTGTCTTATTGACACCTCTCCATTATTAACCGGGCTTATTGTCACCGTGCAATCAACGGTGACAATAACCCCTTATTACCCCGCTTGCCACCGCTACAGGGCAAGTGGGAAGAGCCGGGTAAAGTGCCACAATTGGCACATCTTTTGATGCGCCAAATGTGGGGCTGCTGTAGCCTGGTATTATCAGGCTGTTGAGGGCCAAAATCCATGGGCCTTGACAGTCTTTTAATACCAGGCCGCAGCAGTCTGCATTTTACTTGGCTGGTTAACAAAAATAGGGGGATCCCCATGCCGTTTTTTTTTCGAGGGATCCCCTATTTTTGTTAACCAGCCAAGCTAAGCAGACTGCTGTGGCCTGGTATTATCAGGCTTGCAAGGTCCATGGATATTGGATCCTTACCAGCCTGAAAAACCAGGCCTCAGCGGTCTGCTTCATCTGGCTGGTTAACAAAAATAGGGGGGACCCCACGCCATTTTTTTTTCGAGGGGATCCCCTATTTTTGTTAATCAGCCAAGATATGCAGACTGCTGTGGCCTGGTATTATCAGGCTGGCAAGGTCCATGGATCTTGGCTCCTTAACAGCCTGAAAATCCAGGCCTCAGCGGTCTGCTTCATCTGGCTGGTTAACAAAAATAGGGGGGACCCACGCCATTTTTTTTTCGAGGGGATCCCCTATTTTTGTTAATCAGCCAAGATATGCAGACTGCTGTGGCCTGGTATTATCAGGCTGGCAAGGTCCATGGATCTTGGCTCCTTAACAGCCTGAAAATCCAGGCCTCAGCGGTCTGCTTCATCTGGCTGGTTAACAAAAATAGGGGGGACCCCACGCCATTTTTTTTTCGAAGGGAACCCCTATTTTTGTTAATCAGTTCCCTCTGACGTCACTGACGGTGTCCCTGGCTGACCTGAAGTGAAAGTGGAAAGCAATCAATTAAGCTTTCCACTTCCTCTCCTGTCAGCCAGGAGAGGAACTCATTCATTTGGGGGTTTACTGTGAGGCTGCAGCATTAGCTGCGGTCCCTGCAGTAAACATTAACCCTTTCTGAAGGATTACACCATGGGACCTGACTGTGCATCGGATTGGTAAGAATAATTTTGCTTTATTATTTTATTTTTATTACAGGAAATGGTTTTAGCAGGTAAATAAAATATGGTCAAAAACTGTGTGATTATTTCATTAAACTTCTTTTTTATTAAAGTGTGTGTGTTTGATTTTTCTTTCATACAATAGGATTAATAATTGATAGTTGTCTAATTGACAGCTCTCAATTATTAACCTGGCTTAAAGTGACCTTTCAATTGCAAGGTCATTTTAACCCCTTATTAACCCATTTGCCACGCTACAGGGCAATGGAATAGACGGGCAAAGTGCCAGAAAGGGCAAATCTAATAAGAGATTTGCCCTTTCTGGGGTGTCTGGGGGCAGATGTTAGTAGCCGGGGGGGGGGCAAAAATAATGGTACCTCTCTGGGCTATTATTATCTGCCCCCACTCACTGGCTTTGTCTGTCTGGTTGCGAAAATAGGGCGGGAGCCCACGCATTTTTTTTCAGCAATTTTACACCTCATATATATATATACATGTCATTGAGTTTGTGACACATATATATATAATATATATATATATATATATATTTATAATTCATACACTTCTACATAGTATAATAGCCGCTAATTCAATTGCCGGCTTTTGTGAAAATGCAGAACACGACATGAAATGACACTTGGTGTACATAGGGTTAACCATGTCCTTTGCTATCTGATTTGCACAAACAATTAAATCAGTCTATGTGTGCAAAATTTCACACCTGTAGGGGTTAATTAAAGGTGTAAATTCGTAGCAAAAAAGTCCGTTTTTTTTACAACGAATTTACACCTTTAATTAACCCCTACAGGTGTGAAATTTTGCACACATAGACTGATTTAATTGTTTGTGCAAATCAGATAGCAAAGGACATGAAAAGACATGGTTAACCCTATGTACACCAAGTGTCATTTCATGTCGGGTGCTTCTGTCTTTTCACAGAAACCGGCTTTACCCGGCAATTGAATCAGAGGATATTTTACTATGTAGAAGTGTATAAACTATACATATATGTATATATATATGTCACAATGACATGTTATATATATATATATGTATTCTATGTGTGTATATTTAGTGTTTACAAGAAAAGAATGGGGTTTTTTTAGTTACGATATTTTGTTCCCATAGACTTACATGGGACTTCCGGTATCGGTATCGGGTATCGCCGATATTTTAATGGTATCGGCGATACCATTCCGATTCCGATACTTTTGGATATCGGAAAGTATCGCTCAACTCTAGTCTCAAGTCAAGTCTGTCATTTTCTTTTACAATGCGCCGTACGCGCAGCATTTGACTCCAGGGAAGAGATTCTACCATTCTTCTAGGATGGTTACTGTCAAACAACAAAAGACTATTTCTGTCTGTTTCTTTTGTAAATAGGTCAGTGCTCAAAACCCCATTGTTCTTATAAACCATTATGTCCAAAAATTGGATCTGTTCCTTAGAATGGGTAATTGTGAATTTCAACTCTGGATAGACCCCATTTAGATACTCATGAAAGGCCAGCAATGTCTCTATATCGCCATCCCAAACACAAAAGATGTCATCGATGTAGCGCCACTAGGCCCGAACATGGCTCCAGTGGCTGGAAGTGTACACATGTTGGTCCTCGAATACCGCCATGAATATGTTGGCATAAGTGGGCGCCACATACGACCCCATGGCGGTACCGCACAACTGTAGGTAATGCTCATCCCCAAAAAGAAAATAATTCCTTCTGAGGACGAAACCCAACAGTGCTAGGACCAACTGTGTACACTCCGGAGCCATGCTCGAGCCCGATAGCACCACACCGACAGCATCCAAGCCCTTGTCATGTTCTATGATAGTGTACAAGGATACCACATCAAAGGATACCAATATGGTCTCCCGGGTTACATTGAGAGCCTCTATTTTACTTAAGAAACTATTTGTATCCATGATGTATGAGGCAGCCGAAACGGCATGACAACGTGACACCTTATCAAGGAAGATAGAAACTTTATTACAAAGGGACCCCCTACCTGATACGATAGGACGACCAGGCGGATTTAATAGATCTTTGTGAATCTTTGGCAAAGTGTATAGTAAAGGAGTCACCGGGGTATCCACAATCAAGAACTGAGCCAACTTCTGGTCGATGAGGCCATCCAAAAGGGCCTCATCCACCAAAAGTCGCAACTCAGTCAAAAAACGTGTAGTAGGATCTCCTGTCAGTCTAACGTATACTCTTTCGTCCGCCAGCTGACTATGAATTTCAGCCACATATTTACTGGTGTCCATCACCACCAAGGCACCGCCTTTGTCGGCCGCCTTTATGGTGATGGCCTTATTGTTAGACAGCTCATTTAGTGCCTGTCTTTCTACTGATGTTAAATTACCCCTTTTATTGTTGGATGTGAATTCACGTTTAAGTTTATTCACGTCTCTTTCAACAAGTTGGATATAGGACTCTACAAAATTATCCTTAATAGGGGGTTGAAAATTGCTCTTATTATACAGACCATATTTATGTAATGAGAAACTGTCAACATTATCTACAATCGTATCAACAGATGTGGCTTCTTTATCACAGAAATAGGTGGTTAATCTCCGTCTCCTAAAAAAAAGAAAAAAGATCACATTCAATCCTGAACCAGTCCGGTGAATTGGTCGGACAGAAAGACAGACCCCTTGATAATACCTTACAATCAATGTCAGACAAAATATAAGAGGAAATATTTACCACCAGATTTCCCTGGTCTATAATGCTTTCCTCTTCGTATCCATGTATCGAGTCTTCATTGTTTTGGTGCGTGTGGAGCCTGTTGCCTGGGTCTCTCTCTCTCCTTCTCCGATGTTTCCTGCCGCCCCTCCGGTTCCTTTTCTCGTGATGTTGGCCTCCGCTGTGTCTCTGCCTAAAAAACTAGAGGAAGAAGCAGCATGTATGCCGGTGTTAGAGTCATCAGTAGAGTCAGATTCCCCAGTGGTAAAACCAAATTGCTGGGGATCCCTCTTGGAGGGTCTCCATCTTTTCTTCTGGTGTGGATTTTTGGACCTCCTGTTAGAAGAAAAATTGCGCATATCTCCCTGCCAGGAAAAAACACGACCAGCACTGTAATCATCTGCATCTCGAAACCATTTTGTCCTTTTGGTCTTCTCAATGTCAACACGGAATTTTAATAATTTCTCATTAAGCTGTACTTTGAAGGCATCTAGATCTTGTACAGTCAGCTGAATCAACAATTGCTGTTCCAATTCCAAGATTTTTTTGTTCACTGATCCAATTTCAGCATGGAGAAATTCGATATTTAACAGCATTAAATCAAAAGCATATTTGTTGGTAATGGATTCAAACCTACTACAGAACTGTAAATTGTCCGCCAACAACGTAGGACGCAAATGCGGTCTAAGGCCCCGCGGAATCTTGCGTGCCTTGTAGTATTCACATAATGTTGTGGCATGTAATTCAAATGAAATGCTTTTCCTTTTCTCATTTTCATACTTTTTCTTCAGCATGTCTATAGTAGGCATATTTAAAAAAGACATATCAGTATGAGTTCCTGATAGAATTCTTCGAGCATCATCCTCTGTATAAGAGAAAGTGCAGGCAGTCTCCAGTTCACCCACCTCTGGAATCGTAGTATTCAAGTTCTCCATATTCGGTGCACGTCCACTGGGATCCAATGAGTACCAAACTGCAATATGTAGACAGCACACGGTCGGGTCAGGGATGCACGCTCCGGTCCATGGATCCAAATGGACCACAAAGTCCACAAGTAAAAGAAAAAGCAGCATCCATCCAGGTGAAGAATATGAAAAGCTTTATTCTGCCACGTCACAAGATGACTTTTCGGCCATACATTGGCCTTTTTCAAGTATATCAAAACAGACAAAAGGCGTCCTTTATATAGTGTGGAGGAGCCAATCACTATCAAGGTCACGCCTACATGTTAATAGACATATAAAATATACAGATATAAGAATAATACAAAATAGTGATCAGATATAAAAAAAAACATAAACAAACTTCTAAATAGTGACAAACCAATCACCACATAGCTATAGCGTGACCCTGGTAACGATAAACCTATCCAATAGCAGAGTATAATAAACGGGTTACCGCCAATCGGAATGATCCTCCTGCTTTGGCGCCATATTAAATATCCCATCATCAGTGCCGTAGCAAAAAGCCACTTCAATATATGTATAACGGCGCCTTTCACTGCATCAAACAAGTGACGCAAGCATTGCGCCGAGTGCGACGATCTCTCATCCAATCCGGATTTCTTCTCATGTCATGGGACCTATCAGGTGACCAAAAGGGTCACATGGGCTATGACGTCATCTGATCTGCGCATGCGCATTACATAATTCATCGGAAGTCTCATAGGAAAGACATTACAAAACCGGAAATCAAAAGGATCACCATATCTACCAGTTACTGTCTAACCATCCTATACCTAAATAAGAATAAAAACATCTAAGAACAAAGTATACGAGAGATGAGCTCTAAATGAAAAAGGGGGCAAAATCAAGTACAAATATGTAAATTATAATCCAAATTTAGTCCCTTCGGCTGCAATGTATCAAGGACAGAAATCCAGCGAAGTTCCTTTCTTTTAAGTAATTTGGACCTATCACCACCCCTTCTCAGAGTCGGAACTCCATCAATCACTCTGAATCTAAGCTGATTCACTGAATGTCGGCAATCGATGAAATGCTTAGGCACTTTTCATTTAGAGCTCATCTCTCGTATACTTTGTTTTTAGATGTTTTTATTCTTATTTAGGTATAGGATGGTTAGACAGTAACTGGTAGATATGGTGATCCTTTTGATTTCCGGTTTTGTAATGTATAATTTATTTTTCTATGGTATTTGTGTTCTTTAATTTTTGTATATAGTGTACCTTCTTCCTTTTTTGTCCCGAAACATCGCGATACTTACCCTGGTTTGATATCCACTTAGGACGTCTTTCCTATGAGACTTCCAATGAATTATGTAATGCGCATGCGCAGATCAGATGACGTCATAGCCCATGTGACCCTTTTGGTCACCTGATAGGTCCCATGACATGAGAAGAAATCCGGATTGGATGAGAGATCGTCGCACTCGGCGCAGTGCTTGCGTCACTTGTTTGATGCAGTGAAAGGCGCCGTTATACATATATTGAAGTGGCTTTTTGCTATGGCACTGATGATGGGATATTTAATATGGCGACAAAGCAGGAGGATCATTCCGATTGGCGGTAACCCGTTTATTATACTCTGCTATTGGATAGGTTTATCGTTACCAGGGTCACGCTATAGCTATGTGGTGATTGGTTTGTCACTATTTAGAAGTTTGTTTATGTTCTGTTTTATTTGGAGGTTTGGTGAAATGATTATACTGTGTATATGATTTATTAATATTCTACTTGTTTTTGATATCTGATCACTATTTTGTATTATTCTTATACCTGTATATTTTTATATGTCTATTAACATGTAGGCGTGACCTTGATAGTGATTGGCTCCTCCACACTATATAAAGGACGCCTTTTGTCTGTTTTGATATACTTGAAAAAGGCCAATGTATGGCCGAAAAGTCGTCTTGTGACATGGCAGAATAAAGCTTTCATATTCTTCACCTGTATAATCGTTCTGGTCCTGAGAGACAAGCCATGATGGATTTCATTGTGGAAAATCTGGAGAAGGGACACATCAGACCCTCATCTTCGCGCGCAGTGGCTGGGTTCTACTTTGTGAAGAAATAGATGGTGGTCTATGTCCCTGTTTAGAGTTCCGGGAATTAAATCAAATTACCGTCTGGGATCCATACCCCCTTCCTGTGATTCCTGATCTGTTCAGCCAAGTTGTCGAAGCTAAGGTGTTCTCTAAGTTGAATTTAAGGGGGTCCTACAACCTGGTTAGAATCAGAGAAGGGGATGAATGGAAGACAGCATTCAATTCCCCTGAGGGTCATTTCGAGAGTCTAGTAATGCCTTTTAATCTGACCAATACACCTGCGGTATTTCAGCATTTCATCAATGATATTTTCCATCATTTAGTGGGTAGGTTTGTGATGGTCTATACTATCTAGATTATATTTTGGTTTACTCTCCTGATTTGGTGACACATTGGGGCATGTTACACAGGCGCTGCAAATATTAAGAAATAACAAATGATATGCCAAACTAGAAAAATGTGATTTTGCTGCGCATGATCTGTCTTGCTAAAGTGTGGTTACCTGAATGTCGTCATGACAATATCGGGTCACCATGGCAAAGATCGTGCCCCTGGGATGATGTAGCGGCAGCGCTGAACTAAGGGCAGAGTGGCTTTCTGCCTGCTTGCTAAATGCTGCAATCACAGTGATTGCAGCATTTAGGTCAGGGGTCTCAAACTCGCGGCCCGCAGGCCAACTGCGGCCCTCGGGACACTAGTTTGCGGCCTTCACCTCATGGGCCCTCTGTACAGTACTTTGCAGCCCTCACCTCGGCTGGGATCACACATGCGAGAAACACCGCATGTGAAATTCCAGTCACTCGTAGTACCGCTCATTAAGGTCATGAATATGGACGCCACTCCACTCTCATGGGCGTGGCGCCCATATTCATGAGCTTAATGAGCGATACCATAGAAAGATGTCAGTGCTCCTGGCGCTGGACCATCGGAGCTGCAGCAGGAGATGAGGTGAGTATGATGATGGTGGCGGGCTGGGAGCGATCCCAGCAGCTCTGCTGCCTGCAAGACAAAATGAGCAGGAGCGGAGCTGCAAGGATCCTTCCTGCCCGGCGCCTGCGCTTCCTGTCTCTGACACAGAGAGCAGCGCCGCTGGATGACATCATCATTCAGCGGCCTGCTCTGTCAGAGCGAGGAAGCGCGGGCACCGGTAATGCTGCGGACAGGTGAGAGGTGGTGTGTGTGTGTAGTGTGTGTGTGTGTAGTGTGTGTGCATGTGTAGTGTGTGTGCAGTGTGTGTGTGTAACCTGGGTGGAGGAGAATTATGGGGAAAAAAGCAATGATGGGGAAAAGCAATGAGGAAAAATAGTGATGGGGAGAAGGCAATGATGGGAGTGATGGCGAAAAAGCAATGATGGGAATTATTTGGAAAAGCAGTGATGTGGAAAAGCAATGAAGGGGAAAAGCAGTGATGGGGAAAAGCAACGATGGGGTGATGGGGAAAAAGCAATGGGGAGAATGAGCGCTGGGGAGGATGAGCGCTGGGGAGAATGAGCGCTGGAGGAGAATGAGCGCTGGGGAGGATGAGCGCTGGGGGAATGAGCGCTGGGGAAGAATGAGCGCTGGGGAAGAAAGAGCGCTGGGGGGAATGAGCACTGGGGAATGAGCGCTGGGGGGAATGAGCGCTGGGGGAGGATGAGCACTGGGGGAGGATGAGCGCATTTGATAACATTGGAATGTTTTTGTAAGAGCTTTTCCTGTGGAAAACCTGATGCGGCCCAGCCTCACCCAGATTCTACCTCCAGAAGCCCCCGGGTAAATTGAGTTTGAGACCCCTGATTTAGGTGTTTAAAGTGTCGGGAGCAGTGCAGGAACCGCTCTGGTCACTGAGTGCCAGGTGTCAGCTGGCTGAATCATATTTTTTCCATATTTTAAAAACTTTTTTTTGACACTTTTTACTGACTTCAATAGTCCCCTTAGCAGACTTGAAGATGTGATCGTAGGTGAAAAGAGACTCACAATGATAGGCATGGGGTTCATCAGCAGTTACTGACAGCAAAATTTAACAAATTATCAGGCAATAAATATAAACAATAAATATTTTATTGAGGTACACAACTATACATTAAAAATAAAAAGTTAATCATTAAAATCAAGAAGCAATGAAAGCAAGAGGAGGCCTATTAGAGACAAAATAATGTAGATAACAAAACAATACAAGGGAGCGGAATACTACCAAGGAATGAGTAGAATAGGTATGCATATGCACATATCTATAGCCACACAGTTAATTACAATGCAATTCTGAAAGTCAGATCTATAGAAATTTGGTGCAATGTAATATACAAAACTGAATAAATAGTAAAGAGATAAAGATGCAGTATAGTCAAACATACCAAAAGATAAAAATGCAATGCTTCACCACATCAGCCTCCACCTCAGAACCGCAATGCACATTTCAACCCTCCATCTGGGGTCAGAGATGGAGGCAAGGAGGTATGTTAAATAGTAGCGAAGATGCGCTGGTAGGTCAAATTAAATGGTATAATTACTCATCAGCAGTTGTACGCCATATTACTGATACCACTGAAATAGAAATCTGTAAATCAGAGCAAATAACACGCACATGATCGGGTGATCACGTACATCATGTGATTGTGGATGGCTCAAAAATGAAACAAGCTTGCAATGAAGACATCATCTTAAGGAAGGTAAAAGTGCCCATAGAAGACTGTGAATCCAGGAGCAGGGGGTAAGACAATTGGTACAGACAGAGAAAGTGAGAAGGAAACAATTAAAATGATTGAAAAAGAAGAAATGAAATAAAAATAATGGAAAGCAAAATTTAAATGAGAAGTACAAAATACAAGAGAATACATTAAAAGCATTTTTTTCTTGTAGTATATTTTAACCCCATGGTTTGCATGTTAATGGCCAATTATTACAATTCTGACCACTGTCCCTTTATGAGGTAATAACTCTGGAACGCTTCCATAGATCCTGGTGATTCTGACACTGTTTTCTCGAGACATATTGTACTTAATGATATTGGTAAAATTTCTTTGATATTACTTGCATTTATTTGTGAAAAAAATGGAAATTTGGCAAAAATTTTGAAAATATCACAATTTTCCAAATTTGAATTTTCATACCCTTAAATCACACAGATATGTCACAAAAAGTACTTAAAAAGTAACATTTCCCACATGTCTACTTTACATCAGCACAATTTTGGAACCCCAATTTTTTTTTGTTAGGAAGTTATAAGGGTTAAAATTTAATCAGCGATTTCTCATTTTTACAACACCATTTTTTTAGGGACCACATCACATTTGAAGTCACTTTGAGGGGTCTATATGATAGAAAATACCCCAAAGTGACACCATTCTAAAAAGTGCACCCATGAAGGTGCTGAAATCCACATTCAAGAAGTTTATTAATCCCTTCAGGTGCTTCACAGGAATTTTTGGGATGTTCAAAAAAAATGAACATTTAACTTTTTTCACAAATAATTTACTTCAGATCCAATTTTTTTTTATTTTACCAAGGGTAACAGGAGAAATTGGACTCCAAAAGTTATTGTGCAATTTCTCCTGAGTATGCTGATACCCCATATATGCAGGTTAACCACTGTTTGGGCGCATGGGAGAGCTCGGAAGTGAAGGATTGCCGTTTGACATTTCAAAATTGGCTGGAATTAAGATAGGACACCATGTCACGTTTGGAGAGCCCCTGATGTGCCTAAACAGTGGAAACCCCCCTCAAATGACACCATTTTGGAAAGTAGACCCCCTAAGGAACTTATCTAGGTGTGTGGTGAGCACTTTGAACCCCCAAGTGCATCACAGAAGTTTATAGCGTAGATGCATAAAAATAAAAAATCATATTTTTTCCACAAAAATGATCTTTTCACCCCCAATTTTTTATTTTCCCAAGGGCAACAGAAGAAATTGGACCCCAAGAGTTATTTTGCAATTTGTCCTGAGTATGCTGATACCCCATACAGTATGTGGGGGTAAACCACTGTTTGGGCACATGGCAGAGCTCAGAAGAGAATGAGAACCAGATTTTACTGTTACGGTTTGCAGGTGCCATGACCCAATGCAAGATCTCATGAGGTGCCAAACAGCAGAACCCCTCATAAGTGACCCCATTTTACAAACTACACCTCTCAATTAATTCATCTAGGGATGCAGAGATCAGATTGACACCATGGGTGTGTCACAGAAATTTATACCATTGGGCAGTGAGGACAAAATAACTACATTTTTACCACCAAAAATTTTATTTTAGTCAAAGATTTTACATCTTCACACAAGAAGTGAAAACTTGTCATGGTAATCTGCTATGAAGACACTTAGCTTGAACTGCAGTGCCCTAATCACTAGCATTTTCCCACGGTCCAGAGGTCACCGCAGTTCAGGCTGTGAGGGTGCGCAGCTTCAGTGACGTCACCTCTATTCACTGATGCTGTGCTCGCAGCATCTCCTCATTCACCAGTGGTGACGGTCGCATCTTGGCACCGTCCAGGTTGAAAACTGTATATCCCCCAGATATGGATTACTGCGTGGAACACAACAACTGACAGGTATGGTATATTGTTTGTTTATTATTTTACTTTTATTACAGGAGATCGAGGGCATCGGGCAATTAGGTGAGGTCATAAGTGTGGTTTAATTTGGAATATTAAAGGAGTCTGTGTCTTTATTTCAATTAGAGAAATTTTTTCAGGGTGTCTGTGTTTTATTTACAGTTCGACTATGGGATTAGTTATAGGGGTATCTTATTGATGCCTCTCCATTACTAACCTCGGGACATCAACCCCCCAACAATTACCCCACTTGCCACTGCAACAGTGCAAGTGGGAAGAACAAGGCTATGTTCCAGAATTGGTGCATCTTAGAGATGTGCCTTTTCTGGGGTGGCTGAGAGCTGATGTTTTTAGCCAGGGGGGACCAGTATCTTTGGCCCCTTCCTAGGCAATTAATATCAGCCCACAGCTGTCTGCTTAGCCATTGCTGTCTTTTAATTATAGGGGGACCCCACGCCATTTTTTCCAACAAATAATCTTTTATTAATTAAATACATGTCCAGTATTTTGCACACACACTGTACTAATTGGATTTGACACTGACATCAATATATCTACCTATTCCATATGTATTTACTGTATGTAATCCATCTCTTATATCCTGTCGGCTCCTGCAGTGATTTTACAGAACCCGGCAGATGTGTTACCGGCTTTTCATCTACCTATCTCTCTATGCATTAGAAATACATATATATTGCTCTGGCAAAAATTAGGAGACCACCACAGCAAAACCCTGTCATTGACAGCCCATTCTCCAGACCTTCCCCATTGAAAACCTCTGGAATGTAATCAAGAGGATGATGGATAGTCACAAAGCCATCAAACAAAGAAGATCAGCTTAATTTTTTGCGCCAGAAGCAGTGTGAAAGACTCGTGGCAAGCATGCCGAAATGCATGAAAGCTGTTTTTAAAAATCATTGTTATTCCACAAAATATTGATTTCAGAACTCTTCCTGAGTTAAAACATTTACTGTTGTTTTAAATGATTATGTACTTGTTTTCTTTGCATTATTTGAGTTCTGAAAGCACTGGGTTTTTTATTACATTTTGATCATTTTTCTATGTCAGAAAAAAATACAAAATTTATTGCTTGGAAATTTGTTGACATGTTGTCAGAAGTTTATAGACTAAAAGAACAATTTACATTTTACTCAAAAATATACCTATAAAGAATAAAATCAGACAAACTGAACTTTTGAAAGTGGTCTCTTAATTTTTGCCAGAGCTGTATATATATATATATATATATATATATATATATATATATATTGTGGTATAATGACTAATGTGGCACCTAGGGGGCGCTGTATAAGTTGCTCAAATTATGCCTGGAGGCATGAGAGAGATGGGAAACCATTCCCTGGTATGGGTTAAACGGAAAGTATGTGTCGCAGAGCTATTCTGTGCTGTAGGTCAGTAAAGTTGTTCTGGGACTTATAGTCCCATAAGAGTTCTGATTCTTGTTAAGGGTGAACCTACAAGGTTAGCTTGTGAGCTGGGTGGGACATGCTAACCATACACCGCCCACTGGTGGTGGGAGAATGAATGGTACATACTGGTGATTGTATGTGGTGAAGGACCTGGGATGAGGTCATGAACACGTGACCAGACCATGTGCTTCATGCCTTGGCTTGGGGAGTGGCTACAGGTATGAAAGGCAGTGCTGGGCACATGGAGTTGAGATCGTGGGAGACTGGGAAGTGTCTCTGTAGTCTGTCTCAAGGGATTCTGTCTGAGACTGGGAAGTGTCTCAAGGGAGTCTGGCTGAGACAAGTGGAGAGTGTGTCCTGCACAGGGCTGCCTGGAAGGTTCCTGGAATGTCTGTCGGTGTTGGATCGTATTCCTGGAAGCACGTGGTGAGACTTGGAACTTGGTGGCCGGGTTTTGGACTGGGGTTCTAAATAGCACCCGGACAGGACACATGTGTGTGCGGAGCCTGTGACGGTCCCACACTGAGAACCAGGCGGTTCTTTTGAGGAGTTTGGCTGGAGTTAGCCTGGAAGTGACTTTCTGTTACAATGTGTCAGTGAGCACCGGAAGCGAGTCCAGATCACCCGGGAAGGCACCTGGCGGTCCCTGCTGGCTTGCAGCTGCTTAGTCAAGCCCGTCCCATGCAAGGGTGAGTCTGGGACCAGTAGTTTGCAAAGATGGAATACATTTATGTTTTTGTCATGTTTTGTTACCTGGTCTTAAAGAGACAGTAAACCGTTGTTTTTGGACTTAATGCCTGTGTGTTGCCTCATTACTGCGTGCCTTGCCTCGGCCTACCAGAGCGAATCCCTACAATTGGTGCTCGAATGCGGGCATACGCAGTGAGGTCAGGCTGTTTTTTTTTGTGGATGTTTTTTCTCTGCATAATAAATGACCAGGTGAAGACGTCTGGCTGTAACCCGGTGGGGTTGCGAAGGTGACAAGCGGCTGGCTGTGACTCGAGGGGTCACGAAGGTGACAAGCGGCAAGACGGTGCAGCGGAAGCAAGCAGAGTCTTGTGGTAGCAGGAGCTACAGTGACTTGCAGCAAGAGGTTCTGCAGGAGCTGCAGTAACAGCCACAGCAGCTTAGGAGTAGCATCTGGAGGTGGTGGCCAAAAAGGGGCGGTAACCCACCAGCAGGGATGGTTGGTAAAAAGGGGGTGGAGAACTGTCCGGAGATGGAGAGCACGGTAAAAATGCTTGTGGAGGCCGTGCAACAGCAGCAGGCTATGCAGCAGCAGCAGGCTATGCAGCAGCAGCAAGCTATGCAGCAGCAGCAGGCTATGGAGCGGCAACAGGAAACCAACAGGCTACTGATTCAGCACATCACAGCGCCGCAGACAGCAGGAGCTGCCCAGGGATGCCGGGATGTCCGGCGAGTGGTGCGTGCAACGATTCCAGAAAGGGAGACATCAGAGGATGTCGGGGTGTACCTGGAGGGGCAGCCGAATGGTTGCCAGGCGAAAATATATGTGTGTCCAATTTGTCTTATGAACTATCCACCTGGCGTAAGGCTACGGGGTTGTGACCTGCCGATAAATAATGAAGATATGGTTGGCCTGATCGACCCGGGGAGTCCGGTGACGTTAGTGAGAGTTGCACCTAAGGGGTCTCAAATACCCGGTAGAAAGGTCGGGGTCACCTGCATTCATGGGAACACTAAGGAGTATCCCGTGGCCGCGGTAACTGTGGGGACAGGCTGGGACATGAGGGAACAGGAGGTCTCTATAGTCCCAAATTTGGTGTGTCCCATAGTTATAGGTCAGGACTCTGAACTGTTTTCCGACTTGCAAAAGGAGGGAGATCGCTCTACTGTTGGGATGGTGGGTATTAGTACGGCGAGACCTACCAAAGTGGACGGGTCTGACCAACTCAGTGACTTAGCAGACGGTGACACCAGCGGAAAGGGTGCGTTTACCCAACTGACAGACCTGAAGTCTCTTGACGGGTGCCAGGAGGGGGGTGACTCAGACTCAGAGGGTGACTGTGACTCTAAGTTAGAAAAGGAGTACAGTAAGGAAGGCCCCCACCAGGAGGGAAAATCCTCCCGTCGTCGGAGACGTAAAGGGCGCAAAGCGCCGGAACACAATGTATGTACTGAGGATGGTAATAAAGAAAAATCTATGACTGATGTGTTAGTGCAAGATGTGAGTACTCTTCCAGACACTGAAGAGATGAAGAGTGTAGAGCTCGCTGAAGGTACAAAGAGTCAAGAGGGGCCTAAGGATGACCGGGCCGAGCCTCAAGAAAAGTTGAAGGGGTCGAATACGGAAGTCGCCGACGCCATACAGTTGGAGCAGGTACGCCACCTGGAGGCCGAGGTTGCGGCCATAAAGCAGAACATCGCTAAAAAGTTGTCTGGTGAGAAGCAAAGGTCTGCTGAACTAGAGACCCTTAAAGACAAGATCAAACAAGAAAAGGCCCTGAGACAAACGGCCGAACAAAGAGTGGATGAGCTAAAGAGGGAAGTCTCTGAGCTCAAAGGTCACCTGTCCACGTGGCAAAGTGGGAATAAGGCCGTCAGGGAATATGTGATTGCGCTAGGAGAAGCAGTAAGAGGTCTTCTGCAGGAGGAGAAGTTGGTGGGTGAAAACTTACAGCGGCTGTGCCCAAGTGATAACCAGGCGGAAGTGCCAGTGCCCATCTTGGCAAGGGGTCGTGAAGAACGTGAGTCTCAGGAAGAGGAGAAGGCTTCACTCTTTAGGTGTGTGATAAAGGTACCTGCAGACATGCGAGAAGCCTGTGCCAGTGAGGGGGTGCATGAGGCCTTTAAAAAGGCGGTAAAAGCCGATAGTGTGAACTGGGCACCAGAGACGAACCAGTTGGTGATCCTGGCAGAGGGGGAAGACACAGGGAAGCTAGTGGCTGTCCTGAAGGATATGCATCTGCAGTGTCTCCACGCAAAACAGATGATTATGTTAAGTAACATGAAAGCCGCTCAACGTCTGGAGCAGGCCAAGGAAGATCAAAATCAGCTGGGTTTGGCAGAAGAGGTAATTCCGGTACCCAGAAATCTGGTGGGGAGAGTCGTCGGAAGACTTGGAAAAGTGATGCAGGAGATGGTGGATAAATCCGGTGTAAGGAGAGTGAGGATTCCAGCTGATGGCGAGATCAAGGTGGCTGGAGAAGACATGGTTCCCTTCATTGGTGTGGGCTCAGTGGAGAGCCTGAAGAACATCCGAACGCTCCTGGAGTATCGAATAACGTACCTACGAGAAGTAGAGCAGCTGATCTCAGGAAGAAAGCAGATAAAGGAACAGCTGCATGAGTTAAAACGAAGATGGCGACTGCTTCCATCCCAACATATAGAGAAACAAGAGGCTTCTCTGGGGACTGGCAGTAGACGAGCTGAAACACTGAGGGGTAGAGATGACGATTCGGTTAGCTCAGGGCTGAGTGATCTAAGTGTGAGACCCGGTGGCGGACAAAGAGATAGAGAGTACGACTCAGATCAACCAGTGAGCTTGACTGGACGATGGACTCAGGACCGAAATAACCGTAGAAGACGGTACTGGAGAGGTCTGGTGACACCGACAGAAAAACAAGGCCGACATTCTGACCGCTGGGGGCGGGGGAGGCCTGACCAATAGGTAATGTTGCAGGATGCCCAAAATCGACTGAGACGGTCTCCTCGACTGGTAGGGCAAGATGACATGGGTGACCTGTCTCGGGGTCCTCGGGTTGAAACAGGTGTTCAACCTAACAAGTTTGAACAGAGGGGGAAGGTATGTGGTATAATGACTAATGTGGCACCTAGGGGGCGCTGTATAAGTTGCTCAAATTATGCCTGGAGGCATGAGAGAGATGGGAAACCAGTCCCTGGTATGGGGTTAAACGGAAAGTATGTGTCGCAGAGCTATTCTGTACTGTAGGTCAGTAAAGTTGTTCTGGGACTTATAGTCCCATAAGCGTTCTGATTCTTGTTAAGGGTGAACCTACAGGGTTAGCTTGTGAGCTGGGTGGGACATGCTAACCACACATACACCGCCCACTGGTGGTGGGAGAATGAATGGTACATACTGGTGATTGTATGTTGTGAAGGACCTGGGATGAGGTCATGAACACGTGACCAGACCATGTGCTTCATGCCTTCGCTTGGGGAGTGGCTACAGGTATGAAAGGCAGTGCTGGGCACATGGAGTTGAGATCGTGGGAGACTGGGAAGTGTCTCTGTAGTCTGTCTCAAAGGATTCTGTCTGAGACTGGGAAGTGTCTCAAGGGAGTCTGGATGAGACAAGTGGAGAGTGTGTCCTGCACAGGGCTGCCTGGAAGGTTCCTGGAATGTCTGTCGGTGTTGGATCGTATTCCTGGAAGCACGCGGTGAGACTTGGAACTTGGTGGCCGGGGTTTTGGACTGGGGTCCTAAATAGCACCCGGACAGGACACATGTGTGTGCGGAGCCTGTGACGGTCCCACACTGAGAACCAGGCGGTTCTTTTGAGGAGTTTGGCTGGAGTTAGCCTGGAAGTGACTTTCTGTTACAATGTGTCAGTGAGCATCGGAAGCGAGCCCAGATCACCCGGGAAGGCACCTGGCGGTCCCTGCTGGCTTGCAGCCGCTTAGTCAAGCCCGTCCCATGCAAGGGTGAGTCTGGGACCAGTAGTTTGCAAAGATGGAATACATTTATGTTTTTGTCATGTTTTGTTACCTGGTCTTAAAGAGACAGTAAACCATTGTTTTTGGACTTAATGCCTGTGTGTTGCCTCATTACTGCGTGCCTGGCCTCGGCCTACCAGAGCGAATCCCTACAATATATATATATATATATATATATATATATATATATATATGTGTGTGTGTCACTGACATCTATATACACTGCTCAAAAAAATAAAGGGAACACTCAAATAACACATCCTAGATCTACATGAATGAAATATTCCCATTTATACTTTGTTATACAAGTCAAAATGAAAATCAAAACAAGACAAAATTAAAGTGGAAACAAGTCAAATTGATGCTCAGTATTGTATTTGGTCTCCACGTGCCTGTATGACCTCCCTACAATACCTGGGCATGCTCCTGATGAGGTTGCGGATGTTCTCCTGAGGGATCTCCACCCAGACCTGGACTAAAGCATCCGACAACTCCTGGACAGTCTGTGGTTGGTGGATGGAGCGAGATATGCTGTCCAAGATGTGCTCAATCGGATTCAGGTCTGAGGAATGGGCAGGCCAGTCCATAGCTTCAATGCCTTCATCTTGCAAGAACTGCTGACACACTCCAGCCACATGAGGTCAGGCATTTCTTGCATTAGGAAGAACCCAGGGCCAACCGCACCAGCATATGGTCGCACAAGGGGTCTGAGGATCTCATCTCGGTACCTAATGGCAGTCAGGATACCTCTGGCGAGCACATGGAGGGCTGTGTGGCCCTCCAAAGAAATGTCCACCCACACCATTACTGACCCACTCCCAAACCGGTCATGCTGAAGGATGTTGCAGGCAGCAGATCGCTCTCCACAGCATCTCCAGACACTGTCACATCTGTCACATGTGCTCAGTGTGAACCTGCTGCCTGCAACATCCTTCAGTATGTTCCTTCAGTAATGGTGTGGGGTGGCATTTCTTTGGAGGGCCACACAGCCCTCCATGTGCTCGCCAGAGGTAGCCTGACTGCCAATAGGTACCGAGATGAGATCCTCAGACCCCTTGTGAGACCATATGCTGGTGCAGTTGGCCCTGGGTTCCTTCTAATGCAGGACAATGCCAGACCTCATGTGGCTGGAGTGTGTCAGCAGTTCCTGTAAAATGAAGGCATTGAAGCTATGGACTGGCTTGCCTGTTCCCAGACCTGAATCCGATTGAGCACATGTGGGACAGCAAGTCTCGCTCCATCCACCAACATCACGTTGCACCACAGACTGTCCAGGAGTTGACGGATGCTTTAGTCCAGGTCTGGGAGGAGATCCCTCAGGAGAACATCCGCAACCTCATCAGGAGCATGCCCAGGCATTGTAGGGAGGTCATACAGACACGTTGTCACGGGTGTGTCGCGGCGAAGATCGTCGCGATTGCACACCCTGACTTCGCACAGCTGAGTTTCTGGTGCTGGGTGTTTTTTCGGCACTGAGGGAGTTAATTCTTTCTCTCTCGGTGCTGGACTGACCAGCCTCGCCCAGCTGCGATTGATGTTTTGTTAATTAGCTTCCTTCATA
This sequence comes from Oophaga sylvatica, assembly GCA_033576555.1. Classification (NCBI taxonomy): domain Eukaryota; kingdom Metazoa; phylum Chordata; class Amphibia; order Anura; family Dendrobatidae; genus Oophaga; species Oophaga sylvatica. Next base: position 590,905,799 of record JARQOD010000001.1, on the reverse strand, counting down.
TACCTGCTGGTCTGCTGGGGAAGTTGTCGGTGAAAGCATTCATTCAGACCAGCAGAGCGGATCGTTTCTGAGAAGACTTAAGCTAAGAGTGCCTGTTGTGGTTTTTCCTCTCCTCGCTTATTGTTTATCTCCTTAACCTTTTGTGTTCCTCTGTAGTGGAAGTTTTGTATGCAAGGCAGTGTTTTCTTTACCCCTTGTCTGTCTCGTTTGTCTTAGACTGTGTGTAAGCTGTGACCTGCCCATTCCCTGTGGTGGTAATCAGGGTCCTTCTCAGGACTAGATTACAGTGGTCAGGGATCTACAGGAGACAGGGTTACGCTGGCGGCCTGGACCTCTGTACCATTAACAGTACCTCCAGGTAGAGGGAATAGTCAGGACCCCAGTTCAGGGTCAGCATAGACCCCGGTCCACTTCTATCCTGAGACAGCGTGACACGTACACAGTATAGACCCACAATACATAGGATATTATGTCAGGTAAGACATTGCTGGCAGATACTATGTATACATGTTGATATTTTCTATTATATGAAATATAGAATGTTGTCACATTAGATATATGTTACTATCATAGAATATATCTGTTATACGTCGTGACACACGTGGAGGCCACACACAATACTGAGCATCATTTTGACTTGTTTCCACTTTAATTTTGTCTTGTTTTGATTTTCATTTTGACTTTTTTCCACTTTCATTTTGGGGGTCTCTCCAACTCCAGGCCTCTATTGGTTAAAAAATTTGATTTCCATTGATGATTTTTGTGTGATTATGTTGACAGCACATTCAACCTTGTACACAACAAAGTATTCAATGAGAATGTTCATTCATTTAGATCTATGATGTGTTATTTGAGTATTCCCTTTATTTTTTTGAGCAGTGTATATATATATATGTATCTACATATATATATCTATAGATATATATATGTAGATACATATATATAGGTGTCTATATATATATGTATTCTATGTGTATATATCTATTCTTTTCTAACCTGTCAGTGTGATTTTACTGTACACTGCACATGAATTGCCGTTTCCAGGGCACTGGGGCGTAAAAATCAGACAGCACTCGCAAGGTGCGAGTACTGTGCGATTTTTTTCTCGCACTCATTGACTTCTCTTGCGGGATGTGATCCGATCCGAGCTGGAAAAAAAAACTCAGATGAAGACACAAGCATAAAATAACATTGGTCCAAATTCAATCCGATTTTTTATCGGATTGCATTCGTCCGATTTCATCGCAAGTGGGAATGAGCCCTAAGAGTGAGATTAATGTGAATAAAAACCATAAAAATAATAAAATGTAAACAAGAAGTATCATAAAAAAATATGTAAAAGTGAAAGATATGGATATAATTATGAATATTTAATTAAGTAACTTGTAGCAGGTGCTATATTAGGATTTAAATTCAAGACCTCTAGACTGGAGACTGGAAATTCTAGCTATGTGTAACAATCTACACTATACATGACTGAACAAAGTAAAAGTGAAATGAATGTGAATGAAAACTATAAAAAATAGTGAAATACAAACAACTGAGATCATGTGAAGACTCAGACTTCAAGGTTAGATTTCAGAAAGGCAGATTTTTAAGGGACTCAGAAAGAGAATCGGAGGGATCCAATGGCTGGATATTCTTAAGAACAAAAATGTCCAGGAAGGATGGGAAATCTTGAAAAATGAGATTCTCAAAGCACAATCATTAACAATTCCAAAAAGAGGGAAGAATAGGAAGCATTTACGGAATGTCAAGAGCACCACACTGCACATGCTCACTGAGCCAGTGCACGTGTCCTGAATAAAAAAACTGTGCTCGAGGATACCTGAGGAGCAGGACAGCAGTAATGAATGATGTGTACTACAGACTAACAGGACCTGCAGCATGTGACTGCTGGGGGCGTGGCCTAAGCTCCAGAGATCTAGGAACTGCAGGAAAACTCCTAGCAGGGTAACGACGAGATAAAGTTACCAAGGGGCAAAGACAGGGACGAAAACCAGGACAGGCCGAGATCAGAGCACAAGATAGCACGACAGTACCAAAGGGTTAGACAGAACGGATAGTCAGGACGTAGCAATAAATCAGTAAACCAGAGAGGCACTAGACAGTACAATAGGGACAAAACTATAGCGGAGTATCAATAGCCAAGCCAGGAGGTCAGTACCGGAGAAGACAATATTAGCAAAACGTGAAACAGAGAGCAGAGTGAGCAAACAGACCAGGTCATACACGGGAGTCAAACAAGCAGAGCAGTATACATGCAAACCAGGGGGGTCAGACACACAGTCACAACAAATGTATAGCTGACAGAGAATCTTCCTCTGGACTGGGTATAAATACCCTCCCAGATCCAAAGGGAGGCCAGCAAAAGTTAACCCTGAGTGGACAGAACATTAACCATGTCCTATACTATGCCAGGAGGCCAGCAAAAGTTAACCCTGAATGGACAGGACATTAACCATGTCCTATACCATGACAGTACCCCCCTTAACGGGGGCCACTGGACCCCCAGGCCTCTCAGATATCTGGCATGAAAAGTCTGTACCAGTCGATCGGCGTTTACCGAACTGGCCGGAACCAATGACCGATCTTCAATGGAGTATCCCTTCCAATGAATAAGGTATTGAAGTCTCCGGCGCACCCACCGCGAATCAATGATGTGCCCTACCTCGTACTCCAGTTGACCCTCTACCAACACTGGTGGAACCACGGATGAGGGATCTTCTCTAACCGTCCCCACAGGATTTAATAGGGACCTGTGGAAGACGTTAGATATTTTGAAGGAGGTGGGCAACTGAAGCCTGTACGCCACTGGATTGATCACTTCTACAATCTTGTATGGGCCAATAAATTTGGGCCCAGCTTCATAGAGGGTATCTTAAGTTTGATATTACGGGTGGACAACCAGACCTTTTCCCCCACTGTCAAGGCAGGACCCAACCCCCTCCTCCTGTCCGCATAATGCTTGTACTTCTTCTGGGCTTTGGAGATGTTCCCCTGCACCTCCCTCCAAAGGGTTTTTAACTGTTGAACCATCCCCTCGGCACCAGGGCAACCAGAATCCATACGGGAAAATTCCCAAACTGCAGAACAAACCCATAATTGACCTGAAAAGGAGACTTTCCGGTAGACTGATTGATACGACAGTTGAACGCAAATTCTGCCATGGGTAAAACCTCACACCAGTCTTCCTGTCTAGAGGAGGCCAGGCATCTCAGAATCTGCTCCAACGACTGATTGGTGCGTTCAGTCTGTCCGTTGGATTCCGGGTGATAGGCAGAGGAGAATGATAACGTGACCCCCAACTTCTTACAGAACGCTCTCCAAAACCTGGCCACAAATTGCACACCCCGGTCCGACACCACATTCACAGGCAATCCATGCAACCGAACTATGTGCTGTATAAACAAGCGGGCCAATGTTTCAGCAGACGGCAACGCGGGTAACAGCACAAAGTGGGCTTGCTTAGAAAATCTATCAACCACTACCCATACCACTGAATTGTCCTTGGATGAGGGAAGATTAGTTATAAAGTCCATGGACAGGTGTGTCCATGGTTTATCCAGAATTGGTAAAGGCACCAATTCCCTGGCCGGCCGGGACCTGAGAGCTTTTAGAGCGAGCGCACACCCCACAAGTATTAACAATTTTTTTATATCAGTACCCATAGAGGGCCACCAAAAATCTCTAGCCACTGCCCCCCGGGTAGCTGCAATACCAGGGTGTGCACTTAACACAGAATCATTAAATTCTTGCAGGAGTGTGAGACGGAGCTGTTCGGGTACGAACAATTTACCTGGAGGTTTATTCCTGGGAGCTTGTGCTTCCAGAATCTCTCTCTGTAACTCAGAGGAGACTTCGGCTACAACCACTCCCGGTTGAAGTATGGAGGAAGGAGGTTCTGGAGGGGACACACAATCAAAACTTCGGGATAAGGCATCTGCCTTTACATTTTTAGACCCTGGTCGGAATGTGATGTAAAATGAAAGCGAGAAAAAAAAAGTGCCCAGCGAGCCTGTCTGGGGTCAATCTCTTAGCGGACTCGATATAGGCCAGGTTTTTATGATCAGTGATGACCGTAATGGGATGAGCGGCCCCCTCCAAAAAATGCCTCCATTCTTCGATGAGAACTTTTTAGAGAAAAAGGCACAGGGTTTAAGATTAGTCAGGGTAGAGGGGCCCTGGGACAACACTGCCCCCACCCCACTTCCGAAGCGTCGACCTCCACGATAAAAGGTCTTGACAAATCGGGTTGTACTAACACAGGGCTAAAGTAAAGCATTTCTTCAATGTAAGGAAGGAATTTTTGCGGCCACGGACCAATTTTTTGCCTCTGCCCCTTTAAGAGTGAGGTCCGTCAAAGGTTTCACTACCTGTGAAAACCCCTTTAATGAACTTCCTATAATAGTTAGCGAAGCCCAAAAATCGTTGCAACCCCTTCAAATCATGAGGCTGCACCCAATCTGTAATGGCCTGAACCTTCCCTGGATCCATGTGGAATCCCTCCCCGGATACAATTACACCCAGAAAAGACAGTTCTTGCATAAAAAATGAGCACTTCTCCAGCTTAGCATACAAATGGTTCTCCCGAAGTCTCATAAGAACCGCACGTAAATGATGTAAGTGTGACTGACTGTCTTCTGAGTATATCAGAATGTCATCCAGGTAAATGACTACATAACGTCCAATTAAATCAGAAAAAACAACATTGATAAAGTTCTGAAAAACAGCAGGGGCGTTAGTGAGGCCGAAGGGCATAACCAGGTTTTCGAATAGCCCCTCAGTTGTCAGGAATGCTGTTTTCCATTCGTCCCCCTCCCGGATCCTTATAAGGTTATAAGCCCCTCGTAGATCGAGCTTAGAAAACCATTTGGCCCCCGTGAGTTGGTTGCATAGATCGGGAATCAACGGGAAAGGGTACGTGTTCTTAACGGTAATTTTGTTCAGTTCCCGAAAGTCGAGACACGGTCGCAACCCACCATCTTTTTTCTTTACAAAGAAAGATCCCGCTGCCACGGGTGACACCGAGTGCCGAATATGCCCTTTGCAAAGGCTTTCTTTGATGTACTCTTTCATGGCTTGGCGCTCAGGCCCGGACAAATTAAACAAACGAGCCTTGGGTAATTTGGCTCCAGGTAACAAATCAATGGTGCAATCATAGGGTCTATGTGGTGGAGCGCCTCAGCCTCACTTTAGGAAAATACGTCTTCAAAGTCTTTCAGGTACTCCGGAATACCCTCCAGACTGACAGACGACACAGATACAGATTTTATCGGCTTGACAAAAGAAACGGAGTTACAACAAAGACCATTATTATTACATCCCCATCGGGTGATCTCCCCTTTTGCCCAATCAATGAGAGGATTGTGGCGTTGCAGCCAGGGCATCCCCAATACCAGTCCTGCAGGCAGATTGTTCAGAATAAAGCAACTTAATTTTTCCACGTGAGTGGAACCCACTTTCATAGAAAAAACTTCAGAAATAAAATAAATTCCATCCCGGGTAAGAGGGGATGAATCCACAGCCACAATTTTAACAGGATCTTTCAACCTGACTGTCCCTATCTTATTAAGAGTCACAAATTGGGCATCAATCAGATTAATGGAGGAACCACAGTCAACAAAGGCGGTGGTCATAATAGATCCGCCAGCAAGTTCCAATTCAACCTGGAGCACCATTTTAGTAAGCGAAAAAAAATGTACCTGGGAGTCTGGGCAACCTCCACGATTGTTGCCCAGACTCAGTCGTTTTCCTGACGTTTTTATAGAAGAATAGCAGGAAGGACAGTCCCTTTTCCAATGTCCAGAGGCCCCACAGTAAAAAACATAGACGGTTGTCTTTACAGTGTCTTCTTTCTCGTTCCTTTCCTGAGACAGCCTCCATCTCCATGGCTCAGATACGGGTGCGGTATAACACAATTTGGAGTACAAGGGAGTCTCTTGTTGCATCATTCCCCTAGCACGGAGTCTCCGGTCCATACGGACCGCCTGCATCATGGTGTCCTCCAGGGTATCGGGAGAGGATGTAATGCCAGAGCGTCCTGCAGACGGTCAGACAAACCCCTGCGGAACAACCCCCTCAGGGCGGCGTCATTCCAGGATACTTCGGCAGTCCAACGTCTGAACTCTGAGCAGAATCATTCAGCAGATTTCCTCCCCTGTGTCACACTCATCTCCATATCCTCTGCCAGACGCACTCTATCAGGCTCGTCATAAATGTGCCCCAGAGCCTCGAAGAACAGGTTCACAGACATACGTTCAGGAACAGAGGAAGAGAGAGAGAAAGCCCATGCTTGCGGAGCCCCCCTTAATAAGGACATTACGATCCCCACCCTCTGCCTTTCATTTTCAGAGGTTCGGGACGCAATTCAAAGAACAACTTGCATCCCTCCTTAAAAACCCTAAACAATTTTTATCTCCATAAAAATTGTCGGGTAATTTTACCGGTGGGTCGAGGTCCGCAAGAGATACATCAGTGGGGCCCCCTCCTGGAACCCCAGACAGAACAGACCCCCGTAGGGCACCTGCCACATCTCTCTGCACCTGTTGGTGCGAATGAACCAGGTATTGCTGCTCCATAGACAGCTTCTGCATTAGCTGGAGAGCTCATTAACCTGTTCAGTGAGGCCCCGTACCGGATCCATAAGGTGCTAACACCCCACCACCAGGGAAAGACAGTAATGGTCAGCTATAATGTAAAGAGCACCGCATTGCACATGCTCACTGAGCCAGTGCACGTGTCCTGAATAAAACAAACTGTGCTCGAGGATACCTGAGGAGCAGGACAGCAGTAATGAATGATGTGTACTACAGATTTACAGGACCTGCAGCATGTGACTGCTGGGGCATGGCCTAAGCTCCAGAGATCTAGAAACTGCAGGAAAACTCCTAGCAGGGTAACGATGAGATAAAGTTACCAAGGGGCAAAGACAGGGACGAAAACCAGGACAGGCCGAGATCAGAGCACAAGATTGCTTGACAGTACCAAAGGGTTAGACAGAACGGATAGTCAGGACGTAGCAATAGATACAGTAAACCAGAGCGGGCAATAGACAGTACAATAGGGACAGAACTATAGCGGAGTATCAATAGCCAAGCCAGGAGGTCAGTACCAGAGAAGACAATATTAGGAAACGTGAGACAGAGAGCAGAGTGAGCAAACAGACCAGGTCATACACGGGAGTCAAACAAGCAGAGCAGTATACACGCAAACCAGGGGGTCAGACACACAGTCACAACAAAAGTTTAGCTGACAGAGAATCTTCCTCTGGACTGGGTATAAATACCCTCCCAGATCCAAAGGGAGGCCAGCAAAAGTTAACTCTGAGTGGACAGAACATTAAACATGTCCTATACTATGCCAGGAGGCCAGCAAAAGTTAACCCTGAATGGACAGGACATTAACCATGTCCTATACCATGACACGGAAACCAGGATGGATGAACACAGAACTTAAACACATGCTAAAAAGGAAGAAAGAAATGTTTATCAAATGGAAAGAGGGAGGCATATCTAAAGAAGAATATAATGATGTCTGTAGAACCTGAAGGGCAAGAATCAGATTATCTAAAGCTGACATTGAATTAAGGCTTGCAAGAGATGTCAAAAGCAATAAAAAAGGATTTTGGGGATATGTCAAAAGTGAAAGAAAAGTGAAAGATACTATAGGATTTTTAGAGGATGAAAATTATGAAATGGTAAGAAAGGATGTTGAGAAGGCCGAACTTTTAAATTCCTATTTTGCATCTGTTTTCTCTCAGAAAGGAAATGTAACATCAACTGATATTCACTGTCCTATTAAGGGAATAGAAGAATCCAGGATATCTATAAACAGAAAAATAGTGAGGAATCACTTAGCTAACATAAATGAATTCAAGTCTCCAGGTCCAGATGAATTACACCCCAGAGTACTGAAGGAGATAGCAGAAGAAATTTTTGAACCACTCTCCATAATCTTTGAAAATTCCTGGAGAACAGGAGAAGTCCCAGAAGACTGGAGAGGAGCAAATGTTGTTCCTATCTTCAAAAAGGGGAAGAAGGTGGACCCAGGGAACTAAAGGCCGGTGAGTCTGACATCTATACCTGGAAAGATCTTTGAACAAATTATTAAACAACATGTATGTAAGTACCTGGACAAGAATGAAGTGATTAACCAGAGTCAGCATGGGTTTGTAACTAATAGGTCATGTCAAACTAATTTAATTTCCTTCTATGACAGAATCACTGACTGGGTGGATCAGGGAAATGCTGTAGATATATTATATCTTGACTTCAGCAAAGCATTTGACAAAGTATCCCACACAATCCTTATTGAAAAAATGACAAACTATGGAATGGACAAGGCAGCTGTTAGGTGGATTCATAACTGGCTTAGTGATAGGACCCAAAGAGTTGTAGTAAATGGCTGCACATCCAGTTGGAAGAATGTATCAATGGGGTACCACAGGGCTCTGTCTGGGGCCCTGTATTGTTCAACATCTTTATCAATGATTTAGATAAAGGAATTGAGGATAAACTGATTAAATTTGCCGATGACACAAATGTAGGAGTGATAGCTAATACTAGAGAAGAGAGAGAGAGGATTCAAAAAGATATAAATAAACTGGAGCAGTGGGCAGCAACTAACAGAATGGTTTTTAACAGGGAAAAATGCAAAGTACTACATCTGGGAAATAAAAATGAAAAAAGCGTATACAGAATGGGAGGAATAGTGCTAAGCAACAGCAGATGTGAAAAAGATTTGGGTATACTAATAGATCACAGACTGAACATGAGTCAACAGTGTGATGCAGCAGCAAAAAAGGCAAATACAATTCTGGGATGTATTAACAGAAGCATACAGTCTAGATCACGTGAAGTCATTATTGCCCTCTACTCCTCTTTGGTCAGACCTCATCTGGAATACTGTGTCCTGTTTTGGGCACCACATTTTAAAAAAGACATCAACAAACTGGAGCAAGTTCAGAGAAGAGCGACCAGAATGGTGACCGGTCTGCAAACCATGTCCTATGAGGAACGATTACAGGATTTGGGAATGTGTAGCTTGCATAAAAGAAGACTGAGAGGAGACTTAATAGCTGTCTACAAATATCTCAAGGGCTGTCACATTGTAGAAGGATCATCTTTATTCTCATTTGCACAAGCAAAGACTAGAAGCAATGGGATAAAACTGAATGGGAGGAGACACAGATTAGATATTAGAAAAAACTTTTTGACAGAGTGATCAATGAGTGGAACAGGCTGCCACCAGAGGTGGTGAGTTCTCCTTCAATGGAAGTCTTCAAACAGAGGCTGGACAGACATCTGTCTGGGATGATTTAGAGAATCCTGCTTTGAGCAGGGGGTTGGACCAGATGACCCTGGAGGTCCCTTCCAACTCTACCATTCTATGATTCCATGATTCTATGATGTATAGAAGCCAGCGCTCTTTGGCCTTTTCCCACGCATGTGCGCTACAATACTTTGCTCTGCCCTCTGCAGGGCAGAAACGTGCGCCTACGCAGGATCACGATGCCGAGGACACTGTGTGGATGATGTACAACACGTCAGCCACATGAAGCAAAAAGAGAGTAAGTATCAGACCAAGACCAGCGACACCTATTTGACCGAAGCACCCCATAGGTGAGTGTAAGGCCACGTTTACGCTTTCAGTATTTGGTTAAAATTTACTTCAGTTTCTGTAAGCCAAAACCAGCAGAGGAACAATCAGAGGAAAAGAATAATAGAAACACGTCACCACTTCTGTATTTGTCACCCTTTCCTCGTTTTGGCTTAGGGTATGTTTCCGCTTGGCATATTTGCTGCAGATTGGATGCTGTGTACAGCCGCAGCGTCCAATCCGCAGCATCCAGAAGTTACAGCATAATGGAGGGAATTTTATGAAATCCTGGCTCCACTATGCGTACAAAGACGCAGCTAGTAGATCTGTGTATACGCACATGCGGCGCGTTTTTATAGACCGCAGCATGTCTATTTATCTTGCGGAGATGCTCAGTCTCCGCAAGATAAATAGCACAGTTCTATGTATAGGATGCGGTGATTCCGCATGTGTTTAACGAACACATGTGGAATCACCGAGCGTACAAAAGCCGGCAGCGCTTTGGACGGGGCAGGTGTCCGCTGCGTCCAAAACGCTGCCATTACGCCCCGTGGAAACATACCCTTACAGATACTGAGGTAAAATACTGACCAAATACTGAATGTGTGAACATGGCCTTATTTTGTGGAGAGTACAATGGTGACATATGTACAGCATTCTAGAATGCTGTCACATAGCGCATACAGGTGTACGCCTGCTTTATGAGAAAAATCTGGTGACAGGTTCCCTTGAAAATATCACATTTGAACATTGATAGAACTGATCTCCATTACATTTCTTTTTCGCTGCATCATATATTGTGTTAGGCTTCAGTTTCTCTTGTCGCCATATTTTCCTAAAAAAAAAAATGCATTCATAATTGCTAGATATCACTTTAATGCAGCGGGCATTTGCCACTACTATTGAATGCTTCTATAGTACATCCAACATGAAAAAGTTCATTTTCTCCCAGTAATTGGCAGTTGTGTGGAGGTTGATGAGATCACTGCTTGACAGACAGCGTATAAGTCTTCTCTAATTGCTTTGAGTGATAGTACTGTGGTTGCCCACCCACAAAATAATGAGAAGCTTGCTTCTTTTCTTCAGTTATTCAGCAGCTGCACATATAACATAACTGCCTGGCAATATTTATGCCTCACTACATGCCTATTCATTAAATGGAGTTTATTCACTCATTTTCTGTATTGTTCTTATTCAGCCTCATTACCACTCTTGCAAGGGAATGGATTTGTTCCTGACTCCCATTTACTTTTTTTACTTTTTGGGGTATGGGAACTGAAACTGATGGTTTAGTGAATCCTGCATTGAGCAGGGGGTTGGACACGATGACCCTGGAGATACCTTTCAATTCTAACATTCTATGATTCCATGAAATTGTCATCTATCCTTTGGGAATCTTGGGAATAACCCTTTAAATTCTGCTTGAATTCCTCTGAGTAGTCAAAAGTCTCACAAAGTACTAGATAAAGAGATATCTTAACCCAAAGAGAATTGAAAATTGACAGAAATAAGGTTTTATCACCCTGTTTCCTCGAATCATTCTCTCTGGAGCCTCTCAGCTTAGAGAAGGACTTGCACCGTGTGCTAAATAAAAATAAGTCTTGTGTAATGGTTAATTATTCTGATCACTGGTAAGTAATTGAGTAATAATTTATAGAAAACATTCAGATAAGAATCCAGTTAATTATTTACATTCATTCAAGTTGTACTGATGTTTAATACGTAAAACACATTAAGTGGCACAGAACTGCTGACAATGCTCACTGAATCCTAAAATATGGTCTTCATACTCCAGGATTAACCCTGTATATAAATCTGGATGTTCTGAATTTCTTGTTCAAGGGTTAATTAAATAACTTTGAGAAATCCTTGAGTTTGATTTGTCTGTGAAAATCCATGGTATTGATAATTGGCAAACAGCCATGGAGTGGAGCTTGTGGAAATCCCCTTTGGGCATCAAGGGCTGTGCTTCTATACCAACTACTCCAGCACATTGCGGCAGACTGATCAAACACTTCTGCTGCTAGCGGCAGTGTTGATTTTATATTTTCAATTAGTTTTACATAGATAAGTTATTGCTATCTATTTCCAAACATCCTTCAGAGGTCTCATCACTATACTTGTAAAATATTCACTATAGACTATAGCAACTTTGTTATCCATAAGTGGCTTAACCCCTTAACGACCAAGCCATTTTGTAGGTTAAAGACCAGGCCAATTTTTACAATTCTGACCACTGTCAATTTATGTGCTTATAACTCTGGAACGCTTCAACAGATCTTGGCGATTCTGAGACTGTTTTCTCGTGACATATTGTACTTCATGATCGTGGTAAAATTTCTTCAATATAACTTGCGTTTATTTATGAAAAAAACGGAAATATGGCAAAAATGTTGAAAATTTTGCAATTTTCAAACTTTTAATTTTTATGCCATTAAATCAGAAAGATATGTCACAAAAAATATTTAATAAATAACATTTCCCACATGCCTACTGTACATCAGCACAATTTTGGAACCAAATTTTTTTTTGTTAGGAAGTTATAAGTGTTAAAAGTTGACCAGCAATTTCTCATTTTTCCAACAAAATTTACAAAACCATTTTGTTTAGGGACCACCTCACATTTGAAGTGAATTTGAGGGGTCAATATGACAGAAAATACCCAAAAGTGACACCATTCTAAAAACTTCACCCCTCAAGATGTTCAAAGCCACATTCAAGAAGTTTATTAACCCTTTAGGTACTTCACAAGAATTGAAGCAATGTGGAAGGAAAAAATGAACATTTACCTTTTTTTCCCAAAATTTTTCTTTCGACACAATTTTTTTACATTTTTTCAAGGGTATCAGTAGAAAATGAACCACAATATTTGTTGTACAATTTCTCCTGAGTACACCGATACCCCATGTGTGGGGGTAAACCACTATTTGGGCGCATGGCAGAGCTCGGAAGGGAAGCAACGCCATTTGACTTTTTTGGCTGAAATTGAGATTAGACGCCATGTCGCATTTGGAGAATCCCTGATGTGCCTAAACAGTGGAAACCCCCCACAAGTGACCCCATTTTGGAAACTAGACCCCCAAGGAACTTATCTAAATGTGTTGTGAGAGCTTTGAACCCCCAAGGGCTTCACAGAAGGTTATAACGTAGAGCCGTAAAATTAAAAAATCATATTTTTTCCACAAAAATGATCTTTTCATCCCAATATTTATTTTCCAAAGGATAAAAGGTCCCCAAAAGTTATTGTGCAATTAGTCCTGAGTACGCTGATACCCCATATGTGGGGGTAAACCACTATTTGGACGCATGACAGAGCTCGGAAGGGAAGAAGCGCCATTTGACTTTTTTGGCTGGAATTGAGATTGGACGCAAAGGCGCATTTGGAGAGTCCCTGTGTGCCTAAACAGTGGAAACCCCCCACAAGTGACCCCATTTTGGAAACTAGACCCCCCAAGGAACTTATCTAGATGTGTGGTGAGAGATTTGAACCCCCAAGGGCTTCACAGAAGGTTATAACATAGAGCTGTAAAATTAAAAAATCATATCTTTTCCACAAAAATGATTTTTCCACCCCCAATTTTTATTTTCCAAAGGGTAAAAGGACCCCAAAAGTTATTGTGCAATTTGTCCTGAGTACGCTGATACCCCATATGTGGGGGTAAACCACTATTTTGACGCATGGCAGAGCTCGGAAGGGAAGGAGCGCCATTTTTAAATGCAGACTTTGATGGAATGGTCTGCGGGTGTCATGTCACGTTTGGAGAGCCCCTGATGTGCCTAAACAGTAGAAACCCCTCACAAGTGACTCCATTTTGGAAACTAGACCCCCCAAGGAACTTATCTAGATGTGTGGTGAGCACTTTCAATCCCCAAGTGCTTCACAGACGTTTATAACGTAGAGCCGTGAAAATAAAAAAATCATATTTTTTTTCCACAAAAATAATCTTTTTGCCCCCAAATTTTTATTTTTATAAGGGTAACAGGAGAAATAGGCCCCAAAAGCTATTGTGTAATTTGTCCTGAGTACGCTGATACCCCATATGTGGGGGGGAACCACTATTTTGACGCATGGCAGAGCTCGGAAGGGAAGGAGCACCGTATGTGGAGGGGAACCACTGTGATCGCCTTACTGCGATCTTTGGGAGGCAGAATGAACAAATCCACAAAAGGTGAAGAATTGGTTTTCTTTTTTACGCCGTTCCTCGTGCGGTATTAGTGATTAGGCGACTGTATTCCTCGGATCGGTGCGATTACAGCGATACCAGATTTATACCCTTTTTTCATGTTTAGCTTCTGTCATACTCTAAAAGACCCTTTTTTTTGGAAGATTTTTTTGTAAGAAATTTTTGCACCGCCGTATTTTGAGAGCTATAATTTTTCCATATTTCAGCCGACAGAGTTATCTGTGGGTTTATTTTTTGTGGGACGAGCTGACGTTTTTATTGGTACCATATTCGGGCAAATAACGTTTTTTGATCGCTTCCTATTCCGATTTTTGTGGAAGCAGAATGAACAAAAACCAGCAATTCAGGAATTGTTTTTTTTTTTTTCCTCCGTTCCGCATGTGGTAAAATTGATAAAGCAGCTTTATTCTTCGGGTCACTGCGATTACAGCGATACCTCATTTATATTTTTTTTATGTTTTGACGTTTTTTACACAATAAAAAATTTTATAGAAAAAATAATTATTTTTGCATCAGTTTATTCCGCGAGCTATAACTTTTTTATTTTTTCGCTGATGATGCTGTATAGTGGCTTGTTTTTTGTGGGACAAGATGACGTTTTCAGCGGTACCATGATTATTTATATCCGACTTTTTGATCGCGTGTTATTGCACTTTTTCCAAGCGGTATCATCATACCGCTTGGAAAAAGTATAATTTACTACATTTTTGTGTTATTTTTTACGGCTCTCACTGAAGGGGTTAACTAGGGTTACGCTTTTATAGATGGGATTTTTATGGACGCGGCGATACCAAACATGTGTATTTTTTTTTGTTTTTTGTTTTTTTTTTATTACATAAAATTTGTATTTTTTAAGGTATTTTTTAAAAAATATTTTTTAATATTTTTTTTACAATTTTTTTAAAAAATGTTTTTTTTTAACTTGTCCCTTTATGGGATTTTCACTTTTTTACTTTTTATTGCAGTTACAATGCATTGCAATGCTCCAGCATTGCAATGCATTGTACCTATGGTGAAAGCTGCTGTGACCATGATCACAGCAGCTCTCCGTAGCTAGATGACCCGGAGGTTGTCATGACAACCCCCGGGTCATCAAGGCAGAGATCGGGCCCTGCAAATACATTGCAGGACGCCGATCTGAGGCAGAGGGAGCTCCCAACCCTCTGCCTCCCCCCTGAGACCTGCGATCGCGCTCGATCGCAGCAGTCAGGGGTTAACAGCCAGGGGCGGCGGGGCGCCGCTCCTGGCTGTCAGTGCTGGAAGCTCGACCACTGCAGCGCCGGCTCCTGCACTGATCGCGCTGGAGATGCTGAAATTGACTGACCAATCACAGCGCTGTGGGTGCGGGGACCGATGGCAAAGGTCCCCGCACCGCTTGCCGTGCCTGTCAGCTGTCTGTGACAGCTGTCGGCACTGAACTACCACTGCGTGTTTACACGCAGTGGTAGTTCAAAGGCATGACGTGCACAGTCCGTCAAGGTGCCAAAACTGACACCCTGCCATGACGGACTGTGCACGTCAATGGACATTAAGGGGTTAAATTCAATGATTTAAGAATCGGATAAATCACTGTCCTATTAGATGAATGTACAAAGGAGAATAGCTCTATTATTTTCTACCTTCCTTTAGTCTTTACTCATTGTAGCTAGTTTGAACTCAAGGAAATTAAACTAAAACTACATACTCAATAAGCACTGTGTTTTCATAGACTTGTAGCATAGACACTGGTTCAATGCTCGGTTTCTTTCAAGAGCACCAAGTTAGTACTGGCCAAATTTGCTGTTTAAGGGCTCTTTCACAAGTCCTGATATTCCCTGTACTAGCAACACCAGTACTGGAGATATCAGTGTCTGTGTGTTTAATACTTATGGCATACGTGTGGCAATTATATGCCGCCTGTGTTTTGCATTGGTATCACACGTACTGGCGCCTGGGAAACAAAGGTGCTGGTCGCGCTGTGCCACTGCGCTGGGTGCTGAAGACAGCTCACATCACTGTTCTCTGCTTATGCTGCAATCAGCGCTAGCAGGGGACAATGTTGAGAGTTGCATTCAACTGATAACAGCAAGAGCAGGCGGCAGCTGATGGGAGTATTCATCAGCCAGCGCCTGTGCTATAAATAAATAAATAAAATAAAAATGACATAGGTTTCCCTGTTTTTTTGTACAACAAGCCAGGCAAAACTGACAGTAGCGGGCTGCAACCCTCAGCTGTTACCTTGAGCAAGGCTGGCTATCAAAAATAGAGAAGTCCCAATGCTGTATTTTTTACAACCAGACAAGCTAAATCAGACAGCTGGTGGTGGGTATTCACAGGCTGGTAAGGGGCCATAGATATTGGCACCCACAGCAGAAATATAGCAGCTCGCAACCTGCCCCAGAAAATGCACAATTCTGGTGCTTCCCACTCACTCTGGTGCTTCCCAACTCTTCCCACTTGCCCTGTGGTGGTGGAAAGTAGGGTTCATCTTTGTGGGGTTGATGTCACCTTTGTATTGTCCGGTGATATCAAGCCCAAGGCTTAGTAAAGGAGAGGCATCTATAAGACGCCTTTACATTACTGATCCTATAGTTATATTGTAAATAAACACATGCCCAGAATAAAGTCCTTTATTTTTTATTTAAAAATAACTAACACAAAATAACTAACACAGTTTTACTCACCTAATGCCCATTCCACCTAAGTCAAGGTCTCTTGTAAAAAAACAAAAATAAAAAACAACCATTTCCCTCACTTGTCCATTTTTCTGTTCAATGTCGCAATCCATGTCTGGGGATGAACAGTTTTCAACCTGGATGGTGCCAAGATATGAATGTCCAGGCTGATTACCACTGGAAAATGAGCTGCAGCGAGCGCAGCATCAATGATCAGCAGTGACGTAATCAGGGTTACCGCAGGTCACTGAGTCTGTGTTCCCAGACCAGCTGAACTACAGTGAATTCACTGAGTTGAACTGTGGTGAAGTCACTGAGCTGAGCTCTGCACCATCAGACTTTTTCTCACAGTGCTGATGTCAGATTAGTTCAGCCCGGCTAGGAACGCAACCTCAGTGACCTGCGGTAACCTCTATGACGTTACTGCTGGTCATTGATGTTGTGCTTGCAGCAGCTCATTCCACAGTGGTTCTCAGCTTGGATGATCGCATCTTGGCACCATCCAGGTTGAAAATTGTTTATCTCCAGAGATGGTTTACGGCGTGGAACAGAACGACGGACAGGTGAGGGATATGGTTGTTTTTTATTTTTGTTTTTTACAGGAGACGATGGCTTCAATGGATTTAACATTAGGGGAGAATAACTGTTTGTTATTTTAAATAAAAATGTAAAAACATGTTTTGTTTTTATTTCAAATAGACTTTATGCTGGCTGTGTGTTTATTTACAATATAACTATAAGATTAGTAATGGATAGATGTCTTATAGACGCTTCCCCATTGCTAACCCATGGGTTTGATGTTACTGGACAATAATACAAAGGTGACATCAGCCCCATAGATATTAACCCCACTTACCACCGCCCGAGGGCAAGTGGGAAGAGCTGGGCAAAGCATCAGAAATGGCGTATCTAATTAATATGCCTTTTCTGGGGTGGCTGAGGGCTGCTATTTTTAGGCGAGGGGGCCAATATCCATGGCTCCTTACCAGCCTGAGAATACCAGTTTCCAACTGTCTGCCTTAGCTTGGCTGGTTGTCAAAAATAGGGGGACCGAACAACATTTAAAAAAAAATATTTAGTTAAATAATTTAAAAATATGACGTGGGGACCCCTCTATTCTTGATAACCAGCCTTGCTAAAGCTGACAGCTGAGGGTTGCAGCCCACAGCTTCCAGTCTTGCCTGGCCAGTTATCAAAAATACAGGAGAACCCATGTTATTTAAAAATTTTTTTATTTATATCGCATGTGGCGGCTGATGAATACGCTCGCAGCAGCCGCTGCCTGCTATCACTGTTATCAGTTGAATACAACTCTCAACAATGTCCCCTGCTCGTGCTGATCACCGGCAGAGCAGAGGACAGTGATATGAGCTGTCTTCAGCACGCGGCGCCGGGAACTGCGCTAACATTACCGCTGATTCCCAAGCGCCAGTAAGTGTCACACTGATGACACACGGATATCATCCTTGTGTCATCAGCGTGCACATTCGCGGGACGTTTTGCGGCCCATGCTACTGCTTAAAAAACAAACAGGTCAGTGTGTTTGGCCCATGGGCATACCTTGGAAATACACTGACATGTGCACTTGAATGGGTCTATGTGTGTAAGTATCTCTGGGACGTGTGAAAACTGACACCACACATACCGGAGACACTGACTCATTTACATGTCCGTGTTTAAACACATTCATAAAAAATGTTAGATCAATGTTGTGCATCAGTGTGTCCGTTTATGTATGGTCTGTGTCTCTTTTTACCATCAGTGTGTCATCCGTTTGTCCGTTTTTACCATCAGTGTGTTATCCGTGTATCTGTTTTAACCATCAGTGTGTCCTGGGTGTTTGTCATCAGTATGTCATCAGTGTTTTCCATCAGTGTCATCCGTATGTCTGTTTTTACCATTGGTATGTCCTCGGCATTTTTCATCAGTGTGTCATCGTAGGTCCATTTTTACCATCAATGTGTCATCCTTGTTTCTGTTTTTACCATCAGTGTGTCATCAGTGTATTTCATGGATGGCTAAAGAAATAATAAATAATAAAGCATCTTCTATACTTTGCAATTTAAAACACAGACAGCACTTGGACAGCACACGGACGGCACACGGATGGCCTGTGTGTGCTGAAAGTGACTTGTATTGAACCTTTTTCATCTATGTTGCTGGAAAAACATGGATGTGTGAACAGCAACAAATTTACTGTATAATGGGTACTTTTGTTATCCGTGGAAAAAAAAAGATACAGCATGTGTAATGCTGCTGCAGTGCAGTATAGTGCATCCTCCACCAGGGGGTGCTGGTGAGGAACGAGAGGTTGCACAAACACCGTGTAGCAACACTGAGCAGCAGAACAGGTGTAACAGGTAACGAAAGAGTGGTCAAACAGACCGAGTAATACACTATCAGGAGCAGAAGTACCAAAGGTCACAGCAAAGCCCGAAGTCTGAGACAAGCCAGAAGTCAGAGCCTAACGGGAACGTGGTATCCAAAACGTGAGACATAAGACGTAGTCGGGGTACAAGCCGGAGAGTCAAAACCAGTCAGGGAACGCAGTATCAGGAACGGAAAACAAGAGATGGGATACAGAGATCAGGCCGAGTAAGAAGTAAGAGACAGAAGGATCACAAGGGTATATGGGTCAGATGCTCTATCTTGGAAGCATTAACTATAGTTGACGCTGGCCCACAGGCTGTAGAGGACTGAAATAGCCCAGCCAGCTGCAAGACGAGGCAGAGGGACTTAACCTCCACATGAGCTGTCCAGAGATAGATAGCAAACCCCGGACTGGATCATGACAGCATGTACATGCAACATGGACATGTCAATGGGGCCTAATACAACATTCTTTTTAGTGATACCTCTGCAGAGTCGATCTAAGGCTGAAGTCACACTTAAGGTATAAAAAATCAGTCTGATTTTGACGGCCGAGAATCGCACCAATTTTCTCAGTACGATGATCTGTATGTAATCCGTTTGCAATGCGATGATGCGATTTCTTCGCATCTAGTATCCGTATGACATCTGCTTGCAATCCGTATGCAATGCAATTTTAACATGAGCTTTTACAGTACAAACAGCAGTTCTCTGTATGTAAAAGCTCATGTTAAAATCGCATTAAAATACACAACTGTACACATCGTTTTTAAACCAAATCTTCTTCAAAACATATATCTATATATACATATATATACATAAATATTAGATAGATAGATAGATTAAAAACCAGCCGCATGCAGTATAGAATAGAATAGGTTATAATACAATAGATAGAATAGATTTATACACATAGAATAGATGTGTGAGTATATATATATATATATCAGTGACACACATACATATATGTATTTATATTGTATAGAGAGATAGATAGTAGAAAAGCCAGTAATTCATTTGTCGGCTTCTGTAAAATCAATACAGCAGCCGACAGGATAGGAAAGATGGTTTGCATACAGTAAATCCATGCAGAATAGTTAGATATATAGATGTCAGTGAGCAATACACTTACTGCTAATTCCCCGAAGCCTTTGATCTTCTGTAATACGCATAAAATTATAAACCAACAATATACCATACCTGTCCGTCGTTGTGTCGAACTGGCATTTTCCCAGGCTCAAGAGTTCAGCGCGGGTCAGCCTGTGAAGGAGCGGAGCTTCAGTGACGTCAGCGCTAGTCACAGAAACTCCGCTCCCTGCACCTCATTCATTCACCAGTGGTTTACAGCCGGGGCGGTCACATCTTAGCGCCGCTTCTGATTGTAAACTGTATATTCCCCAGATATGGATTACGGTGTGGGACACAACGACGGACAGGTATGGTATATTGTTGGTTTATGATTTTATGTTTATTACAGGAGATCGAGGGTTTTGGGGGAATTAGCAGAGGTTGTAAGCATGGTTTAATTAAGAATAATAAAGGAGTCTGTCTTTATTTCAATTAAAGATTTTTTCTCATGGTGTCTTTGTTTAATTTTGCTATTTGACTATGGGATTAGTAATGGGGGCATCTAATTGATGCATCTTATTTACTAACCCCCCAACTATTACCCCATATGCTACCGCTACATGGCAGTGGGAAGAGCAAGGCTATGTGCCAGAATTGGCGCATCTTACAGAAGCGCCTTTTCTGGGGCGGCTAAGAGCTGGTGTTTGTAACCAGGGGTGGCACTATCCATGGCCCCTTCCTAGGCTATAAATATCAGCTCTCAGCTGTCTACATAGCTATTGCTGGCTAGAAATTATAAGGGACCCCACGCCATTTTTTCCCCCCAAAAGAATTATTAATGACATACATGTCCCCTAATTTGCACACACACACTACTAAGGCCTCTTTCACACTTCAGTCGTTTGGCGTCAGTTAAAATCCGCCAAAGTGTGAAAATAGCGGATCCGCCAGAAAAGTGCAAAAACGGATGCAAAAGGATCGTTTTTTGACGGATCCATCATGAACTTTCAACCCAGAAAATGCAGGTACGCATGTCTGGCACGGAGGAGAGAGAGAGAGAGACCCCGGACACTGTTGTCAGCATTTTGTATGGATTTTCTATGGGACCAGCGGATCCGCTGGCGGATTCCGTCAAAAACAGATGGCCGCGGATCCGCCACCCATTGGTGACCGTTATACAAAATGGCGGAAGCGGCGGATCCGCCATAGTCAGCCATTTTGACGCACACAAAAACCGTTGCATTGAACGTTTTCCAAAAATGGCGGACGCCAAATTTATGGCGGATCCGTCAAAAAACCGATCCAACGGACGACCATCCATCAAAATCCGCCACTAATGCAAGTCAATGGGAAAAAAGCGGATCCGCCAAAAAAAATGGCGGATCCGCTTTTTTCACACTTTGGCGGATTTTGACTGACGTCGCACGACTGAAGTGTGAAAGAGGCCTAAGTCTATTGGTCACTGACATCTATATATCTACCGTATATACTCGAATATAAGCCGAGATTTTCAGCCCATTTTTTGGGCTGAAAGTCCCCCTCTCGGCTTATATTCGAGTCATATACCAGGGGGTCGGCGGGGGAGGGGGAGCGCAGCTGTCCTATATACTTACCCATCCGCCGGCGCGGTCTCTGCAGCCCCTGCTCTTCTCCCATGGTCCCGGCGCCAGTGTTCAGCGGTCAGCTGGTACCGCTCATTAAAGTCATGAATATGCACATATTCATGACTTTAATGAGCAGTAACACGTGACCGCTGAACACTGGCGCTGGGACCGTGGGAGAAGAACAGGGCAGAGACGCGCCGGCTGAAGGGTAAGTATAAGCGAAATTTACCTGTCCCGTTCCGCTGTGTCCTAGGGTCCTCTTGCTGCGATGTTCAGGCAGAGGGCGCGATGACGTAGTTAATGCGCGCAGCGCCCTCTGCCTGATCATTTACTGCTGGAGGACCCGGAAGACAGCGGCAGAATGGGTGTCAGGTAAATAATCGCAGGTGCCGAGGCCCTGAGCAAGCGGTGACACCGGCACCTGTCCCCCATAGCGCGCAGGTGTCCCCGCCTGCTCAGGACACCGGCACCTGGTCCCCAGCAACGAGAGGTGAGTATGTATTTTTTTTTTTTCGGTTGCAGCAGCAATTGAGGCCTATACTATGGAGCATAATCTATGGGGGCACAATCTATGGATCATATATGGGGGCATAATCTATGGGGGCACAATCTATGGAGCATCAATGGGGGCACAATCTATGGGGCACAATCTATGGGGGCACAATCTATGGAGCATCAATGGGGGCACAATCTATGGAGCATCTATGGGGGCACAATCTATGGATCATCTATGGGGGCACAATCTGTGGAGCATCTATGGGGCACAACTGGGGGCATATATTAAATGGATCATCTATGGGGGCCAATCTATGGCATCTATGGGGGCACAATCTATGGAGCATCTAGAGGGGCACACCATGAGCATCGATGGGCACATCTATGGAGCATCTATGGGGCACAACATGGAGATCTATTTGGGGGCAAAATCTATGGGGCACAATCTATGGATCATCTATGGGGGCACAATCTATGGATCATATATGGGGGCATAATCTATGGGGGCACAATCTATGGAGCATCAATGGGGGCACAATCTATGGGGGCACAATCTATGGGGGCACAATCTATGGAGCATCAATGGGGGCACAATCTATGGAGCATCTATGGGGGCACAATCTATGGATCATCTATGGGGGCACAATCTGTGGAGCATCTATGGGGGCACAATCTATGGGGGCATAATATATGGATCATCTATGGGGGCACAATCTATGGAGCATCTATGGGGGCACAATCTATGGAGCATCTATGGGCACAACCTATGGAGCATCGATGGGGGCACAATCTATGGAGCATCTATGGGGCACAATCTATGGAGCATCTATGGGGCATAATCTATGGGGCACAATCTATGGATCATCTATGGGGGCACAATCTATGGATCATCTATGGGGGCACAATCTATGGAGCATCTATGGGGGCACAATCTATGGAGCATCTATGGGGGCATAATACATGGGCAGCATATAGGGCATAATCTCATTTTCCACCCTAGGCTTATACTCGAGTCAGTAAGTTTTCCCAGTTTATTGTGGCAAAATTAGGGGGGTCGGCTTATACTCGGGTGGGCTTATACTCAAGTATATACGGTAACTATTCTGCATGGATTTACTGTAAGTAAACCATGTCTCCTCTCCTGTCGGCTACAGCATTGATTTTACAGAAGCCAACAAATGAATTACCGGCTTTCCTGCTATCGATCTCCCTATAGAATATAAATACATATATAAATATATGTGTGTCACTGACATATATATTATATATATACTGTATATGTACACATATTCTGTGTGTATATTTCTATTCTATATTTCTATTCTAACCTGTCAGTGCAATTTTACTGTACACCGTACATGAATTGCCGGCTTTTGAAAGGACACCGGTGCGTATTTCTCGCAAGTCACACCGATGGCGATTTTTTGTCGCACCCATAGACTTGCATTGGCGATTCTCAGCCGTTATACGCTGCAAATCGCAGCATGCTGCGATTTCACTTGCACGTATAATATGGCCGAGAAAAAAAATGGTGATGGGAGCTGCCCCATAGATTAACATTGGTCAGAGTGCTATGCAATGTTTTATCACATAGCACTCGTCCGTATTCCTCTCTAGTGTGACTCCGGCCTAATAGGATACCTTTGGAATAGTGACAGAGATCCTAGGTGGAGAGAGACTTACCGGTATATTCTCTATCAGTCAAATCTCAGCTACTTGGACTCCTGTGTGACGAGTGATGGAGACAAGATTGAGATTAAACTGCAGCAAATAATATGTAGATACTTAGTGTATGGTGGTGGTTACCAGCTCTATTTCATTATACTAACATTGAAGGGAGACACCACATAGCAGTCGTTACTACAAGTGGCATAGGGGCAGTGGACAGCACTATTGCTTTGCATCACTGGGGTAGGAGCACTACTATAACTGTGCTATACAACAACTGAAACATTAATTGGCTTCTTATAAAATAATTTTTGGAAATAGTAAAAGTAGAGCCAAATTGCGCCAACTGATGTAAATCATGACATACTCAGCATTTGGCCCTATATCAGCAACAGGAAATGTACAAATCAATAATCCGACCTGCAGATACAATCTCATCATGTTGGGATCCTGCCATATAGATGTGAATAGTAGAAGGAAGTTGAAGCAATCTGCAACCAGTTTGGGCATTAGTGACAACTTGCTGAATAAATTTTTTTTTTAGGGCATTGAAGGGTTAAATAAGTTACTGTATATAATAATCCATATTATTATTAGATGGATAATACGTGTAGTTTTTATGGGAAGTATGCAGAATAATATATTTTATGCTAAATAATTGCAGACTTTTTATTGTTTTATTAGAATGCTTATGATTTTTTTATACCATGTTTATATGCTTAGATTATACGAACATATTTATTGTCAAAAGATAATTGCTGGATGCTAAGGAACATATTCATCTTTTTTTTTTTCATGTTTGTGACAAATTTATTGGGTTGAAAGACAAACAAAAGGGTCAGAAGTCAATTTGTGGTGTGTCTGTATAAATAAATACAAATACATTAATATAGAGGAATAAAATAGTAACAAAAGTAATAATAATAATAGTGAAGGCACCACAGAGAAGTGTAAAATAGGCTGAGAACACTTGAGAAACCAGAAAATCCTACAAAGAATGATGTAGTCAAGATTAGTACATTTTATTGAAATAATTACATATAATTAATAAAAGTGTAGAAAGATAGGGGAACACAAGAGGGCGACAAAACGCAGCAGGAGGAAGATGGTAGGCAGCAATAACTATATATAAAATATATGACAAAATGGTGAGTGATTGAGGGAGGGGAAAGAAATAATAAGGGAAACTGATAGGTGGCCAGTCAAAAGTAAAAAAAACTCAAAAGAATATATACATATACCAAATGATTCACATGTAGTAAATACATAAATGGAACAAGTGTTCAGCAAAGTGAAACCACATTGGTGGATCAATGAAAGCAAGTATGAAAAACCAACTTATCCATAACTTCCTCCTG
Source organism: Oophaga sylvatica (assembly GCA_033576555.1). Lineage (NCBI taxonomy): Eukaryota > Metazoa > Chordata > Amphibia > Anura > Dendrobatidae > Oophaga > Oophaga sylvatica. Next base: position 590,880,798 of record JARQOD010000001.1, on the reverse strand, counting down.
CTGGAATGGCGAAGCCCCAATTCGCGTTTCGGTACAAAACTTCGTCACGGAGTGGCGTCAGACCAGAGAAAGGTCCCATTTTAAACTTCCCTAAGCCAATGAGAAAAGCCCTGCCTTGATAATCACCACCACTAGTAGCAGCGCAGGCAGCAGACAACGTCAAGGGCGGGCACATCACATGCCGCATAATCGGAGGAAGGAGAAATCACGAGGAGGAGTTCCAGTCCTATATTTTACATTGATCCCCAGGCTCTACATTCATTTTTTTCAGGTCTTTTTCTCATGGAGTGTTTGGATTTCAAGGTAGTTAAGTTGTTTTTTCATACTTGCTGCCATTGATCCACCAATGCACTGTACTGTAGAATAAGGCACCGTGCTGACCACTATACAAAGGCCCAATGGTGGGATTAAGGGGTTTATCATTATGATTTTATCTATAAGGTATTTACAGTTTATGACTCCTGATGCAAAAAAAATGGTGTAATTCACTGACAGCAAACAAAGATCTTTAAATGATGAGAAAATGAATATGAGAAATTGACAATGAGTATTTGGGGAGCAATAGATATCGGCAGCAGAAGTAGAGACTCAGCATTGTATCCAGGGAGATGAGTAAAACAGTTTTTTTTTTACAAAAAATTGCAACTAGGGGACAGGGATTTTTTCTGAAAGAGACTCATTTAAATGGGATTCTTCGCTATTTGGATAACTTCGTCTTAAGCACTGTTACCCCCAAGTAAAATAATAACACCTATACTCACTGCCAAGTGCTGCTGCGCTCCAGCAGTGTCGGAACAAGCGCTCACGGGGCTCATGTGACATTGTTATGCCATGAGATCCCTGCGGCAAATGAGCTTTCCGCCCCACTGTCTCCTCCGTAGAACATCCGGAGGAAAACAAAGCTACAGCTGTTCTCTAACTCCCTATACGTGTCTGATTTTCTCCAATGAGGGGGCGCGTGAAGTGCCTGCTGATTGGCCACAGTGATCAGGTGACATAACAATGTCATGCAAGCCCCAGGTAGAGCTAGTGCCAAAACTGCTGGAATGGCGCCTACATCAGAGATAAATATAAGGTCGGGGTCACACTTGTGAGTGTGATGCGAGAAACTCGCATAAATACCTGGCACTGACGCCGCCACTCGGACCGGAGCGTTTAGCTGCATAGAAATACATGCAGCCGCACACTCCGGATGTGCCGGGTATTGATGCGAGAGACTCGCGCAGTTTCTCGCATCACACTCACAAGTGTGACCCCGACCTAAGTGATGTTATTTTACATGGGGGTAATAGTGATTGATAAGGGGTTGTATAAGTAGTGGACTAATTACCATGCAGAATAATAGCATATAACTGAATGATTCTAAAGACATTCTCTTCTTTCTTGCAGGTGTTTTTGCCTTTGGCCTGTTTGCAACAGACATTTTTGTAAATGCGGGTCAAGTAGTCACCGGCAACCTCACTCCCTATTTCTTGACTGTGTGCAAACCAAATTACACTGGGACGGAGTGTCTTGCCCATCATCTGTTTATCAGCAATGGAAATATCTGCACTGGTGATCCTGAAGTGATTGAGAAGGCCAGGCGGTCATTTCCATCCAAGCACGCTGCTCTGAGCATTTACTCTGCATTATATGCAACAGTAAGTAAAAATTCCACTAAAACCTGGAAGGACTGCACTAATGAGGCAACGATGCTGAAAATGGCTTCACCTCCTGGATCAGAAGGCTTTGCGTGAGGAGAGTGGATTGTAATGGGAACTGCGTGTATCGTAACTTTTGTCCCATAGAGTAAATTCTGCCGTCACCACTATAGATACTACTCATTACTTCATTTCATGGACGAAGAACGCATTAATAAAACTAAGTACAAAGATATATTTAATGCTACTGGAAAAGGCTACAAATGAAATGATAGACATCTCCTACAATGGTTTCAGTATTGTTTAGCTCAGCAGTTCAGCCTTATATAGTTTTTATATTTAATCTTCACTTTATTACTGCGACCATCAGATTTGAGGAAAATCTGTATTACATAAGTAGAGCACTGCTGCCCCCTGGTGTTTATCAGTAGTATTGCATAGATAAAGTTATAGCTGTACAGCAGTACGTGTTCTAAAATTGAGCAAAGTTCTTTGTGATCTAACGAATATTTCAGTAAATAGTCATTTGTCGGGGGATTTTAGAGTGCAAAATAATGATTCAGTAGGTTTATTTGAAAATAATACAGTGACTATAATTTCATATACTATATGCCCCTTCTTCAACTTGGATCACTGAAGTATTTGGAGCGCATAAAACTTTAATGATCAGGGATTATTTTTGTGGTTTTTCACTTCCTCTCTTATTACATTAGCCATAAATTATTATTTTTTTTTTCTGTCAAAATAGTCGTATAAGGGCTAGTGTTTTGCGGGGTAAGTTGACACCATTAATTTTACCACAAAATGTGCTGGACAACAGGAAAAAATCTAAGTGCGGTGAAAAAAAATTGTGAAAATAAATGCTATAATGCCACTCATTGTTAATCATTGAATATTTAGGAGGGAAGAAAGTTCATGAGCTGACTTGTTACAATGGGGGCATACTTTTATAGGGCCACGCTGATATCAGTGACCTCTTAAGCATGACCCGTTCCATCATAAATGTTAATACAGGCAGACTGCAGGCTACAGGCTGGATGTTATTATATGGCCGGCGTCACACTAGCGAGTTTGATGCGAGTTAGTCGCACGACTTACTCGCATCAACACCCGGCACGGCCGCCCGCTCTCGGACCCGAGTGTACGGCTGCATGTATTTCTATGCCGCTGCACACTCGGGTCTGAGAGCGGGCGGCCGTGCCGGGTGTTGATGCGAGTAAGTCGTGCGACTAACTCGCATCAAACTCGCTAGTGTGACGCCGGCCTAACTGTGGCAATGGGACTGAATCATAAATCTGAACTGGTTGACTAACTGATGTGCCCCAATACTCTTATCCATACAAATTATGAGCTAGCTGTCGGTCAACTACCCGCTATTTCTACAATTCCGCCATAAGCACAAATGTTTGGCTCAGCCAAGCGAGCATGTTTATTTTAATAAGGTAAATGGAAGAAGTCACTGCCATTTCTCCTGAGGCGACTAAAGCTTGGGCTAGTTGAAGTCCCATTCCTTCTTTCTCCTGAAGATCCTTAAATGAGTTGGCCACTTTATGGTTATTTAGCAGAAGTGTTGGAGACAGGATTTTGTGTGTATTTTCTATATAAGTATGACAGGTTCTCCTCCGGCTATTGTTCGTGCAGCTTTCCTCCTACAGAAAATCTGCAGCAGTGACCGACTGTCCATCAGTCTCCTTCAATAGAAAAGCAGCTGTTCCATTGGGGTGTTTTACAATTGGACAAGGCTGATGGACAGGTCTGGTCACTGCTCCTCCACCAGCAGCCATTTTATGGACTGGAGAGCTAGCTGTGAAGTCTGTGAGAAACGCTGCATGAACAAGAGAAGGAAATGTACTTGTCATATGAATATAATAAGTGCCACAAAATCATGTCTTCAACACATCTGAATAAAGTAAAGATAATGTGGCCAACCCTGTTAACTGATTCTACAGGCAGCAATGGACAGTGCAGCACAGTCACTATTGAAAGAAAATGCAGCAACATTTTTATTGAGATCCAATTAAAAAAAAGATTTGCTGCAGGATAGCTGTGTTAGTGCCTTATGCTTCCTGAGAGCTAAGGACTGGACATATTAATCCTTTAACGACCGGAGGTATTTTCGTTTTTGCCCCCCCTTCTTCCCAGAGCCATAACTTTTTTATATTTTGGTCAAAATGGACATGTGAGGGCTTGATGTTTTGCAGAACAAGTTGTACTTTTGAAAGACACCATTAGTTTTAACATAATTTATACTAAAAAACGGGAAAAAATTCTAAGTGTGGTGAAATTGCAAAAAAAGTGCAATTTCACACTTGTTTTTTTTTTTTATTATTTTAGCCATGTTCACTAAATGCTAAAACTGACCTGAAATTAGAATTCTCCAGGTCATTATGAGTTCAGACACCAAACATGTCTACGTTCTATTTTAATTCAGTGTTGAAAAAAATCCAAACTTTGGTAACAAAAATGGCGCCATTTTCCGAGACCTGTAGCATCTCCATTTTTTGGGATTTTAAACTGGGTAAGGGCTTATTTTTTGCGCACCGAGCTGATGTTAATATTTATACCACTTTGGTGTAGATATGATCTTTTGATTGCCCGTTATTGCATTTTATTGCAATGTAGCGGTGACCAAAGAAACGTAATTCTGACGTTTTGAATTTTTTTCTCGTTACGCCGATTACCGATCGGGTTAATTCTTTTTTATATTGATAGATCAGGCAATTCTGAATATTCAGTGATACCAAATATGTGTATGTTTGATTTTTTTTTTGCTGTTTTATTTTGAATGAGGCGAAAGGGGGGTGATTTGAACTTATATTTTTATTTTTTTAATATTTTTAAAACATTATTTTTTTACTTTTTGCATGCTTCAATAGTCTCCATGGGAGACTAGAAACTTCAGTTGTCTGATCGCCTGTGTGTAGCACCACCGTGCGGCGCTCACCGCAATCCGACTATGACAACCATAGAGGTCTGCTGGAGACCTATGGTTGTCATGCCAACCCATCAGAGACCCACGATCATGTGACGGGGTCACCAATGGGTTGGATTTCCGGCGCGCTTCCGGTAAGCGAGAGTTAAGTGCCGCTGTCAGAGATTGACAGCCGCATTAAACATGTTAACAGCCACGGGTGGATCACAAAGTCACCCGCAGCTGTTAGAGGCACATGTCAGTTGTCAGCTCCGGAGCCCACATCAAAGGGAGGGATTCCGACTTGGGCCTACTATTACACCCAATGTCAGAAAGGGGTTAAGATTCAAAGTGATAGATTCTTCATTACCTGACACACTGTTCTACATATTTTCAAAAGCTGTCAGGTTCAGTTATGAATTGAGCCATTGCTTAATTATTTTACTCTCCTGAATTGAAATCTGACAATGAAAATTTTTAGTTGTTTCTATGATATCAAAAAGTTTTCCTTTTACTGCTTCATATAATTAATGCATAAAAGTTTCAGTACTTTGAAAAATTATTATTTTTACAAATATAAAGTTGCAGAATATTTTGTTTATACCAATTTTCTGATATTTATTTAGAGAAAACTTGGCAACAATTCAAATAACTAAAACATGTCTAAACATTATTGTGAATTATAAACAGTTACAGATATTCCACTACAAAATTTGGTACTCATTCAGTGACAACTCTTTTTTGCTTGTCTCTTGTACTCCTGAATCGGATAAGCTCTTACAATTGTCCAGCAGTAATCTGCATTGATGGATTCCATTTTCCTTGACATCTTTTTTCCATAGCCTCAATATCTTGGTGAAATCTCTCACTGTGGTCGCCGATCACAGTCTGGTGGAAAAAAGTCTAGATGCGAATGTAAGAAATGAACCTTTAAGGACATGTTACAGCCAAGATCCTTATATGTTTTGAGGAGATTTTCCACCAACTCTTCATAGTTATCTGCTCTTGAGTTTCTCAAAAAATTAGTTACCACTTGTGAATGCTAACCATGCAGCCTTTTCCTTTCCTTGCAACAAATGGAAAAATCCCTCATCTTGAAGAAGCTTATGAATCTGAGGTCCAATAAAGACTACTTTCTTTACCTTTACTTCACTGAACCTTGGAAATTTATCAATGAGATACTTGAATGCTTTTGAATTTTTAGCCATTGCCTTTACAAAGTTCTTCATTAGACCCAAGTTATAAGCAATGGTGGTAACAAGATCTTATCTGAGTCAACAAGTGCTGGATTCAGGACATTTTTACTCCCTGGCTGAAATGAATGTCGGATAGGCCAGTCTCTTTTATTGTAGCGACATTCTCTTGCACCACTCACACAGAAAGCAGCAGTCCTTTGTGCATCCATCCTGGAGATCAAGTAAGAGGGCAACCATCTTTAAGTCACCAGAGAGGCAAATGTTGGTCATAATTCAGGCACCTCAAACAGCTGTTTCATGTTGTCTATAGGGTCAATCTTCACATTGGTCTCATCCAGGAAAAGTTCTTCAGGCAGTAGGTCTTTATGAAACTGGCCATTGGAATTATCACCTGACGGAGAGAGTGGCAACATTGGTGATCCAGCTTGAAGAACAGGAACCAGAGACTTCTCATGACACATCTCTTCCATTGAAGTACGCCACCGGACTTCCAATCAAGCATAGACTCATGAGCTCTCAGCAATGGAAAACCTAAAAGAAGGGGGTGAAAAATGTCAGAAAGAACAAAGAAATCAATTTTTTCTGAGTGAAGTGCTCAAATCTGTAGCTCTACTGGCCTGTGATGACTTGAAAAATTTCAGGAAGGTCCTTCCCTTCAACAGATGACACTGTCTGTGGACTCTGGAGGCGTCAGATGTGACTATGATACCGATCCACCATGGCTTGCTGTAGAAAATGTCCTGCTGCACCAGAGTCAAGGAGGCTGTTTTGTTGAAGAGACCACCTTCATAGGACATGGAAATGTTCAAAGTCAGTGGTGAAGAACTTCCTCTCTCACCTACAAGCCGTATATTTAGGAGTTTTGAAATTTTAGAACAGTGACGAATATAAGTGCTCTGTGCTACCGCAGCTGAAGCACACTTCCTTGGCACGACCATGCTCTGGCTGCCGTTCCGGCAGCCTAACATGATCGACCTGTATGGGTTCAGCCACTATGGATGTTTCAGGAGACTGAGAATAGAGTTATCTTTGGAAAGATGGAGCTAAACATGACAGTCACCTCTCACAAATCACCTCTATGATTCACTCTTGGGGGTCGATTTGGATTGCCAGAAAGATTATGTTATCTAGAGAGGTTGGAATGTCACGTCCAGCCAACTCGTCCTTGATCCTTCCAGATAATCCTTCCCAGAAGGCTGTTATTATTATTATTAATTTATTTATATAGCACCATTGATTCCATGGTGCAGTACATTTGAAGGGGTTTACATACAAAATACAAATATGACTTACAGTAAACAAACTAACAATGACAGACTGGTACAGGGGGAAGAGGACCTTGCAGACTTACATTCTACAGGATGATGTGGTAGGAGACAGTAGGTTGGGGGGTTGCAGTAGCTCTGATGATGTTGAGGTGGCAGCGTGGTCATTGCAAGTTGTAAGCTTTCTTGAAGAGATGGGTTTTCAGATTTTGTCGGAAGGATCCAAATGGGATGGCTAATCTGATGTTTTGGGGCACAGAATTCCGAAGGATGGAGGATATTCGTGAGGTGATCTTGGGGAGATTAGGTGAGGATCGAATAAATGTGGAGGAGAGAAGGAGGTCTTGGGAGGATTGGAGATTACGTGAGGGAAGATATTGTGAGATTAGATCGGAGATATATGGAGGAGAAAGGTTATTGGTGTCTTTGTAGGTCAGTGTTAGTAGTTTGAACTGGATACTCTGGGGAATTGGGAGCCAATGAACAAATTGGAGTTGAGCAGCAGAGTTAAGGACAGACTGGAGAGGTGCAAAAATGTTAGAAAATAGGCCACAGTGGCACGTGTTTCATGGATCCACTTTTCCACAGACCAGACTTAAACTGGAGGGGTGTGACTAAGCAGCTTCCTTTGTGTTCTCTGGAGAGTCTAGTGGTAAGGTCAGACTTGTGCTCTCCAGAGCGATGTCCGGTAGTAACTGCTAGCCTCAAAGGGCAGAGACATTGCTTCAGTTTCTCAGACAAAGTAGGACGGCCACTTGGGACAAGTTTTCACTGTGCAGACAGGATGGCCATTGGGACAGGTTCTCTCTGTGCAGACAAGACAGCCACAGGGACAGGTGCACACAGAGCAGACTGGATGGCCACAGGGATAGATTCACAATTCTGGCCTGGGAATTCAGTCCCAAGGGTGGCAGACAGGTACTGCCAATGTGGACATGGGTTACATGGACCACAGTCGCAATTTCAGGATTCAAATGCCACAGAAGCGGTCGCAGGAAACAAGGACTAACTATGGCGGATTAATGGGAACACAGGATTTGGGATACTAACCAACTAGTGACGGGATACCTGGCAATATACAGTTGCATACACACCAACCGCCTAACACAGAACTATGAGGTTGCTCAGGCGCCCCCCAGTAGGGAAAGGTGCCTTTTACACAAGATGTTTCCCAGCTATTGGCTGTGAGACACCTTGCAGGTGAATACAAAATTAACTAATTGCCTTCCAGCAGTTGATGGGAGCATTTGCCATGTGCATGCGCTGCCCCTTTAAGAACGGGGGAGCACACATGACCTAGGCACACCGCCAGAACACAGTGTGGCATGCACAGAGGAGGGAGCCGGGGCTGTGACTAAGCCCACGTCACTGCATGGAGTGAAAAGGGGACACAAGGCAAGGGCGCCAAGCATAGGGCTACAAAAAAAGTTATAAACTAATAACCTACAGTGTAGTTATAGTAGACTGTATACAGTCATGGCCAAAAGTTTTGAGAATGACACAAATATTATATTTTCACATGGTCTGCTGCCCTCTGGTTTTTATGTGTGTTTGACAGATGTTTTTATCACAGACTGAAATATAATAATTGCAAACATATGAGTAACAAAAGCTTATATTGACAGTTAAGGGTATGCCACACTAAACAATATCGCTAACGGGATCGCTAAAAAACGTCACTATTTAGCGATCCCGTTAGCGATGTTGTTCAGTGCGGCAGCTTCCAGCGACGAGCTTCCTGCTGTGATCTCGCTCGTCGCTGGAATCGTTCCGGACCCTATTTCATCGCTGGCGCTCCCGCTGGGTAAGTATCTAATCGCTGTGTGGCACCTTTTCTTAGCGATTTAGCGGTACTTTTGTACCGCTAAAGTCGTTAAGAAGATCGCTAACGGCGATAGCGTCGTTAACTATATCGCTAAATGTGGGCCGCATTTAGCGATATAGAAACAATCCCGCTAGCGATCTCATTAGTATGCAACGCTAACGAGATCGCTAGCGGGATAGCTTAGTGTGGCAGTACCTTTAGAATGAGTTAATGCAGCAAGTCAATATTTGCAGTGTTGACCCTTCTTCTTCAGGACCTCTGCAATTCTCCATGGCATTCTCTCAATCAACTTCTGGACCAAATCCTGACTGATAGCAGTCCATTCTTGCACAATCAATGCTTTCATTTTGTCAGAATTTTTAGGATTTTGTTTGTCCACTCGTCTCTTGATGATTGACCACAAGTTCTCAATGGGATTAAGATCTGGGGATTTCCAGGCCATGGACCCAAAATCTCTATGTTTTGTTCCCTGAGCCATTTAGTTATCACCTTTGCTTTATAGCAAGGTGCTCCATCATGCTGGAAAAGGCATTGTTGATCGCCAAACTGCTCTTGGAGGGTTGGGAGAAGTTGCTCTTGGAGGACATTCTGGTACCATTCTTTATTCATGGCTGTGTTTTTAGGCAAAACTGTGAGAGAGCCGATTCCCTTGGCTGAGAAGCAACCCCACACATGAATGGTTTCAGGATGCTTAACAGTTGGCATGAGACAAGACTTGTGGTAGCGCTCACCTTGTCTTCTCCGAATGAGGTGTTTTCCTGATGTCCCAAACAATCCAAAAGGGGATTCATCAGAGAAAATAACTTTACCCCAGTCCTCAGCAGTCCACTGCCTGTACCTTTTGCAGAATATCAGTCTGTCCATGATGTTTTTTCTGGAGAGAAGTGGCTTCTTTGCTGCCCTCCTTGAGACCAGGCCTTGCTCCAAGAGTCTCCGCCTCACAGTGCGTGCAGATGCACTCACACCTGCCTGCTGCCATTCCTGAGCAAGCTCTGCACTGCTGGTAGCCCGATCCCGCAGCTGAAACACTTTTAAGAGACAGTCCTGGCGCTTGTTGGTCTTTCTTGGGCGTCCTGAAGCCTTTTTGGCAACATTGGAACCTCTCTCCTTGAAGTTCTTGATGATGCGATAGATTGTTGACTGAGGTGCAATCTTTCTAGCTGCGATACTCTTCCCTGTTAGGCCATTTTTGTGCATTGCAATGATGACTGCACGTGTTTCTTTAGAGATAACCATGGTTAACAGAAGAGAAACAATGATGCCAAGCACCAGCCTCCTTTTAAAGTGTCCAGTGGTGTCATTCTTACTTAATCATGACAGATTGATCTCCAGCCATGTCCTCATCAACACCCACACCTGTGTTAATGAGCAATCACTGAAAAGAGGTTAGCTGGTCCTTTTAAGGCAGGGCTGCAATGATGTTGAAATGTGTTTTGGGGGATAAAGTTCATTTTCTAGCCAAATATTGACTTTGCAAGTAATTGCTGTTAAGCTGATCACTCTTTATAACATTCTGGAGTATATGCAAATTGCCATTCGAAAAAGTGAAGCAGTAGACTTTGTAAAAATTAATATTTGTGTCATTCTCAAAACTTTTGGCCATGACTGTAGGTATAGTATATTGTTTTAATATAACATATTGCACCCGTTGTAATGAAGCAAAGAAGACAAGAAAAAGAGACAAAGTAAATCTCAGGTATTGTCCACAATTGCATCCAAATTCAATAAGAATATAGATGTAAGTCACAGTAAAGTACTAAAGCTTACCCATGGCATATCTGATAGGGAGTCCCAAAGCTACCCGACGCGTGTTCACTTTTTCCACTCAAAGTGTCTACCATGACTAATCTGCTGGTTATTAGTTTATAATTTATTTTTGCTATATACATAGTTACATTTGCTGTGCCCAAACTATATTTGAACCCTTAATATTCACAGATAGAGCATTGCCTAGCTTAACGGCAGCTTCTATATATACCACATCAAAAAAGAGAGAAAAGGAAGCTATATAGCCATAAAATCATCTTTTATTGAAATAAAATTTTTAAAAAATTTGTGAAGAAGCATACGCGAAACGCGCATCAGGGTGCCTGGGTCCACTGAAGGTAACATTGATCAGCCATACCATTCATTTCCCCTGTTTATTTTGGACACTTTATCGATTTTCATTAGGATGATTTGGTCCTATTTTGTATGATTAACTGGTAATCTATTGGTATTGTCTTCGTATAGATACATATATAATGGTGAAATGAAATCTTTTTCTTAAAAATCCCTTTGCACTTTTGCACTTTATCTTTTGCCCTTAATACTAATTTGCATACTTTACACACATATGGAAGCTTGTTGTGAATGTGTTAGGAATGAATTCTGAGCAGAAGCTCCCTCTGGTGGTTACAAACAGTACTGAACCATTCAATGATGATTGGCAATCAGGAGTTACAGACTGGTCTTATATAAGCGAGGTTCCCTCCCATCATGGTTGCCGGTGATCAATTGTTCTTGTCTCAACTGTGGTTCCTGGTTCACTTGGAAGCTTGCTGAGTCTTGCCTCTTCTCCTGCTCTCAGATAAGATATTTTCTGTTTTTTTGTTTTTGTGCTTACCATTTGCATATTTCTCTGCATTTCTGTGAGGTTAGCCAGGTCTTCCCCACCCCAGGGGGCTTGGGCTCCTCTCAGTTCTTCTGGAGCCACTGTTATTTGTTCATTTGCCTTTTCCAGTTTTTTCAGTGGCTGCGGCTTAGTTTTGTTACACCAGAGAACTAATTTAGGTGTAAGGTGCTGTGTACATGTTCCTGAAACTCAGTTTGTTTGTCAGCCATTTTACTTTCTGTCTTGCTGCAGCTATCTTGCCCTCAGTCAATATGGAGTTTCCAGCTTGCATGTTCCCGCCCTGATTCTCTCCTCTTGCTTCTTAAGCAGCCACAGCTGAGCAATCAGTGCTTCAGAATCAAGCCTGCAGTGAACCTGTGACCTGACTCCTGGAAGCCTTGGATTTGTACTCCAGTTATTTCCTATTGTGGAACTTTGGAACACTCGTGGACTTTGGAACCTTGCTATTTTGATAAATCCACGTTTGCATGGACTTACGGTAACAGAGAAGAGATCCTGAACCTGTTGTGGAGAGTGATTGCTGAGCTTAAGTTACTCTGGCCTGCTGTGTCTCCTGCTTTTGTATCTGCAAACTGTGTGACTATTATTGCTACTTGTATGAAGTAATACAAGACCTTCTATATCAAACCTGTGACTCTTGTGTTTTCATCGCACCCAAGCACAAGACACTATATGAACTGTACTACTTACATTACAAGATTCTGAAGCCAAACGTTAGTGTCTGCTGGGTCTGGAAAGGCTGTGTCTGCTGTAACTGTGGATATCAGATGTCCGGTTGTACTTTCTGTGATGACAGTGGTTGTGACTTCTCACAACCATTCCAGGTGAGCAATTCCCTTTAGTTTTTTTTTTTCTGCAGTGTTACCACAGGTAAACACTATTGTTTTTTTTTTTCTTTTCTCTTTTTTGTCTGCTGTAACTGTGGATATCAGATGTCCGGTTGAACTTTCTGTGATGATAGTGGTTGTGACTTCTCACAACCATTCCAGGTGAGCAGTTCCCTTAATTTTTTTTCTCTCTGCAGTGTTACCACAGGTAAACACTATTGTTTTTTTTTTTTTTTTCTTCCTCTCCTCTTCTTCCAGTACTCCTGTCTTAAAAGATCTGGAAAATGGAGGCCCGCATAAAGGAACTTTGCGGAGTGACTGATAATATCCTTGCAGATTTGCAGAATATAAGGACCCGTTTTACAAACCTACAGGACCTCACTAATCACAATTTGCAAGTGTTTGGACAGACTGCCCAGGATTTGCGAGCCAGGATTGAGGTTCTAGAGGAGCGAGTCCAGGCTCCTGCCGTAGCCTCGAGTTCTGGGATTCCCAAGTTGCCCCCTTTTCGTTTTGGCGGTGAACGTGAGAAATTCAGGGGATTTATTAATCAATGCAATCTTTTTTTTTCTGCACATGCTTCACAATTTCCCACTGAAAGATCTAAGGTGCTTACTATAATTATGTTGCTTACCAACAAGGCTTTGATGTGGGCAAACCCTCTGATTGAGACTGAGGATGAATGTTTGGATCATCTTGATGCTTTCATTTCAGCCATGGGGCAGGTGTTTGATGACCCCAATCGAGGTGCAACAGCTGAAGCAGCCATGTTAGCTTTGCGCCAAGGTAAGCACTCGGTAGCTGAATATGCCTTGGATTTCAGGAGATGGGCCCTTGATACCACCTGGGACAGTTCCGCCAAAAAATCTATTTTTCGAAAGGGGTTATCTCCACTGATTAAGGATGAACTTGCTCGTGCCGACCCTCCCACTGTGTTAGGTGACTTTATTAACTACTGCATCCGTATTGATACTCGTCTGACTGAACGCAGGCAAGAGAGATGGTTCGAAAGCAATCGCACTAACCTTTTCCTACCTTCCTCTCCAGCTAAGGAACCTTTGAGTAGGATTACACGGGAACCTGAACCTGAACCCATGCAGGTAGACTCTTTACAACGACGGGTTAGTGATGCACGCAAGGAACATCGTTTTAAGGAGAATCTATGTTTCTATTGTGGTAAGTCAGGGCACTTCATTATAAACTGCCCCAGCCATTCTCGTAAGACTACTGCAGCACTCATTCACTGTGAGTGTTGCGAGAGGGGATCTGTCAGGTCCGAGCCTCAGGCTCCAGAGAGATCTGCAGCAACAGATCTTGATTTCTCGGACTTAAACTCCGTTACCTCTGAGGACGTTGACTGTGTAAACGCTGCCATTTTTCAAGTTTCCTCAGCGGTGTCCCAGCTGAGTTGTAAGAAAAACAATTCTCATTGCTTTCTTTCCATCAAACTCTGGGTTGACTCAGCTTGGGTGTCTAGCTCTGCTATGATCGACTCAGGGGCAAGTGGAAATTTTATGGATGTCTCCTTTGCTCTGAAACAGGGGATACGTTCAGTGAAGAAGGCTACTCCAGTACAGATGGAAACTGTGGATGGCTCCCTGCTGACCTCTGGACCAGTGGATCAGGAAACAGAGCCTTTGAGGGTTCTTATGGGTAAAGATCATCAAGAGAAACTGTCCTTTATGCTTATCTCTTCTCCCCACTTTCCCATTATTCTAGGGCTACCATGGCTGCAGGCTCAGAATCCTACCATTAACTGGGAGACCAAGGAATTACACTTTCCAGAGAAACAGATGAGTCCAAAAGTTTCAGCTTGCTCTGTTCCTAAAGGAACCATGTCAGTCCCTGAACTACCAGCTGTATACCAGGACTATGTGGATTTATGTGACAAGAAGAACGCTGACCAGCTTCCTCCTCACCGTCCATATGATTGTCCAATTGAATTATTGCCTGGAGCAGAGATACCTTTTGGTAAGATCTACCCCTGGCGGGGCCCGAGCTAAAGGCTTTAAAGGATTACATAGACGAAAATCTAGCCAAGGGCTTCATACGCCCCTCTTCATCTCCTGCAGGTGCACCCATCTTCTTTGTAAAGAAGAAAGATGGATCTCTGAGACCCTGCGTAGACTATAGGGAACTCAATAAGGTTACTATTAGAAACCGTTATCCATTGCCTTTAATCCCTGAGTTATTGGAGAGAGTGCGACATGCCAAAATTTTCTCTAAACTAGATCTTCGTGGGGCCTATAACTTAGTCCGTATTAGACCTGGGGATGAATGGAAGACTGCATTCAGGTCACGCTATGGACACTTTGAATATCTAGTTATGCCTTTTGGTCTGAGTACCGCCCCAGCCACTTTCCAACACTTGGTGAATGACATCTTCAGGGATCTCCTAGATACTTTCGTGGTGATTTATTTGGATGATATTCTAATTTTTTCTAACTCCACAGAGGAACATCATGGACATGTGAGAATGGTCTTGGAACGTCTAAGACAAAATCATCTTTACATCAAACTTGAAAAGTGTGAATTCCATAGGACCGAAATTCAATTTCTGGGGTATGTACTGTCTACACAAGGAATTAGTATGGATGGAAGCAAAACCCAAGCCATCAAGGATTGGCCAAGTCCTAAAAATGTGAAGGAGGTACAGCGCTTCATCGGGTTTGCCAACTTCTATAGACGTTTCATTAGGAATTTCTCTGAGGTAGTGTCACCTATCACCCAACTTACCCGGAAAGAATCTAGGTTCTCCTGGACTCCCCAAGCCCAGGAAGCATTTTCCCGTCTAAAAGATAAATTTACCACTGCACCTATCCTAGTACATCCCAACCCCGAGCTTGCCTTCATAATAGAAGTGGATGCTTCAGACTGTGCCGTTGGAGCTATACTCGCTCAGAGAACAGGTGAGAAGAATGTCTTGCATCCCTGTGCCTTCTTTTCCCAGCAGTTGTCTTTGGCTGAGAGGAACTACGATGTGGGCAATAGAGAGTTGTTGGCCATTATTGCCGCCTTCAAAGAATGGAGACACCTTCTTCAGGGAGCTGCACAGCAAATAGTCGTCCTGACAGACCATCGTAACCTTGAATTTATCAGGTCGGCTAAGTGCCTGACTCCTCGCCAGGCTCGCTGGAATCTTTTCTTAAACCAATTTAATTTTATCATTTCTTATAGACCAGGATCGCGCAATGGAAAGGCTGATGCACTCTCTAGGATTTACTCAGCAGAGACACGTCCAATTACTCCTCCTAAGACTATTCTTCCTGACTCTAGATTCCTAGGAGTGATTCATAATCAAGACCTACTTAAGGACATCAAGGAAGCATACCATGCGGATTCCTTTTTGGCACAACCCCAAGGGACGTAAGTCTTGTCTTTAAGAATGGTGTGTGGATTCAGGGACAACGCCTGTATATTCCTGAAACAGTCAGATTGAGAGTATTGCAACTCATTCACGATTCCAAGATAGCTGGGCATAGAGGAATTCTAAAGACACAGGAATTTCTTTCTCGTTTCTTTTGGTGGCCCACTTGCAGGAAGGATGTTTTAAACTATGTCACTTCATGTGAAGTCTGTGCAAGATGCAAAACACCTCGCTCCTCACCAACTGGTCTGTTACAGCCTCTTCCCACCCCGTCCCGCCCGTGGGGATCCATTTCTATGGACTTCATTGTGGAGTTACCAACCTCTCAAGGGAAGAACACCATTCTAGTGGTGGTTGACCGTCTAACAAAGGCAGCTCATTTTATCCCTTGTGTCGGCTTACCCACTGCAAAACAGACATCAGATTTGATGATTAAAGATGTGTTTCGCTTACATGGAGTACCGGATGAGGTTATTTCGGATCGAGGGGTGCAATTCACTTCTAGGTTTTGGCAAAATTTCTGTGCAGCATTGGACATTAAAGTAAACCTTTCTTCTGCTTTTCATCCCCAGACTAATGGACAGACCGAACGAACCAATCAAACCCTGGAGCAGTATCTCCGCTGCTTTATCTGCCACCTATAGGATGATTGGGTGGATCTACTTCCATTAGCTGAGTTCTCTTATAACAACTCTCAGAGTGCCTCCACTAAGCAGTCTCCTTTTTACTCTAATCTAGGTTATCATCCTAACATTCTACCACGATTTCCCATAGAAACGCCTTTACCAGCAGTAGCTGAAAGAATCACATCTTTACAGAAGAATATGGATCTTCTAAAGGAGAATCTGGAATCGGCTCAGGAAAGGTACAAGAAAGCAGCAGATAAATTTCGTAAACCTGCACCAGCTTTCAAGGTAGGAGACTTGGTCTGGCTGTCAACCAGAAATCTTAAGTTAAGGATTCCATCGTCTAAGTTGGGACATAAGTACATTGGACCCTATAAAATCAGTAAAATTATAAGTGCCGTTGCTTGTCGTCTTCAACTGCCCAGAACTATGAGAATCCACCCTGTCTTTCATGTATCCCTACTAAAGGCTGCGACACCCAATACGTTTCCTGGACGTTCTTCTCCTTGCCCTGACCCAGTGCTAGTCGATGGTCAGGAAGAATTTGTGGTGGAAAGGATTTTAGATTCCAGGTTGTATAGAAATCAGTTACAATATCTGATTAAATGGCAGGGCTACCCAGTGGAGGACAACTCATGGGAACCAGTCAATAACGTTAATGCACCTCGCTTGCTCCGTCAGTTTCATCAGAGGTACCCACACAAGCCTGGTCTGAGGTCATCCGGAGGTTGTCCCTAAGGGGGGGAGTAATGTAAGGTGCTGTGTACATGTTCCTGAAACTCAGTTTGTTCGTCAGCCATTTTACTTTCTGTCTTGCTGCAGCTATCTTGCCCTCAGTCAATATGGAGTTTCCAGCTTGCATGTTCCCGCCCTGATTCTCTCCTCTTGCTTCTTAAGCAGCCACAGCTGAGCAATCAGTGCTTCAGAATCAAGCCTGCAGTGAACCTGTGACCTGACTCCTGGAAGCCTTGGATTTGTACTCCAGTTATTTCCTATTGTGGAACTTTGGAACACTCGTGGACTTTGGAACCTTGCTATTTTGATAAATCCACGTTTGCATGGACTTACGGTAACAGAGAAGAGATCCTGAACCTGTTGTGGAGAGTGATTGCTGAGCTTAAGTTACTCTGGCCTGCTGTGTCTCCTGCTTTTGTATCTGCAAACTGTGTGACTATTATTGCCACTTGTATGAAGTAATACAAGACCTTCTATATCAAACCTGTGACTCCTGTGTTTTCATCGCACCCAAGCACAAGACACTATATGAACTGTACTACTTACATTACATTAGGTGGTAGAGGTCGTGTGATCTCAGGTGTTTTTGCAATTAGTAGAGTTGGTATTTTTTAGGGTTTTTTGGATTGCAGTAAGTGTCCTTCCTATCCTTTTCTGTCAAGGAAGATTGGGCCCCAACGTTTGCTCATACTATTTTCTGTCTGTGTCTGTATTTCCTCTTGTCTAACCGCCATTACATGTTTGGGGGCTTCCTATGTTCTTTGGGGATCTGCTCCGGGGCAGATAGCTTTTCTCTTTCTATCTTTAGGTGTAGTTAACCTCTCAGGCTGTGACAAGGCGTCTAGGACCAACGTAGGAATGCTCCACGGCTGCCTTTAGTTGTGGTGGTTAGTCAGGGTACTGCAATCCAGTAGATTCCAACCTCTCTGGTGTATTGCCGTTTTTGCCTACTCTCCTCAGCTACCAAATCATAACAGAAGCTGGTCTTTAGCTCTTTTTGCATTTTTGCACACTAAATGACAAGGATTTGTATACCTGTTATATTTAAGGTCATTTTTTTCAAGGGATTATTTAGGATTTTTTAGACTGTTTAAAATGTATTCTATCATAAATTCATGAATTTGTTCATTTATTCATTTGTTGTTATATTGGTGATATTATAATTATAGCACTTTTTTGCTTTCATTATTTATATATCAATATCATCTGTTTACCATTTAAATAATATTATTATTCCTTCAGTGCACTCTTTATTTGAATTGGTCTACCTCCATTTTTTAATTGTTAAAAATTTTTTTTTTAAATTTATTTCAATAAAAGATGATTTTATGGCTGAGAGCTTTCTTTTCTATATTTGAACCCATGGGTTATGCATTATATGGATAGTATAGAAAAGATGTGGAAACCATAATGCATATAAAGGTTAGATATATCCAACTATGTGACAACTAATAATATGCATATTGTATGTGGACATGTAGCGACCAGCTGTACATAATACAGGAAAACACCACAAGGAAACAGCCTCACGGTCAAGATAAAAGGTATAAACTTTATTTATCACAGCATATAGAATATAAAAAAGCAATGGTAAGGGGAAGGAAGATAATAGCAAAATTGCACACCTGCACAAAATCAGGGCCTGTAATCAATTGCGTTCCAAATAATGCTAATTGTCCATACAATACAAGACATGGGGAAAATGAGCCAGATGATTACAATCAATAGCATACCACATATATATAGCCCCCACAATATATCCAAGGTAAGTACCGGGGCATAGGATAGAGGTATGTAAAATGGTATCGTACAGGCTATCTAGGGCTGCTGAATGGTAATCGGAAGGTAATAGTGATATACAACACCCATGGATGACATAATTGCATGCAGCCCTATTGAAAATAATTACCCCAGCCGACAGGAACACAAGATCATCAGGAGCCCCGAACCCCGACGCGCGTTTCGGAGCCACGCAAAGGCTCCTTCCTCAGGGGGCGTCAGGGGAGACCAACAATCCATCACTATAAATATGCAGTGTACCGGATGTGACGTTTGCTCCTTGAGCTTCACAGCAGCCGGAGATAGACACCGCCCCGAGCGTCACCACCCACAGCCGTGGAAACCACGCGATATGGGATTGGATGCCGAGGGAGGTCCATCGCCAGCAGCTGGAATGACATGCGCAGTAGCGCAAGGAGATTTAATCCACCATTTTTAATAAAGGCAAGTTGCCCTAAATTAACTCCAGATCGCTAACAACAGACTAGGTGCATAGTGAGGAACATGTGGGGCCCCACATATCCGCACAGCAACAAGAGAGTGAAAGTCGACTGGAATATATAACATACAATAAAAACAAATACAGGAAAACGAATAATGGATAACAAAAACAACAAAGGAACAATGCAATAAATTATGTGAGCAAAATACAAAATAATTGAAAAAACATCCGACATATACCTAAAGAGAATATATGAGTACAATATATACTGATATTATAGCATATACAAGCAAAATTGCATATCTCTGAATATTAAACACTGCATAACATATTCAATAGGATATGGTGATATAAAAAGACCACAAACATATGTACATACAAAAAAATTATTATAAAAAATACAAGATAATGAAAAAAAGATATATATAAGAAAAAAAATAAAAAAACAAAAACAAAATAAACACCATGGATGGATGAATAATCTCCTCAGACAAAATAGACTGTTGAAGAAGATGATGACAAACATTCATATCCAAGAACTGAAAAAGAAAAAGTGTATTAATACAGAATAATTAAAACAATTAAAATATATGTGCAGGAGTGCAACCCTGCTATGGGGAAATTCACAAAAACGGGACGAATGATAGATTCTCATTCAATCCATCTGGATGAATGGTGCGTAAGGTCCAGATCCATCTGGTTTCTATTTGGCCTAATCTTTTGGTTAAATTGCCACCTCTGATATTCATGCTAAGGGAGTCAATACCACGAACCCTCAGCATGGACGCATCACACTGATGATGCTCTCTGAAATGACGTGGTAAGGTTTTAAGGGTGGATGTGTCACTACAGGAAGCAGCCGCCTGAATGCCAAGGACGTGCTCCCTAACACGTACCTTCAATTGTCTGGTTGTGAGACCCACATAAATGAGATCACAAGGACAAGTGGCATAGTATATGACAAACCTAGATGTGCAGGTGATGCGTTGTTTAATGTTATATACCACAGTACCATCAGAGTTTTTAAATGAAGCACATCTATCGATGTTGGGACAGGCTATGCATTTGCCACATGGTACACATCCACCCATAAGAGGAGCACCATCAAGAAAGGTAGTCTTTAAGGGAGGGACATAATGGCTCTGAGTTAGGCGGTCCCGCAGATTTTTGGCCCTCCTATAGGTGATGGATGGACGGTCTGGGAGAATTTTTTAATTACACTATCGGCTTTCAATATGGGCCAAGCCCTATCAAGGGCAGATTTCATCATTTGAAATTGCGAGTGAAAGGTTGTAATGAATCTTGGCATGACAGCATTACTCATGTCACGAGAAGTTCTATTGTACAATAAATTATTGCGACGTGAATGCTTTGCCCTATGATAAGCTTTTTTGATAGCACGTGCACTATAACCTCTTGATAGAAATCTAGAACGAAGTTCACTTGCTCGAATTTCAAAATCACCATCTGTGGAGCAGATACGGCGAAGCCGTAAAAACTGCCCCACAGGAATGGCCCTGATGATGTGCCGTGGGTGACAGGAGGAGGCGTGCAGCAGAGTGTTAGTTGAAGTCTTTTTACGAAAGATGTCAGTTTGGATAACACCATCGATGCCTTTTTTGATGGTAACGTCAAGAAAATCAATAGACTGAGTGTCCCACACCGGGGAAAGATAGATATTAAGATCATTGTTGTTTAATAGGGAAACAAATTGCGCAAGGTCGACAGATGTGCCCTGCCAGACAAAGAAGATATCGTCGATATAGCGTGCCCAAAAAAGGACACGATCAATCGACCCCTGTTTGTCCGACAGGAAGAGATCCCTCTCCCACAGCCCCAGGAAGAGGCATGCGTAGGCGGGCGCAAAGGCCGCGCCCATCGCGGTCCCCTGGAGCTGTAGGTAGAAGGATCCCTTGAACACAAAAAAGTTGTGTGTGAGAGTGAACTCCAATAGCTCCAGGATGAGATCCCTCAATCCCTCTGGGATATTAGAAGTTGATAAGAAAAATTTAGTGGCTCTAAGCCATCGACATGTCTAATGTTGGTATATAGGGATTCAACATCAACTGAAGCCAAAAGAGTATCACTCTCTAAACACATCCCGTCGACCCTGCGCAACAAGTCCCCAGTGTCCTGGAGGAAGGAAGGGAGGCTGGTAACCAAAGGTTGTAAATAATAGTCAACCCATTGGTTGACTTTTTCCAAGAAATTCCCTCTCCCGGATATAATAGGTCTGCCCGGTGGTGATACCTCGTTCTTATGTATTTTTGGCAGGAGGTACAATGTCGGAATAGTAGGTTCCTTCACGGTGAGTGCCGAAACCAGCTCCTTGGTGACAATGCCAGTGTCAATGGCCTTTTTAAGAATGGACTCAAGCTGCATACAATATGCAGAGAGGGGGTTATATGTTAATTTTCTATAGCATTTAGAGTTGTTTAACTGCCGAAAAGCCTCCCTCTCATACATATGTACCGGGCACACCGCGACATTGCCACCTTTATCTGAAGCTGGCAGATAAAGGTGGCAATGTCGTGGTGTGGCCGGTACATATGTATGAGAGGGAGGCTTTTCGGCAGTTAAACAACTCTAAATGCTATAGAAAATTAACATATAACCCCTCTCTGCATATTGTATGCAGCTTGAGTCCATTCTTAAAAAGGCCATTGACACTGGCATTGTCACCAAGGAGCTGGTTTCGGCACTCACCGTGAAGGAACCTACTATTCCGACATTGTACCTCCTGCCAAAAATACATAAGAACGAGGTATCACCACCGGGCAGACCTATTATATCCGGGAGAGGGAATTTCTTGGAAAAAGTCAACCAATGGGTTGACTATTATTTACAACCTTTGGTTACCAGCCTCCCTTCCTTCCTCCAGGACACTGGGACTTGTTGCGCAGGGTCGACGGGATGTATTTAGAGAGTGATACTCTTTTGGCTTCAGTTGATGTTGAATCCCTATATACCAACATTAGACATGTCGATGGGCTTAGAGCCACTAAATTTTTCTTATCAACTTCTAATATCCCAGAGGGATTGAGGGATCTCATCCAGGAGCTATTGGAGTTCACTCTCACACACAACTTTTTTGTGTTCAAGGGATCCTTCTACCTACAGCTCCAGGGGACCGCGATGGACGCGGCCTTTGCGCCCGCCTACGCATGCCTCTTCCTGGGGCTGTGGGAGAGGGATCTCTTCCTGTCGGACAAACGGGTCGATTGATCGTGTCCTTTTTTGGGCACGCTATATCGACGATATCTTCTTTGTCTGGCAGGGCACATCTGTCGACCTTGCGCAATTTGTTTCCCTATTAAACAACAATGATCTTAATATCTATCTTTCCCCGGTGTGGGACACTCAGTCTATTGATTTTCTTGACGTTACCATCAAAAAAGGCATCGATGGTGTTATCCAAACTGACATCTTTCGTAAAAAGACTTCAACTACACTCTGCTGCACGCCTCCTCCTGTCACCCACGGCACATCATCAGGGCCATTCCTGTGGGGCAGTTTTTACGGCTTCGCCATATCTGCTCCACAGATGGTGATTTTGAAATTCGAGCAAGTGAACTTCGTTCTAGATTTCTATCAAGAGGTTATAGTGCACGTGCTATCAAAAAAGCTTATCATAGGGCAAAGCATTCACGTCGCAATAATTTATTGTACAATAGAACTTCTCGTGACATGAGTAATGCTGTCATGCCAAGATTCATTACAACCTTTCACTCGCAATTTCAAATGATGAAATCTGCCCTTGATAGGGCTTGGCCCATATTGAAAGCTGATAGTGTAATTAAAAAATTTCTCCCAGACCGTCCATCCATCACCTATAGGAGGGCCAAAAATCTGCGGGACCGCCTAACTCAGAGCCATTATGTCCTCCCTTAAAGACTACCTTTCTTGATGGTGCTCCTCTTATGGGTGGATGTGTACCATGTGGCAAATGCATAGCCTGTCCCAACATCGATAGATGTGCTTCATTTAAAAACTCTGATGGTACTGTGGTATATAACATTAAACAACGCATCACCTGCACATCTAGGTTTGTCATATACTATGCCACTTGTCCTTGTGATCTCATTTATGTGGGTCTCACAACCAGACAATTGAAGGTACGTGTTAGGGAGCACGTCCTTGGCATTCAGGCGGCTGCTTCCTGTAGAGACACATCCACCCTTAAAACCTTACCACGTCATTTCAGAGAGCATCATCAGTGTGATGCGTCCATGCTGAGGGTTCGTGGTATTAACTCCCTTAGCATAAATATCAGAGGTGGCAATTTAACCAAAAGATTAGGCCAATTAGAAACCAGATGGATCTGGACCTTACGCACCATTCATCCAGATGGATTGAATGAGAATCTATCATTCGTCCCGTTTTTGTGAATTCTCCCATAGCAGGGTTGCACTCCTGCACATATATTTTAATTGTTTTAATTATTCTGTATTAATACACTTTTTCTTTTTCAGTTCTTGGATATGAATGTTTGTCATCATCTTCTTCAACAGTCTATTTTGTCTGAGGAGATTATTCATCCATCCATGGTGTTTATTTTTTTTTTTTTTTTTTTTTTTTTCTTATATATATCTTTTTTTCATTATCTTGTATTTTTTATAATAATTTTTTTGTATGTACATATGTTTGTGGTCTTTTTATATCACCATATCCTATTGAATATGTTATGCAGTGTTTAATATTCAGAGATATGCAATTTTGCTTGTATATGCTATAATATCAGTATATATTGTACTCATATATTCTCTTTAGGTATATGTCGGATGTTTTTTCAATTATTTTGTATTTTGCTCACATAATTTATTGCATTGTTCCTTTGTTGTTTTTGTTATCCGTTATTCGTTTTCCTGTATTTGTTTTTATTGTATGTTATATATTCCAGTCGACTTTCACTCTCTTAGTTGCTGTGCGGATATGTGGGGCCCCACATGTTCCTCACTATGCACCTAGTCTGTTGTTAGCGATCTGGAGTTCATTTAGGGCAACTTGCCTTTATTAAAAATGGTGGATTAAATCTCCTTGCGCTACTGCGCATGTCATTCCAGCTGCTGGCGATGGACCTCCCCGGCATCCAATCCCATATCGCGTGGTTTCCACGGCTGTGGGTGGTGACGCTCGGGGCGGTGTCTATCTCCGGCTGCTGTGAAGCTCAAGGAGCAAACGTCACATCCGGTACACTGCATATTTATAGTGATGGATTGTTAGTCTCCCTGACGCCCCTGAGGAAGGAGCCTTTGCGTGGCTTTGAAACGCGCGTCGGGGTTCGGGGCTCCTGATGATCTTGTGTTCCTGTCGGCTGGGGTAATTATTTTCAATAGGGCTTCATGCAATTATGTCATCCATGGGTGTTGTATATCACTATTACCTTCCGATTACCATTCAGCAGCCCTAGATAGCCTGTACGATACCATTTTACATACCTCTATCCTATGCCCCGGTACTTACCTTGGATATATTGTGGGGGCTATATATATGTGGTATGCTATTGATTGTAATCATCTGGCTCATTTTCCCATGTCTTGTATTGTATGGACAATTAGCATTATTTGGAACGCAATTGATTACAGGCCCTGATTTTGTGCAGGTGTGCAATTTTGCTATTATCTTCCTTCCCCTTACCATTGCTTTTTTATATTCTATATGCTGTGATAAATAAAGTTTATACCTTTTATCTTGACCGTGAGGCTGTTTCCTTGTGGTGTTTTCCTTTATTATATGGATAGGCCTACCTCTTTTTATTCCTCTTGTATGAGACCTCACTTTAATATGTCCTGTATTTTTAAGTATTTTCATTAATAAAATGTACTTTTTTTTTCTATTTGGTGGCTCTTGGTTGCTCCATGGTTTGTCCTTTTGTTCTAAAACTGTTGATGTTGTTGCATGCCGAAAGATCGGCCCCTATGAAGAAATATTGGACAAGATCTTTATCACGGATGCAGAACAAAGAAATCCGAACATCACCCACTAGGAGATTTCACTGCTTTATCCTGGAACCTAAGAGCCCAGCCTTACTCTTGGGCAGATCCAAATTTATAACAAGATCGTTCCATTAATTTTGTGTTATAAGTAGTGTTGAGCGATACTGCTCGATATCTAAAAATATCGGATCGGAATGGTATCGCCGATATCACCAAATATCGTCGATATCCGATTCCGATACCGGAAGTCCCATGTAAGTCTATGGGAACAAAATATCGCAACTAAAAAAACACTTTCTTTCGTTGTAAACACAAAATATACACACATAGAATACATATATATATATATATATATACATGTCATTGTGACATATATATATACATATATTTATAGTTTATACACTTCTACATAGTAAAATAGACTCTGATTCAATTGCCGGGTAAAGCCGTGACATACCCCATAGAAGTCGACGGGCTCGGTGCCGAGTACCCCCAAAACCTCTGGCTCTGTGCGACTCAACTTGGGCGTCACGAACAGGATTCTGTAGCTCGCTATAAGCGAGTCCTGTGTGCCTGAATTGAACTGGTTTTGTGCTTGAGAATTGCTAAAATCATCAGAGAATGTATTTGCCATTTTTCCGCCATATCTGCGTCACGACGAGGCACTGGTGAAGAAGAAGGGCGTGCTCTTCGTGGGTGTACACTCACTCAGTGGCACGAAAACGATGGCTGACCACTCTAAATGGTACTGCAATGTAAGATCGTGCCCCACAGCTCTTGAGTTCCGCCTCCTCATCCTCCTCAGTGTGCGGAAACTAACACGAAGGTCCCGCCTCACTACAAAAGAGGGGCCCTCTCCAGATGCTAATGACACATGTGACTTGGCAGAGATGGCTAATGGACACGAGCAGAAGTGTGAAGGGATGGAGCAGTCAGAGCTCTCCCCCCACGGAAGCGACCCGATCGCCACGGAACCACCGTTGGGCACCCGGCCTGGAAACCCTCCTACGCTGCAAGAAGCGGAGGATACCCTAAGAGGCCTGGCCCGGCACCGGGAGGAGGTCGCCAGGATGGAAGCCAGCTGGCGTGCCCTAAAACTAAACTTGGAGCGGCGCCAATCCCTCTTACCTGAAGTGTCTGTACCGGAAGGTGAGGCACCCGTTTCTAGTAGAGGAGTCCGTGCGGGCATCCCAGCCCTTGCAATGTGATCCGGTTGACGTTGTCGCAGTGGAGGCACCCGTTCCTGCAAAAAACGCTGCACCGGCAGCACCCAGATCCCGCTGTCTGCCCCCGTCGCTGAGACAGAAGAAGCGACACCCGTCCTCATGGAGGAGGCTGCGCCGGCACCAGAGGTCTACCTGTCTGTACCGGAGACCCGACTGTCATCTGTTCCAGAGCCGGCTGCTTCCTCCGCAGGTGAGCGCCGCCAGGACTGTCGGGCGCCAGGAGAGCTGCCGCAAACCGGACATCGTAAGCTGCAGTTTGATGGTGGAGACATGGAGATGCTGGTGGAGGAGAATTACAACCGGCGTCAGGAGGAAGAGTGTAGACGTCGGGAGAGAGAAGCCGAGCGACAAAGGGAGCAGCGTGAATCCCAGAAGCTTCGCCAACGTCACATCGAGAAGGACCGGGCAGATAAGGACCGGATGAGAAAAGATAAAAGTACGGTGAGGGAGCCGCGGCGTAAGGGTGCAGTACGGAGCTTTAAATTGAAAGCTGGTTGGGGCTTCATCCAGGAGCCTGGACTTTATTTAGAAGTGTTTGTGACCCGGCGGGACGTGGAGACTCACCTCCCAGAAGGACACCCGGGGAGGGACCTGTTGCCAGGAGACTTAGTAACTTACACCCGACACTGGGGTTACAATGGATGGTATGCCCTAAATGTCACCAGGTGCGACCCCTGGTCCCCAGAGTGTCAGGAACCTGTGAGACCCTCGGAGCCTTCAGCCTCCCACATCCAGGCCTCTGCACAAGTGCCCACCCCACGCCGTAAATCTCCCCAGCCTCCCTCAGTGGTCTCCTCAGCAGCCCCAGCTATGGACATGATAATGATAGCTGGCCCGTACCCGGCGCCTGTTAGGCCCCCTGGGGTTCGTTCAGTCCGGGACATAGGGCTCCAGACCCGGAGGGAGATGAAAGAGGTGGCCACACAGACACAGATAGCGGGTCACGACTTGACTGTACAGGCCACACGACGTCATCAGGTCCTGGTGGTCCTTGGTGTCTCGGATGTTTGGCAAGCATCAGAAGAGTACCAGGTGGTACCTGGAACACCCCTGCCAAAGAATTATAAATAACCCAGACAGGGTCCCTGTATGTAAATAGTTAAATTGTTGATGTACCCGGACGGGTGAATGTTCATAAAAAAGTTTTTTAATTTAATAAAAAAAACCCACAGTTTTCATTACTTTTATTACAGTCTCATCCTGCGACGCCATCGATCTCCTGTAAAAAAATGAAAAAAAAACAGCAGTATACCACCTGTCCGACGCAGTCCATAGTAACGAGTGTCCCATGACGATCCAGCTCTGCTACATCAGAATGACATCAGAGGCAGGCAGGCAGGCAGAGCCTGTCATCCCGGCGCAGCACAGCTGATTACCTGCTTCCCCGGCGGTGACGTCATCGGACTGGTTTACGGCCGGGATTACCCTGCAGTCACTGCAGTTATCGCGAAAAACTGCATGTGACTGCCAGGGAGAAGATAATGGCGGCCATCAAGCAGTCCAGGACGTGACCGCCGGAGATCTTCTGCCAGGTAAGTGCCGCTGACTCCTGACAGACCCGACCGACGGACACTCACAGTGACAGTGACAAATCCGATTCCGGTATCCGATATGACGAAAATATCGGTACTCGGAATCGAAAGCCCGATACAGCTAATATCGGCCGATACCAGATATTTGCAGTATCGTATCGCTCAACACTAGTTATAAGGTGTGGTTAAGTTGAGGTTACTGACAGAAAGTCTGGGTCATGAGAAGAAGATGCTTCATGACACCAAGTGCCATCTTCTTCCTCACTTTACTCAACTTAAAATGTTTCTGGTGCTTTTGGAACCAGCAGTTCTTCAGTATATGGTACTGGGCGTATTGAAGATAGAATGTTTTGATACTGTAACGTCCACTTCTTTTCCTTGAAACTCATTTTCTAATAGAGGCACCATGCATATATAGCAATTGATAGTGTGATCGGTTGGCTCTGTCCAGATCATTGGGACTGCAAAAGGCATAGATTGTTTCTTCTCAATCACTGGGTAAGATGTGATGCATACCTATTGCTGCATATGGGTGGAACACAAGTCTTGTACTAATCTCCTATTCTGCAGCCAAAACACATTTAGTAGGCTTTCTTTATCATGGTAGTCAAGTTTCGCCTTTGTGACTTCTCCACATCTGTAGCAAAAACTATCTGCTAAAAAAAGTAAAGAATCATGTCAATATGCTGAGAAACTAAGCTAAGAAATCCAAAATCTGTATACATTACACAGAGAGCATTTATAAAAATAGGTGATGAAACTGTAATTAGGATTATATCATCGGAGCTAAGTTGGCATTTTTTGATTGGTCACCCTAAGATGATAGAATACTGAAGGTTCAATAGACTAAATAGATGGTGTAATAGACGAGCTACTAACAGTGCAATAATAATGATAAAATAATAGACAGAATTTTTCTATAAGCCTGCATGAAAGGTGTCATAAGTAATTACAACCTCCTCTGTATCTTGAAAATTAGAGCTACACCACAAATGTAAGCCTGATATTAGTTTTCAGCACCACAAAATTAGTTGAGTTCAACTGTTTTCGTCTCTGAACCAATTTGGCCGTTGAACAGTGACGTCTGCCGAATGAACGGCACATTAGATAGTTAGCCCAGTAAAATCAGTAGGTAGGTACGAAATTATTGTAATGTGTATGAGCTGATTCACTTCATAGTAACCATGTGGTTTCCAACTCATCACTTGTGTCCTTCAGCCCATGCCATAGATTCATGCTTCACGTTGTGGCCTTATTAGTATGTTCTAGGGCAGGGTTCCCCAACTCCAGTCCTCAAGGCCCACCAACAGGTCATGTTTTCAAGCTTTCCTTTGTTTTGCACAGGTGATGCAATTATCACCTGGGCAATACTAAGGAAATCCTGAAAACATGACCTGTTGGTGGTCCTTGAGGACTGGAGTTGGGGAACCCTGTTCTAGGGTACGCTGTCTGTTGTGCCTTCTGAATAACGCATTTTCAGGTAGGCACTTAACAGTTCCAGATGTGTCTTGCAGAACTTTTAAATCCTTTTGATGGCACAGTTAGAGTCATAATCCCTTTGAACTGACAAGAGATTCTCTCTTCTGTTTCAGATGTACATCACGAGCACAATTAAAACGAAAAGCAGCAGACTAGCTAAACCTGTTCTCTGCCTTGGGACCCTTTGTTCTGCATTTCTTACCGGACTGAATCGTGTGTCTGAATACAGAAACCACTGTGTGGATGTTATCGGTGGTTTCATTCTGGGCACTGCTGTGGCTTTGTTTTTGGTAAGTGGCATATGCATATTGATTCGAATTGGGAGCAGATGTGCAATACTCGGCCATGGCCAATATTACGTTGATGGAGTTGTGATGTACGGTTTCGCTACTCAGAGCATCCAGCCATCACAAGCACCAGGAAGAGCTGATCAGCGTGGGTGCCGGGTGTCACACCCTCACCAATCAGGTGTTGGTGACCTATCCTACTGATAGGCCATCAATATGAATATTTTAAGGCACTGTTGCAATAGCATGATCTTTATTGGAGGCATGTACAAGTATGACTTTCCTACACACATTTGCCATATTGGGCAGTGACATTTATTTAAAAAGTAATCGTTTTTATTTTTATTTCATAAATCTAAGTACGCTTATCAATACATTATAATGTATCTTATCAGAGAAATCTGCTTCTTTCCCTACCAGGTCTGATCATTCATTTTCAAAATTCTCAATTCATGGGAAAATCTGTCTCAAGTGAAGACATCTTTTAGATTATGAGCCGTCATGGGCAGGGTCCTCTCTCCCCCTGTATCAGTCAGTGATTTATATTGTGTAAGATTACTGTACTTGTTTTTGTTATGTGTACTCCTCCTCACGTGTAAAGCGCCATGGAATAAATGGCGCTATAATAATAAATAATAATAATAAATAATAATAATGTTATATTACTGAGATAGGAGATGGCATTTTGTACTGAAAAGATGCTATGTAGATGGCTAATAATACACCGAAAAATAGCAATGCTCTACGACAAGGTATTCAAGAAATACAGCTTTATTAAACATCATAGAAACAATGTAAGAAGTATAAAATCAGGGGAAACTGTTATGTTTCGGTAGCTGAGGAGTGCAGGCAAAAAAGGCAATACACCAGAGCAGTTGGAATCTATGAGATTGCAGTACCCTGACTAACCACAACAACTAGAGGCAGCCGTGGAGCATTCCTACGTTGGTCCTAGACGCCTCGTCACAGCCTGAGAAACTAACTACACCTAAAGATAGAAATAGGAAAGCTATCTGCCCCGAAGCAGAACCCCAAAGATAATAGAAAGCCCCCAAACATGTAATGGCGGTTAGACAAAAAGAAATACAGACACAGACAGAAAATAGTATGAGCAAACGTTGGGGCCCAAACTAACTAAATAGAAAAGGATAGGAAGGGTACTTACTGCAATCCCAAAAAAACCCTGAAAAGCACCAACTCTACTAATTTCAAAATCACCTGAGATCACACGACCTCTACCACCTAAATTAGTTCTCTGGTGTAACAAAATCAAAACAGCAGCCACTGAAAAAACTGGAAAAAGCAAAGGTACAAACATCAGTGACTGAACTAAACTGAGAGGGCAAAAGCCCCCGGAGGGGACCCTGAAGGCCCCCACAGAAGTGCAGGACAAAATGCAAAAATCAAGCACAAAAACAAAAAGAAGAAAAAGCCCTATCTGCTAGCAGGAGATGCAGACACGACACAGCAGGCTACAAAGGAAACAGGAATCAAGGATTCAGACCAGAACAATTGATCACCGGCAACCCTGATGGGAAGGTGACTCCCCTATATAAGACCAGTCAGTAACACCTGATTCCCAATCCTCACAATCTTCACAATCTTCACTGGACAGACCAGCACCGCTTGTAACCACCAGAGGGAGCCTCTGCTCAGAACTCATCCCAAGCCCACTCACAACAGTACCCCCCCCTTGAGGAGGGGTCACCGAACCCTCATTTGAGCAACCAGGTCGGTCAGGATGAGTTCTATGGTACGCACGGATGAGTCTCCTAGCATGGATGTCCGAAGCAAACACCCAAGAATTGTCTTCCTGACCATAACCTCTCCACTTAACCAAATACTGGAGTTTCCGTCTAGAAAAACGAGAATCTAATATTTTCTCAACCACATACTCCAGATTGCCCTCAACCAAAACAGGGTCAGGAGGCACAGCAGCAGGAACCACTGGCTCAACAAACCTCTTCAACAAGGACTTGTGGAACACGTTATGGATCTTAAATGTCCCTGGAAGAAGCAAACGAAAGAAACAGGATTAAGAATCTCTATGATCTTATAAGGTCCAATGAACCTAGGCTTAAATTTAGGAGATGCTACTCTCATAGGAATATTTTTTGAGGACAACCAGACCAAGTCACCTACTTTAAACCGAGGACCATCTGTCCTATGTCGGTTAGCAAACCGCTGGGCCCTCTCCTGAGAGAGGGACAACCTCTCCACTACCTGGTCCCAAATCTGTTGCATACGCTCCACAACAGAGTCAACACCTGGACAGACAGAAGCCTCCGTTTGTCCTGAAGAAAATCGAGGGTGAAACCCAGAATTACAGAAAAACGGAGACATCAAAGTGGCAGAGCTAGCCCTATTATTAAGAGCAAACTCAGCCAAAGGCAAAAAAGAGACCCAGTCATCCTGATCAGCAGACACAAAGCATCTTAGATAAGTCTCCAATGTCTGGTTTGTTCTCTCAGTTTGACCATTGGTCTGAGGATGAAATGCCGAGGAGAAAGACAATTGAACACCCAGTTTAGAACAAAAAGTCCTCCAAAATCTGGAAACAAACTGGACTCCTCTGTCAGACACTATGTTCTCAGGAATGCCGTGTAAACAAACCACGTGCTGAAGGAACAACGGCACCAATTCAGAGGAGGAAGGCAACTTAGGTAATGGCACAAGATGTATCATCTTAGAAAACCTATCACAAATCACCCAGATAGCGGTCATTCTCTGAGAAACAGGAAGGTCGGAAATGAAGTCCATAGAGATATGGGTCCATGGTCTCTTGGGCACAGGCAATGGCATCAACAAACCACTAGAGCGAGAGCAAGGCTTGGAGCGAGAGCAAGTCCCGCAGGACTGCACAAATTCCCTGACATCACGAGACAAGGTAGGCCACCAAAAGGACCGACTAACCAAGTCTCTGGTACCAAAAATTCCGGGATGCCCCGCCAACGCGGAACAATGAATCTCAGACAT
Source organism: Oophaga sylvatica (assembly GCA_033576555.1). Taxonomy (NCBI): domain Eukaryota; kingdom Metazoa; phylum Chordata; class Amphibia; order Anura; family Dendrobatidae; genus Oophaga; species Oophaga sylvatica. The sequence goes on along the minus strand of JARQOD010000001.1, from coordinate 590,848,135 downwards.
CACACTCTTTTTCCACTGGTCCGGGACAAACAATTTTCCAACAGGGCAGCGCTCGGGCCTATCCTCCTGACACCCCTCCAGAGCAAGTCTCAAATTAGGTGAGATGGCGGAAAGAACTACACCCTCTTTCAAAATAACAGAAGGATCAGATAACTCAGGAGAGTCCGCAAGGAAGCTCCTCGAGAGGGCATCCGCCTTAACATTCTTAGTGCCAGGAAGAAAGGAAACCACAAAATTAAAACGTGTGAAAAACAAGGCCCACCTGGCCTGTCTAGGATTGAGTCGCTTGGCATATTCCAGATAAACCATATTCTTATGGTCAGTAAGGACCACCACCTGATGTTTGGCTCCCTCCAGCCAATGTCTCCACTCTTCAAAAGCCCACTTCATGGCCAATAACTCCCGATTACCCACGTCATAATTACGTTCAGTAGGAGAAAATTTTCGAGAGAAAAAGGCACAAGGGTTACTTTTAGAGGTCTCTGGATCTTTTTGGGACAAAACGGCACCTGCCCCAATTTCAGAGGCATCAACCTCCACCTGAAATGGCAGAGAAACATCAGGCTGCCGTAGAACAGGAGCAGAAGTGAATCTCTGCTTATGTTCCTGAAATGCAGAGACTGCCTCAGGAGGCCAATTCACCACATCAGAACCCTTTTTGGTCAAATCAGTTAATGGTTTAACAATAACCGAGAAATTACCAATAAATTTACGATAAAAATTGGCAAAACCCAAAAATCTTTGAAGAGCCTTTAATGAAGTAGGTTGGACCCAATCACAGATGGCCTGAACCTTGACCGGGTCCATTTCAATAACAGATGGGGACAAAATGAATCCCAGAAATGAGATCCTCTGTACGCCAAAAAGACACTTTGATCCCTTCACATACAGAGCATTCTCTCTCAAAATCTGGAATACAGTTCGAACATGTTTCACATGAGAGTCCCAGTCATTAGAAAAAATCAAGATATCATCCAAATAAACAATCAGAAATTTATCCACAAAATCCCTGAAAATGTCATTCATGAAGGACTGGAAGACAGAAGGAGCATTAGTGAGCCCAAAGGGCATCACAAGGTCCCCAAAATGCCCCTCCGGGGTATTGAATGCCGTCTTCCATTCATCCCCGTGCTTAATGCGAATAAGGTTATATGCCCCCCTGAGGTCAAGCTTGGTAAACCAAGTAGCGTTTTTCACCCTGGAAAACAGGTCAGAAATCAAGGGTAATGGGTATTGATATTTCACAGTAATATTGTTCAAAAGACGATAATCAATACACGGCCTTAATGAACCATCCTTTTTTGCCACAAAGAAAAACCGGCACCTAAGGGTGAAGAGGATGGTCTGATATGACCCTTCTCCAATGACTCCTTGATATAAGACCGCATAGCGTCATGTTCAGGTACAGACAAGTTAAAAAGGCGACCTTTAGGGAATTTACTACCAGGCACTAATTCAATAGCGCAGTCATAGCTCCTATGGGGAGGCAAGGATGCAGATTTACTTTCGCTAAATACATCAGAAAAATCAATCAAAAAGTCAGGAACATCCTGAGCCTGGGGGAGGCAGAAAAAACAGGAGTGTTGGTATTAACACATTGGCAGCCCCAACTGGTTACAGACACAGATTTCCAATCCAAAACAGGATTATGCGACTGTAACCAAGGGAAACCCAGTACGATAATATCATGCAGATTATACAGAACCAAAAATTTGCAGCACTCTTGATGATCAGGTTCAACCCTCATTATCATCTGAGTAGAGAACTGAGGTTTATTCTCAGCCAAAGGGGTAGAATCGATCCCCAGTAGGGGAATAGACTTCTGTAGGGGTATCAAGGGAAACCCACAACGTTTAGCAAAATCATAATCCATCAGGTTAATAGCTGCTCCAGAATCAACGAAAGCCTGAGCAGAAAATGAGGACAGAGAGCATATCAGAGTGACAGTTAATAAAAACTTAGTCTGAACACTACCCAAGACAACTGAGCATGCAAAACGTCTTCCCCGCTTAGGGCAGACTGAAATAGCATGAGAGGCATCACCACAGTAGAAACATAACCCATTGCGCTTTCGAAACTCATGACGCTGTGCCCCAGACACCACTCTATCACACTGCATGGATTCAGAAGCAGGTTCACAAGGCAACACTATTCCACGCATACTTCTCCGCTCACGCAAACGTCTGTCAATTTGAATCGCTAATGACATAGAATCATTGAGACCAGAGGGGACAGGGAATCCCACCATAACATCCTTTACATTATCTGACAGACCCTTCCGAAAAAGGGCCGCCAAAGCGTCGTCATTCCACTTGGTCAGGACTGCCCATCTACGGAATCTCTGACAGTATAACTCAGCATCATCAAGCCCTGATTTAATGCCAACAAGGCTTTTTCAGCTTGATCAGTGACATTAGGCTCATCGTACAATAACCCCAAAGCCTGAAAAAATGCATCAACATCACTCAAAACAGGATCCCCAGGTGTCAGGGAAAAAGCCCAATCCTGAGGATCGCCGCGCAGGAGAGAGATGACAATTTGAACCTGCTGCGCTGCGTTCCCTGAGGACTTAGATTTTAAGGCAAAAAACAATTTACAATTATTTTTGAAATTCTGAAAGTTAGCTCGATCCCCTAAAAACAAATCTGGCATTGGAATCCTAGGTTCCACAACAGGCAACCTAGCAAGATATGCAGCAATACTCTGAACCTCAGTGGCAAGCTGATCCACACGGCCAGACAACTGTGCAAACTCCATTGAGAGAAAAAATCCTCCCCAGCACCCAGAGATACAGAGGGAAAAAAAAAAAAAAAAAAGCAACAAACAGAAAAATATCTCTGACAACTCTGACAACCGTTTTTTCTTTCACAAATTTTTTCCCTTCTGTGAGTACCATACAATTTTAAATTTTAGGCTGGTGATACTGTTATGTTTCGGTAGCTGAGGAGTGCAGGCAAAAAAGGCAATACACCAGAGCAGTTGGAATCTATGAGATTGCAGTACCCTGACTAACCACAACAACTAGAGGCAGCCGTGGAGCGTTCCTACGTTGGTCCTAGACGCCTCGTCACAGCCTGAGAAACTAACTACACCTAAAGATAGAAATAGGAAAGCTATCTGCCCCGGAGCAGAACCCCAAAGATAATAGAAAGCCCCCAAACATGTAATGGCGGTTAGACAAAAAGAAATACAGACACAGACAGAAAATAGTATGAGCAAACGTTGGGGCCCAAACTAACTAAATAGAAAAGGATAGGAAGGGTACTTACTGCAATCCCAGAAAACCCTGAAAAGCACCAACTCTACTAATTTCAAAAACACCTGAGATCACACGACCTCTACCACCTAAATTAGTTCTCTGGTGTAACAAAATCAAAACAGCAGCCACTGAAAAAACTGGAAAGAGCAAAGGTACAAACATCAGTGGCTGAACTAAACTGAGAGGGCAAAAGCCCCCGGAGGGGACCCTGAAGGCCCCCACAGAAGTGCAGGACAAAATGCAAAAATCAAGCACAAAAACAAAAAGAAGAAAAAGCCCTATCTGCTAGCAGGAGATGCAGACACGACACAGCAGGCTACAAAGGAAACAGGAATCAAGGATTCAGACCAGAACAATTGATCACCGGCAACCCTGATGGGAAGGTGACTCCCCTATATAAGACCAGTCAGTAACACCTGATTCCCAATCCTCACAATCTTCACAATCTTCACTGGACAGACCAGCACCGCTTGTAACCACCAGAGGGAGCCTCTGCTCAGAACTCATCCCAAGCCCACTCACAACAGGAAACCCACACAAAATACAGACAAATAGGTGGAACACCCAGAGCAAGGCATACAGTAATCAGCATTATATAGAAAGTATGTATAAACGCATATAAATAGACACCCCTAATGGTAACAACTCCGAACAACACTATGATAATGTATATGACATTAATCACCTCAAATGGTACAATGCTATCAAGATAATGGGTACACCTATCCTATCTCATATCCCATATGGGAGTAACTGCCACTACAAAAATATAGTTAACACAAAGTGCTAGGAGATAAAGCCCCTAAACATATACATAGATCAATGGAGAAAATGTAACACCATAGTAAAAGGTTTTTATATCGTAACTGCGTACTATAAATGCTTGTGACACATAATTACCTTGCAGCCCAGGCGTCCACCACACCCGACGCGCGTTTCGCAATGAAATGCTTCGTCCAGGGGTGGATAGACGCTGGTTTGATGCCTATTTATGTGAAGATTGGCCAATCAGGGAGACAAGCTGTGCAACTTTGTGAGTTTCTTTGAGTTTATATAGAAATGCTTGTTGTTCCCATGACAACTGGAGCTCCAGCGATTTGAAACATTGGTCACGATTGTGAATTACCTGATGCCCTGGCAACCGTTACCATGATGCACTCTCTATGCCTGATGGGACCTGTGACTTCACTTCCGACTGAGTATCTCCGCTCTAGTGTCTCCGTGTCGGCAACTTTCTGGTGGGCATCTTCAGGGGAATCACATGACCGGCCGTGAATTACCTGATGCCCTGGCAACTAGTGTTGAGCGATACTGCTCGATATCTAAAAATATCGGATCGGAATGGTATCGCCGATATCACTAAATATCGGCGATATCCGATTCCGATACCGGAAGTCCCATGTAAGTCTATGGGAACAAAATATCGCAACTAAAAAAAACCTTTATTTCCTTGTAAACACTAAATATACACACATAGAATACATATATATATATATATATACATGTCATTGTGACATATATATATACATATATGTATAGTTTATACACTTCTACATAGTAAAATATCCTCTGATTCAATTGCCGGGTAAAGCCGGCTTCTGTGAAAAGACAGAAGCACCCGACATGAAATGACACTTGGTGTACATAGGGTTAACCATGTCTTTTCATGTCGTTTGCAATCTGATTTGCACAAACAATTACATCAGTCTATGTGTGCAAAATTTCACACCTGTAGGGGTTAATTAAAGGTGTAAATTCGTTGTAAAAAAACGGACTTTTTTGCTACGAATTTACACCTTTAATTAACCCCTACAGGTGTGAAATTTTGCACACATAGACTGATGTAATTGTTTGTGCAAATCAGATAGCAAAGGACATGAAAAGACATGGTTAACCCTATGTACACCAAGTGTCATTTCATGTCAGGTTCTGCATTTTCACAAAAGCCGTCAATTGAATTAGCGGCTATTATACTATGTAGAAGTGTATGAACTATAAATATAAATATATATTTATGTGTCACAAATTCAATGACATGTATATATATATATATATATATGAGGTGTAAAATTGTTTAAAAAAAATGCGTGGGCTCCCGCCCTATTTTCGCAACCAGACAGACAAAGCCAGCGAATGGGGGCAGATAATAATAGCCCAGAGAGGGACCATTATTTTTGGCCCCCCCTGGCTACTAACATCTGCCTCCAGACACCCCAGAAAAGACAAATCTATAATTAGATTCGCCCTTTCTGGCACTTTGCCCGTCTATTCCCATTGCCCTGTAGCGGTGGCGAATGGGTTAATATGGGGTTAAAGCCACATTGCAATTGAAAGGTGACCTTAAGCCAGGTTAATAATTGAGAGCTGTCAATTAGACAACTATCAATTATTAATCCTATTGCATGAAATAAAAATAAAACACACACACTTTAATTAAAAATCATTTTAATGAAATAAAGACACATGTTTTTGACCATCTTTTATTTGACTGCAAAAACCTTTTCCTATAATAAAAATAAAATAAAAAAGCAAAATTATTCTTACCTATCCCATGCACAGTCAGGTCCCACGGTGTAATCCTTCAGAAAGGGTTAATGTTTACTGCAGGGACCGCAGCTAATGCTGCAGCCTCACAGTAAACCCCCAAATGAATGAGTTCCTCTCCTGGCTGACAGGAGAGGAAGTGGAAAGCTTAATTGATTGCTTTCCACTTTCACTTCAGGTCAGCCAGGGACACAATCAGTGACGTCAGAGGGAACTGATTAACAAAAATAGGGGATCCCCTCGAAAAAAATTGGCGTGGGGTCCCCCCTATTTTTGTTAACCAGCCAGATGAAGCAGACCGCTGAGGCCTGGATTTTCAGGCTGTTAAGGAGCCAAGATCCATGGACCTTGCCAGCCTGATAATACCAGGCCACAGCAGTCTGCATATCTTGGCTGATTAACAAAAATAGGGGATCCCCTCGAAAAAAAAACGGTGTAGGGGTCCCCCTATTTTTGTTAACCAGCCAAGTAAAATGCAGACTGCTGCGGCCTGGTATTAAAAGACTGTCAAGGCCCATGGATTTTGGCCCTCAACAGCCTGATAATACCAGGCTACAGCAGCCCACAATTTGGCGCATCAAAAGATGTGCCAATTGTGGCACTTTACCCGGCTCTTCCCACTGCCCTGTAGCGGTGGCAAGTGGGGTAATAAGGGGTTAATGTCACCGTTGATTGCACGGTGACAATAAGCCCGGTTAATAATGGAGAGGTTCAATAAGACACCGATCCATTATTAATCCCAAAGTTATTAAATGTATAAAAAAAAGACAAAGCAAGAAAAAAGTCTTTTAATGAAATAAAAGAGACAACACAGTTTTCATTAATTTTATTATACACTCATTCCTGCGACGCCATCGATCTCCTGTAAAAAAAGAAAAAAAACAAACCAACAGTATACCACCTGTCCGACGCAGTCCATAGTAACGACAGTCCCACGACGATCCAGCTCTGCTACATCGCAATGACAGGCAGAGCCTGTCATCGCAACGCAGCACAGCTGATTACCTGCTTCCCCGGCGGTGACGTCATCGGACTGACTGCTTTACGGCCGGGATTACCCAGCAGTCACTGCAGTTATCGCGAGAAACTGCATGTGACCGCCGGGGAAAGATGATGGCGGCCATGAAGCAGTCCAGGCCGTGACCGCCGGAGATCTTCTGCCAGGTAAGTGCCGCTGACTCCTGACAGACCCGACCGACGGACACTGACAGTGACAGTGACAATCCCGATTCCGGTATCCGATAAGACGAAAATATCGGAACTAAGTATCGAAAGGCCGATAGAGCTAATATCGGCCGATACCCGATATTTGCGGTATCGTATCGCTCAACACTACTGGCAACCGTTACCATGATGCACTCTCTATGTCTGATGGGACCTGTGACTTCACTTCCGACTGCGTATTTCCGCCCTAGTGTCTCCGCATCGGCAACTTGCTGGTGGGCGTTTTCAGGAGAATCACATGACCGGCTTTACAAGGAGCTTTTTCTTTTGATAAAATTGACCTTACCCTGTGATAGTATATGGACACCAACATCGTTCGTTCTATTCTTGTATTTGTTTATAGGTAGCGCTGATCTTTGAGATTTGTTATTGCTTCTATTATGCTTATTCACTGATTATGACACTGGTGTTACCATAACAACGGTGTCAACAGACACCATTTCTTGCGCATGCGCTGAGACTTGCACAGCTTGTCTCCCTGATTGGCCAATCTTCACATAAATAGGCATCAAACCAGCGTCTATCCACCCCTGGACGAAGCATTTCATTGCGAAACGCGCGTCGGGTGTGGTGGACGCCTGGGCTGCATGGTAATTATGTGTCACAAGCATTTATAGTACGCAGTTACGATATAAAAGCCTTTTACTATGGTGTTACATTTTCTCCATTGATCTATGTATATGTTTAGGGGCTTTATCTCCTAGCACTTTGTGTTAACTATATTTTTGTAGTGGCAGTTACTCCCATATGGGATATGAGATTTTTTCGGCTAGAATAGGTGTACCCATTATCTTGATAGCATTGTACCATTTGAGGTGATTAATGTCATATACATTATCATAGTGTTGTTCGGAGTTGTTACCATTAGGGGTGTCTATTTATATGCGTTTATACATACTTTCTATATAATGCTGATTACTGTATGCCTTGCTCTGGGTGTTCCACCTATTTGTCTGTATTTTGTGTGGGTTTCCCCTGATTTTATACTTCTTACATTGTTTCTATGATGTTTAATAAAGCTGTATTTCTTGAATACCTTGTCGTAGAGCATTGCTATTTTTCGGTGTATTGTTAAATATTTTTTGCTCTACATGGGTCATATATATAGGTGTTGTATGTAGATGGCTAGAGAGAAGAGGGGAGAAGAGCTCTACCTCTAGCACCTTCCTCCTCCCCCCTAACCGCCATCTTCTATCTCAGTAATGGGAAAGTCTATTTTCACCGAATCTACATTTTACCCATGAGACATGACTTGAGATTTTTTGAAATGAATGATCAGTCCTGATGGAGAAAGATGCGGATTTCTCTGATAAGACCTATTACAAAGTTTTTTAATGTCATATGTACTTATATTTATGAAATAAAAATTAATATGACAGCTCCTCTTTAAAGGGAATCTGTCACCCCCATTTTTGCCCATAAGCTGCGGCCACCGCCATCAGGGGCTTATCTACAGCATTCTGTAATGCTGTAGATAAGCCCCCGATGTCACCTGAAAGTGAAGAAAAACGAGTTATAAAATACTCACCCAGGGGCGTTCCGCCGTTAGGTCTAGTCAGGTCTAGTCCAGAGGGAGTCGCGGTCCGGTTCGGCCCTCCCATCTTGTAGCGAAGCCGGTCTCGTCTTTGCGTCCCGTCGCAGCTCCTGCCCAGGTGCACTGCTCTGCCCTGGTGAGGGCAGAGCAGAGTACTGCAGTGTGCAGGCGCCGGGAAAGGTCAGAGAAGTCTGGCGCCTGCGCACTGCAGTACTCTGCTCTGCCCTCACCAGGGCAGAGCAGTGCACCTGGGCAGGAGCCGCGACGGGACGGAAAGAAGATGCTGGCTTCGCTACAAAATGGGAGGCGCTGAACCGGACCGCGACTCCCTCCGGACCGGACGGCGGAATGGCCCTGGGTGAGTATAATATAACTCGTTTTTCTTCACTTTCAGGTGACATCGGGGGCTTATCTACAGCATTACAGAATCCTGTAGATAAGCCCCTGATGGCGGTGGCCGCAGCTTATAAGGCAAAAATGGGGTGACAGATTCCCTTTAAATGTTTATACTTTGCTTGCTAAAATGCTGTAATTAGTCTGCTTAAATGTATGTCTTTTGTTAAAGAATGGTATTCCTTACTTATTAAATTTTTTTATTTATATGCTTGTATTTTGCACTAAAAATAATTCCCGCAATTAGAAGGAAAGGTAAAAAAAAATGCTGTTAATCTGCAGATTTGGGGTTGATCTGCTGGCAAATGGCGTTGTAAAACCATGCGGATGCCACATTGAAAGCCTGACTATTGTGAATAATGAACCTTTGTATCCTCCCAGCAGCCTCCGACTTGCAGTCAGAGGCGCGGCCGGCGTGATTTCAGTCATCGTGCAGTGCATAGTTAGCGTCTGCTGTGACCACACATTGACTGACAGGCAGCTTTAGTGCATCAGTGCTAAGCACATTGTCAGCCAGTGTTGGGGCTTGTTGGATAGTGGGATAGCGCAAAGTATAATGTGAATAATTATGTTGAGTCAGAGATGGATGTAAATTAGATTGGCCGGGATTTCCTGTTACAAGGCTGTGTAGGAAAAGACATGGAAGATGAAAAATGGGTTTGCCAGTAAAGCATAGTGTGATTTCTGCTCATTTTTACAATAAGATGGCAGCCCCTAGTAAGAGTACTGATGGTGGGAAGCTCTCCCTCTCATATTTTTTTTTAGTTTTTGACTGCGCTACCGTAAATGTAAGCATCAAATGGCAATATAATTCTACTTATTCCTGCTATAACAATGTATCTTTATTATCCCAGGGGTTGTGTGTTGTTCACAATTTTCAAGGAACACATGGCGCTCCATCTAAGCCAAAGCCTGACGACACACGAGGAATGCCACTAATGGCTTTTCCCAGGGTTGAGAGCCCTCTGGAGACTTTGAGTGCACAGGTATTATTCATTTGTGGATCCAGTTGTCTTTATTACATCCAGCTGACGTTGGACAAATAGTTCATACTAAAATTACTGTTCCCGAATTGAGAAAAATGGGACAGATTTACAATTGCCGTCCAATGTATGGACAGTATTAAAATATGGCAAATTTATCACAATGGTTCATGTGGCCAAAATGTTGTGCACATGGGCACATGTTATGTCAAGCCTCCTTTCTGCCTTGTTATACCCTCTTGTTATGGGAGCACAATAAGTGTTTAAAGTTAATCTGTGACCAGGTTTCTGCCATCTACTCTGAGAGCAGCATAACATTGAGACAGAGACCCTGATTCCAGCGATGAATCACTTACTGCGCTGCTTGCTGTAGTTTTGATAACATAACAGGAGATTATTACTTGAGGACTAATAAACCTGGTTCCATGTAATCCTCCATATTCATAAGCTCTAATTACCCCACCCTGAGTATTCATTGGCAGCTTTGTACCTATGCACTGTGTATACAGAGAGCTGCCAATCAGTGTTTTGGTTGGGGTCAAGAATTACTTGATGTGCAGCAGATAAAACAGTGAATCTATAAAAACTGCAGCAAGCAGCTCAATTAGTAACAAATCTCTGGAATCAGGGTCTCTGCCCCTACATCATGCTGCTCTCTAGTGGGGTGATAGAAGCCTGGTGAAAGATTCCCTTTAAAATGCTAGAAAATTCCTATAACATTAGGTTAAGAGACACATGGTAGGTATCAATTTACCCTTACGCGTAATCTTTCCATGCACATATACTCCATTATATGGTGGTTTTTGGTAGAAGAAAAAAATAGACACAAAATTGTTCCCTGGTCATAGCCCATGTCAAATGCTTATTAAGGGTTTAACAGCCTCGAATCATAAAGCAGAGGGGACTTGAACATGTTATTTCAGCACACCCAAGACAATATGATAACACCCAAGCATGCTGGTATAACACGTTATCCAAGCACGTTCACTCATTGCTACCCGGCGCTCATCTCTGCAGGCACTGAGGGTCACAGACCACTGCTGTCGGCGATTCAGCTGCTTTGGTGGATGTCATGTCAAAAGATCTTCCTCTCCACCTTAACTGCAGGGAGCCGGATGTCAATCAGCATTATGTCGGCAGTCATGCCCCAGAAGAGGAAAAGCTGCTCTGTTGACGTTGAGCAGCTGAATCGCCAGCAGGAGCCATCAATGACCACTCTGTGCAGGAGATGGGAAGAACAGGCAGGTAATTAACAATTACCTACCAGTTTGTTTTAGGCCCATAGTAAAAAAAATCGTTCTGCATGTCACAATAATATAAATATGATGTATGGTTTTCTTTATCATCACACATTTCTAGAATAATCCATGGCTTCACTGACACTCTCTGCAGACACACGCTGTGAGCTTTTTGACCCCCGTCCCAGCTCCTTCTCACTACACACTCTCTGTAATGTGAGACTCCAGTGTGTGATTTCACCCTCACCCCTTCTATCAGCTAAAACTGGTAGGGCAGCTTTCAAACCACATGGCAAACCAACCATTTCATTGTCCTGGTACAGTGTTCCTTTAAGATCAAATATAATGACCCCAATTAGTCACAAAGATATGAAAGTTACATATTTGCATGCCCATCGGTAGACCTACACCACAGTGAAATCTCTAGGATCCAGAACCATCAGAATTCAAGGAATGGATTTCTCCATAAGCAGGTCATGTAGCCACTTCGTGCTTATATTTAAATGAACCCCCATGTCATGCTGAGCATCATGATAATTTAGTCTTTCTTCTATGTGGTTCACCCTAGGAGATATGGGTAATAGAGTATTTCATAACTGTTCAGAAAGGGGAGTTCCCCACCCACCCAGTGGGGTCAGCTCTGGGGAGTTCCTTAGTTTAGGGACCAACTATAAAACAGGGACAGCCATTTTGCAGGGTGTTCAGTGCTTGGAGGAGGACAGCATATATCATCCCTGCTGTAGACTGAATCCTGGTCCTTGGGAACCCCTCCCCCCCCACACACCACATGGCAACCATGATATAAGATAACTGTAAGTTTTTTCACCTTTCATCCTTTTCATTTGTAATTGTTTGGACATATTGCAATTTGTCTCCCTTTATAATATCTTGTATACTTTTGTAAACACTGTCTGCTTATTGAAGTAAAATATAAAAATTACTAGCTTCGTTTCTCCTTGCTCTATAAATGTATCTTCATGACCTCTTTGCTAAATTAAGCCAATGCTACTGATTGGGGTTAACTGCTGAACCGATATTAATAAAACCAGGAGCTGGTGGCGGCGATGTGTGTTCTGGGGTATCTAGGAGACTCTAGCAGTGACGGACGGGGTTTGATAAGTGTATATCCCTCCTGGGATGGGAATAGGTTATCGCCCTCACTGCAGAGTGCCTAATAGCCAGTACACATCCAGGCGGCCCGTCTGGTGACTACTTATCCTAGGCGCAGTTCCCTGACTGACCTGAGGGTAAGGGGGGCACCAGAGAGCTGCAAGTTCCAAAACTGGAACTGAAAAGTGGGATAATAAAATCCCCCTGAAATAGGAACTGAGGGGCAACCAAACACCCTCAGTTCGTGACATATTGGCGGCAGCGTTGGGATCATAAATCGTATCCCCCGTTCTGTTCATCACCCAGGAAAATACATTTACAGTTATATGAAAATGTTTGGGCACCCCTATTAATCTTAAGCTTAATGTTTTATAAAAATTGGTGTTTTTGCAACAGCTATTTCAGTTTGATATATCTAATAACTATTGGACACAGTAATGTTTCTGCCTTGAAATGAGGTTTATTGTACTAACAGAAAATGTGCAATCTGCATCCAAACAAAATTTGACAGGTGCATAAGTATGGGCACCTCACCAGAAAAGTGACATTAATATTTAGTAGATCCTCCTTTTGCAAAAATAACAGCCTCTAGTCGTTTCCTGTAGCTTTTAATGAGTTCCTGGATCTTGGATGAAGGTATTTTTGACCATTCCTCTTTACAAAACAATTCCAGTTCAGTTAAGTTTGATGGTCGCCGAGCATGGACAGCCTTCTTCAAATGATCCCACAGATGTTCAATGATATTCAGGTCTGGGGACTGGGATGGCCATTCCAGAACATTGTAATTGTTCCTCTGCATGAATGCCTGAGTAGATTTGGAGCGGTGTTTTGGATCATTGTCTTGCTGAAAGATCCATCCCCTGCGTAACGTCAACTTTGTCACTGATTCTTGAACATTATTGTCAAGAATCTGCTGATACTGAGTGGAATCCATGCGTCCCTCAACTTTAACAAGATTCCCGGTGCCGGCATTGGCCACACAGCCCCAAAGCATAATGGAACCTCCACCAAATTTTACTGTGGGTAGCAAGTGTTTTTCTTGGAATGCTGTGTTTTTTTGACGCCAAGGATAACGCCTTTTTGTATGACCAAACAACTCAATCTTGGTTTCATCAGTCCACAGGACCTTCTTCCAAAAAGAAATTGGCTTCTCCAAATGTGCTTTTGCATACCTCAGCCGACTCTGTTTGTGGCGTGCTTGCAGAAACGACTTCTTTCGCATCACTCTCCCATACAGCTTCTCCTTGTGCAAAGTGCGTTGTATAGTTGACCGATGCACAGTGACACCATCTGCAGCAAGTTGATGCTGCAGCTCTCGTGAGGTGGTCTGAGGATTGTCCTTGACTGATCTCACCATTCTTCTTCTCTGCCTTTCTGATGTTTTTCTTGGCCTGCCACTTCTGGCCTTAACAAGAACTGTCCCTGTGTTCTTCCATTTCCTTACTATGTTCCTCACAGTGGAAACTGACAGGTTAAATCTCTGAGACAGCTTTTTGTATCCTTCCCCTGAACAACTATGTTACAAATAGATACATAGATCCGCATGCATCAAGCATACATATCTTTAACATGGTATACGCAGGGGTTTGTGTGGGTTTTTGCATGCGATTACGTACGAAGATGATACGCTGCGGACACATACGCAAATGTGAACTTAGCCTAACTGACAAGTTCACTTGCTGCACTATCAGGTGCGTCTTCTCTGCATTGTGATACTGAGAATATGACTCCAGCAAAACTAGATGTCCACTTTTTATATGGCTAGGGACATGTCACTTTGGCAGCCAATCACAGACCTTGTTTCATGATGTTGTGGATGGTTTCTGTGCCCTAATTGGCTGCCAGAATCAACACACATAAAGTTAAGGAAAAAAATGATCGCGTTGCTCCTTTAACCTCTCCACACACTGTCCTCTCATCAAACACGTCACCCTGTCCCCCCCGCACATCATACAGCACCACTATCCTAGCCAAAGTAATAACAAAAGCACTAGTGGAAACGTGATGATTTACCAAACTATTACCAAGTTTTGCCGACTTTGAGTAAAAATGCTTGTGAAAGCGAATACGAATTTGAATGTGCTACGTTTGTGCTGAATTTGAAATTGGCAAACATTTTCCAAACACGTTCGCTCATCTCTACTTGTAATTTTGAGATTTTTGGTATTTTTCAACAATTTTGATTCTCTTTACCTCTTTCTGTTCTCCATGCTTAACGTGGCACACACAGACGCGCAGTGCAAAGAATGAGTCAACTTAGTTTCAGGTGTGATTCTCATATTGCCCACACCTGTTACTTGCCACAAGTGTGTTTGAACGTGCATCTCATGCTTGAAGTAAAGTTGCTTACCCACAATATTGGAAAGGTGCCAACAATTTTGTCATGCCCATTTTGGGAGTTTTGCGTGAAATTATGTTCAATTTGCCTTTATTTCTCTGTTTTTTTTGTGTGGTTCCAATGCAAACAAAGGAAATAAACGTGTATAGCTAAACATGGGTACTTTCAATAATTTTATGACAGAAAGACTTGGCAGGAACACTTTTGGCCATGACTGTACAGCATACAAGGATGATGTAAGCGAGGCCTTAAAAGTGGTGGCATTACTTTATATTGGTAAATCCTGGTGACAGGTTCCTTTTAAATAATACAGAACTAACATATTTACATGATGGAACATATTTTTGGCTTGTTGCAGATAGATAAACCCTTATTGGGATGGTTAAACTCTAACAATAATACAAATGTGTTTATAAACTGTATTTTAAAGAAGGTAACAATATTGTGATAATTATTTATTTGAGTTGTCTTTCACTGTTGTGTGATCAATAATAATTAAATAAGGCAAATTATAAGCTTAAAGTATGAAAACTGACAAAACTTGTGCCAAAAACAGATGAACATGCTATTTCTTTGTCACTCTTTGCTGCTTGCTAGACATAGGTGTGTGACTTAAGGGTATGCCACACTGAACAATATCGCTAACGGGATCGCTAAAAAACGTCACTATTTAGCGATCCCGTTAGCGATATTGTTCAGTGCGGCATCTGCCAGCGACGAGCTTCCTGCTGTGATCTCGCTCGTCGCTGGAATCGTTCCGGACCCTATTTTCTCGTCGGCGCTCCCGCTGGGTAAGTATATATCGCTAGTGTGGCACCTTTTCTTAGCGATTTAGCGGTACTTTTGTACCGCTAAAGTCGTTAAGAAGATCGCTAACGGCGATAGCGTCGTTAACTATATCGCTAAATGTGGCCGCACTTAGCGATATAGAAACAATCCCGCTAGCGATCGCATTAGTATGCGTCGTTATCGTGATCGCTAGCGGGATTGTTTAGTGTGGCAGTACCTTTACTGGAAAATGGCCGTGACTGAGCAGAAAGATGATGTGGCTTAAAAGTGCCACAGTGACACAAATCTGTGGGGCACAAAATGGTCAACAGTGATATAAAGTACCTAGGATTTGACAAAAAGTAATACAAAAGTGTCTAAAGTCGCACCAAATTTATTGAACAGCGTAAGCAGTTATGATTTGTCATTAATTTGGCACTTCTAGTCTCGTTCTAGGCTGTATGACAGTTTTCGGGTGCCAATGTATGGTATAGGCTGTGAGGGGTTGACACGCTCAGCCGCTTTCTCAGGTAGACACAGGAACCGTTCTGGTAGAAGACCACCTGCTGGTTTACTGTGGATATCATAAATCATGGGAGGGTTCAGCAAAATAAATAGAGCCTTGCTGGCATAATGGTAAAACAAGCAAAACACTGTCCATGTGAGTCCATTCCCTGCAGGGTTCACCTGTAGTTAACCCGCATAATCCTCAGCTCCTACTGGAGCTACAGTATGTGGGAGTTCCTGCTATTACAAGAGACAACAACTTCTGACTCTCATGTCCAGGTATTTAACATCCCATGTGATGGTCTCATGACCTTGATGATATCACACAGGTCCTGTCAGGACTCTGCAGGTGGAGATATGGTGGACCTCCTCCCACCCGCTCTATGAAGGTCCACTAAAACCAGCCCATAACATAGGTTCCTATTAACCCTCTCAGCACTTAGCGTGCTGGAGGCAAAAACACTCTGGTTTTACATCACTGACCGCAGTATGCACAGTGACACGTATCTCCCTTCACATACTATGCCACTGATTCTGTCACAAAGTGTAAGAGCTGAGTTCACCCCATACACAACAGGTGCTGGCTGTGTTATGCAGCTGAAACCTTTCTCTAGCAGGGCACTTGGGGCTAGTTCAAAAAGCTGCTATTTAATTCCCCCATGCCACGTATTCAGAGTGTCCATAGACTATCATGGCAGCTGGGGGGCCTACTGAAGACCCCTGTCGCCACTTTCTTTGTACCCCTATAAAGCCTAGTATCTTTTAGAATAATTACATTCATCACATACTGAGGTTTTACAGTATATAGTACAAGCTAGCATTCAGAAGATCATGGGTTTAAGTCCCCTAGGAGGGGCTAAAAAAAAGGTTTAGGTCACCTCCCTTTTCCAGATGCAAAAATGAAGAACATAAAATAAAAAACATGATGGAACAACAATGGTGGAATTGTATTAGCTTCCAGCAATTCACACAACTTGGACTCTCTTACCAATTTTCCAGTGCATTAAATAATAAAGTGACTTGTGCCGCCAAAAAGCAAGCCCTCATAGGGCTAGTTCAATGGAGCAAATGAGTTATGGCTCTTTGAAGAAGGGAAGGGAAAAAAGGAAGGGCAAAAAGCAAAATTGGCTTTCTCGGGCCCAATATATCAGCAGCTGAGAACGTTTATCCACAATCCTATTTATCACTGCTAGCAGCACCGTGATGTCTGTAACCTGCATTTGATCATTTTCTAATATTCTTTTGATACAGATACATAACATTCTGCGATCATTCTACGTACCTAATGCAATTATCCCTATTTTTTCCAACAGAATCATTCTTCATCCATGACTGAAGTTACCTGAATCAAGTAATGGACATACAAGGAACTGTTTTTTATACTACATTAGATGGAGACCACCAAGAACACAGTTGCTCATTGTTAAACTGTGACTATCAGTATTATGTTATATCTAGTTAGAAGCTGATGTTTTTGTACGATTTTGTTCGAGGAAGTGATGTAGCTTGCCCTGATATTATTTTCTATGGTAGTGTCAACATTCAGCATCCCATATGTATGCCATAAGCCAGTTTTTTCTCCTGTTATGGTATGTGGTGCACTAAAAAGAGACCATCCTTCTAAATTGTCATTGTTATGGATGTTTGTATACAACTTTTTGTATTATTTTATAAGCATTAAACTGCTGTGTAAATGAAAATGCTATCACACACTTTATTTTTTTTTTTTTCAAAACAGAATTTTATACTTGAAGTGTGTACAGGAGTGGACATACCCTTATCATTGAATTAGTAGTTTGCCCGAAATACTATAATATCTACTTAACTTACATCAGTGATAGATTATTGTAATTTTTCATGCAGGCACATTTTACCATTATTTATTTGGAATAAATATGAAGGGGTTTTGTGTCGAGATTGCAGTGGTCTTATTGTTCATAGCAACCAATCAGTCCATCTAGTCTTCACTATTTTACACTTCCTTAAATGGGGGTTGTCCAGCCTTAGAAAACAAGTCTGCAGTCACTTTATGTGACTACAGACTTGTGAAGCTTCACATCATATGCACTGCTCGCTGTGAGGATTCTCTACTGCTGGCACCAGGAGCAGGCAGTCATGTCACCGAAAGTATGCAATGCTTGCATACTTCCGGTCACATTCAGACTAGACTTGTCCAGCTTTTCTCAATACACTTGCACTTAGCGAGACCGTGCCCATGTGACCGCATGTATGCAAATCACATACTTGCAGTCACACGTAAACCTCTCCAGGCTCCGGCACCGTAGTATTCTCACAGCACACAGTGTATGCGATGTGAGGATTCGCAAGTCTGCAGTCATATACAGTAACTGCAGACTGTAGCAAGGCTGGACAACCCCTTTAAAGAAGTTTTTGAAAAGACAAGAAGATTATCTTAACCCTTGATGTTATATGGTTTAGTTTTTATAGGATCTATGACAGATGTTTTGGTTCTGTCCTAATCTGTTCTGGTTCATTAAGAGTCATTTTTCCCTAAGGGTCTATCAGATTTTTTTAAGAGAATATTACCATGATTAAAAGCAATGAAAATGTATGGAACACAAACATATGTGAACAGAGCTTTAAAAGTTTTGTAGACTATATTTGCTAAACTTCATTTCCCAATAAATAACCTTACTGTAATACTAATGACCATGATTGGATCCTGTAGGCAGAACATTGTGATACCTTAAAGGGTTTTATTGGCAAAATGAAGATTTTCCAGGTGACTTCACATGCTAAAAAACAACAAAACAAGCTTTACTCCCTGCAGATGATTTCCACAGGTTGACTTTAGTGAGGTCACCAATCACGTGCTGTGGAAGTCACCCGACTGTGGCAGTCACTCACAGTTCCCAGTGGTTCTGCAGCTGCTTTAAACAGCGATGATTTTCTGCCGATAAAAGTACAGACCATGGAACGGCTTGCACTGGTTCCTAGGAAGTGAGCATAGTTGATTTTGTTGTTTTTCTTCACATAAATCCACCTGAGAAATCTCAATTTTGCCCAGACAACCCCTGTGTAGGGAATCTGTCAGCAGGCTTTTGCTATTTAATCTGAGAGCAGCATGATGTAGGGGCAGAATCCCTGATTTCAGTGAACTGTCAGTTGCTAGGCTGTGTGTTATTTCAATAAAATCACTGTTTTATCAGCAAGAGATTATCAGTAGAGGAATATTTGCCTTGTGCCATGTAGTGTTCCTTTACCATGGAACCTCACTCCCACCACTAATAGGCGGCTTTCTGTAAGTGTACAGGGTACACAGAAAGCTGTGTGCTGGGTTACACAGGGCAGTGTCTCTACAATATGCTGCTCACAGCCAAAACTTGGTGACAGATTCCCTTTAATGGATTCCGTGAACTTTATTATCTAAAACTTGTCTTACATGGTACAAAAATACTACACATACCGTGGGAATGGAAGGTATTCAGACTCCATCAAATTTTTCACTCTTTTTTTCATTGCAGCCATTTGGTAAATTCAAAAAAGTTCACTTTTTTTCTCATTAATGAGGCGAGGCTTCCATCTGGCCACTCTGCCATAAAGGCCTGACTGGTGGAGGGCTGCAGTGATAGTTGACTTTGTGGAACTTTCTCCCATCTACCTACAGCATCTGTGGTGGTCAGCCAAAGTGATCTTGGGGTTCTTCTTAACCTCTCTCACCAAGGCTCTTCTCCCATGATTGCTCAGATTGGCTGGACGGCCAGGTCTAGGAAGACTTCTGGTGGTCACAAACTTCTTCCATTTAAGGATTATGGAGGCCACTGTGCTCTTAGGAACCTTGAGTACTGCAGAAATTCTTTTGTAACCTTGGCCAGATGTGTGCCTTGCCACATTTCTGTCTCTGAGCTCCATGGCCAGTTCCTTTGACCTCATGATTCTCATTTGGTCTGACATGCACTGTGAGCTGTGAGGTCTTATATAGACAGGTGTGTGCCTTTACAAATCAAGTCCTATCAGTTTAATTAAACACAGCTGGACTACAATGAAGGAGTAGAACCATCTGAAGGAGGATCACAAGGAAATGGACACCATGTGACTTAAATATGAGTGTCTGAGCAAAGGGTCTGAATACTTATGACCATGTGATATTTCAGGTTTTCTTTCTTAATAAATTTGCGAAAATTTCTAAATTTCTGTTTTTTTCAGTCAAGATGGGGTGCAGAGTGTACATTAATGAGAAAAAAATGAACTTTTTTTGAATTTACTAAATGGATGCAATGAAACAAAGAGTGAAAAATTTAAAGGGGTCTGAATACTTTCCATACCCACTTTATATACATTATACACATCATTTACAAAATTAGATAATTCTCACAAAAAAACTGATGTCGAATAAACTTTCAAAGTTGATATTAAAAAAGCTTAAAAGGGCTTTCCAAGTACCACATGAATTTCTGCAGTCACTCTGCAGAATTCTGATCGGATGCATTTTGCACCCTATTGGATATTCTGCTCTTTTGCCTGCGTGATCAATTTGTATAGTTTCTCATCTACTTCTCCCAATAAAACATTGAGCTAAACAGGGAGAGTTACTTGTTGGCATGTGACTGCAAGGATGTAATCATATCCATGTGGTCATGTGATGGCAATAGAACAGAATTGAGGCAGAGTGCAAAATGCACACTGTCAGGATTCGGCAATCTGTATTGACATAGATTGATTACAAAAATTCTCGTGGACCCCAGGGAACGCTTTTCATGATGCAAACATTTAGTATTCACTTTTCTAAATGCTACATATCACACTAGTTGGTAATCTGTACTATTTCATTATAATAAAATGCAATCACTGAGCCAAGATCTGCATGACTGAGTCTGTTTAATGATTGCTTATATTGCTATACACACTTTCATCAATTTAGCGTACATACATCTATGTACATGACTTGCGCTTGCCTCAACCTTGTGCAGAGCTGTTTCCATGGAAATCTCTGTCTGTAACTTGTACAAACAGCTCCGTGTATGTGTATAGCAATATGCATGCTTCACATCATAGGCTTAGCTACAATATAGGGGTATCAATCATGCTAAGTGCCTGTTGTGACCCTATAGTCACATAATAATACACCAGTATTATAAATGGTACATTGCAGATAAGGGGTTGTTATAGATTTTACATTGCAATTTAAGAGCATCAAATTATATCTCTACTCATGCTGCATTGTTCACAGGATTTTATTTGTGTAAGCTTACATTTTAATTAGCTTCAAAGAAGTTGTCTCTTGAACAGGTTAGAGCTATGTAGTCTCCTTACAGTCCCTTTCACATCCTGGTTTCAGGGGGGGACAAGTACTTCATTTTGAGTGACAGTTGTGGTGAGTATCAGAGCTGTAGAATTAGTAGAACTATGGCCATGGTTTGGTGACCTGATCTGAAAGCTGCAGGGCTTGTGATTTTGCAAGATTAATAACAGTAGCTCATCAGGAGCTGAGAATGAGGTGGGAGGAGGTGAGCAGAAATATGCTGAATAGAAATCAATGGGACAGAGAGAAGTGGCTGGTGTGTTAGGTGTTAATTTATCTACTGCAAACACTGCACACTCTGCAAAGGTCTGGACAGGCACTAGTAGCTCAGCTCTATAGATACAAGCTGAACACCATGAAATATAAAAGCTATCACTGCAGGAGAATGAAATCAGATAGAAAAAAGCAAGTCAATTGCAAACTTGCTTATTTTCATGCTGTTTAACTAATAACATGAGAATATCCCCTCAATTGTAAACTACTTGAATAAACACTTAATATTCAGGCCATATTACTCCTTTACTACTAACAATTGTCAGATTTGTTAAGAACCTTATCTGTTTCTTTTTGCCACCAAGAATAGTTGCTATGCTGAATCCACATTGTGGCCCTGAAAACATTATAAAAGTACAGTATCGCTGTGACCTAATAAGAGTAATCACCACCTACATAGACAGTGATCCGTGTCTTGGCCATGCAAGTAGTTTTGTGACTGAAATACCTTGTTTACTCTACAGTGACTTATCAGCTTGTCTGCATATGTTTAAATGAGTCATTCAGTATAATTTAATAAGTTTTCTGCGCCCTGTTAAAAGTCATTTTCAGAAGTCTACAGAAATTAACAGAGGAGGTTACAGACAGTTGAGTGCACTAATGGACTTCCAGCTTGAAGATCAATTGGTATCATTTACCATCCAGTATAGAAATTGGTTGTCCATGTACATGTGGCCCATCAGTAGGTCTACCTCCCTTTATTAGAAAGATGATGCTGGGCCAATAATGATATTCATCCAAAAATGGATAGTGATCTTTTTGTATGTTGTTGAAACATGTTGGAAGATCACAATGGTGAGAACAATAAGGTGAGACATCCATTGATTTCTTGAAATATAAGGCACAATAAACTATTCAGTAGCTCTCAGAGATTCCCATCTCTGACACAAGATTCTGACCAACTACTCTTGAAATCTGCAGATTTGTTTTAGCATGTTGTGCCTGTTTTCAGTCAAGTAAGTGTGAGTTGGCTCTATAGAACATTTCTTTTAGATGTCAGTAACAGTCCATGAGTTTTCTTTTGGTCAGTAAATTTTTTGTAGGATTTCCCTTTTAAAGAGGGACCTATCGGGTCAGATTGGCTGGGTTCTTTAGCTTTACTTCTTGGTATTTTGGAGTACTTGTAGACAAAGTTTGAATAACAAACCATATCTCTTACAATTGGACAGTCACATTCCCAAAGAGGAGAATAGAAGAATAATTTTATACTTCAGTCCATATAACTCTTTATATATTACACATTGTAAACTTTGCCCAAATTTGGTACCCTTTATTCTTCATTAAGTGCTGCAAAGTAAATGCTCTTACTGAAACCTCAAGTAGAACCTTAATGGCTATGAATGCATTACTGGTGTTTCTATAGCACGTTGACTAGTTTTTTGCCTACTTACGCTAAATGTGACCTGCCTCTCCTGATGACATTTTAATAGATAAACTTGCTGTTTGTATATTTCTTGAAATCATTTTATATCTGTAAAATATAACACTGGTAATTTTAACTGCAAATGGGACTTTGAAGAATATTTGGGATTCCTTGTAATACTATTCAAGCATGATTGACATATGCAGGACTTGCGTATTTGAAAAATAAGAAAAGTGTGATGACTGGTAGAAGACAAGGGTGGAGATTCATGAAAATTGTCATTATTGTCCATAGCAACCAATCAATGTGCAGCTTTAAAAAAGTTTTCTGGGTTTTTAAACTTGATCTCCTATCCTTTGGATAGTATCAGCAGCGGTCAAGGTCAAACTCTCGGCACCCAATTTAATCAACAGTTTGAAGAGGCCCCAGTGCCGAGGTGAGTTTACATTGCTCCGTATTGTACAGGGTCATACTTTTTTGAAGTGGTTTTGCTCGTTGTTCTTCCATTTAAGGATAGGTCATCACTTTTAATAATGCCGAAAACTCTTTAATTTCACATAATGTACTTGAAAAATGAAAACTATGTACAATTTTTTCTTATCTTATAGACAGCTTTCAAGAATCTGCCTCATTGTTTTGGCAACATTGATAAATTAGTTTTATTTCTATTAAAAAATACAAAATATTAAGAAAAAGTTGAATCAGTCATCATAGAAAATTTTTTTTTTTTTTTGGTAACACGCAGCTGACGAGGTCAGTTTCAGTACTTACCAAGATATATCACTTTCGTGTATTGAAATGTCTGTATTTCATGCTGGTCCAAACCAGTAAGTACTTGGTGATGTTGAAATTAAAATTTTTTTTTGAGCAATAAACTGTTCAATTTTAAAAAATTTGACCAATTTGAGTTATTTCACATCAAAAAATTATGTTAATCTAAGTTCTATGCACTTAACACTCAAATGAATTGAGTAACCCTCTCTGATAACCTTTTCCTTGTAGTAGTACTTGTAGTAACAGGAGTAACTTGTAGGCCAACATAGGTAGTCTCCCTGTGTGCTTATAGATCCTATCAGCAGCACTTCTGGAAGCTTATGAGTTTGGCAGAATTAGAAGTCATCAGCACAGACAATGAAAGTAAGAGCTAATTGACATACCTGATGCGTAATTTAGAAGATGCTATGATTTTAAATCCTCAACATCATAAATGAATAAAATTGCAAGGCGCTTGTAAAAACAAGCAACTTTAAAATTAGAAATCACTCCATTCTTGATTTGTGACCATATAGATGGTCTGAGCTGTCACTCATCAAGAGTGCTCTGCCACACTGTAGGCAGGAAGCCATGAGACAGAGGAGCGTGCATTCATAAAGATCAATGAAGACGACAATCCTTTAATATATCTACCTGTGTCTAGCAGTGTTCCTGGTTGACATATCTCCGAACAAGTTAGATCCCAAGGTTATTAACTATCTCCGTCATCCTGGCATCTTAATGGAAGAGTCTGAGGTAAGGGTTCTCTAAATATTTGTGTGTATATACGATATGTGTCCATGTATTTAAGTGTGTATCATTATTTTGTATGTTTCCCTATTTCACTTGTACCTCTCCTTCAGAAACTCCATTCGTATGCCTCTTTGTAAATGCAAGCACTAAGCTCCATTTTTAATGGTAGACATGTTCCCTTCCTTTAACGACAACAGAAGAGTATCATCCATAATCACTAGTGTTACTCATGATCATCAAACAACATCATTGGAATTGTCCTCATAAACGCGAACAAAATGTTATTAAAAATGCCAGAAAATTGTCCCTCTAAACAACACCAGTTGCACAATGGCCATTACATAATGGAAAGCAGAATGTCCCTGATAGACAAAGCCAGTATAATGCCTTCCTAAACAACACTGGAGAGGTGCTCCACTGTCTCAGGTTTTGGGTGTGTCTCACAGATACAGTTGAATATTTCTGGAGGAGCAGGGAGTCCTCATGCTCCACTATTCCATCTGAGCAGAGACTGAATAACCTGGGAGGACCTTCAAGTAACATGATATTTTCTGGCAATGCGACTGGAAGTCAGAGACCAGCTCAGTAACGGAGAAGGTGACAGGATACATA
This sequence comes from Oophaga sylvatica, assembly GCA_033576555.1. Classification (NCBI taxonomy): domain Eukaryota; kingdom Metazoa; phylum Chordata; class Amphibia; order Anura; family Dendrobatidae; genus Oophaga; species Oophaga sylvatica. Next base: position 590,823,220 of record JARQOD010000001.1, on the reverse strand, counting down.
GGCAAGTAGTAGCTTGTGTGGGGACCCCTATGGGAAGTTCAAACTGGTTGGCGTGCGGAGGGCATCATATTGTGTGTGAGAGACTGTGGAGGTCCTAGAAACCATAAAAAAGCATCACCTGCGCATGTAGGGCATCACTAGGGGTAACATGACTAAGATGAGTGGAGTGAATAACTCACCTGTTAATGTTGTAGTGAGTGGACAACAACTAGCGGTGCACATACAAGTCAACTGCTGCAGGCAGATCTGCAGAGACTGGTGGACGATCCAAGGGAAAACAGGAATACCAAAGCACAAAGAATCTGCTTGTGGGTACTGTAGCTGGAAGGAAAGCCGATGTAGTGGTGTCATCATCGAGTTGCAGTACGAGCTAATACTCTGTGTTGATGGTTGCAGATGTTTTTATTACAAAAAACATGGATGAAAATCTTCTACACATTAAATGGTAAACCACTATTCATTTCGAAGCCGTACCGATTTCCGTGTCGAGTGTCTAATTAGTATTTTGACAAGGCATTAATAAATATGTAAGTAATGTAATATAACCATATAGAAACCTGAAAGCTAAATACAAAGACAAGCCGACAGATTCTACCACCCAAAGGCAAAATCAAATGAAAGATGCTAAATGTATAGGGAAGAGTAACATTAAAGTTATTAAGTAACCATTCAGACTGGAATACAAAGATAGAGAGAAAATGAACGATGCTTTTATAACCGTTGTATCTTTCAGTAAGTGGTCACTATTAGTATTATTGCCATGTACCAAATTAACCTAAATTAGGGCAAGTTCTGAGGCAACCCAATCAACCAGGTAACTTTGAGAAGCTACATATGGGTTGCTATGTATGTGAGGAGAAGTGAATATTCATTGCTCTTTAATAGTGGGCACAGAGTTAGCCACAGCTGCAGCTTCCTGCACCTACCTGGTGTTTACATGTGCCCACTACTAAATGGAATGAATATTCACTGCATTCCATGCCTATGAGAGTTGAGAGCAGTGAATATTCATTGCTTTATGTAGCGGGCACACGCGAATGCCCAGCAGCTGCTACTAATAGTGTGTCCGCTATTAAAGAGAAATGAATATTCAGTGCCCTCACTCCCATGGGGGTGGAATGCAGTGAATATTCATTTCTCTTTAGCAGCAGGCACAAGAGTTAGCCGCAGCAGCCGGCTCCTGCCTCCTGTGACCCGCTGCTCAACCCCTGCGCTCCCCGACCTCCTCACCACAGCCAGAGCAGGTATATCTGGACTATAAGATGCACACCCCATTTTTCTTCACATTTTTGGAGGAAAAAAATGGGTCTTATAGTCCGAAAAATACTATATATTTATCTAACATTTTAATGCTTAAAATTGCTATTTTACTTTTGGTCATTTACTGATCACCATAATTAAAGGGGGTATCCAAGGCTTTAAAAAAAATGTATCTAAGCACTAACAGTCAGGTAATTGCAACTTATTGCCTTTTGTGCCTGCTACCATTCTTCCCCAGTACAGAGCAGTCACACAGGGGTGGGATTCAGCCGGTTCTCCTCGGCTTGTTAAAAAAGCAGCCAGTTCCCCGAACCAGGGAGATTCAGAGCCGCGATCCGGTACTGGCCCCACTGCCCCAGCACCTGCACAGGGCCGGCCGCACAGCAAATTGTGTGCGGCCGAGCCTGCTGTACTGTGACGCGGCCGACAGCAGACACAGCTGCCCACGTCACACTGTAGAGGGCTGGGAGCTGTGCACGGCTGTCACCTTGACTGCTGCGCAGCTCCTTCTTCCTCGGTAAATGCTAGACTGTATGGCCTCCGTCCAGGTGTGACGTCATTTCCGGAGGCGTTTTCTGCCAAAGCCAGGAAGAGGGCTCTGCAGTCTGATGCCGGCGTCTGTAGCTGCAGGAGGGAAATCAGAGGTCAGAGTCCTCAGTGACTCAGAGGAGGATTTATTCACTACCGGGTTGAGGGGACCTGATACTTGGGGCTGTGTAGTGGGGTTTGAGGGGGTGAATGCACGCTTGTGGGGTCTGGGTGTGCTCCTAGGGTGTTAATGCACACTTGTGGGGTCTGTTTGTGCTCCTAGGGGGTTATGCACACTTGTGGGGTCTGTGTGTGCTTCTAGGGGGTTATGCATGGTTGTGGGGTCTGTGTGTGCTCCTAGGGGGTTATGCACACCTGTGGGGTCTGTGTGTGCTCCTAGAGTGTTAATGCACAGTTGTGGGGTTTGTGTGTGCTCCTAGGGGGTTAATGCACACTTGTGGGGTCTGTGTGTGCTCCTAGGGGGTTATGTACACTTATGAGTCTGTGTGTGCTCCTAGAGGGTTAATGCACGGTCCTGGGGTATGTGTGTGCTCCTACGGGGTTATGCACACTTGTAGGGTCTGTGTGTGCTCCTAGGGAGTTATGCACACTTGTGGGGTCTGTGTGTGCTCTTAGGGGGTTATGAACACTTGTGGGGTCTGTGTGTGCTCCTAGGGGGTTATGCACACTTGTGGGTCTGTGTGTGCTCCTAGGGGGTTATGTACACTTGTGGGGTCTGTGTGTGCTCCTAGGGGGTTATGCATGGTTGTGGGGTCTGTGTGTGCTACTAGGGGGTTATGCACACTTGTGGGGTCTGTGTGTGCTCCTAGGGAGTTAATGCACACTTGTGGGGTCTGTGTGTGCTCCTAGGGGGTTATGCATGGTTTGGGGGTCTGTGTGTGCTCCTAGGGGGTTATGCACACCTGTGGGGTCTGTGTGTGCTCCTAGAGTGTTAATGCACACTTGTGGGGTCTGTGTGTGCTCCTAGGGGTTAATGCACACTTGTGGGGTCTGTGTGTGCTCCTAGGGGGTTATGCACACTTGTGGGGTCTGTGTGTGATCCTAGAGGGTTAATGCACGGTCCTGGGGTATGTGTGTGCTCCTAGGGGGTTATGCACACTTGTGGGGTCTGTGTGTGCTCCTAGGTGGTTATGCACACTTGGGTCTGTGTGTGCTCTTAGGGGGTTATGCACCTTTGTGGGGTCTGTGTGTGCTCCTAGGGGTTATGCACACTTGTGGGGTCTGTGTGTGCTCCTAGGGGGTTATGCACACTTGTGGGGTCTGTGTGTGCTCCTAGGGGGTTATGCACACTTGTGGGGTCTGTGTGTGCTCCTAGGGGGTTATGCACAGTTGTGGGGTCTGTGTGGGCTCCTAGGGGTTTGTATATGTTTGAGGAAAAGGTGTGTGTAAATGGGTGTGGCTTAAAAATGGGTGTGGTTTTAAAAATGGATGTGATTTAAAAATGGGTGTGGTTTTCCTACACACATACACAGAACCTGTTGTTAAAAAATTGAATCCCACCCCTGCAGTCACAGACCACTCCTGTCGGGGATTCAGCTGCCTCTGCTGACTCGACAGGGCAGGATTTCCGATCCGACTTCCAGTTATTCTGATTGGCAGCAAGCTTCTCCAGTTAGGCTGTCAGTCAGAATGACCTCGGAAGTCTCGCCCCATCTACAGAATAGACCAGAAAAGAATCCACTGCTCTGTAGAAGTGACGCAGCGCCGTGCACAACAAGCAGATAAGGAGCAACAACCAGCCTGTTAGTGCTTAGGTACATTTTTGTTTTTTGTAAAGTCCTGGATACCCCCTTTTAATGTGCTTACTTTATTCCATAGGTTGATAAGATTACAGAGGTACCATAGGACTATGCTATTTCCTGGATTGTAAACTTCATTTATTAAAAAATATGATTGTAATTGTTTTAGCACCATTAGTTTTGTGACTTTTTGGGAAACAATTCTGCTACTTCTCAGCTTTTTTCTCTTATAATTTTTAGAAACAGAATCTTCTCTCGCACACAACAGTGTAGCCTGTTGCTCTCTTTTAATATTTCTGCCTTCCATAGTACATATCCTAAGCTTGATTCCAGGAATTAATTAACTAACAGAAGAAGCTGATAAATAAATAAAAAAATAAATATAAGGATCCAGAGAGCACAGTCAGATGGTGGGAGGGTCTCATTCACTACGTGAGAGGACACGGCAACATCCTGTGTAAGAACAGTACCGCTCAACAAAGAATATCTCAATGCTGAACAGCTTTGGTTATAACAGTGGAGTGACATCAGTAAGAGTGTGTGTGAGGAGGTGGTTGAGTTGCTGTATTTCCCCCTTAACACCCTTAACGACGCCATTAAGGGTACTTAAACCACAGCGCCATTAATTAACAGCGCTGTGGAAAAAGTGTATAGCGCCCCCCACAGTCGCATTTTCTCCGGGGTCTTGGCTACCGGGGTAGCCGAGACCCACGAGAACATGAATCGGGTCGGTTTTTACCGACCCCAATGTTGCGATCGCCGTTATTAACCCTATAACGGCGATCGCAACAACAAAAACAAATCTGATGTGCCATTTAATTTCTCTCTCCTCTGATGTGATCGCACATCAGAGAAGAGAGAAAAAGTGCCCCCGATCCCTCCCTTATGGCTCCAGGGCCCTCCTGCCTCCTCCGGTGGGCGCCGCCATCTTTAATGTAGAGAAAATGACGGGTGCATGCTCAGTGAGCCTGCCGCGATGTGCTGGGGGAGTTGGGCAATTTTCTCCGGGGTCTCGGTTGCCAGGGGTAGCCGAGACCCCAGAGAACATGATCCGGGTCGGTATTTACCGACCCCGATGTTGCGATCGCCGTTATAACAGTATAACGGCGACCGCAACAAAAAAGAAAAAAAAAAGATTTCTCTCCCCTCTGATGTGATCGCACATCAGAGGGGTGAGAAATAGTGTCCCCAGGACACCCGATCCCACCCCAGTACCTGCAGGTGTTCCACATGTCCCCCTGTCCTCCAATCCTCCCGGCTCTTCATCCTGTAAAAAAAAATCTGGCGGCAGATTCAAAAAGTAAATGATTCATTCATTCTCTAAAAGTACATTTTGATCACTGTGATAAACTATCACAGTGATCAAAATAAAAAACAGTACATAACCCCCCCTTTATCACCCCCTTAGTTAGGGACATATAATAAAATATAGAAATTGTATTTATTTTCATTTTTCTGTTAGGGTTAGGGCTAGGGTTAGGGTTATAATTAGGGTTAGGGTTAGCATTAGGTTTAAGGTTAGGCTGGGTTCATACTGCGTTATGGCAGTCCATTAGACGGACTGCGTTACACCGCGGTATAACGCGGTGTAACGCAGTCCATTAACACTGCCATTCACCCCCATTTGAGGGCGCAATCAGTCAGTGACGGAGCCTCTGACGCGGCCTATTTTGATGGTTGATCCCATCATTAAAAAGTTTTTACCGGATCGTCCATCGATTACGTTTCGCAGGGCGAGGAATTTGCGTGACTTGCTGGTTAGCAGTCATTATTCTCCTGCTACATCCACATTTTTGGATACTATTCCGGTGAAAGGTGGATGTGTTCCGTGTGGCAGATGTGTCGCCTGTCCTAATATTGAGCGGAGTGTCTCCTTTGTCAGTTCAGATGGTTTAAACAAATTTGATATTAAGCAACGTATCACATGTACATCACGATATGTGGTGTATTACGCCATATGTCCGTGTGGATTGATTTACGTTGGACTGACGTCAAGACAATTAAAAGTTCGCACTCATGACCATGTACTTGGGATACAGGCGGCCTCTGTGTGTATGGACACATCCACCTGAAAAACACTGCCACGACATTTTCACGATTTTCATCAATGCGATAGCACTTTATTGAAAGTGCGTGGCATTGATATGCTAAATATTAATATCCGAGGGGGTAATCTAACCAAGCGTTTGGGACAATTGGAAACTAAATGGATTTGGACCCTCTGGACAATTCATCCGAGGGGTCTTAATGAAAATATATCTTTTGTCCCCTATTTGTAATCCCCATTTGGTGCCTGTTGTTACCTATGGAGTGTGTTCGCATTATAATTTATTGATTTTAATGATTATATTTTTAATTTAGATTGTCATCTTTGTGTATTTTGGTGATGAATATTATGAAGAGAGAAGGCCGTTTTCTTTGCCATCTGTGGATTGCCATCTGTTCACTTCTATCAAGATTAAGATTGTGTCCTGCGTCTGTTTTTTGTTTTTTATATTTTTTGTTTTTCTATTTTGTTCTTTTGGTTAATTTGCATTTATATTGTGTTTATTATTATTATTATGTTATGTTTTGGGTGATATGCACAGTATGCGATATATATGTGTTCATTGTGGAGGACCAATTGTCTTGTATTTTCTGGGTGTTATTGTTATGCCCTGTTATTTGCCAGCATGGAATATGGCTACACTGCGCTCTGCCCTGGATGCGCATGCGCCGCCTGTCCTGCTCGCCGTGCGCCGCCTCCACTTCCGGCTGTCCGTCATCTGGTCACGTGGGGCCCCACGTGTTTCCGGATGTCGGCGTCCGTGGTGGGCATGCGCGCGGCTGGCAGGGACTGGTGTCGCAGGGCTCCTTGGCATCTGGTGCTGCTAGGTAACTATGCTACCGCAGCGCTGATTATTGTGCACGAGCGGCACAGCTGTTATTGATGATTTATTGGCGCCATTATCTGCTGGCTATAACATATACAGTAAATGGCGGCTATGGCTACTTTATGCCCCCTGAGGAAGGAGCTGAGGTCTCCGAAACACGTGTCGGGGTGGGCCTGGGTCCTGTCTTGTCCCACTGAATCAGGTATATGGTATAATCCTCCATGTTTTACTGCACAATACTAATATGAATATGCATAATATATATGGTCGCCTATGATGGTTGTAGTAAACGGTGGGTACTATTGACATGTGGATTTGACATGTGGGTGGACGGGACTCAGTCCCTTATAGCGTGTATATGTTGACACCTCTATGTGTATCTGCACCTATCTGAACCAATCACCTTTTTGTAGTTTGTAATTTTATCTGTGTAATCAATAAAGTTGATATTTTTATGGGATCTTATGGCTGCTACTATTTGTCTATTTTGTAGGGTTGGAGCTAGAATTGAGGGGTTTCCACTATTTAGGCATATCAGGGGGTCTCCAAACACGACGTATCTTTCAAAAAGTCAAATGGTGCTCCCTCCCTTCCGAGCCCTGCCTTGCTACCAAACAGTAGTTTACCCCAACATATGGGGTATCCGCGTACCCAGGACAAATTGCATACCAATTTTGAGGTAATAATTTCTCCTGTTACCCTTGGGAAAATAAAAAATAGCTTGCTAAAAAAATTATTTTTGAGGAAAAAAAATGATTTTTTATTTTCACAGCTCTGCGTTTATAAATTTCTGTGAAGCACTTGGGGGTTCAAAGTGCTCACCACACATCTAGATAAGCTCCTTGGGGGTCTAGTTTCCAAAATGGTGTCACTTGCAGGGGGTTTCTACTGTTTAGGCATATCAAGGGCTCTGCAAACACAACATGACGCCCACAGAACATTCCATCAAAATCTGCATTACAAAATGGCGCTCCTTCCCTTCCAAGCTCTCCCATGCGCCAAAACAATGATTCCACCCCCCATATGGGGTATCAGCGTACTCAGGAAAAATTGCACAACAACTTTTGGGTCCAATTTCTCTTGTTACCCTTGGGAAAATAAAAAAATAGCGGGCTAAAGAATAATTTTTGAGGAAAAAAATGATTTTTTATTTTCACGGCTCTACGTTATAAACTTCTGTGAAGCACTTGGGGGTTCAAAGTGCTCACCACACATCTAGATAAGTTCCTTACGGGGTCTAGTTTCCAAAATGGTGTCATTTGTGGGGGGTTACCACTGTTTAGGCGCATCAGCGGCTCTCAAAACGTGACATGGCATGCAATCTCAATTCCAGCCAATTTTGGTTTGAAAAAGTCAAACGGCGCTGCTTCACTTCCAAGCCCTGTCGTGCGCCCAAACAGTGGTCCCCCCCCACAAATTGGGTAACAGCGTACTCAGGACAAATTGGACAACAACTTTTGTGGTCTAATTTCTCCTGTTACCCTTGGGAAAATAAAAAATTTTGGACTAAACTATCAGGTTTGTGGAAAAAATATGATTTTTTATTTTCACACCCGGGCGTTATAAACTTCTGTGAAGCACTTGGAGGTGCAACGTGCTCACCACACATCTAGATAAGTTCCTTAGGGGGTCTAGTTTTCAAAATGAGGTCACTTGTGGGGGTTTCCACTGTTTAGACACATCAGGGCCTCTACAAAAGCGACATGGAGTCCAGCCAATTCTGCGTTGAAAAAGTCAAATGGCGCTCCTTCCCTTCCAAGCTCTGCCATGCTCCAAAACAGTGGTTTACCCCCACATATGGGGTATCAGCAAATTGCACAAAAACTTTTTGGGTCTTGTTACCCTTGGGAAAATAAAAATTGGGGAAAAGATCATTTTTGTGGAAAAAATATGATTTTTTATTTTCACGGCTCTACATTATAAACTTCTGTGAAGCACTTGGAGGTTTAAAGTGCTCACCACACATCTAGATAAGTTCCTTAAGGGGTCTAGTTTCCAAAATGGGGTCACTTGGAGGGGGTTTCCACTGTTTAGGCACATCAGGGGCTCTCTAAACGCGACATGCATCCAGCCAATTCTGCGCTGAGAAAGTCAAACTGCACTCCTTCCCTTGCGACCTCTGCCGTGCGCCCAAAAAGTGGTTTACCCCCACATATGGGGTATCGGCGTATTCAGGAAAAATTTCACAACAAATTTTGTGGTTCATTTTTTCTTTTAACACTTGTGAAAATAAAAAAAAATTGGTTCCGATGTAAAGTTTTTGCAAAAAAAGTTTAATGTTAATTTTTTCCTTCCACATTGCTTCAGTTCCTGTGAAGCACGTAAAGGGTTAATAAACTTCTTGAATGTGGTTTTCAGCACTTTGAGGGGTGCAGTTTTTAGAATGGTGTCACTTTTGGGTATTTTCTATCATATAGACCCCTCAAAGTGACTTCAAATGTGATGTGGTCCCTAAAAAAAAATGGTGTTGTAAAAATGAGAAATCACTGGTCAACTTTTAACCCTTATATCTTAGCAACAAAAAAAAATTTTTATTCCCAAAATAGTGCTGATGTAAAGTAGATATGTGGGAAATGTTATTTATTAAGAAATTTGTGTGACATATCTCTCTGATTTATGGGCATAAAAATTAAAATTTTGAAAAATTTTTGCCATATTTCCGCTTTTTTCATACATAAAGCAAGTCATATAAATTTTTTTTTACCATTAACATGAAGTACAATATGTCATGAAAAAGCATTCTCGGAATCAGCTGGATTCGTTAAAGCGTTCCAGAGTTATAACCTCATAAAGTGACAGTGGTCAGAATTGTAAAAATTATCCCGGTCATTAAGCTGCAAATTGGCTTTGTCACTAAGTGGTTAAAGACATAAATTGCGTTATTATGTTGTAGTAAAGTTATGTCCCTTCTATGTTGTCTGCAGCACTAACCATCAGCCACAAGTGGTCATTGTCTTCCCTTTGATAGGTTTAGAGTTTCCTGTGGGCTGGAGCATTCTGGGTTCAGGGATGGCAGGGTTAACACCTATCCAGCCAGGGAGGGAGGAGAATGACTGGGCTAAAAAAGAAGAGACAAGTCCCTGTGATGGTGGAGGATCTATATACTGTATTTAAAGCTGAATGTATGTATGTGTGTATGTATCAAGCCACACCCACTGCAAATAGCCCAGCCCACTCCACATAGCCACACTCACTCTACATAACCACGCCCTCTCCACATAGCCACACCCACTCTGCATAGACACATCCACGTAGTAGCTCCGCCCCTATTGTGATACACTCTGTGTGTGCGTATATATAGACTACTCAAAAAAATAAAGTGAACACTAAAATAGCACATCCTAGATATCACTGAATTAAGTATTCCAGTTGCAAATCATTATTCATTACATAGTTGATTGCATTGAGAACAACAAAACATAAAAATGATCAATGTAAATCAAAATTAATATCCAATTGAGGTCTGGATTTGGAAGGATACTCAAAATCAAAGAAGAAAATCAAATTACAGGATGATCGAACTTCAGTGGAAATGCCTGAAAAACAAAGAAATGTTGCTCAGTTGTGTGTGTGTGTCCTCCAAGTGCCTATATGACCTCCCTAAAACCCCTGGGCATGCTAATAATGAGGCTGCAAATCATCTCCTGAGGGATCTCCTCCCTGACCTGAACTAAAGAATCCGCCAACTCCTGGACAATCTGTGGTGCAACGTGACATTGGTGGATGGAAAGAGACATGATGTCCCAAATGTGCTCAATCGGATTCAGGTCTGGGGAACGGGTGGGCCAGTCCATAGCTTCAATGCCTTCATCTTGCAGGAATTGCTGACACACTCCAGCCACATGAGATCTGGCATTGTCCTGCATTAGGAGGAACCCAGGGCAACTGCACAACTGCACCAGCATATGGTCTCACAAAGGGTCTGAGAATCTCATCTCAGAACCTAATGGCAGTCTACCTCTGGCGAGCACATGGAGGGCTGTGCAGCCCTCCAAAGAAATACCACCCCACACCATTACTGACTCACTGCCAAACTGGTCATTGTTGTGAATACCTTGGAGGCGACTTCTGAGCTGGGGCTCCCTCCGGTGGTTGCTGAAGGTAATGAACTAATTACTGAATGGCCTTCAGCTGGCTCTGAATGGTATGATATAAGTGACCTGAGTTCCCAGCAGCCTTGCCGGTAATCAATTGTTCCTCCTGCTCTTGCTTGGAGCACAGTTTGCTTCCCTGCTCTCATTCAGATAAGTGTTTTTTTTTTTTTTTCCTCTGTTGGATTTTCACTGCTGGTTTGCTGCTTGCAGTGGACTGCAGCCTGGTCCCCTTTTGGGGTCTTGCGCTGCAATTGTGCTCATTGTGTGTTTGAATTTTTGCTTTGTTCCTTTGTCACTTTTTATTTGCTGTTTTGCTGTGTGTTACACCAGAGATCTGATTTAGGTGGTAGAGATCGTGTGATCTCAGGTTTTTTGTTAATCAGAAGTGTTGGTATTTTTGTCGGGGCTTTTTTGGGTTGCAGTCAGAATTCTTTCCTATACTTTTCTATCTAGACAGATTGGGCCCCAGCGTGCTCATTCTATTTTCTGTCTGTGTCCGTGTTTTCTTCTTGTCTAACCGCCATTACATGTTCGGGGGCTTCCTATTTCTTTGGGGATTCTGCTCCAGGGCAGATAGCATTCATCTTTCTGCCTTTAAGTGTACCTATCTCTCCGGCTGTGACGAGGCGTCTAGGCAGGGGTGAACCAAGCCTCTGTGTTGCCTGAGGCGAACTGCAAAACGGCACCCCCAATTCGAGCGAGGAAGGTTGCGGCGCGCACAGCGCGTCGCGACATATTTTAGGCCACGCCCCGACCACACCCTTTTCACAACTAGTCACACCCATGTCCACGCCCCGACCACACCCATTTAGCACTGGTGATCACACTGACTGGTACTGAGGGCACAGTGACTGGTACTATGGGCACACTGGTACTGAGTAAAAGAAAGAACAGAGAGAGAAAAAAGAAACCAGAGAAAGGAGAGAGAGAAAGAGGGGAAAGCAAGAAAGAACAGAGAGAAAGTAGAGAGAGAAATAAATAAACAAAGAAAGGGAAAAGAAAGAACAGAGAGAGAAAAAAACAAAGAGGGGAAAGAAAGAACAGAGAGAGAAAAGAACAGAGAGAGAAAGTAAAAAAGACGGGAAAGAAAGAACAGAGAGAAAGAAAGAAAGAACAGAAAAAGAAAGAGGGGACAGAAAAAAAGAACAGAGAGAAAAAAGAAATAGGGGGAAAGAAAGAACAAAGAAAGAAAGAAAGAACAGAGAGATGGAGAGAAAAAAAGATGGGAAACAAAGAACAGAGAGAGAGAAAGAGAAATAAAGAAAACAGATAGAAAGAACAGAGAGAGAGAAAGAACAGAAAGATAGAGTGGAAAGAAAGAAAGAAAAGAAAGAAAGAGCAGAGAGAAAGAAAGAACAGAAAGAGAAAGAAAGAACAGCGATAGAAAGAAAGAGGGGAAAGAAAGAACAGAGAGAAAGAAAAAGAACAGAGAGAAAGAAAGATGGGAAAGAAAAAAACTACTGAATAATGGCCCCATATACTGCTGCATACAGTAAAATGGTCCCACATGATGCTCCATACTGAATAATGGCCCCATATACTGCTGCATACAGTATAATGGCCCCACATGATGCTCCATACTGAATAATGGCCCCACATAATGATGCATACAGTATAATGGCCCCACATTGATGATGCCCATATACTGGAAATAATGGCCCCATATCTACTGCTGCATACAGTATAATGGCCCCACATGATGCTCCATAGCTGAATAATGGCCCCATATACTGCTGCATACAGTATAATGCCCCACATGATGCTCCATACTGAATAATGGCCCCATATACTGCTGCATACGTATAATGGCCCCATCATGATGCTCCATACTGAATAATGGCCCCATATACTGCTGCATACTGTATAATGGCCCCATATACTGCTGCATACAGTATAAAGCCCCACATGATGCTCCATACTGAATAATGGCCCCATATACTGCTGCATACTGTATAATGGCCCCATATACTGCTGCATACAGTATAATGGCCCCACATGATGCTCCATACTGAATAATGGCCCCATATACTGCTGCATACTGTATAATGCCCCATATACTGCTCCATACTGAATAATGCCCCATACTGCTCCATACTGAATAATGGCCCCATATACTGCTGCATACTGTATAATGGCCCCACATGATGCTCCATACTGAATAATGGCCCCATATACTGCTGCATACTGTATAATGGCCCCATATACTGCTGCATACAGTATAATAGCCCCACATGATGCTCCATACTGAATAATGGCCCCCCATATACTGGCTGTTGCACTACTGATAATGGCCCCATATACTGCTGCATACAGTATAATGGCCCACATGATGCTCCATACTGAATAATGGCCCCATATACTGCTTCATACTGTATAATGGCCCCATATACTGCTGCATACAGTATAATAGCCCCACATGATGCTCCATACTGAATAATGGCCCCATATACTGCTGCATACAGTATAATAGCCCCACATGATGCTCCATACTGAATAATGGCCCCATATACTGCTGCATACAGTATAATGGCCCCACATGATGCTCCATACTGAATAATGGCCCCATATACTGCTGCATAAAGTATAATGGCCCCACATGATGCTCCATACTAAATAATGGCCCCATATACTGCTGCATACTGTATAATGGCCCCATATACTGCTGCATACAGTATGATAGCCCCACATGATGCTCCATATTGAATAATGGCCCCATATACTGCTGCATACAGTATAATGGCCCCACATGATGCTCCATACTGAATAATGGCCCCATATACTGCTGCATACAGTATAATAGCCCCACATGATGCTACATACTGAATAATGGCCCCATATACTGCTGCATACTGTATAATGGCCCCATATACTGCTGCATACTGTATAATGGCCCCATATACTGCTGCATATAGTATAATAGCCCCACATGATGCTCCATACTGAATAATGGCCCCATATACTGTGCATACAGTATAATAGCCCCACATGATGCTCCATACTGAATAATGGCCACATATACTGCTGCATACAGTATGATGGCCCCACATGATGCTCCATACTGAATAATGGCCCCATATACTGCTGTATACTGTATAATGCCCCATATACTGCTGCATACAGTATAATAGTCCCACATGATGCTCCATACTGAATAATGGCCCATATACTGCTGCATACAGTATAATAGCCCCACGTGATGCTCCATACTGAATAATGGCCCCATATACTGCTGCATACTGTATTATGGCCCCATATACTGCTGCATACAGTATAATAGCCCCACATGATGCTCCATACTTAATAATGGCCCCATATACTGCTGCATACAGTATAATAGCCCCACATGATGCTCCATACTGAATAATGGCTTGCATAAAAAAAAACTACACACACACACACACACACACACACACACACACACACACACTACACACACACAGCAGCTTCAGTAACACATACACACACACACAGCAGCTTCACAGGCACAGCGGCCAGACTCACCTCTCCACGATCCGGCAGCTTCCTTCTCACTTCCTCTCACACATTATGAGTTCTGCTCTGCCGCCCCCTGGCTGCCGCCGCCTGAGACAACAGGCTCAACTCGCCTCATTATAGCGGCGCCCCTGCGTCTAGGATCACCGTAGGTAGCTCCACGGCTACTTCTAGTGTGGCGGTTAGTTTAGGTACTGCAATCCAATAGTTTCCAGCCTCTCTGGTGTATTACTACTTTGGCTATTTTTTGCAGTTTCTCCTCAGCTACCGAAACATAACAGGTCATGCTGAAGGATGTTACAGGCAGCAGATTGCTTTCCATGGCGTCTCCAGACTCTGTCACGTCTGTCACATGTGCTCAGTGTGAACCTGCACTGTCTGATCCTGAGCCTGGCTCCAGGATATCATGCATTAATTATCAGATATAGATACATTATAATGTGAGGTCCTGCTGCCTGGTCAGTGCTCAGTCAGTGCATATAACACTGTATATGTGCACATAGCATAGTACATAACACCCATACACAGATTAATAGCCGGCTTGTATATAACAGACCTGAGCAAAGTGTAGCAAACAGACCAAGATAGCAAAAGGTCCGAAAACACTGGTCCACAGGCCGCACCATATGGCCTCCCTGCATCCAGATTTCACTGCTATCTGCATCTTCAGGATACAGATATCGATGAATATATTGGTGGAGGATGGGACCACCGGCTCTTACAGCAGTCAGCATATGACTGAGACAGCAGACTCGATGACGTCACTACATCGCTTCTGCTTTGTGGGGAGTCTTTGTACACAGCAAAGACAGGAGTAGAGCGCAGGAGGAACGGGAGAGAGGTATGTGTTTTTTTTTCCATTTTAATATGCATGTAGGATTTGTTCCTGCATATGAGGGTATTTGAAGGCTCATACAGTGTATAGGGGGCTATGTGATTGCTCATTCTGTATATAGGTGGCTATGTGAGCACTCAAACTATATATAGGGGCTATGTGATGGCTCATATTGCATATAGGAGGCTATTTGAGGGTTCATGCTGTGTATAGGGGCTATGTGAGGGCTCAAACTGTATATAAAGAGTTATGTGATGGCTCATACTGGATATATTGAGGCTATTTAAAGGCTCATACTGTATAGTGGGGATATGTGATTCTCAAGTTATATATATATAGGCTATATGAGGGCTCATACTGTATATAGGGAGCTATGTGATGGCTCATAGTGTACATAGGGGATTATGTGATGCTCATACTGTAATTAGGGACTAAGTGGGAGCTCATACTTACATATTGAGGCTTTGTGATGGTACATACTGTATATAGGTGTCTATGTGAGGGCCCATGCTGTGTATAGGGGGCTATATGAGGGCTCATGCTGTATATAGAGGGCTATGTGAGGGCTTATACTGTATATAGGGGCTATATGAAGGCTCATACTGTACATAAGGGGCTATGTGAGAGCTCATGCGGTATATAGGAGGCTATGTGAGGGATCATGCTGTATATAGGGGCTACATGAGGACTCATGCTGTATATAGGGGGCTATGTGATGGCTCATGCTGTATGTAGGGGGCTATTTTAGGGCTCATTCTTTATATATTGAGGCAATGTGATGGCTTATACTGTATATAGTGGGTTTTGTGAGGGCTCATGCTGTATATATTGAGGCAATGTCATGACTCATACTGTGTATAGGTGGCTATGTGAGGGCTCATACTGTATATAGGGGGCTATGTGGGGGCTCATGCTGTATATATTAGGTTACGTGGGGGCTCGTGCTGCATATAGGGGGTATGTGAGGCTCATGCTGTATACAGTGTATACAGAAAGTTTTCAGACCCCCTTTAAATTTTTCTCTCTTCGTTTCATTGCAGCCATTTGGTAAATTCAAAAAAGTTCATTTTTTTGCATTAATGTACACTCTGCACCCCATCTTGACTGAAAAAAAAGAAATGGAGAAATTTTTGCAGATTTATTAACCCCTTAACGACCAAGCCATTTTGTAGGTTAAAGACCAGGCCAATTTTTACATTTCTGACCACTGTCTCTTTATGAGGTTATAACTCTGGAACGCTTCAACGGATCTTGGCGATTCTGAGATTGTTTTCTCGAGACATATTGTACTTCATGATAGTGGTAAAATTTCTTCAATATAACTTGCGTTTATTTATGAAAAAAACGGAAAAAATGGCAAAAATTTTGAAAATTTTGCAATTTTCAAATTTTTAATTTTTATGCCATTAAATCAGAGAGATATGTCACAAAAATTAGTTAATAAATAACATTTCCCACATGTCTACTTTACATCAGCACAATTTTGGAACCAAAATTTTTTTTGTTAAGAAGTTATAAGTGTTAAAAGTTGACCAGCAATTTCTCATTTTTCCAACAAAATTTACAAAATCATTTTTTTTAGGGGCCACCTCACATTTGAAGTGAATTTGAGGGGTCAATATGACAGAAAATACCCAAAAGTGACACCATTCTAAAAACTGCACCCCTCAACGTGTTCAAAGCCACATTCAAGAAGTT
Organism: Oophaga sylvatica; assembly: GCA_033576555.1. Taxonomy (NCBI): domain Eukaryota; kingdom Metazoa; phylum Chordata; class Amphibia; order Anura; family Dendrobatidae; genus Oophaga; species Oophaga sylvatica. The sequence continues at coordinate 590,806,680 of JARQOD010000001.1, read as the reverse complement.
TATTAACCCTTTAGGTACTTCACAAGAATTGAAGCAATGTGGAAGGAAAAAATTAACATTTAACTTTTTTTCCCAAAATTTTTCTTTCGACACAATTTTTTAAAATTTTGTCAAGGGTATCAATAGAAAATGAACCACAATATTTGTTGTACAATTTCTCCTGAGTACATCGATACC